>CM065592.1:32237302-33437302 GCA_033119425.1 Bufotes viridis
ACACTACACATACTGTACATACACAATATACACAGACATACACTACACATACTGTACACACACACAACATACTGACATACACTACACATACTGTACACACACAATATACAGACATACACTACACATACTGTACATACACACAATATACACAGAAATACACTACACATACTGAACATACACACAATATACAGACATACACTACACATACTGTACATACACACAATATACAGACATACACTACACATACTGAACATACACACAATATACAGACATACACTACACATACTGTACATACACACAATATACACAGACATACACTACACATACTTTACATACACAATATACACAGATATACACTACACATACTGAACATACACACAATATACACAGACATACACTACACATACTGTACATACACAATATACACAGACATACACTACACATACTGTACATACACAATATACACAGATATACACTACACATACTGTACATACACACAATATACACAGAAATACACTACACATACTGAACATACACACAATATACAGACATACACTACACATACTGTACATACACACAATATACACAGACATACACTACACATACTGTACATACACAATATACACAGATATACACTACACATACTGAACATACACACAATATACACAGACATACACTACACATACTGTACATACACAATATACACAGATATACACTACACATACTGTACATACACAATATACAGACATACACTACACATACTGAACATACACACAATATACACAGATATACACTACACATACTGTACATACACAATATACACAGATATACACTACACATACTGAACATACACACAATATACACAGACATACACTACACATACTGAACATACACACAATATACACAGATAAACACTACACATACTGTACATACACACAATATACAGACATACACTACACATACTGTACATACACACAATATACAAGACATACACTACACATACTGTACATACACACAATATACAGACATACACTACACATACTGTACATACACACAATATACACAGACATACACTACACATACTGTACATACACACAATATACAGACATACACTACACATACTGTACATACACACAATATACAGACATACACTACACATACTGTACATACACACAATATACACAGACATACACTACACATACTGTACATACACACAATATACACAGACATACACTACACATACTGTACATACACACAATATACAGACATACACTACACATACTGTACATACACACAATATACACAGACATACACTACACATACTGTACATACACACACATACACAGACATACACTACACATACTGTACATACACACAATATACAGACATACACTACACATACTGTACATACACACAATATACACAGACATACACTACACATACTGTACATACACACAATACACAGACATACACTACACATACTGTACATACACACAATATACACAGACATACACTACACATACTGTACATACACACAATATACAGACATACACTACACATACTGTACATACACACAATATACAGACATACACTACACATACTGTACATACACACAATATACAGACATACACTACACATACTGTACATACACACAATATACACAGACATACACTACACATACTGTACATACACACAATATACACAGACATACACTACACATACTGTACATACACACAATATACAGACATACACTACACATACTGTACATACACACAATATACAGACATACACTACACATACTGTACATACACACATATACACAGACATACACTACACATACTGTACATACACACAATATACACAGATATACACTACACATACTGTACATACACACAATATACAGACATACACTACACATACTGTACATACACACAATATACACAGACATACACTACACATACTGTACATACACACAATATACAGACATACACTACACATACTGTACATACACACAATATACACAGACATACACTACACATACTGTACATACACACAATATACACAGACATACACTACACATACTGTACATACACACAATATACAGACATACACTACACATACACACATATACAGATACACTACACATACTACATACACAATATACAGACATACACTACACATACTGTACATACACACAATATACACAGACATACACTACACATACTGTACATACACACAATATACAGACATACACTACACATACTGTACATACACACAATATACACAGACATACACTACACATACTGTACATACACACAATATACAGACATACACTACACATACTGTACATACACACAATATACAGACATACACTACACATACTGTACATACACACAATATACAGACATACACTACACATACTGTACATACACACAATATACACAGACATACACTACACATACTGTACATACACACAATATACACAGACATACACTACACATACTGTACATACACACAATATACAGACATACACTACACATACTGTACATACACACAATATACACAGACATACACTACACATACTGTACATACACACAATATACAGACATACACTACACATACTGTACATACACACAATATACACAGACATACACTACACATACTGTACATACACACAATATACACAGACATACACTACACATACTGTACATACACACAATATACACAGACATACACTACACATACTGTACATACACACAATATACAGACATACACTACACATACTGTACATACACACAATATACAGACATACACTACACATACTGTACATACACACAATATACAGACATACACTACACATACTGTACATACACACAATATACACAGATATACACTACACATACTGTACATACACACAATATACAGACATACACTACACATACTGTACATACACACAATATACACAGACATACACTACACATACTGTACATACACACAATATACACAGACATACACTACACATACTGTACATACACACAATATACAGACATACACTACACATACTGTACATACACACAATATACACAGACATACACTACACATACTGTACATACACACAATATACAGACATACACTACACATACTGTACATACACACAATATACACAGACATACACTACACATACTGTACATACACACAATATACACAGACATACACTACACATACTGTACATACACACAATATACAGACATACACTACACATACTGTACATACACACAATATACACAGACATACACTACACATACTGTACATACACACAATATACAGACATACACTACACATACTGTACATACACACATATACACAGACATACACTACACATACTGTACATACACACAATATACACAGACATACACTACACATACTGTACATACACACAATATACAGACATACACTACACATACTGTACATACACACAATATACACAGACATACACTACACATACTGTACATACACACAATATACAGACATACACTACACATACTGTACATACACACAATATACAGACATACACTACACATACTGTACATACACACAATATACAGACATACACTACACATACTGTACATACACACAATATACACAGACATACACTACACATACTGTACATACACACAATATACAGACATACACTACACATACTGTACATACACACAATATACAGACATACACTACACATACTGTACATACACACAATATACACAGACATACACTACACATACTGTACATACACACAATATACACAGACATACACTACACATACTGTACATACACACAATATACAGACATACACTACACATACTGTACATACACACAATATACACAGACATACACTACACATACTGTACATACACACAATATACACAGACATACACTACACATACTGTACATACACACAATATACACAGACATACACTACACATACTGTACATACACACAATATACACAGACATACACTACACATACTGTACATACACACAATATACAGACATACACTACACATACTGTACATACACACAATATACAGACATACACTACACATACTGTACATACACACAATATACACAGACATACACTACACATACTGTACATACACACAATATACACAGACATACACTACACATACTGTACATACACACAATATACACAGACATACACTACACATACTGTACATACACACAATATACACAGACATACACTACACATACTGTACATACACACAATATACAGACATACACTACACATACTGTACATACACACAATATACACAGACATACACTACACATACTGTACATACACACAATATACACAGACATACACTACACATACTGTACATACACACAATATACAGACATACACTACACATACTGTACATACACACAATATACACAGACATACACTACACATACTGTACATACACACAATATACAGACATACACTACACATACTGTACATACACACAATATACAGACATACACTACACATACTGTACATACACACAATATACACAGACATACACTACACATACTGTACATACACACAATATACACAGACATACACTACACATACTGTACATACACACAATATACACAGACATACACTACACATACTGTACATACACACAATATACACAGACATACACTACACATACTGTACATACACACAATATACACAGACATACACTACACATACTGTACATACACACAATATACACAGACATACACTACACATACTGTACATACACACAATATACACAGACATACACTACACATACTGTACATACACACAATATACACAGACATACACTACACATACTGTACATACACACAATATACACAGACATACACTACACATACTGTACATACACACAATATACAGACATACACTACACATACTGTACATACACACAATATACACAGACATACACTACACATACTGTACATACACACAATATACAGACATACACTACACATACTGTACATACACACAATATACAGACATACACTACACATACTGTACATACACACAATATACAGACATACACTACACATACTGTACATACACACAATATACACAGACATACACTACACATACTGTACATACACACAATATACACAGACATACACTACACATACTGTACATACACACAATATACAGACATACACTACACATACTGTACATACACACAATATACAGACATACACTACACATACTGTACATACACACAATATACACAGACATACACTACACATACTGTACATACACACAATATACACAGACATACACTACACATACTGTACATACACACAATATACACAGACATACACTACACATACTGTACATACACACAATATACACAGACATACACTACACATACTGTACATACACACAATATACACAGACATACACTACACATACTGTACATACACACAATATACAGACATACACTACACATACTGTACATACACACAATATACACAGACATACACTACACATACTGTACATACACACAATATACACAGACATACACTACACATACTGTACATACACACAATATACACAGACATACACTACACATACTGTACATACACACAATATACAGACATACACTACACATACTGTACATACACACAATATACACAGACATACACTACACATACTGTACATACACACAATATACACAGACATACACTACACATACTGTACATACACACAATATACACAGACATACACTACACATACTGTACATACACACAATATACACAGACATACACTACACATACTGTACATACACACAATATACACAGACATACACTACACATACTGTACATACACACAATATACACAGACATACACTACACATACTGTACATACACACAATATACAGACATACACTACACATACTGTACATACACACAATATACAGACATACACTACACATACTGTACATACACACAATATACACAGATATACACTACACATACTGTACATACACACAATATACACAGACATACACTACACATACTGTACATACACACAATATACACAGACATACACTACACATACTGTACATACACACAATATACACAGACATACACTACACATACTGTACATACACACAATATACAGACATACACTACACATACTGTACATACACACAATATACAGACATACACTACACATACTGTACATACACACAATATACAGACATACACTACACATACTGTACATACACACAATATACACAGACATACACTACACATACTGTACATACACACAATATACAGACATACACTACACATACTGTACATACACACAATATACAGACATACACTACACATACTGTACATACACACAATATACAGACATACACTACACATACTGTACATACACACAATATACAGACATACACTACACATACTGTACATACACACAATATACAGACATACACTACACATACTGTACATACACACAATATACACAGACATACACTACACATACTGTACATACACACAATATACACAGACATACACTACACATACTGTACATACACACAATATACAGACATACACTACACATACTGTACATACACACAATATACACAGACATACACTACACATACTGTACATACACACAATATACAGACATACACTACACATACTGTACATACACACAATATACAGACATACACTACACATACTGTACATACACACAATATACAGACATACACTACACATACTGTACATACACACAATATACAGACATACACTACACATACTGTACATACACACAATATACACAGACATACACTACACATACTGTACATACACACAATATACACAGACATACACTACACATACTGTACATACACACAATATACACAGACATACACTACACATACTGTACATACACACAATATACAGACATACACTACACATACTGTACATACACACAATATCACAGACATACACTACACATACTGTACATACACACAATATACAGACATACACTACACATACTGTACATACACACAATATACAGACATACACTACACATACTGTACATACACACAATATACACAGACATACACTACACATACTGTACATACACACATATACACAGACATACACTACACATACACAATATACACAGACATACACTACACATACTGTACATACACACAATATACAGACATACACTACACATACTGTACATACACACAATATACAGACATACACTACACATACTGTACATACACAATATACAGACATACACTACACATACTGTACATACACAATATACACAGATATACACTACACATACTGTACATACACACAATATACACAGACATACTCTACACATACACAATATACACAGACATACACTACACATACTGTACATACACACAATATACAGACATACACTACACATACTGTACATACACAAATATACACAGACATACACTACACATACACAATATACACAGACATACACTACACATACTGTACATACACACAATATACACAGACATACACTACACATACACAATATACACAGACATACACTACACATACTGTACATACACACAATATACAGACATACAGACATACACTACACATACTGTACATACACACAATATACACAGACATACACTACACATACTGTACATACACACAATATACAGACATACACTGTACATACACAATATACACAGACATATACTACACATACACAATATTCAGACATACACTACACATACTGTACATACACAATATACACAGACATACACTACACATACTGTACATACACACAATATACAGACATACAATACACATACTGTACATACACACAATATACAGACATACACTACACATACACAATATATACAGACATACACTACACATACACAATATACAGACATACACTACACATACTGTACATACACACAATATACAGATATACAATACACATACTGTACATATACAATATACACAGACATACACTACACATACTGTACATACACACAATATACACAGACATACACTACACATACTGTACATACACACAATATACACAGACATACACTACACATACTGTACATACACACAATATACACAGACATACACTACACATACTGTACATACACACAATATACAGACATACACTACACATACTGTACATACACACAATATACACAGACATACACTACACATACTGTACATACACACAATATACAGACATACACTACACATACTGTACATACACACAATATACAGACATACAATACACATACTGTACATACACACAATATACACAGACATACACTACACATACTGTACATACATACAATATACACAGATATACACTACACATACTGTACATACACACAATATACAGACATACACTACACATACTGTACATACACACAATATACAGACATACACTACACATACTGTACATACACACAATATACAGACATACACTACACATACTGTACATACACACAATATACACAGATATACACTACACATACTGTACATACACACAATATACACAGACATACACTACACATACTGTACATACACACAATATACAGACATACACTACACATACTGTACATACACACAATATACAGACATACACTACACATACTGTACATACACACATATACACAGATATACACTACACATACTGTACATACACACAATATACACAGACATACACTACACATACTGTACATACACACAATATACACAGACATACACTACACATACTGTACATACACACAATATACACAGACATACACTACACATACTGTACATACACACAATATACAGACATACACTACACATACTGTACATACACACATATACACAGACATACACTACACATACTGTACATACACACAATATACAGACATACACTACACATACTGTACATACACATATACACATACACAGACATACACTACACATACTGTACATACACACAATATACACAGACATACACTACACATACTGTACATACACACAATATACAGACATACACTACACATACTGTACATACACACAATATACAGACATACACTACACATACTGTACACACACAATATACAGACATACACTACACATACTGTACATACACACAATATACAGACATACACTACACATACTGTACATACACACAATATACACAGACATACACTACACATACTGTACATACACACAATATACACAGACATACACTACACATACTGTACATACACACAATATACACAGACATACACTACACATACTGTACATACACACAATATACATAGATATACACTACACATACTGTACATACACACATATACACAGACATACACTACACATACTGTACATACACACAATATACACAGACATACACTACACATACTGTACATACACACAATATACAGACATACACTACACATACTGTACATACACACAATATACAGACATACACTACACATACTGTACATACACACATATACACAGATATACACTACACATACTGTACATACACACAATATACAGACATACACTACACATACTGTACATACACACAATATACAGACATACACTACACATACTGTACATACACACAATATACACAGACATACACTACACATACTGTACATACACACAATATACACAGACATACACTACACATACTGTACATACACACAATATACACAGACATACACTACACATACTGTACATACACACAATATACACAGACATACACTACACATACTGTACATACACACAATATACACAGACATACACTACACATACTGTACATACACACAATATACAGACATACACTACACATACTGTACATACACACAATATACACAGACATACACTACACATACTGTACATACACACAATATACACAGACATACACTACACATACTGTACATACACACAATATACAGACATACACTACACATACTGTACATACACACAATATACAGACATACACTACACATACTGTACATACACACAATATACACAGACATACACTACACATACTGTACATACACACAATATACAGACATACACTACACATACTGTACATACACACAATATACACAGACATACACTACACATACTGTACATACACACATATACACAGACATACACTACACATACTGTACATACACACAATATACAGACATACACTACACATACTGTACATACACACAATATACAGACATACACTACACATACTGTACATACACACAATATACACAGATATACACTACACATACTGTACATACACACAATATACACAGACATACACTACACATACTGTACATACACACAATATACACAGACATACACTACACATACTGTACATACACACAATATACACAGACATACACTACACATACTGTACATACACACAATATACACAGACATACACTACACATACTGTACATACACACAATATACACAGACATACACTACACATACTGTACATACACACAATATACACAGACATACACTACACATACTGTACATACACACAATATACACAGACATACACTACACATACTGTACATACACACAATATACAGACATACACTACACATACTGTACATACACACAATATACACAGACATACACTACACATACTGTACATACACACAATATACACAGACATACACTACACATACTGTACATACACACAATATACACAGACATACACTACACATACTGTACATACACACAATATACAGACATACACTACACATACTGTACATACACACAATATACAGACATACACTACACATACTGTACATACACACAATATACAGACATACACTACACATACTGTACATACACACAATATACACAGACATACACTACACATACACAATATACACAGATATACACTACACATACTGTACATACACACAATATACACTACACATACTGTACATACACAGATATACACTACACATACTGTACATACACACAATATACACAGATATACACTACACATACTGTACATACACACAATATACACAGACATACACTACACATACTGTACATACACACATATACACAGACATACACTACACATACTGTACATACACACAATATACACAGACATACACTACACATACTGTACATACACACAATATACAGACATACACTACACATACTGTACATACACACAATATACAGACATACACTACACATACTGTACATACACACAATATACACAGACATACACTACACATACTGTACATACACACAATATACAGATATACACTACACATACTGTACATACACACAATATACACAGATATACACTACACATACTGTACATACACACAATATACACAGACATAAACTACACATACTGTACATACACACAATATACAGACATACACTACACATACTGTACATACACACAATATACACAGACATACACTACACATACTGTACATACACACAATATACAGACATACACTACACATACTGTACATACACACAATATACAGACATACACTACACATACTGTACATACACACAATATACACAGACATACACTACACATACTGTACATACACACAATATACACAGACATACACTACACATACTGTACATACACACAATATACAGACATACACTACACATACTGTACATACACACATATACACAGACATACACTACACATACTGTACATACACACAATATACAGACATACACTACACATACTGTACATACACACAATATACAGACATACACTACACATACTGTACATACACACAATACACAGACATACACTACACATACTGTACATACACACAATATACACAGATATACACTACACATACTGTACATACACACAATATACAGACATACACTACACATACTGTACATACACACAATATACAGACATACACTACACATACTGTACATACACACAATATACAGACATACACTACACATACTGTACATACACACAATATACAGACATACACTACACATACTGTACATACACACAATATACAGACATACAATACACATACTGTACATACACACAATATACACAGATATACACTACACATACTGTACATACACACAATATATACAAAGACATACACTACACATACTGTACATACACACAATATACAGACATACACTACACATACTGTACATACACACAATATACAGATATACACTACACATACTGTACATACACAATATACACAGATATACACTACACATACTGTACATACACACAATATACACAGATATACACTACACATACTGTACATACACACAATATACACAGACATACACTACACATACACAATATACACAGACATACACTACACATACTGTACATACACACAATACACAGACATACACTACACATACTGTACATACACACAATACACAGACATACACTACACATACTTTACATACACACAATACACAGACATACACTACACATACTGTACATACACACAATATACAGACATACACTACACATACTGTACATACACACAATATACAGACATACACTACACATACTGTACATACACACAATACACAGACATACACTACACATACTGTACATACACACAATATACACAGATATACACTACACATACTGTACATACACACAATATACAGACATACACTACACATACTGTACATACACACAATATACAGACATACACTACACATACTGTACATACACACAATATACAGACATACACTACACATACTGTACATACACACAATATACACAGATATACACTACACATACTGTACATACACACAATATACACAGACATACACTACACATACTGTACATACACACAATATACAGACATACACTACACATACTGTACATACACACAATATACACAGACATACACTACACATACTGTACATACACACATATACACAGACATACACTACACATACTGTACATACACACAATATACACAGATATACACTACACATACTGTACATACACACAATATACACAGACATACACTACACATACTGTACATACACACAATATACACAGACATACACTACACATACACAATATACACAGACATACACTACACATACTGTACATACACACAATATACACAGACATACACTACACATACACAATATACACAGACATACACTACACATACTGTACATACACACAATATACAGACATACACTACACATACTGTACATACACACAATATACAGACATACACTACACATACACAATATACAGACATACACTACACATACTGTACATACACACAATATACAGACATACAATACACATACTGTACATACACACAATATACACAGACATACACTACACATACTGTACATACATACAATATACAGATATACACTACACATACTGTACATACATACAATATACACAGACATACACTACACATACTGTACATACACACAATATACATAGATATACACTACACATACTGTACATACACAATATACACAGACATACACTACACATACTGTACATACACACAATATACAGACATACACTACACATACTGTACATACACACAATATACACAGACATACACTACACATACTGTACATACACACAATATACACAGACATACACTACACATACTGTACATACACACAAAATACACAGATATACACTACACATACTGTACATACACAATATACACAGATATACACTACACATACTGTACATACACACAATATACAGACATACACTACACATACTGTACATACACACACAATATACACAGATATACACTACACATACTGTACATACACACAATATACACAGACATACACTACACATACTGTACATACACACAATATACACAGACATACACTACACATACTGTACATACACACAATATACAGACATACACTACACATACTGTACATACACACAATATACACAGACATACACTACACATACTGTACATACACACAATATACAGACATACACTACACATACTGTACATACACACAATATACACAGACATACACTACACATACTGTACATACACACAATACACACAGACATACACTACACATACTGTACATACACACAATATACAGACATACACTACACATACTGTACATACACACAATATACAGACATACACTACACATACTGTACATACACACAATATACAGACATACACTACACATACTGTACATACACACAATATACAGACATACACTACACATACTGTACATACACACAATATACACAGATATACACTACACATACTGTACATACACACAATATACACTACACATACTGTACATACACAGATATACACTACACATACTGTACATACACACAATATACACAGACACTACACATACTGTACATACACACAATATACACAGACATACACTACACATACACAATATACACAGACATACACTACACATACTGTACATACACACAATATACACAGACATACACTACACATACTGTACATACACACAATATACACAGACATACACTACACATACTGTACATACACACAATATACAGACATACACTACACATACTGTACATACACACAATATACACAGACATACAGTACACATACTGTACATACACACAATATACAGACATACACTACACATACTGTACATACACACAATATACACAGACATACACTACACATACTGTACATACACACAATATACACAGACATACACTACACATACTGTACATACACACAATATACACAGACATACACTACACATACTGTACATACACACAATATACACAGACAGACACTACACATACTGTACACACAATATACAGACATACACTACACATACTGTACATACACACAATATACACAGACATACACTACACATACTGTACATACACACAATATACACAGACAGACACTACACATACTGTACATACACACAATACACAGATATACACTACGCATACTGTACATACACACAATACACAGATATACACTACACTTACTGTACACACACAATATACACAGATATACACTACACATACTGTACATACACACAATATACAGACATACACTACACATACTGTACATACACACAATTTACACAGACACTACACATACTGTACATACACACAATATACACAGACAGACACTACACATACTGTACACACACAATATACAGACATACACTACACATACTGTACACACACAATATACACAGATATACACTACACATACTGTACATACACACAATATACACTACACATACTGTACATACACTACACATACTGTACATACACACAATATACACAGATATACACTACACATACTGTACATACACACAATATACACAGATATACACTACACATACTGTACATACACACAATATACACACAGACATACACTACACATACTGTACATACACACAATATACACAGACATACACTACACATACTGTACATACACACAATATACAGACATACACTACACATACTGTACATACACACAATATACACAGATATACACTACACATACTGTACATACACAATATACAGACATACACTACACATACTGTACATACACACAATATACACAGACATACACTACACATACTGTACATACACACAATATACAGACATACACTACACATACTGTACACACACAATATACAGACATACACTACACATACTGTACACACACAATATACAGACATACACTACACATACTGTACATACACACAATATACACAGATATACACTACACATACTGTACATACACACAATTTACACAGACACTACACATACTGTACATACACACAATATACACAGACAGACACTACACATACTGTACACACACAATATACAGACATACACTACACATACTGTACATACACACAATATACACTACACATACTGTACATACACAGATATACACTACACATACTGTACATACACACAATATACACAGATATACACTACACATACTGTACATACACACAATATACACAGATATACACTACACATACTGTACATACACACAATATACAGACATACACTACACATACTGTACATACACACAATATACACAGACATACACTACACATACTGTACATACACACAATATACAGACATACACTACACATACTGTACATACACACAATATACACACAGACATACACTACACATACTGTACATACACACAATATACACAGACATACACTACACATACTGTACATACACACAATATACAGACATACACTACACATACTGTACATACACAATATACACAGATATACACTACACATACTGTACATACACACAATATACACAGATATACACTACACATACTGTACACACACAATATACAGACATACACTACACATACTGTACATACACACAATATACAGATATACACTACACATACTGTACACACACAATATACAGACATACACTACACATACTGTACACACACAATATACAGACATACACTACACATACTGTACATACACACAATATACACAGATATACACTACACATACTGTACATACACACAATATACACAGACATACACTACACATACTGTACATACACACAATATACAGACATACACTACACATACTGTACATACACACAATATACACAGATATACACTACACATACTGTACATACACACAATATACAGACATACACTATACTACACATACTGTACATACACACAATATACACTGATATACACTACACATACTGTACATACATACAATATACACAGACATACACTACACATACTGTACATACACACAATATACAGACATACACTACACATACTGTACATACACACAATATACAGACATACACTACACATACTGTACATACACACAATATACACAGACATACACTACACATACTGTACATACACACAATATACAGACATACACTACACATACTGTACATACACACAATATACAGACATACACTACACATACTGTACATACACACAATATACACAGACATACAATACACATACTGTACATACACACAATATACATAGATATACACTACACATACTGTACATACACACAATACACAGATATACACTACACATACTGTACATACACACAATATACACTACACATACTGTACATACACACAATATACACAGACACTACACATACTGTACATAGACACAATATACACAGACATACACTACACATACTGTACATACACACAATATACACAGATATACACTACACATACTGTACATACACACAATATACACTACACATACTGTACATACACACAATATACACTACACATACTGTACATACACACAATATACACAGATATACACTACACATACTGTACATACACACGATATACACTACACATACCGTACATACAGTATATACCTGTAGATAAATACCCCCAGCCCCGCGGGTACTTTGCCCCCTCGTCTGCCCCTGTGCACACACATCCAGCCCCGCGGTTGGCTCCCGCCTGGCAGCAGAGGGGCACAGCCCGGGCACGGCCTCCTGGGGATGCGGACGCTCTCAGACGGCGCCTGTAGGGGGCGCCCGAGCTCCAGGGAGCGGGCAGAGCGCAGAGCCTCAGACACAGACCGGCGAGGAGCTGAACCCAGACGGCCGGGCGCAGGAAGACGCGGGGGCATCGCAGCGGGCACGGGACGTGTGCATGGCGTCCATGAGGGCCCCGCCAGTCACCGGGGGGCAGAGCGCAGGGACCCGGGAGCCGGCTGGGGTAGGACCGAGGACAGCGGTGCCATCCAGACGGGGGTGGTGAAGGCAGACAGGGCGCAGACAGCGGCACATTGCACCGCAAACCCCGCCGTGCCAGGCCGAGCATCCGCAGGTAAGACCGGGCATCCTGCAGGGAGGAAGCAGAGCTGACTTGGTCCTGTGGCAGACACATGGTCGCGTCAGGTGATTTTTACATAGGACTGCTGGCTTGCTGCATTATCCTAATGGATGTAGCAGAGCTGGGCTCGTCAGGTGTGCCAAGTTTGGAGCAACTCATAATCGCATCGCCATGTGGTCCCTGCAGTTTTACATAGGACTGCAGATAGACTTACTGCATCATAGGAGATGGAATTTGTAGTGACTCTGTACAAATGTAGCAGGGCTGAGCTTGTTGGGTGTCACCAGGTGCAGTTTGTCCTTGGCACGACTCAGGACAATATCATAGGACTCCTGCCAACCCCACTTATATTATCATAAGGGACAGTATTTTCGTTTCCTTTGAAAAAAATGTAGCAGAGCTGAGTTTGTCCAGTGTAGCAAGGTGCAATTTATCCTTTGGAACAGCTCATGATCCAGTTCCTTTGCATTTACATAGGACTGCTGGCAAACCTGGTATGTCATCATGAGACAGAATGTTATAATGATGTAGCAGTGCTGAGCGTGTCCGGGTTTTTTGGTGCGGTGCTGAGTTTGTCGGGTGTATCAAGTTGCAATTTATTCTTTGGAACAGCTCCTGAGCCATCATTATACGGTTCCTTTGGTTTTACATAGGACTGCTGGCAAACCTGCTATGTTATCAAGAAACAGAACGTTTCCTGATATCGCATTTGTAATGATGTAGCAGAGCTGAGTGTGTCCAGGTCCTTTGTTGCAACTCATGGCCACATCACGATTTTTAAGAATTTATAATATAACTCTGTAAGGATGTAGCAGAGCTGGGCTGGTCAGAAATAGAAATTCAGGGGTTTGTCCCTTGGCTCAATGTGGTTTTACATGGGGCTGCCAGCAATCCTAATAAATTATCCTAACAAACAAAATGTGTAGTGATATCATAGGGAAGTAGCAGGGCTAAATTTGTCAGTGGCACAACTACATGGCAAAGCGTTCTCTATGATTTTACATAGGACTGCACGCGGACCAGCTGCATCATCAGCACTCAAACATTTTGTTGTTCTCTACCGAGATTGTCAAGTGTAGAGGAGCAGAGTTTGTCCTTTGGCGCGACGCATATTGATAACGCTCTGTGGTTTTACATAGGACTGCAGGCTGCTCTGCTGAATTTGCAGTTATTCCTTACAGACATAGCAGTGCCGAGCTCATCAGGTACAGAGGGGCAGCGTTTGTTATCTCAATATGTTCTACCTTTTACATGGGACTGCAGGGAAAGCTGCTGCATTGTTGTGAGTTATCATGCTGCACAAGCAATGCAGTACCGGACAGGTGAATGACAAAGTCAGCTCTGCTATTTTGATATATTCAACCAAGCCTCTGCCTGCGACATGATCATAGATTGTGAGCTCTTGGGGTCAATATACAATTGGCATTCAAGGTCTTTCCAATGTTTCCATGGTGTTGCAAAAGTTTTCACACCCTTATGGACGTGAAGTGGATTTATTCCTGACAGCACGGGCACCACGACCTCCGCGATGGCTCTGGGGCACGATGCCAGCCACGTGCCAGCTCTGCTGATTCTGTATTATTCCGCCCTGGATATTACACACTCCTCTCTGCTCCTCCATCAGGATTGACCTTGGCTGCTGTCAACGCTGGGAGTGATAGTCCAGGCCATGTTTATGACAGCAGAAGAGAGAACCAAAGAGCTTGCAATCTATACAGCAGTGGGGAGGGAATGAAAATGCTATAGATGCAGCAGAGGTGAGTTTGTCATTTGCCATAATGTATAAGATCACCTATTTGTCATTTTACATAGGACTGCAGCTCAGTCTGGAAAACCAAGGGTTAAGCATTTTTGTGCAGCATTTCTGTATGATATATGTTGTGTTGTTTTGTAATGCCTCACCATTTTCAAGATCTCTGCATGCTGTCAGGGAACGGAAGTATTCTCACTTACACCCAGAAGCTGAAACTATACACAGACGAAGTCCTGCTCGCTGCTGAGGGTTTGTTACAGTTGTTTCCAGTCATGATAATCCTCTGTAAGGTAAACAGGTCATCTACAACCTCCCTCCTGTCCTGGTGCTTTGTTACAGTGTATCAGTCTGGAGTCCACACAGAGGATTGTCCAGACTGGATTCATTTGTAACAAACCTTCAGCTGTGAGAACTATTACGAATGTACAGTTTTATGTTTATTGGAGGTAAATATCAATATTCCCATTCACTGACAGCAAGCAGATATATTGGAGCTGGTGAGATATCGAAGCACACTGTGTATTATAAAGTTCTTGGAAAGGGTTTTACATGCAGAACGCGTTCAGCTCTGCTACTTTCTGGGATATTCAAGTGTTTTAGCTCCGGTAATTTGTGGATTGTAGAACACACACACCTAGAGATGTAGCAGAGTTGAGTTTGTCATTTACAGTAAGTCTTTGGGGCTGTTATTTGTACATTGTGATTTAAGACAATGCCTTACCCGAAGACCCCAGTGATAGCGCCACCTGCTGTGCCAATCTACGACTCAGCTCTGCTACACCACACAGGGCGCTCCACGTTGTGTTCAGTAGTGGCACAGAACAGGTCACTGCTCACCAGATCCAGGCACAACTCTGCGAACCACATGTAGGTAATCTGAAGGGAACGGTAGGTAACCGCAGCACCGCGATCCTGAGGAACCCGATTATACAGCAAACAACAGGACGAAAAAGCAGGATGAGGGAGCGCAGCATCCCAGGAAAAACTTCTGTAATGTGACGTGTTTCGGAGTCGTCACCAGACATAGTCAGAGACACAGGTTTTATAGAAACATGGAGCAGAGTCCAAGTCATATATAAAACAAGATATGGAGTAAAAAGTATACAGGAAATAAACAAATATATGTATACCAGAATAAAATAAAAAAGTATAAAAACAAGTAAATAGGACAGTATCATTTTAATATATTAAAAAAAATCAAAATAAAAACAGTAAAAAATCTTTTCTTGCGTGACTCGTTCAATACCCTCATTCAGACCCTCCGGCATTAGGATAAGTAGGGAGGTCTGAATGAGGGTATTGAACGAGTCAGGCAAGAAAAGATATTTTATTGTTTTTATTTCCATATATATATTTATTTGGAAGTGTCATTATCCTGTACCCCAAGTGTCAGTGTTATAATCCTGTACCCCAAGTGTCAGTGTCATTATCCTGTACCCCAAGTGTCAGTGTCATTATCCTGTACCCCAAGTGTCAGTGTCATTATCCTGTACCCCAAGTGTCAGTGTCATTATCCTGTACCCCAAGTGTCAGTGTCATTATCCTGTACCCCAAGTGTCAGTGTCATTATCCTGGACCCCAAGTGTCAGTGTCATTATCCTGTACCCCAAGTGTCAGCGTCATTATCCTGTACCCCAAGTGTCAGTGTTATTATCCTGGACCCCAAGTGTCAGTGTCATTATTCTGTACCCCAAGTGTCAGTGTTATTATCCTGTACCCCAAGTGTCAGTGTCATTATCCTGTACCCCTAGTGTCAGTGTCATTATTCT
Organism: Bufotes viridis; assembly: GCA_033119425.1. Taxonomy (NCBI): domain Eukaryota; kingdom Metazoa; phylum Chordata; class Amphibia; order Anura; family Bufonidae; genus Bufotes; species Bufotes viridis. Next base: position 32,258,789 of record CM065592.1, read on the forward strand.
GTACCCCAAGTGTCAGTGTCATTATCCTGTACCCCTAGTGTCAGTGTCATTATCCTGTACCCCGAGTGTCAGTGTCATTATCCTGTACCCCAAGTGTCAGAGTCATTATCCTGTACCCCAAGTGTCAGCATCATTATCCTGTACCCCAAGTGTCAGTGTCATTACCCTGTACCCCAAGTGTCAGTGTCATTATCCTGTACCCCAAGTGTCAGTGTCATTATCCTGTACCCCAAGTGTCAGTGTCATTATCCTGTACCCTAAGTGTCATTATCCTGTACCCCAAGTGTCAGTGTCATTATCCTGTACCCCAAGTGTCAGTGTCATTATCCTGTACCCCTAGTGTCAGTGTCATTATCCTGTACCCCAAGTGTCAGTGTCATTATCCTGTACCCCAGTAGTGTCATTATCCTGTACCCCAAGTGTCAGTGTCATTATCCTGTACCCCAAGTGTCAGTGTCATTATCCTGTACCCCAAGTGTCAGTGTCATTATCCTGTACCCCAAGTGTCAGTGTCATTATCCTGTACCCCAAGTGTCAGTGTCATTATCCTGTACCCCAAGTGTCAGTGTCATTATCCTGTACCCCAAGTGTCAGTGTCATTATCCTGTACCCCAAGTGTCAGTGTCATTATCCTGTACCCCAAGTGTCAGTGTCATTATCCTGTACCCCAAGTGTCAGTGTCATTATCCTGTACCCCAAGTGTCAGTGTCATTATCCTGTACCCCAAGTGTCAGTGTCATTATCCTGTACCCCAAGTGTCAGTGTCATTATCCTGTACCCCAAGTGTCAATTATCCTGTACCCCAAGTGTCAGTGTCATTATCCTGTACCCCAAGTGTCAGTGTCATTATCCTGTACCCCAAGTGTCAGTGTCATTATCCTGTACCCCAAGTGTCAGTGTCATTATCCTGTACCCCAAGTGTCATTATCCTGTACCCCAAGTGTCAGTGTCATTATCCTGTACCCCAAGTGTCAGTGTCATTATCCTGTACCCCAAGTGTCATTATCCTGTACCCCAAGTGTCAGTGTCATTATCCTGTACCCCAAGTGTCAGTGTCATTGTCCTGTACCCCAAGTGTCAGTGTCATTATCCTGTACCCCAAGTGTCAGTGTCATTATCCTGTACCCCAAGTGTCAGTGTGATTATCCTGTACCCCAAGTGTCAGTGTCATTATCCTGCACCCCGAGTGTCAGTGTCATTGTCCTGTACCCCAAGTGTCAGTGTCATTATCCTGTACCCCAAGTGTCAGTGTCATTATCCTGTACCCCAAGTGTCATTATCCTGTACCCCAAGTGTCAGTGTCATTATCCTGTACCCCAAGTGTCAGTGTCATTATCCTGTACCCCAAGTGTCAGTGTTATTATCCTGTACCCCAAGTGTCAGTGTAATTATCCTTCACCCCAAGTGTCAGTGTCATTATCCTGTACCCCGAGTGTCAGTGTCATTATCCTGTACCCCAAGTGTCAGCGTCATTATCCTGTACCCCAAGTGTCAGTGTCATTACCCTGTACCCCAAGTGTCAGTGTCATTATCCTGTACCCCAAGTGTCAGTGTCATTATCCTGTACCCCGAGTGTCAGTGTCATTATCCTGTACCCCAAGTGTCAGTGTCATTATCCTGTACCCCAAGTGTCAGTGTCATTATCCTGTACCCCAAGTGTCAGTGTCATTATCCTGTACCCCAAGTGTCAGTGTCATTACCCTGTACCCCAAGTGTCAGTGTCATTATCCTGTACCCCAAGTGTCAGTGTCATTAGTATTACCCTGTACCCCAAGTGTCAGTGTCATTATCCTGTACCCCAAGTGTCAGTGTCATTATCCTGTACCCCAAGTGTCAGTGTCATTAGTATTACCCTGTACCCCAAGTGTCAGTGTCATTATCCTGTACCCCAAGTGTCAGTGTCATTACCCTGTACCCCAAGTGTTAGTGTCATTATCCTGTACCCCAAGTGTCAGTGTCATTATCCTGTACCCCAAGTGTCAGTGTCATTATCCTGTACCCCAAGTGTCAGTGTCATTATCCTGTACCCCAAGTGTCAGTGTCATTATCCTGTACCCCAAGTGTCAGCGTGTCATTATCCTGTCCCCCAAGTGTCAGTGTCATTATCCTGTACCCCAAGTGTCAGCGTCATTATCCTGTACCCCAAGTGTTAGTGTCATTATCCTGTACCCCAAGTGTCAGTGTCATTATCCTGTACCCAATATTGTCAGTGTCACCCCCAGTATTTGTCTGTCATGACTGAGAGGCTTACATTCGGTGATGTCACAGCACTAGGGGTGGTGACATCACACATTTCAAGCCAGGGACATAAGCGTGGCTCAGTTGCTCCTAATTGCTCATAAATAGTTTCTGATTGTGATTATGTGGCACTTGGAGGAGTCTGCATCAGGTGGTCTCAGGATCATGATATTCTGCCCCATCATATGATGTTAATGTTGTTCTGAAACATGATCGTCTTGTAGGAAAGATATTGTTTGCGGCAGAGGTAAGTCCTCGGTGTGGGGTGGTTCTTCTGCTCAGGGTCAGGTAAGGAGCGGGCCGTCAGCCTGGCTCTTCTGATAATAAGATAATTACGGTCACTGTGTGGTTGGGTTAATACTTTTTGTTTTCTGCTTTCATAATTTGGAGGCCCAGATTTGCTGAATGCTCTAATGATTTGCTTTATCCTCTTAATTATATAAAATGTAGTTACCAGTCTGTCGTGTCCAGCTCTGGGGAGCACTGGAAATGCTGGAGCTCGTGTAGCATACATCATGGTGGCCGCAGACTGTGTTCCTCAGTCCCCTTGGTTGGACGTCACTGCTGCTCCACCTCCCTCCTCCCTCTCTCTGCCAGTCACAGAAATGCTTCTGATTATTACTGATCTGTGGGCTGCTGATGATTGTTGGGGGTTCTTTCTCTCCTATGTATGCCCTCATGCATAGTGTCTGCTCTCCTGACAAGGTTCTCCACTGGTTCTCTCACGCAAACATGCATGCTCTGACTCCTGGCTTCTTAAAGGGCTAGTTTGCACCAAAATTTCCCTTTCTAGCTGATGCCCAGGCATCACAAGCTTCTTATGGGCCCATCCCTTGTCACCTGATGCCTCAACAGTTAGGTCCGTAGGTCCCAGTATTCACAAAGGTGCATATTGTTCCTGTCAATTTTGGCATCAACCCTTGTTTATGGACCGCACTAACCTCTGCTTTCTATCATTGTGATTGAACATCACCCACCTTGACTTCTGCCCATCTCAATACCATGTCTTCCTTCTGCTTTGGTACCATGAATCAGTGTCTCTTTCCCATCAACATGTCTTTCTTGGCAAAAGGAAACTACTCTGGAGGTATCTACTATGGCATTCACTATGGGAATGTCCATACCTTCTCTTGAGGCTCTTAGGGTGAAGAACACACTGAACGTTAGACTCTGTACACTTGTTTGGCCCTACTCCAAATCAATTACTGTAGTGGCCAAGTGGATCCGTATTGTTTCCTGTAGGCCTTAAGTCAAGAAGTAGTTGTCACAATTGTTTGAACCTCATAGACTTCAACAAGAACGTTGTCTTCTGGCCAGGCAGGTTGTTTATCCGTGGCCCACCACAGAAAATATCAAGATGAGCCCCCCCCCCCATATTGCCACGCAACGGCTTGGTGTTTATTTCCCTCAATTATGACCTTTGGGCCAAATTCGCCAACCCATTTCAGTTCCTCTAGGGAGGGGAGTCATACGCTGGTTTTCCACCCAGTAGCAAAAGGGGAGGAGACCAACAAGGGTTGTGCCCCTCTCCCTGAGGGCCAAATCAGCACAACTTGAAAATGAAAATTTCTTGGATTTCCTCCTGGTGGACATGTATTTGATTGACCTGTTGCTCCTTTATCATGGTGTAAGGTCCAGGAAAGGGCAGCTCAAGGACAAGACATTCCTAGACCATAACCAAGTGCGTAGATACCTTGGTCTCAAGATCTACTCTAGTGAATACCCAAATAACTGAGTACTTAGATACCTTGGTCTCAAGATCTACTCTAGTGAATACCCAAATAACTAAGTGCTTAAATACCTTGGTCTCAAGATCTACTCTAGTGAATACCCAAATAACTGAGTACTTAGATACCTTGGTCTCAAGATCTACTCTAGTGAACACCCAAATAACTGAGTACTTAAATACCTTGGTCTCAAGATCTACTCTAGTGAATACCCAAATAACTGAGTACTTAGATACCTTGATCGCCAGATCTACTATAGTGAACACCCAAATAACTGAGTACTTAGATACCTTGGTCTCAAGATCTACTCTAGTGGACACCCAAATAACTGAGTACTTAGATACCTTGGTCTCAATCTACTATAGTGAACACACAAATAACTGAGTACTTAGATACCTTGATCGCCAGATCTACTGTAGTGATAATCCAAATATCCGAGTGTCTAGAGACCTTGATCCCAACATCTGCTATAGTGAAGACCCAAATTACTGAGTACTTAGATACCTTGATCTCAAGATCTACTGTAGTGAAGACCTAAATATCCGAGTGTCTCAATACCTTTGGGGGCATTTATCAAACTGGTGTAAAGTAGAACTGGTTTAGTTGCCCATAGCGATAACCAATCAGATTCCACCTTTCATTTTCCAAAGGAGCTGTGAAAAATCAAAGCTGGAATCTGATTGGTTGCTATGGGCAGCACCAGTTTGATAAATGACCCCACTTGTTCCCAAGATCTACTGTATTGAAGACCCAAATTACCGAGTTTCTATATAACTTGGCCCCAAGATCTACTGTAGTGAAGATCCAAGGGGGGTATCTGGGTAAAAGCACTGGTTTGATAGCTAGCCAAGTGTAATCTTGAGTGGTAATCTCTCCATCTCTACTTGGAAATTTATAGACACTATTATTTATTATAAATTTAGAGATAATAGTTGTGGTTCAAGGTTCAGTAAGTGATGGTGACAACTCGGTGCCTATTGTGGCCTTGGTCTTCATTGGCTTTTGTGGCACATCCACTCATCTGTATCTTCCAAGAATAGCTTAATTGGAGTATTTCCTAGAGGAGCTCTGTAAATTGGTAGAATTCTTCTCAACGATGTGCTGATGGATACGTCGGTAATGTGCTCCGGTTCTGGAATTGTTCACGGTAAATAGAGTTGACTTGAGAAGGAGCGGAGGCCGAACTTGAGAAAACCTCAGGAATCTGAAACGTTCACATATTTTCATCGCAGGAGCCTTTGCTGTTGACTTCCAGCTACTGTATTATACTTGATGTCAGGAAACACTATATCAGTATGGACATCTTCTTTTGCCTGCCAAGCCGTGTGGGGTCTCGCTGATCTCCTGACTTCCAAAACGGCTTAGATGAAAGGTATAAATGTCCCTCAGGTTTATTCATTCTTAGAACAACTTATTTTCTTTCGCTTCCAGGAAAAACTAGAGGATGCAGATGTGGTTGTCACTCCACCAATGTGCCAAAAAAGGTCCAAATATTGCTCTTATAGCCATGGGCATTCATGGTAGGAAGAGAACCCAACAGAAAAGATGACTTACTTCAAGTTGACCTGAGGAGCATGTCCCAGCACTCCTCTGCAGCCTTAAGAAGATGCCCAGAAACCAATGGCATGTGGCAGCTGCAAAATATTGTATCTGGTCTCTGCTAGACTACCTCCACCTCCACCATTGGAGAAATCAAGGATAGGTTCAGAGTTGTACCTGAGGGCTGATATTTGGTGATCTAAAGTCTATGGACAGCTTCACAGTCTATGATGATACACAAAACGCCTCCCCCTTCTTAGTGCTCCCCGGCTATTGGCTGAAGTTGCATCTTGAGGACTTCCTGCTGCCCGCCTCCCACCGGAACGTACTACTGAGAATACTGTCCTGTAGGCCTGTAACACACAAAGTGTACATGTCCTGTGCTGACCGCCATGGTCATCAGGAAGTAACGTATCAGCAGCCTGTTAGTGACCGTTACAGATAACTTCCTCTTCCTGTGCCAGCCTCCGAAGGATAGGATATCTGTGTGGCAGGACGAGTGTATGACTGATGGCTGGGACAGCACTGGCCTCCTGTGGGGTAATTGCTAGAAATACCATCGCTTGGACAGCAGTATTTTAGTCACTGTAGTCACTGCTCTTTGTGAGCACAACATAATTCTATATGGGTATAAGATAGTACTTTACGAGTACAACATGGTACTAAATAGGTATAAGATGGTATTACACAGTCCAGTCCCATTATTGTAACCACTTCCTATGTTCAATGTCGTCAGTGTGTAGCTGATGAAGAACCTCTAGTGTGCTGAGCTGGCTCGTTGGGTATATAAGGTGTGCTGAGCTGGCTCGGTGGGTATATAAGGTGTGCTGAGCTGGCTCGGTGGGTATATAAGGTGTGCTGAGCTGGCTCGTTGGGTATATAAGGTGTGCTGAGCTGGCTCGTTGGGTATATAAGGTGTGCTGAGCTGGCTCGGTGGGTATATAAGGTGTGCTGAGTTGGCTAGGTGGGTATATAAGGTGTGCTGAGCTGGCTTGGTGGGCATATAAGGTGTGCTGAGCTGGCTCGGTGGGTATATAAGGTGTGTGATAGGCTGTCTGCACACATATACCTCGCTGCTGTTGGGTAAAAGGGGTGATTTATTAGAGCTGATGAAGGGATAATAATTGGCTTTCGGGCCCCAGGTGGCGGTATTTCTGACACTGCGCAGTGTGAACTGTTCTCTGCTGCTGTGGTGAAGGTGTCTGGTGAGTGGACAAATGGCAGCATTGTGAATAAGAGACGTGGAAACCGCGGAGCACCACGTGCCACTGATGTGAGAGGTGAACATCGGCTATGAAGGTGTGTGAGGGTGGACGACATCACAAAATGACCCAGGGACCGACCAGACGTGTCTAACACAACAGATCAGAGAACCTACTGTGTATGGGGCTCCGGAGCAGACGGACGGTCACTGCTCCTCTGATAATGAAGTTCCATCGGCAGAAAAGGCTTACATTTTTGCAGCAGTATCAGAATTGGACGTCCGATGATTGGTGGACAATGTACAGTTCTCTCAATGGCATCACAGTCAGTCCTACCAATAACATACACTCCTCTCGAGGCTACTGTGCAAACATGCGCTGCCATCCTCCAGAGGGAAACGGCAGAGGCCACTTACAGACATTTGGACAGCCAGTGCACAACGAACCTCAAGATCATCCTAATGTTTCATGAATAGTGCTGAGGTTGGACTTTGATGTACTCTACTATATAGCCAAAATAAGGGCTTGTTGGGTTCCTCTGGGAACACTTTCCACAAGATTTCTTAGTGTTTGTGGCCCGTGAGGTTCGGCACCAATGTTGGGGAAGAACATCTGGCTTGTATGAGCTCCAGTTCGACCCAAAGGTGTTGGATTGGGTTGAGGTCCAGGCTCTGTACAGACGCTCGGTACTACCACAGGATGGCAAAGATGGCATCCTATGGCCATACCATGTCTAGTCACGGAGCTCTTCTTGTACAACTATGGAGAATATGTGGCTGTGTGCTTGATTGTATGCACCTTTAACAGGTGCAGCCGAGACTCAATAATTAGGAGGGTGGTCTTCACGCCTTTAGACTGTGTGTATGACTGTTTGGTGTATACAGCTCCTATGCAGACATATGTGTCGTCATGGTAACAGACTGCAGTAGAAAAGGGAACTGCAACATCTGACTACACAGAGTTTGTTTGTAGTCAGAAACTATACGTTTCCCTAGGAGTTGCGCACATTAAACCGTATGAGAATATCTACCTAATTTTTTATTTTAGATGCGCTGGAGAGATGGTTGCAAAAGTATTCATACCCAATAGACACTGTACTGCTTTAGACTAATGCAGCCCATAAGAGGCAGAATCCTCAGTTGTCAAATTTTCCTAGGCCCTAAAACATAAGATTGACCCAAATCAGCTTCATTACCAAGGCCAGTGAAACCCTCGGAGAGACGCCGATGGGCGTGCCGATTCCTAATGGGTCTTTAAACCCTGCGCTCAGATCATCGGTGTGCAACACCAGTCACCTCCTTAATGGGAAAGAATTTAGCAATTTGTGCCCGTTGCTCGAAAGACTTGAAACGCGTGGAGTCAAGACTGAAATGGGAGCATTAGAGGCCACTTTGCAGCTGTAGTGCTCTTCTCTTTACATTACGCCGCAGCAATGGAGGCGCACATTACCCGCTGTCATTTGCGGGTGAGGCCTATTTACCGGCTGTCTGCGCTGCCTCGTCCTCATCTAGTCAGGAGATTACTCGAAGGATTTGGTTTGAAAGAGAATTATTCATGGATAATGAATTAAAAGCAAATTGAGCGGCGTCGGTTGCAGATGCACTTAATAGCAGGTAGCAGAGTTTGGAACGCGTCACGTTCTTTGTGAAGCTGGTTAACAACTTAATCAGGGAAACCGCAGTAGAAGGGCGTAGGCGTAATCTGAAGCTCTGGGGCCCCAGTGTAAAATCTGTAGTGGGCCCTTAGCACTAGTTCTCAGCTACCTCCTTCAGTCCAATAGATGTGAACGGAGTGACCAACAGGGACCAACTTTTTTGTGATGATTGAATGTCCAATGGGTCAGACCTCCAGTGATAGGTAGGGGTCTGATACCTAGGATCCCCACCAATAATGAGAACTGGGGTCACCAAGGCCTCTTTGTGAATGTAGTGCGCATGCGTGACCACCGCTCCAGTCGATACCTATAGGACTGCGGAATACAATGGCGGTCTCTGGCAGGACCCCTTCCCAGCGGTCAGTCACCCAGTGATGGTGCAGAAGTGTTGCTGATGGTTAAGGTTGGGTTCAGACATGATGGAAGTTTAGAAAACACCATCCATGGATTATACTGTGACTCCCCTTGATAGATTCAGATCCTGATCTCCAAGAGTCCCTGTCACCCCTTGAAGGAATCGAGTGGTGGGAGCGAGTAACTCTCATAGAAATGAATGGAGAGAGCCAAGCACATGCGCGACCACCCTTTCAGTCATTTATTGGGTGCAGTGGCTGGTGTCCATTTATTTAGGAGGGATGGGGGGGATCAGGAGACCTTGTGGAGGTAGGTGCAGGGTCCACCATCAGAAATTTAGGGTATATCCATACTTACTAACATTTAAGTTTTTAAAATCGATGAGGACCTGTCACCTGGTAAACCTTTTAATCTACCTACCACCCTCAATCAGAACTGCTACCTTGAGTAATCCAGTGCCCCCAAATAATGAATGTTGTGCTTGGTTTGCATTGCATAACCCCCCCCCCCCCATTTTATCATCCGCTTCCCGATATTGTTGCGTGTGCGACTGTTGGCATGTATGCATGTTGTGTGGATATGTCGTAAGCATCCATGATGGGAATAGCCCTATAAAGGAGGACTGGCACATGTTCTGTATATATTTTCAGTGGACCTCAGAATCATCTTCACTGATGGGCCAAAGTTCCTCATGGTCTTATTGTTCTAACGGGTTTGTTTTTCAGTCTAGAGAAGGAGTAGCCATGAAAACTCCAGCACATCCTGGCCACCATAGGTTGTGGCCTTGGATGCCGAGAAACACAATCATTGAAGTCTACATTGGCTCACTAGCTTCTCACTAGAGTCACTAAATTGGACAACTAGACACACACAAGAAGCCCGATTTTTTTGCCCTATTGCGTTCACCATAGCTCTTTTAGTATCATAAGTCTCATAGCAATGGTCCAGCATCCAGGTCCTTCAAAAATAATACAGCCCTCGATCTCCATTATACAGAAGGAGTCTTCCATTTTGGTCTCCATAATGCCTCTTGGGTGCACCGACGACATCATAGGTTCCAAAGAATGGAAGTCTCCAAAGTGAAAGATGCACTTTACTTTAAAAGGTGAAGTAGTCGCCTCACAGATTTCACCTATTGACTTCAATTAGGGGCCACCACATACCATACTTCTTCAGTCAATAGACCACCAGGTGAGATGATCTTCTCTAACCTGCGTTATAGAATAAGCAATTGGTATCTACTGGAGTTGCAGCATCCCAGATCCTGCGTCCTACTAAGGTGTAAACCTAATCCTTGTAGGACAATAATGAAGTCAATGAGATCTAGAATTGTACGTCTCCTACACATAATTACGCCTGAGCATTGGATACCAGAGCACTTGCCTTTGCTATGTCAACATGGAATATGCACTCGTCTAACATATCTAAGCGCAGGTTGGCAGTCAGTCCTTGCGGTGACTACACAGTGAGTAAATGAGGATTACATTTCACTCCAGGAACGTTATACAAGTGAATTGTTCCAAAAAATAATAGCTTATGTTAGTGCCAGAAACAGAAGCCATGTGTCTGGCGCTTCCTCTGCTTCATCCAGTGACTACAGCCTAGGATTTCATGTTCTTACCGTGGTATACAGTGGAACATTTCTGAAAGACCACCTCTTTGAGAAGACCATCATATGATGTAGACCATATTTTCAGTTCCATCTTCTTCTGTGGCCTCTTCTTTGAGATTATGAGCCCTAAATATTGACCCTCTTCAAATAGTTTAAAATGTCAAGTACCAAGACTTCAAGGAGATAGCTCAGTGGGGTTGGTTGGGTATTGCCCCAGGTTCTAGGAAATTGCCAGTAAGCCACCCTTCTATGGCCAGGGTATTTAGATACAAAGCTAGGGGAGGAAATTATATCTCTGCCACAAGTGAAAGGAAAGTCGAATGACGAAACTGCCGCTTCCAATAAATGCACTTTAGATGAAGTTGTTGATGTGTCCTGTGTACGGAGTGGACCTGTGAGGATTGGGAGTGTCCTCTGACACACTGTTACGCAGCTATCTGCACGCTTGGATTTTGTCTATTAAATTGGTTGGAACTTTGCAATTTTTCAGCAATTAGAAACTTATCGTATGAAGTTTTTGAGAGTAATGGGACAGGATAGCTCCCTCTTGCTCATGGACTGTGATAACCTGTACAAGATTCTCATTCTCAAGGGTAACCAGGGCCACCTTGCTCCTTTTTGTGAATGTTAAGGGTGTAAATAAGCTCCAGCAAGGGATGTTCAGTGGTGAGAACCCGTGCTACGTAAGATCACCAAGTTTTGAACAGTTGTGTTTACTGTACATCCACTGTTTCCAACGTTATCAGAGCAGCCACCAATTTGCACATCTATGGCCGCCTGACGTCATTTTGCAGATTTGAAGATCTCTATAGGCTCATTGAGATACGGAGGCCGAGGGAAAGGGAAGGTTATCAAGGCTGTCGGATCTCAAATCTAAAGTACTTGAAGGTTTTTGCGAGCACTCATGAATTCCTCTCCTTAGATAATCATTTTTCCTGAGACATTCACTCTACGGTCGTCTTGCGCTCAGCACTAATGGGCCAGTCTTACAGCACTCATAAAATGTGACCTCTTCATGGTACGTGTCCCTCTGGGGCCTGCGCAGTGTAAGGAGCAGTCCCAGTAAGATGAGCCTCGTATCCAGACTCATAATGGGAAAACCAAAGACGCTATAATGAGGTCTCGTGTCCCAGACAAGCGCCCACTTATAGAGACAATCTGTCTGTCTCATCTCTATCTTTCTATAAAATAATACATAAATCCCTATATAATACTTAGTCACAAAAATAAACTAGTAATGTTCCTTTATTTCCAGTGCTGCCTGCTTCGTGTCTTTGGACCTGGACAGAAGATCTGGTTGTGGTGCTGAGATGGTTATCTTCATTACACAATAATGAATAATACAGTACATATACTGGAAAAACAAAAGGCCAACCACAACAATCCTGGATTTACTCCTGGCTCTGGTCGTTGGCTGCCAGCCTGAACCAACTTCATAATCCTATTAACTGAGCAAATAAAATCTGTAACCTGCTCCGACTTCTCACTCGACCTCAACATTGACGCAAACATTGCCGACATTATGGGTGTAAGGCCTGTGCGGTTCCATAAGACGGCACACTTGTTGCTACTTTAGGGGACGCCTAGAGCTTGAACCCCAGATCCCACATATGAAAAGCATGGTTCTATTACTAATTAGACAACATATGGTACACCAAAAGATGAGGCCTTCATAGAAGGTCCTGTGCAGACCACCAACCAACCCAAGACCAGGTCTGTACCCAATGACTAGCCGTGACCGCAAAGACTGACCTGGCTTGTTAAGACCATACACAATAGTCGATGGATACGTGAACAACAACCAGGGTTAGACCACCCGACCAGACCTCCTAAAGTAAAACAGACCATAAAACTGGACCCCAGACCATTTCTTTTAAACACAGACCATTGATCAGGTCCTAAACTAGACCTTCTAAAGTAATACAGATCATATAGACCTCCTCTAATAAATATCCTAGACCTGACCCCAGAATACAAACTTCAGACTAGATGTCCAGATATGTTCATTTTTGGTGACTGTTCATGGGGTTTTACAGCTGGTTGGCCTCATCGGGACACTGCAAATGCCAAACACCCTGCTGTGGCCTCTGCACCCCTATAGATATTTGGGTTTCCCCAGGATATTCCCATTATGCAGTATCTTCGTGAGATTGACCTAGGACCATTTTCAGACAAATTAGACAATCAAGTTGCGGAAGATGTTGACTATTAAGAAGTAATACACATTGCTGGTGGAGAAAGCACTATACAAAAGTTTTAGGCATGTGTGGAAAAATGCTGCAAGGTAAGAATGCTTTCAAAAATAGAAGTGCTAATAGTTAAAATTAAATTCTGCAGCAGAACAACAACCCCAAACCTACAACCAGTGTCATCAGTGAAAAAACATCAGTGTCAGAATTATCTTCAGCATAAAGAAGAACAAGGATTCCTGGAAGTGACAATATGACCTCCACAGAGCCCTGATCTCAACATCATCCAGTCTTTCTGGGATTACATGAAGAGACTGAAGGATTTGAGCAAGCCTACAGCCACAGAATATCTGTACTCAGTTCTCCAGGATGTTTGGAGCAACCTCTCTACCAAGTTCCGTCAAAAACTGTGTACTAACACTTATTTTTTTGAAACATTCTTACCTTGCAATGGTTTTTCCACACAACTGCCTAAAACTTTTGCACAGTCAATGTACATCAATGACATAATATGTATGATCATCTGGTACGTTTCAACCGTCTGAGCAGACACCCTAAAGTATGTCAGACTCCAAACCAGACACCCTAAAGCTAGAACCAAGACCAGTTCTACAGTGATCTGTCTAAACACAGACCCCAGACCAGCCCCGCTAGACAGACTCTAGACTAGACTCCCTAAAGTAATACAGACAACAGACCCCACTCCCCTAAATAATTCTAGATTCCTGATCAGACCCCATGAAAAATTTCAGACCAGATATTCAGGTATGGTCATTTTTGATGACTACTCACGGGACTCTAAAAGAAGGTTTGTCTAGATGGATGGCCTCATTGGGACCTACAGACACCTGGACCTAGATCTGACTGCTACCTCTATCCCTATAGCTATGTATATGTGTTTCCCAAAAATATTCTCATTTTACAGTATCATAATGACAATGACCTGAGAACATTCTAACACCCTTAGACAATGAAGTCCGAGAAATATCTGAATCTTCCTGTTAGGTGGCCATATACATTGTAGGTGGAAACATCAATGACATAATATGTTTCAGCATCTACTAGTGTTAGATCTTCTGACCATACCCCTAAAGTAAGACTGAACCAAAGCAGATTCCCCAAAATGAGACCTTAGATCAGTTCTTCTAAGCCAAGACCCCAGGTCAGCCCTCCTAAAGAAATACCCTAGACTAGGCTGAAACTCCCACTAAATAAAATATAGCTCAAGATCAGATGGCCCAAAATTTCCAAATATGCTTATTTTTGATACTTTTCAAGGGGCTCTGGAATGTGGTGTCTCCAGATGATTGACTTCATTAGGCTGCCTAGGTCCAACTGCTACCTGTGCACTCCCTACAGCTATCTCCGTGAGTTTACCCAGGATATTCTCATTATCATCATGAAAATGGCCTGGAGAACATTCTCACACCAGTAGACCAGTCATAGAAATCTCTGAATTTTCCTGTTAGATAGCCAGAAATACTGTTGGTGAGTACCTCAGAGACATAATATGTATGAATATCAGCCTGTGTTAGAGCATCTGAACAGACTCCTAAAGTAAGACAGACCCCAAACCAGAGTTCCTAAAACTAGATCCTAGACTAGCTCATCTAAACACCGAACCCAGAGCAACCCTTTTAAAGACGAACCCTAGACTAGACTTTCTAAAGTAAGACAGACCCCAGACCAGACTCCCTAAAACTAGAGCTCAGACGGGTCTTCTAAACACAAAGCCTAGAAATGCCCTCTTAAAGGGGTTGTCCCATCTCAGACAATGGGGGCATATCGCTAGGATATGCCCCCATTGTCTGATAGGTGCAGGTCCCACTGCTGCATGCGCAGCCACCCTCCATTCATTTTCTACGGCGCCGGTGAATATATATTTCCGTCGGCCCCATAGAAAAAAATGGGAGCATGGGCCCCGCAGGCGCGGTGGTCTCCCATTCAATTCTATGGGAGCAGAGCTTGGTGGTGGACGGACCCCACCCCAGTGGTGGGACCCGCACCTAACAGACAATGGGGGCATATCCTAGCGATTTGAACGTTTAAATATTGAACGATTAAAAAATCTTATGTACCTAAAAATGGTACCAATAGAAACGTAAATTCCCCGAAAAAATCAGCCCCTAGACAAGACGATTGGCAGAAAAAAATAAAAATAAATGACATTAAGAAAATGGAGAAACAAAAAATAAAAGTAGACATATTTGGTATTGTCGTGTCGTTTAGAAATAACACATGATCTGTCCTGTCAGGTGAACGCCATAAAAAAATAAAAACTGTGCCAGAACAGCCATTTCGAGACCTTGCCTCAAAGTGTAATATCAAGCAGTCAAAAATCATATGTACCCCGAAATAGTACCAATAATACTGTCACCTTATCCCGTAGTTTCCAAAATGGGGTCACTTTTTGGAAGTTTTTACTGTAGGGGTGCGTCAGGGGGTCTTCAAATGTAACATGGCAGCTTAAAATCATCCCAGTTTACAACCACATATGGGGTGTTTCTGTAAACTGCAGAATCTGGCTAATAAAGGAGGAAAAATTTTTTAAAATTTAAATATTCAAAAAGAAGTGAAATTTTGAAATTTCTTCTCTATTTTCCTTTCATTCTTGCGGAACACCTAAAAAGAGGTGATTTATGGGTGGTTTCTACTATGTAAACCCCACAAAGTGACTTCGTAACTGAGATGGTCCTTTAAAAAGCGGGTTTTGGAAATTTTCTTAACAATTTTAAAAATTGCATCTAAAGTTGTACTCCATAAAAAGAGTTACAAAATTATGTCAACATAGAGTAGACATGTGGGGAAATGTAAAGTGATAACTATTTTAAGACCATATCTGTCTTAAAAGCAGAGAAATTGAAATTTTGAAAATGATGAACTTTTCCAAATATTTGGTAAATTTAGAATTTTTTAAAAATAAATAAAGGTGAAATATATTCACTCAAGTTTACCACTGTTATGAAGTACAATGTGTCATGAGAAAATAATCTCAGAACGGCTTGGATAAGTAAAAGCTTTCCAAAGTTATTACCACATATTAGATTTCCTAAATTTGCCCGGTCCTTAAAGGCTATGTACGCCTTTGGGGGCATTTTTTTATTTATTATTGCATTGTACTTATTTTGAGATAAAAATCATTTTTTCAATTAGTCTTTATTATAAATATAAAATCCTTTTTTGTGTACATAGCTGAGATGCTGTAGTAACATCATCTGGAATTTTCTCTCTTTTCTGTCATTTGGGGAGCAGACAGGCTCCTTATCTCTGACAATATATTATCCTCATCAAAGCTCAATCCTTATCTTACTGATAAGAATGTGGCTAAGGCCTCTTTCACACTGGCGTTTTAGCTTTCCGTCCTAGAGTTCTGTCCTCGGGGCTCTAGGACGGAAAGATACTAATCAGGATTATCCCAATGCATTCTGAATGGAGAGAAATTCGTTCAGGATGCATCAGGATGTCTTCCGTTCAGTATGTCAACGTTTTTTGGACGTTGACAAAAGCGCAGCATGCTGCGGATTTGTCTCCGTCCAAAAATCCGGAAGACATGCCGTAACGCCGGATCCGGAATTAATGCCCATTGAAGGGCATTAGTCCGGATCCGGCCTTTAGTTAAACGTCGTTTCCGCGCATCGCCAGATCTGACGTTTAGCTTTTTGTCAATGGTTACTATGGCAGCCAGGACGCTAAAGTCCTGGTTGCCATAGTAAAGAGTAGGGGGAGCGGGGGAGCGGCATACTTACATTCCGTGCGGCTCCCGGGACGCTCCAGGATGACGTCAGGGCGCCCCAGTGCATAGATCACGTGATCGCATGGATCACGTGATCCATGCGCGTGAGCGCTCTGACGTCATTCAGGCGCCCGGGAGCCGCACGGAATGTAGTATGCCGCTCCCCTCCCCACTGCTATGGCAACCAGGACGCTAGTAGCGTCCTGGCTGCCATAGTAACACTGAAAGCATTTTGAAGACTGATCAGTCTTCAAATGCTTTCAGTTCACTTGCGTTGTGCCGGATCCGGCGTGCATTCCGGCGACGGTAGTGCACGCTGGATCTTCACAACGCAAGTGTGAAAGAGGCCTTAAATAAGTGTTTATGACCTCTCACTAGTTTAGAGATGGGCACAAAGTGAAAGTACCAGTCACTAGAGTTGTTTCGGTACCAAAATTTTGATTCGGTATCGATACCATAAAAAAGTATTGCGATACTCGATACCATTCGATACCACGCGAAAAAAATAAAAACGCCAAAAAAATCCGCGTGCATTCCACATTTTATGAAACCGCCGGCTCATAATACAACAGTCCTATCCTACTTTTTTGTGGGGACAAGGCGACTAAAAGAAAATGGCGAATCGTGCATTTTTTCTTTTTCTTTTTTTTTTCTTTTACGGCGTTCACCGCATAAATGTGGATTTTTTAATAGTTTGGACTTTTGAGACACGGCGATATGTAATATTTTATTTATGTATTGTTTATATATTTTATATGTAAAATTGGGAAAGGGGGTGATTTATAATTCATATTTTGGTGTACTTTAACTTTTTTTTTTTTTTTTTTGCAGTTTATTTATTAACTCCTTAAGGACACATGACGTATGGGTACGTCATGTGTCCAGTCCCTGAAGATGGCGCCCGCTCCTGGCCGCTGCGGGCACCATCGCTGCGGGGGTCCGGCTGATTCCTGTAGCTGACCCCCGCAGCTGATGATCGCGGTCGGCAGCGCTGCCGACCGCGATCATTTAACCCCGCAGATGCCGTGATCAATCCTGATCACGGCATCTGCATCGCGCTAAAACCGAAAGTAAAGCTCTGGCAGCGCTCCGGCTCCCTAGTGGTGATCGGGAGAATCGGAGCGCTGTAAGGGATAGCCTCAAGCCTTTCATTCAGCATGAGGCTATCACTTACTATTTCCTATGGAGCCCTTGTTAGCAATAGGGCTTCATAGGAAAGTAGTAAATGCTCATAAACTCCAATACAAGTGTATTGGAGTTTATGATAGAAGCAATCAGGTAACTGATTTATATAGGTCCCTATGGGATCTATATAAAAGTGTAAAAAAATAAAAAAAATAAAAAAATAAAAAATAAATAAAAAAACCTAAAAATTTAAATCACCCCCTTTCCCCAAAATTAAAATAAAATAATAAAAAAATAAAATAAATACACATCATGGGTGTCGCAATGTGTGAAAACGCCCATAGTATAAAAATATAAAAATATATTTCCCATACGGTAAACAGAAAAACGGAAAAAGCGCCCAAATGGCCGATTTGCCGCTTTTGGACGCTTCATTTCCTCAAAAAAATTAAATAAAAGCGATCAAAAAGTCCTACACACCCCATAATGGTATCAACTAAAAGTTAAGATCACCCCGCAAAAATAAGCCCCCATACAACGCCATACACTTATTTACAAATACGTTATAGCGGTCAAAACATGGCGACAAAAAAAAAAAATTTTTTCCCACTTTAGAATTTTTTTCACTATCAAAACGCAAGAAAAGCTATACATATTGGGTATCGCCGGATTCGTACTGACCTGTAGAATAAAACTAAATGGTCAGTTTTATCGCAAATCAAACGTCGTAATTTAGAAACCTGTAAAACTGTGGTGAAATTGCTTTTTTTTTGCAATTTCACCCCATTTGGAATTTTTTTCCCGCTTCCCACTACACCGTATGCATTATTAAATGATGGCGTTGGAAAGTACAACTTGTCCCGCAAAAAATAAGCCCTCATATGGCCATGTGAACGGAAAAATAAAAAAGTTATGGCTCTTGGAAGGCATAGAGCGCAAAACGAAAACGCAAAAATGAAAAAACCCTGTGTCCTTAAGGGGTTAACTATTTTCCCCCTTAGGGGCTAGAACCTGGGATCTTCTCATCCTATTCACCCTGATAGAACTCTATCAGGGTGAATAGGATCTCACCCTCTCCCTGTGCTCTGTGCACACAGCAGCAGGGAGCAGACTATGGCAGCCAGGACTTCAGAAGCGTCCTGGTTACCATGGTAACCGATCGGAGCCCCAGCATTACAGTGCTGGGGCTCCGATCACTGCCACCAATGAGGAGGAGCTGAGGGGACCCTGTGGCCACTGCCACCAATGATTTTATTACTGGGGGGAAGGGGGGGGGCACACTGCCCACTGCCCACCAATGTTTTAATACTGGGGGGGGCGGCACACTGCCCACCAATGTTTTAATACTAGGGAGGGGGAGGGGGGGGCACACTGCCCACTGCCCACCAATGTTTTAATACTAGGGAGGGGCGGGCGGAGCACTGGCCAGCAATGCCGAGTAGTTTCTTGTATAAATGCAGGCAGAAGACACAGGCTGCCGGCACCTGCCTGTGACCGAGCACTGCGATCAGAGGCTATTAACCCCTCAGGTGCCGCACCTGAGGGGTTAATTGCCTCTGATTGCAGTGCTGGGTCACAGGCAGGTGCTGGCAGGCTGTGTCTTCTGCCTGCATTTATACAAGAAACTACTCGGCATTGCTGGCCAGTGCTCCCGTCCCCCAGCTCCGCCCCTCCTCCCGCCCCCGCTCCGCCCCTCTCCCTCTATTGGTTGAAGCGGCAGCACAGGGGGAGGGAGAGACTGCCTCCTTCTCCCTGTGCTGCCGAGGAGAAGATGGCCGCGCTGAGAGCGGCGCAGCCATGCTCTCTTATACTGGGCTGTGCAGTAGCGCAGCCCAGTATCGATAAAATACTTATCCTGGTATCGAGTGCGATACCAGAGAAAAGTATCGATTGGGTATCGAAAGTTCGATACCCGAAACAACCCTACCAGTCACACAGTTAGAAAAACAGTTAACCCTTTGTGTCAGAACGGCTCAATATTTTTAATCACAAACATGAGTTTTAGGCCAAAATGGAGTAAAATGCAATCATAAACAAAAATTGCCTCCAAAAGGTGTACATAGCCTTTAAAGTGAAAAGTGGCTGTGTCCTGAAGGGGTTAAGGACAAGCCGTCAGACTAGACTCCCTAAAACTGGACCCCATAAAGTTCTTGTAAACACAAACCCTAGAAAAGCGTTCTTGAAGACAGACTTAGACTGGACTTCCTAAAGACAAACTTCAGACCACCCCCTAAATAAACACAGACCATAGACTAACCTTGTTAAAGAGAGACCCTAGACTAGACTCTATAAACTAATAGAGACCTCACACCCCCCTAAATAAATAGAGTACCCGCATTAGACCTCCTAAAATACAATCCTCCGACCAGGCATTGAACTTTGGTCATTTTTGATGACTATTCGTGGAGATCTAGAAGCTGATGTCTCCAGATGGTCGGCCTCATTGGGATATGTGAAAACCAAAGAATAACTAACCTTCAGCCCAGTCATTAAAATCATGAAAAATCATTCTCACATCTGTCATTCTCACATCATTTAGGTCAGTGTTCCTCGGCTCCGGTCCTCAGGGCCCCGCTATCGGCCTAAGTGTCAGTGCATCAGGATTTACAAAAGGTATTCATTCTGTGGGATATTCTCAAATCATGACCAGTGGGTGGGCCCCGAGGACTGGAGTTGGGAAGCACTGATTTAGGTGATAATGAAGTGAGAATGACCGGCCTGAGAATGATTTCTACTTTGTCTAAGTGGTGAATGGTATGGACTGCAACATTAAACAATACATTAATTACTATTCATTTTTCAGGGAACCCTCGGGGTCTCCCCAAACCATTGCAGAACTCCATAGACAAGGTGTCATTGAAATATTTCAAAGTTTTTTTCGTTTTTTTTTCTTTTCTCATGTTGAGCTGTGTTTATTTTAATTCAATTGAATGGATTTGATGGAGTTTTGCAGATGTTTTCTGAAAAGGGTATTGTAAAGGCTTTTCCAGGATAAATCATGAAGTGCTGGCGTCGGGCCTGTGATATAGATTCTCTCCCACAGTTATCAAAAAAAACATTCCAGCGAAACATTCCGGGCACGCCAAAATCATTCACGCAACAGCCAAAGTATACATATACTGATGGGCCCCGCAAGCAGATTTATTTATATAAAGTGGCTTAATCAGATCCGATCAGTCTAACTACATATTTCCTATAAGAAAACTAATATTGTCTGCAGAAAAGAATGACACAAATGTAATGAAAAGAACAAAGCGACAGCAGACATATCGTAAAAGCCGGCAGAAGAAAACAAACAGCGCCTAAAGCTCGATATAACATAGGCAGTGAGTACTGTGAGACAACAATCAAACCAGGCGGGATGCAAAGGTTCAGCTAGGCAATGCAAATATCCTAGGAGTGTCCTACTGACTACGGAATTTAATTCCAGAATACTGATATGGACCATGCTGGTATAACCTGGGTATCTCCTGTATATAATTATATATGTACAGCTGGTATAAGTTATACATCTTCTTGTATATAGTGATATGGACCATGCTGGTATAACCTGGGTATCTCCTGTATATAATTATATATGTACAGCTGGTATAAGTTATACATCTTCTTGTATATAGTGATATGGAGCATGCTGGTATAACCTGGGCATCTCCTGTATATAATTATATATGTACAGCTGGTATAAGTTATATATCTTCTTGTATATAGTGATATGGACCATGCTGGTATAACCTGGGCATCTCCTGTATATAATTATATATGTACAGCTGGTATAAGTTATACATCTTCTTGTATATAGTGATATGGACCATGCTGGTATAACCTGGGCATCTCCTGTATATAATTATATATGTACAGCTGGTATAAGTTATACATCTTCTGTATATAGTGATATGGAGCATGCTGGTATAACCTGGGTATCTCCTGTATATAATTATATATGTACAGCTGGTATAAGTTATACATCTTCCTGTATATAGTGATATGGACCATGCTGGTATAACCTGGGCATCTCCTGTATATAATTATATATGTACAGCTGGTATAAGTTATACATCTTCCGGTATATAGTGATATGGAGCATGCTGGTATAACCTGGGTGCATTACAGTGCTGGGGCTCCGATCACTGCCACCAATGAGGAGGAGCTGAGGGGACCCTGTGGCCACTGCCACCAATGATTTTATTACTGGGGAAGGGGGGCACACTGCCCACTGCCCACCAATGTTTTAATACTGGGGCGGCACACTGCCCACCAATGTTTTAATACTAGGGAGGGGGAGGGGGCACACTGCCCACTGCCCACCAATGTTTTAATACTAAGGGAGGGGCGGGCGGAGCACTGGCCAGCAATGCCGAGTAGTTTCCTTTATACAATGCAGGCAGAAGACACAGGCTGCCGGCACCTGCCCGACATAGATTGACCCGCAGGTGCCGCACCTGAGGGTTAATTGCACTCTGATTGCAGTGCTGGGTCACAGGCAGGTGCTGGCAGGCTGTGTCTTCTGCCTGCATTTATACGAGAAACTACTCGGCATTGCTGGCCAGTGCTCCAGTCCCCAGCTCCGCCCCTCCTCCCCGCCCGCTCCGCCCTCTCCCTCTATTGGTTGAAGCGGCAGCACGGGGGAGGAGAGACTGCCTCCTTCTCCCTGTGCTGCCGAGGAGAAGATGGTCGCTGAGAGCAGCGCAGCCATGCTCTTTATACTGGGCTGTGCAGTAGCGCAGCCCAGTATCGATAAAATACTTTTCCTGGTATCGAGTGCGATACCAGAGAAAGTATCGATCGGGTATCGAAAGTTCGATACCCGAAACAACCCTACCAGTCACACAGTTAGAAAACAGTTAACCCTTTGTGTCAGAACGGCTCAATATTTTTAATCACAAACATGAGTTTTAGGCCAAAATGGAGTAAAATGCAATCATAAACAAAAATTGCCTCCAAAAAGGTGTACATAGCCTTTAAAGTGAAAAGTGGCTGTGTCCTGAAGGGTTAAGGACAAGCCGTCAGACTAGACTCCCTAAAACTGGACCCCATAAAGTTCTTGTAAACTACAAACCCTAGAAAAGCGTTCTTGAAGACAGACCTAGACTGGACTTCCTAAAGACAAACTTCAGACCACCCCTAAATAAACACAGACCATAGACTAACCTTGTTAAAGAGAGACCCTAGACTAGACTCTATAAACTAATAGAGACCTCACACCCCCTAAATAAATAGAGTACCCGCATTAGACCTCCTAAAATACAATCCTCCGACCAGGCATTGAACTTTGGTCATTTTTGATGACTATTCGTGGAGATCTAGAAGCTGATGTCTCCAGATGGTCGGCCTCATTGGGATATGTGAAAACCAAAGAATAACTAACCTTCAGCCCAGTCATTAAAATCATGAAAAATCATTCTCACATCTGTCATTCTCACATCATTTAGGTCAGTGTTCCTCGGCCCGGTCCTCAGGGCCCCGCTATCGGCCTAAGTGTCAGTGCATCAGGATTTACAAAAGGTATTCATTCTGTGGGATATTCTCAAATCATGACCAGTGGGTGGGCCCCGAGGACTGGAGTTGGGAAGCACTGATTTAGGTGATAATGAAGTGAGAATGACCGGCCTGAGAATGATTTCTACTTTGTCTAAGTGGTGAATGGTATGGACTGCAACATTAAACAATACATTAATTACTATTCATTTTTCAGGGAACCCTCGGGTCTCCCAAACCATTGCAGAACTCATAGACAAGGTGTCATTGAAATATTTCAAAGTTTTTTTCGTTTTTTTTTCTTTTCTCATGTTGAGCTGTGTTTATTTTAATTCAATTGAATGGATTTGATGGAGTTTTGCAGATGTTTTCTGAAAAGGGTATTGTAAAGGCTTTTCCAGGATAAATCATGAAGTGCTGGCGTCGGGCCTGTGATATAGATTCTCTCCCACAGTTATCAAAAAAACATTCCAGCTGAAACATTCCGGGCACGCCAAAATCATTCACGCAACAGCCAAAGTATACATATACTGATGGGCCCGTAAGCAGATTTATTTATATAAAGTGGCTTAATCAGATCCGATCAGTCTAACTACATATTTCCTATAAGAAAACTAATATTGTCTGCAGAAAAGAATGACACAAATGTAATGAAAAGAACAAGCGACAGCAGACATATCGTAAAAGCCGGCAGAGAGAAAACAAACAGCGCCTAAAGCTCGATATAACATAGGCAGTGAGTACTGTGAGACAACAATCAAACCAGGCGGGATGCAAAGGTTCAGCTAGGCAATGCAAATATCCTAGGAGTGTCCTACTGACTACGGAATTTAATTCCAGAATACTGATATGGACCATGCTGGTATAACCTGGGTATCTCCTGTATATAATTATATATGTACAGCTGGTATAAGTTATACATCTTCTTGTATATAGTGATATGGACCATGCTGGTATAACCTGGGTATCTCCTGTATATAATTATATATGTACAGCTGGTATAAGTTATACATCTTCTTGTATATAGTGATATGGAGCATGCTGGTATAACCTGGGCATCTCCTGTATATAATTATATATGTACAGCTGGTATAAGTTATACATCTTCCTGTATATAGTGATATGGACCATGCTGGTATAACCTGGGCATCTCCTGTATATAATTATATATGTACAGCTGGTATAAGTTATACATCTTCTTTGTATATAGTGATATGGAGCATGCTGGTATAACCTGGGCATCTCCTGTATATAATTATATATGTACAGCTGGTATAAGTTATACATCTTCTTGTATATAGTATATATGGAGCATGCTGGTATAACCTGGGCATCTCCTGTATATAATTATATATGTACAGCTGGTATAAGTTATACATCTTCTTGTATATAGTGATATGGACCATGCTGGTATAACCTGGGCATCTCCTGTATATAATTATATATGTACAGCTGGTATAAGTTATACATCTTCTTGTATATAGTGATATGGAGCATGCTGGTATAACCTGGGTATCTCCTGTATATAATTATATATGTACAGCTGGTATAAGTTATACATCTTCTTGTATATAGTGATATGGACCATGCTGGTATAACCTGGGCATCTCCTGTATATAATTATATGGGATGTCCCGATACCGATACTAGTATCGGTATCGGATCGATATCGGCATTTTCACGAGTACTTGTACTCGTAAAAATGCCGCCGATACCACTGCCGATACCGGAAGTCTCCAGCCGGCAGCGGCTATATTCTGCTTACTAACGCGACCTATGCCTGTGATCACTAACTACAGCGCAGTCTCTCCATGCCCTGCCTCGCTCTGTAATCATAAAGTGGGCGGAGTGGCAGGCGGGACATGAGGCGCATGGAGGAATCGGGCAGCTTGAGCTCTCAGTTCCTCCATGCGCCCATGTCCCGCCTGCCCGCTCCGCCCCACTTTATGATTACAGAAGGCGCAGGGGCAGGAGCATGGAGGGACTGCGATTAATAGTTAGTGATCACAGGCACAGTAAGTTAGCGCACTAAACAGAATATAGCCGCTGCGGGGCCGGTGTATGAGTCAAGCTGCACCGCCCCGACACTACTGTGGATCTGTGGATGACATGTATATAGCATAAGATGCTATATATGTGTCATCCACATAGCCCCCTAACAGTGTCATCCACAGATCCCCCCATTACAGCCTCATCCACAGATCCCCCCCATAACAGTGATGTCCACAGGTCCCCCCCATAACAGTGATGTCCACAGGTCCCCCCCATAACAGTGATGTCCACAGGTCCCCCCATAACAGTGATGTCCACAGGTCCCCCCCATAACAGTGATGTCCACAGGTTCCCCCCATAACAGTGATGTCCACAGGTCCCCCTCCCCCATAACGGTGATGTCCACAGGTCCCCCCATAACGGTGACGCCCACAGGTCCCCCCATAACGGTGATGTCCACAGGTCCCCCCATAACGGTGACGCCCACAGGTCCCCCCATAACGGTGACGCCCACAGGTCCCCCCATAACGGTGACGCCCACAGGTCCCCCCATAACGGTGACGCCCACAGGTCCCCCCATAACGGTGCCGCCCACAGATCCCCTATAACGGTCGCCATCCACAGATCCCCCATAACAGTGCGCCATCCACAGATCCCCTATAACAGTGCGTCATCCACAGATCTCTCCATAACAGTGCGTCATCCACAGATCCCCATAACAGTGTCATCCACAGATCCCCATAACAGTGTCATCCACAGATCCCCTATAACAGTGACATCCACAGATCCCCATAACAGTGCGCCATCCACAGATCCCCATAACAGTGTGCCATCCACAGATCCCCCATAACAGTGTGTTATCCACAGATCCCCCATAACAGTGCGTCATCCACAGATCCCCCATAACAGTGTCATCCACAGATCCCCCATAACGGTGACATCCACAGATCCTCCACAACAGTGTTGTCCTCCGAAGATCCCCAAAAACAGATCCCCTGGAGGCACATTGGTTTGAAAACACTATTATATTACCATTTATTAATTTATTAACACTTGTACAAAGGAAAAGAAAAGCAGTTATTCATAGCAACCAAATTCCAGCTTTAATTTTTTTCATTGCTATCAGTAACTGCGGGGCTGTTTATACGAGGTATCGGTAATTGGTATCGGCGAGTACTTAAATAAAAGTATCGGTACTGCATCTGGTCTTAAAAAATGGTATCGGGACATCCCTAATAATTATATAGGTACAGCTGGTATAAGTTATACATCTTCTTGTATATAGTGTATATGGACCATGCTGGTATAACCTGGGTATCTCCTGTATATAATTATATATGTACAGCTGGTATAAGTTATACATCTTCCTGTATATAGTGATATGGAGCATGCTGGTATAACCTGGGGATCTCCTGTATATAATTATATATGTACAGCTGGTATAACCTGGGTATCTCCTGTATATAGTGATATGGAGCATGCTGGTATAACCTGGGCATCTCCTGTATATAATTATATATGTACAGCTGGTATAAGTTATACATCTTCCTGTATATAATGATATGGAGCATGCTGGTATAACCTGGGTATCTCCTGTATATAATTATATATGTACAGCTGGTATAAGTTATACATCTTCCTGTATATAGTGATATGGACCATGCTGGTATAACCTGGGCATCTCCTGTATATAATTATATATGTACAGCTGGTATAAGTTATACATCTTCCTGTATATAGTGATATGGAGCATGCTGGTATAACCTGGGCATCTCCTGTATATAATTATATATGTACAGCTGGTATAAGTTATACATCTTCTTGTATATAGTGATATGGAGCATGCTGGTATAACCTGGGCATCTCCTGTATATAATTATATATGTACAGCTGGTATAAGTTATACATCTTCCTGTATATAGTGATATATGGAGCATGCTGGTATAACCTGGGTATCTCCTGTATATAATTATATATGTACAGCTGGTATAAGTTATACATCTTCCTGTATATAGTGATATGGACCATGCTGGTATAACCTGGGCATCTCCTGTATATAATTATATATGTACAGCTGGTATAAGTTATACATCTTCCTGTATATAGTGATATGGAGCATGCTGGTATAACCTGGGCATCTCCTGTATATAATTATATATGTACAGCTGGTATAAGTTATACATCTTCCTGTATATAGTGTATATGGACCATGCTGGTATAACCTGGGTATCTCCTGTATATAATTATATATGTACAGCTGGTATAAGTTATACATCTTCCTGTATATAGTGATATGGACCATGCTGGTATAACCTGGGCATCTCCTGTATATAATTATATATGTACAGCTGGTATAAGTTATACATCTTCTTGTATATAGTGATATGGACCATGCTGGTATAACCTGGGTATCTCCCTGTATATAATTATATATGTACAGCTGGTATAAGTTATACATCTTCCTGTATATAGTGATATGGAGCATGCTGGTATAACCTGGGTATCTCCTGTATATAATTATATATGTACAGCTGGTATAAGTTATACATCTTCTTGTATATAGTGGATATGGACCATGCTGGTATAACCTGAGCATCTCCTGTATATAATTATATATGTACAGCTGGTATAAGTTATACATCTTCCTGTATATAGTGATATGGACCATGCTGGTATAACCTGGGTATCTCCTGTATATAATTATATATGTACAGCTGGTATAAGTTATACATCTTCTTGTATATAGTGATATGGACCATGCTGGTATAACCTGGGTATCTCCTGTATATAATTATATATGTACAGCTGGTATAAGTTATACATCTTCCTGTATATAGTGATATGGACCATGCTGGTATAACCTGGGTATCTCCTGTATATAATTATATATGTACAGCTGGTATAAGTTATACATCTTCTGTATATAGTGATATGGAGCATGCTGGTATAACCTGGGCATCTCCTGTATATAATTATATATGTACAGCTGGTATAAGTTATACATCTTCTTGTATATAGTGATATGGAGCATGCTGGTATAACCTGGGTATCTCCTGTATATAATTATATATGTACAGCTGGTATAAGTTATACATCTTCCTGTATATAGTGATATGGAGCATGCTGGTATAACCTGGGTATCTCCTGTATATAATTATATATGTACAGCTGGTATAAGTTATACATCTTCTTGTATATAGTGATATGGAGCATGCTGGTATAACCTGGGTATCTCCTGTATATAATTATATATGTACAGCTGGTATAAGTTATACATCTTCCTGTATATAGTGATATGGAGCATGCTGGTATAACCTGGGTATCTCCTGTATATAATTATATACGTACAGCTGGTATAAGTTATACATCTTCTTGTATATAGTGATATGGAGCATGCTGGTATAACCTGGGTATCTCCTGTATATAATTATATATGTACAGCTGGTATAAGTTATACATCTTCTTGTATATAGTGATATGGAGCATGCTGGTATAACCTGGGTATCTCCTGTATATAATTATATATGTACAGCTGGTATAAGTTATACATCTTCTTGTATATAGTGATATGGACCATGCTGGTATAACCTGGGTATCTCCTGTATATAATTATATATGTACAGCTGGTATAAGTTATACATCTTCCTGTATATAGTGATATGGACCATGCTGGTATAACCTGGGTATCTCCTGTATATAATTATATATGTACAGCTGGTATAAGTTATACATCTTCTTGTATATAGTGATATGGACCATGCTGGTATAACCTGGGTATCTCCTGTATATAATTATATATGTACAGCTGGTATAAGTTATACATCTTCCTGTATATAGTGATATGGACCATGCTGGTATAACCTGGGTATCTCCTGTATATAATTATATATGTACAGCTGGTATAAGTTATACATCTTCTTGTATATAGTGATATGGAGCATGCTGGTATAACCTGGGTATCTCCTGTATATAATTATATATGTACAGCTGGTATAAGTTATACATCTTCTTGTATATAGTGATATGGAGCATGCTGGTATAACCTGGGTATCTCCTGTATATAATTATATATGTACAGCTGGTATAAGTTATACATCTTCTTGTATATAGTGATATGGAGCATGCTGGTATAACCTGGGTATCTCCTGTATATAATTATATATGTACAGCTGGTATAGTTATACATCTTCCTGTATATAGTGATATGGAGCATGCTGGTATAACCTGGGTATCTCCTGTATATAATTATATATGTACAGCTGGTATAAGTTATACATCTTCTTGTATATAGTGATATGGAGCATGCTGGTATAACCTGGGTATCTCCTGTATATAATTATATATGTACAGCTGGTATAAGTTATACATCTTCCTGTATATAGTGATATGGAGCATGCTGGTATAACCTGGGTATCTCCTGTATATAATTATATATGTACAGCTGGTATAAGTTATACATCTTCTTGTATATAGTGATATGGAGCATGCTGGTATAACCTGGGTATCTCCTGTATATAATTATATATGTACAGCTGGTATAAGTTATACATCTTCTGTATATAGTGATATGGAGCATGCTGGTATAACCTGGGTATCTCCTGTATATAATTATATATGTACAGCTGGTATAAGTTATACATCTTCTTGTATATAGTGATATGGAGCATGCTGGTATAACCTGGGTATCTCCTGTATATAATTATATATGTACAGCTGGTATAAGTTATACATCTTCCTGTATATAGTGATATGGAGCATGCTGGTATAACCTGGGTATCTCCTGTATATAATTATATATGTACAGCTGGTATAAGTTATACATCTTCCTGTATATAGTGATATGGACCATGCTGGTATAACCTGGGTATCTCCTGTATATAATTATATATGTACAGCTGGTATAAGTTATACATCTTCCTGTATATAGTGATATGGACCATGCTGGTATAACCTGGGTATCTCCTGTATATAATTATATATGTACAGCTGGTATAAGTTATACATCTTCTTGTATATAGTGATATGGACCATGCTGGTATAACCTGGGTATCTCCTGTATATAATTATATATGTACAGCTGGTATAAGTTATACATCTTCCTGTATATAGTGATATGGACCATGCTGGTATAACCTGGGTATCTCCTGTATATAATTATATATGTACAGCTGGTATAAGTTATACATCTTCTTGTATATAGTGATATGGAGCATGCTGGTATAACCTGGGTATCTCCTGTATATAATTATATATGTACAGCTGGTATAAGTTATACATCTTCTTGTATATAGTGATATGGAGCATGCTGGTATAACCTGGGCATCTCCTGTATATAATTATATATGTACAGCTGGTATAAGTTATACATCTTCTT
The DNA here is from genome assembly GCA_033119425.1 of Bufotes viridis. Classification (NCBI taxonomy): domain Eukaryota; kingdom Metazoa; phylum Chordata; class Amphibia; order Anura; family Bufonidae; genus Bufotes; species Bufotes viridis. The sequence continues at coordinate 32,289,003 of CM065592.1, forward strand.
GTATATAGTGATATGGACCATGCTGGTATAACCTGGGTATCTCCTGTATATAATTATATATGTACAGCTGGTATAAGTTATACATCTTCTTGTATATAGTGATATGGAGCATGCTGGTATAACCTGGGTATCTCCTGTATATAATTATATATGTACAGCTGGTATAAGTTATACATCTTCTTGTATATAGTGATATGGAGCATGCTGGTATAACCTGGGTATCTCCTGTATATAATTATATATGTACAGCTGGTATAAGTTATACATCTTCTGTATATAGTGATATGGACCATGCTGGTATAACCTGGGTATCTCCTGTATATAATTATATATGTACAGCTGGTATAAGTTATACATCTTCTTGTATATAGTGATATGGACCATGCTGGTATAACCTGGGTATCTCCTGTATATAATTATATATGTACAGCTGGTATAAGTTATACATCTTCCTGTATATAGTGATATGGACCATGCTGGTATAACCTGGGTATCTCCTGTATATAATTATATATGTACAGCTGGTATAAGTTATACATCTTCTTGTATATAGTGATATGGACCATGCTGGTATAACCTGGGTATCTCCTGTATATAATTATATATGTACAGCTGGTATAAGTTATACATCTTCTTGTATATAGTGATATGGACCATGCTGGTATAACCTGGGCATCTCCTGTATATAATTATATATGTACAGCTGGTATAAGTTATACATCTTCTTGTATATAGTGATATGGACCATGCTGGTATAACCTGGGTATCTCCTGTATATAATTATATATGTACAGCTGGTATAAGTTATACATCTTCCTGTATATAGTGATATGGACCATGCTGGTATAACCTGGGTATCTCCTGTATATAATTATATATGTACAGCTGGTATAAGTTATACATCTTCTTGTATATAGTGATATGGACCATGCTGGTATAACCTGGGTATCTCCTGTATATAATTATATATGTACAGCTGGTATAAGTTATACATCTTCTTGTATATAGTGATATGGAGCATGCTGGTATAACCTGGGCATCTCCTGTATATAATTATATATGTACAGCTGGTATAAGTTATACATCTTCTTGTATATAGTGATATGGACCATGCTGGTATAACCTGGGTATCTCCTGTATATAATTATATATGTACAGCTGGTATAAGTTATACATCTTCTTGTATATAGTGATATGGAGCATGCTGGTATAACCTGGGCATCTCCTGTATATAATTATATATGTACAGCTGGTATAAGTTATACATCTTCTTGTATATAGTGATATGGAGCATGCTGGTATAACCTGGGTATCTCCTGTATATAATTATATATGTACAGCTGGTATAAGTTATACATCTTCCTGTATATAGTGATATGGACCATGCTGGTATAACCTGGGTATCTCCTGTATATAATTATATATGTACAGCTGGTATAAGTTATACATCTTCTTGTATATAGTGATATGGACCATGCTGGTATAACCTGGGCATCTCCTGTATATAATTATATATGTACAGCTGGTATAAGTTATACATCTTCCTGTATATAGTGATATGGACCATGCTGGTATAACCTGGGCATCTCCTGTATATAATTATATATGTACAGCTGGTATAAGTTATACATCTTCCTGTATATAGTGATATGGACCATGCTGGTATAACCTGGGCATCTCCTGTATATAATTATATATGTACAGCTGGTATAAGTTATACATCTTCTTGTATATAGTGATATGGACCATGCTGGTATAACCTGGGCATCTCCTGTATATAATTATATATGTACAGCTGGTATAAGTTATACATCTTCTTGTATATAGTGATATGGACCATGCTGGTATAACCTGGGTATCTCCTGTATATAATTATATATGTACAGCTGGTATAAGTTATACATCTTCTTGTATATAGTGATATGGAGCATGCTGGTATAACCTGGGTATCTCCTGTATATAATTATATATGTACAGCTGGTATAAGTTATACATCTTCCTGTATATAGTGATATGGACCATGCTGGTATAACCTGGGTATCTCCTGTATATAATTATATATGTACAGCTGGTATAAGTTATACATCTTCTTGTATATAGTGATATGGAGCATGCTGGTATAACCTGGGCATCTCCTGTATATAATTATATATGTACAGCTGGTATAAGTTATACATCTTCTTGTATATAGTGATATGGAGCATGCTGGTATAACCTGGGCATCTCCTGTATATAATTATATATGTACAGCTGGTATAAGTTATACATCTTCTTGTATATAGTGATATGGAGCATGCTGGTATAACCTGGGTATCTCCTGTATATAATTATATATGTACAGCTGGTATAAGTTATACATCTTCTTGTATATAGTGATATGGACCATGCTGGTATAACCTGGGTATCTCCTGTATATAATTATATATGTACAGCTGGTATAAGTTATACATCTTCCTGTATATAGTGATATGGACCATGCTGGTATAACCTGGGTATCTCCTGTATATAATTATATATGTACAGCTGGTATAAGTTATACATCTTCTTGTATATAGTGATATGGAGCATGCTGGTATAACCTGGGTATCTCCTGTATATAATTATATATGTACAGCTGGTATAAGTTATACATCTTCCTGTATATAGTGATATGGAGCATGCTGGTATAACCTGGGTATCTCCTGTATATAATTATATATGTACAGCTGGTATAAGTTATACATCTTCTTGTATATAGTGATATGGACCATGCTGGTATAACCTGGGTATCTCCTGTATATAATTATATATGTACAGCTGGTATAAGTTATACATCTTCCTGTATATAGTGATATGGAGCATGCTGGTATAACCTGGGTATCTCCTGTATATAATTATATATGTACAGCTGGTATAAGTTATACATCTTCCTGTATATAGTGATATGGACCATGCTGGTATAACCTGGGTATCTCCTGTATATAATTATATATGTACAGCTGGTATAAGTTATACATCTTCCTGTATATAGTGATATGGAGCATGCTGGTATAACCTGGGTATCTCCTGTATATAATTATATATGTACAGCTGGTATAAGTTATACATCTTCCTGTATATAGTGATATGGACCATGCTGGTATAACCTGGGTATCTCCTGTATATAATTATATATGTACAGCTGGTATAAGTTATACATCTTCTTGTATATAGTGATATGGAGCATGCTGGTATAACCCGGGTATCTTCTGGATATAATTATATATGTACAGCTGGGGGAATTGTATATCTTCTTCTGTACAGTGACCTTTCTGGTATAACTTGGGCATTTAGATATGTATTCTTTACATTTCTCCACATTGCCACCATCAGACGCCTGATTTATTGAACCTTTCTTATGGCTCATGCACTCGAACGTATTTTTTTCCGTGTACGTTCCATTCTTTTTGCAGCCCGTATGTGGAACCATTCACTTCAATGGGCTGTAAAAAAACAGAAATGACTCCTTGTCCGTATGTCCGTTCCGCATAAACCTAAATCATGTCCTATTATTATCTGCATTACGGACAAGGATAGGACTGTTCTATTAGGGGCCGGCCATTCCGTTGCAAAATACGGAATTCACACGGCTGCTATCCATGTTTTGCAGATACACAAATTTCAGACCGCAAAACGTTCGTGTGCATGAGCCCTTACATTCACCATCTCCATGTTCAGTCTGAGCTGAACAGGTCTAAAGAGGACCGTTCATGGGTCCAGACATAATGAAATAAGTAGCAGGTTATGTAGGGCATAGTGCAGGGATGTAAGATCGCTTGCTATTTTTTCTGGGCGCCGCTCCGTTCACGCGCTGTGCCCCCCGTCCACTATTCCCGCCTGGTATGCTAATGATATCATCGGTACAGGGAGGAGGAGACGGCCCTGTTTCTCAATGGGCATCTCCTTCTCCCTGGCTGTAGCGCTGTCCAATCGCAGCGGAGAGCGTCACAGCCAGGGAGAAGGAGACGCCCATTGAGAAACAAGGCACTATGCCCCACATAACCTGCTAGGTATTTCATAATGTCTGGACCCATGAACGGTCCTCTTTAATGTATCAAAGGTTTAACTTCTTCAGCTGTTAAAGGGGTTGTCCAAGTTATATTTATTGATGACCTATCCTCAGGATAGGTCATCAATATCATATCAGCGGGGGTCCGACACCCGGCACCCCCGCCGATCAGCTGTTTGAAGAGAAGGCGAGCGCCGTGCCAGCGCTGCCTCCTCGTCATTGTTTACCTACTCGCCGTTGCATCTGCAGCGGTGAGCATGTGTAATTACACCCAAGCCGTTCCATTCATTTCAATGGGACGGCTCGTTTCTATACAAGTGTATACTACAGAGCCGTCCCATTGAAATGAATGGAACGGCTTGGGTGTAATTACACCTGCTCACTGCTGCAGATGCAACGGCCAGCATGTAAACAATGACGAGGCAGCGCTGGCACCGCGCTCGCCTTCTCTTCAAACAGCTGATCGGCGGGGGTGCCGGGTGTCGGACCCCCGCTGATATGATATTGATGACCTATCCTGAGGATAGGTCATCAATAAATATAACTTGGATAACTCCTTTAAGGGTCCTTTCACACTTGCGTTCTGAGGATCCGGCAGGCACTTCCGTCAGAACGCAAGTCGCCTGAAAGCGTTAGAAGACTGATCAGGATCCTGATCAGTCTTCGAAATACTTTCAGGTTACTATGGCAGCCAGGACGCTATTAAAGTCCTGGTTGCCATAGTAGGAGCGGGGAGCGGGGGAGCGGTATACTTATAGTCCGTGCGGCTCCCGGGGCGCTCCAGAATGACGTCAGAGCGCCCCATGCGCATGGATCACGTGATCCATGCGTGTAGGGCGCCCTGACGTCACTCTGGAGCGCCCGGGGCCGCACGGATGGTAAGTATACTGCTCCCCCGCTCCCCACTACTTTTTACCATGGCAACCAGGACTTTAGCGTCCTGGCTGCCATGGTAACCATTGAGAAAAAGCTAAACATCGGATCCGGCGATGCGCCGAAACGACGTTTAGCTTAAGGCCGGATCCGGATTAATGCCTTTCAATGGGCAATAATTCCGGATCCGGCCTTGCGGCAAGTGTGCAGGATTTATGGACGGAACAAAAAGCGCAGCATGCTGCGGTATTTGCTGCGTCCAAAAAACGTTCCGGTCCTGAACTGAAGACATCCTGATGCATCCTGAACGGATTTCTCTCCATTCAGAATGCATGGGGATGATCCTGATCAGGATTTTTCCGGCATAGAGCGCCGAGGACGGAACTCTATGCCGGAAAACAAATACGCCAGTGTGAAAGAGCCATACACAGTTACAGGTTTCATGTCCTTGAGCTGAGGAGCGTTCACAAGTGTCAGTCATTCTTCGGAAGTTTCACACGGTGTTTACAGAGAAGGGTATCTGAGATTTTCTATGTCCCTTCAATGATACCCCAGGATGGAGCACAGATTATGTAATCTCTGGGAGAAGCTTTCTTATGGGCTCATTGTCATCTGCTGTTCAGCAAAGATAATTTTATCAGCTACCATGAAAAGTGGGTGAAGGAAAGTGAGAACTAATTATGCATTTATGCCTCACTCGCACATAGTCCTCATTTTTCAAGCACATTTAACAGTTTCTCTGCAAAATAAAGTAGGCTACCTGTACAGATAATTCTACTTTCACACTCGTGTTTTGGCTTTCCGTTTGTGAGATCTGTTCAGGGCTCTCACAAGCGGTCCAAAACCATTCTAATGCATTCTGAATGGAAAAGAATCCGCTCAGAATGCATCAGTTCAGTCTCCATTCCGCTTTGGAGACAGACACAAAAACACTGCTTGCAGCTTTTGGTGTCCGTCTGATGAAACTGAGCCTAACGGATCCGTTCTGACGCACAATGTAAGTCAATGGGGACGGATCCGTTTTACTGGCACAATACAAAACGGATCCGTCCCCCATTGACTTTCAATGGTGTTCAAGACGGATCCATCTTGGCTATGTTACAGATAATACAAACGGATCCATTCTGAACGGATGCAGACGGTTGTATTATCTGAACAGATCCGTCCAAGACGGATCCGCACAAAACGCAAGTGTGAAAGTAGCCTAAGAGCTACTGAACTAGCTCCCATATTCAAATGTATTTCTACTATAACACTGCTCCTATGTACAAGTATATAACTACTATAATACTGCTCCTATGTACAAGTATATAACTAGTATAATACTGCCGCTATGTACAAGAATATAACTACTATAATACTGCCTCCTATATACAAGAATATAACTACTATAATACTGCTCCTATGTACAAGAATATAACTACTATAATACTGCCTCATATGTACAAGAATATAACTACTATAATACTGCTCCTATGTACAAGAATATAACTACTATAATACTGCCTCCTATGTACAAGAATATAACTACTATAATACTGCTCCTATGTACAAGAATATAACTACTATAATACTGCTTCTATGTACAAGAATATAACTACTATAATACTGCTCCTATGTACAAGCATATAACTGCTATAATACTGCTCCTATATACAAGAACATAACTACTATAATACTGCTCCTATGTACAAGAATATAACTACTATAATACTGCCTCATATGTACAAGAATATAACTACTATAATACTGCCTCCTATGTACAAGAATATAACTACTATAATACCGCTCCTATGTATAAGAATATAACTACTATAATACTGCTCCTATGTACAAGAATATAACTACTATAATACTGCCTCCTATGTACAAGAATATAACTACTATAATACTGCTCCTATGTACAAGAATATAACTACTATAATACTGCTCCTCTGTACAAGAATATAACTACTATAATACTGCTCCTATGTACAAGAATATAACTACTATAATACTGCTCCTATATACAAGAATATAACTACTATAATACTGCTTCTATGTACAAGAATATAACTACTATAATACTGCTCCTATGTACAAGAATATAACTACTATAATACTGCTCCTATGTACAAGAATATAACTACTATAATACTGCTCCTATGTACAGGAATATAACTACTATAATACTGCTCCTATGTACAAGATTATAACTACTATAATACTGCTTACTATGCACAAGAATATAACTACTATAATACTGCCTACTATGCACAAGAATATAACTACTATAATACTGCTCCTATGTACAAGAATATAACTACTATAATACTGCCTCCTATATACACGAATATAACTACTATAATACTGCTCCTATGTACAAGAATATAACTACTATAATTCTGCTCTTATGTACAGGAATATAACTACTATAATACTGCCTCCTATGTACAAGAATATAACTACTATAATACTGCTCCTATGTACAAGAATATAACTACTATAATACTGCGCCTATGTACAGGAATATAACTACTATAATACTGCTCCTATATACAAGAATATAACTACTATAATACTGCTCCTATGTACAAGGATATAACTACTATAATACTGCCTCCTATATACAAGAATATAACTACTATAATACTGCTTACTATGTACAAGAATATAACTACTATAATACTGCTCCTATGTACAAGAATATAACTACTATAGTACTGCCTCCTATGTACAAGAATATAACTACTATAATACTGCCTGCTATGTACAAGAATATAACTACTATAATACTGCCTCCTATGTACAAAAATATAACTACTATAATACTGCCTATTATGTGCAAGAATATATCTACTATAATACTGCTCCTATGTACAAGAATATAACTACTATAATACTGCCTCCTATATACAAGAATATAACTACTATAATACTGCTCCTATGTGCAAGAATATAACTACTATAATACTGCCTCCTATGTGCAAGAATATAACTACTATAATACTGCCTCCTATGCACAAGAATATAACTACTATAATACTGCCTTCTATGTACAAGAATATAACTCCTATAATACTGCTCCTATGTACAAGAATATATCTACTATAATACTGCCTCCTATGTACAAGAATATACCTACTATAATTAAACTGCTTCTATGTATATGACTATAACTACTATAATACTGCTCCTATGTACAAGAATATAACTACTATAATACTTCTCCTACATACAAAAATATAACTACCTATAATACTGCTTCTATGTTCAAGAATATAACTACTATAATACTGCTTCTATGTTCAAGAATATAACTACTATAATACTGCTCCTATGTACAAGAATATAACTACTATAATACTGCTCCTATGTACAAGAATATAGCTACTATAATACTGCTCCTATGTACAAGAATATAACTACTACTATAATACTGCTTCTATGTACAAGAATATAACTACTATAATACTGCTCCTATGTACAAGAATATACCTACTATAATTAAACTGCTTCTATGTATATGACTATAACTACTGTACTATAATATAAGTTATGACATTTCCATATTAGCGGTGAAGGTGTTTGCTGCGGACAGATATGTAATAGAAGCAGAATGCTGTACGTTTTCTTCATGCTGAGCTCCTGTTACCTTCTATACAGGTATTTATTTTTGGTGTTAACCACGGTGGGCGGTAGTTCACAGTGTGAATTCCCGATTTTTGTATTTATTAGATATCAGGAGTGCCCGGTGTATGGAAAAGTCTGTAGAGTACTGCTGCTCTGTGTCCCCTTATACTGCTCCACGTCCGTACACAGAGATCTTTGGCTCTCCGGCTGGATCCCATTAGTTTCAGGCCTACGCCTCTGAACAGTTGCAGCACATGAAATATTAAACCACATTAAGAATTATTTACTGAATCAGTATTTCGGCAGCTAGTCCCTCTCCAGGTGCCTGCGGCCGATCACTGCTGGTTGGGGGGGCTTTCAGCGGGCTGTTGCTAGATTTTTTCCATGATAATAACCCATATGTATGACCAGTTAAATATATTCTTTCATTTTTGCCCTGTGGAGGGGCATTGCCATCACTTTCCTCCACTAAAAGTGGCATCTCCTTAACAAATGTCCCATATGGTGTACATAGTGCCTACATAATAGTGCATATAGTTCCAATATTATAGCACCGATATTATAGCACTATATGAGGTATATAGTGCCTACATCCTATTGCAAATATTACCTGTATAATATTGCTATATAGTACATATATTGTCGACTTATTTTTGCATATATTACCTCTAGTGCTATATGTTGCTTACATGATAGTTCATATATTACCTACATAATAGTGCTATATGTAACATAGTTTATAAGGCTGAAAAAAGACAGCTGTCCAACCAGTTCAGCCTGTTATACTGCAAGTTGATCCAGAGGATCAGTACTGTGCATATATTGTTTACATAATAGAGCGTATAGTACCTGTATGATACTGCGATATATGCGTATAATGTCTTCTTAATCGTGCATATAGTACCTATATACTTGTCCCATACGGTGCACATAGTGCCAACATAATAGTGCATTCTGCATCTATATAATAGTGCTTTATACTGCCTACATAATAGTACCCTATACTTACTACATAAAAGATATATATATATATATATATATATATATATATATAGTGAGTACATAAAGACACCATATAAAGCATATAGTGAAAACTTAATAGTGAGTACATAAAAGTCCCAAATAATGTATATAATGACTCTTGGATTGCGCCCGATGTGGTAGGCACCTCCCCCACTGGTGTGAAGCAATTCTTGTAGTCAGGACACAGGCAGAGGTGAGGGCAGGCAGAGCATGTACGAAGCCAGGCCAGGCAGCAAAGGGTCAATACAGTAATCAGGCTATGGTCAGGTCAGGCAGCAGAAAGTCAGAATCGTTAAATGGGTGGAGATCAGTACATGAGCAGGCAGAGAGCAGTACACTATCGTAGGGAACTAACAAGCTATTCAACCTAAAGCTCGGACAGCTTTCCCTAGGGGTAGGGGTGACCAGCCATTGGCTGGAGAAGACTAGGGTGCGCGCTTGCTGACCCTTAAAGAGCCAGAAAGCATGCAAGCCCCAGGAACAGTCCATGGAGGCCTGACAGGGAAGCGCTCCCTACAGCACGGAGAGCACTGTGGGAGACCGGCGGTCGGACACACTGCTGGTTGAGAAAGGATGGCAAGCGGGTCTGGACCACCGGCATAGCATGAGAAGAAGCTAACTAAGTGATGCGGCGCCCATGCCTGCTCGGAGAAGCCAGACTGTGGCGCACACGGGCCGCCAGCGTAACACAGGTGCTCTTTTATTACTGCAAGGAGAAACTCTCTATTTGGCAAACACAGTGGAAAAGGCAGCGCATGAGCAGAAGGTATTGTGTCCCAAGCTGCGTTAATGGCTGCAGAGGGTAATGCACGTGGGTATGTGCAAGGTTCAGATCAAATAACTGCATTGTGCCTGATGACAGCCATTGATGCAGTGAAATATACATTGCCGGGCGCCGACATTTCCCTGTGCACGCCCTCACAGTGATCCAGGATACATATGATGTCATGGGCTCCATATAAACATGTAGCCCCCTAGGGCTGAAACGATTACTCGAATTAGTAGAGTAAGGCTAGGTTCACACGACGACATTTGTCGCGCGACAATGAGTCACGCAACAAATAGGGCACAACTACACTGCAACATTTTGTCGCACTATTGTCGCGCTACAATTTTTATAATGGTAGTCTATGGGGTTGCACTGCAACATGCAACATACTGCGACGCAGCAAAATGGATTTTTTGCGACTGTCGTGTTGCAGTTGCAGCATGTTGCATGTCGCAGTGCAACACCATAGACTACTATTATAAAAATTGCAGCGCGACATTGGTGCAACAAAATGTTGCAGTGTAGTTGTGCCCTATTTGTTGCGTGACTTATTGTCGCGTGACAAATGTCGTCGTGTGAACCTAGCCTTACTCGACACAGAAAAATCCTCCATGCAAATTTTTTGCATCGATGATTTGTTTGTGCCATGTGACCACAGAGTGTGAGTGAAGAGCTTGCTATTACTCACGCTCCGTGGTCACCCGCCTGCCCGCACAGCGTCAGGACGTAGTGCATGTAAGCGCGCACTATGACCTGATGCTGTGTGACTTCAGGTTCCCAGTGCGACGCGTGAAGAAGCGGATAGAAGATCTCCGGAGTGTCGGCAGCACCCCTACAGGAAAGGTAAGTAGTTTGGATCACTGGCGCTGCGGCTGGGCAATAATGGCTAGGAGGGGGAGTGGGGGAACTGGTGGCATTGGAGGGGGAACTGGTGGCACTTCTGGAGGAACTAATTGCATTGGAGGGGGAACTGGGGGGGGGGGGCCCAAATGATGACACTGGGGAGGAGCTGATGGCACTGGAAGGGGAACTGAAGGCACAAAGCAAGTAGGTACTGATGGCATTTGGGGAGGGCGACGGACTGATGGCACTTGGGGGGGGGGGACTGATGGCAATGGGGCTGATGAGTTTTTATAGAAAACTTTCTTTTCATTGTTTTTTTCTTATTAGAGTACTCGATTAATCGGTAGAATACTTGATTACTAAAATAAATTGATAGCTGCAGCCCGATAGCCCCGTGCAGGGGTCTGGCTCTCTCTAGGAATACTGATTATTATTCAGTACGCAAAGTTCTGCAGGGTGAAGGATCACACAGGGCAGTCCTGGTCATTTTACTGAGAATGGAACAGCTGTCATATGACAAAGCTCCTGCCCCAAGAGGAAGCCGCTACTTGTGCCTCATTTACTGTGGAAACATGGAGCCAGGGGGGGACAAGGAAACAGTGCTTGCAGGGTGACCATGCGTTATACTGCTGATAGAGGGCACTGCCATTAGGGGGCACCGCTGCAATGAAGGGGAACTTGCCTGTACAGGTAGTAACAACAGGTTCCCTACTAGATGGCGGACACGCGGGGTCACGACACGTTTACATATACATACACCATATATATGCAACATAAATGCACCATATACATGGTACACATACATAAGTACACCATATATACACTACACACACCACCCAACTTAAGGCTACTTTCACACTGGAGTCTTGTGCGGATCCGTCATGTATCTGCACAGACGGATCCGCACTGATAATACAACCGCATGCATCCGGTCAGAACGGATCCGTTTGTATTATCATGAACATAGGCAAAACGGATCCGTCTTGAACACCATTGAAAGTCAATGGGGGACGGATCCGTTTTCTGTTGTGTCATATTGTGTCATTGAAAACGGATCCGTCCCTATTGACTTACATTGTATGTCAGGACGGATCCGTTTGGCTCAGTTCCATCAGACGGACACCCAAAACGCTGCAAGCAGCCTCCAGAGCGGAATGGAGACTGAACGGAGCCAAACTGATGCATTCTGAACGGATCCTTATCCATTCAGAATGCATTGGGGCAAAACCGATGCGTTTTGGACCGCTTGTGAGAGCCCTGAAACGGATCTCACAAGCGGACCCAAAAACGCCAGTGTGAAAGTAGCCTAAGGAGCTAAACTATCAACGGTGCGCAAAGCAATGGAAGTGAACATCTCCAGCTGCCCTGCCGCCGGCAGAGCACTGGAAAGGGACCCAGCCGGTAACACGGTTCTCCGATCCAGTTATAATTTTAAAGACCGGAGAACTGGAGGGAACTGGCTAAATCCCATGCCTGCGCGGTATGTGTCACATCCACATGGTGCCAGGACACAAGGCTTCAAGCAGAACATTGCCCAGAGCATCACACTGCCTCCACCTGCAAGTCGTCTTCTCATAGTGCATCTGGTGACACCTCTTTCTCACACATCTGGCCCGTCCACATGATGTAACCTGATTCATCAGACCAGGCCATCTTCTTCCATTCCTCCATAGTCCATTTTTAAGGCTCAAATGCCCATTGTAGATGCTTTCATCTGTGGGTAGGGGTCAGCATGTGCTGCAGGTACACCTCCCCATAGACAGCAAGCTGAGATGTCCTGTGTGCCCTGACAACTTTCTATCATATCCAGCAATGTTGTCAGCTCTACAGTATCTCTTCTGTGGGATCAGACAAAATAGGCTATTGAGCCTTGGGTGCCAATGACCCTGTCGATGGTTCACCGGTTAGCCTTCTTTGGACCACTTTTGGTAGGTACTAACCACTACATACTGGGAACATCCCTCCAGACTGGACGTTCTTGAGATGTTCTGACCCAGTCGTCTAGACGACATCTAATGTATTGACTTCTAGAACTGATTGCTCACTTGTTGCCTAATATATCCACCCCCTGAAGGAAGCCATTGTTACTAGGTGTTCTGTGGTGACATCATCATGAAGGAGACCAGTCATGGTGCACCTATGAGGACACCAGTGGTGAATAAGAGGGACCACTAGTGGTCCAATTAGCCAGCAAAATGTTCAAAGAACTCCATACGTGGAAGCCATTGCAGGGAGAATTTATGTGGAACTGGGGAAATTCAGTACCAACAAAAACATTGGCGCCATCCAGATCAACCAGTCAAGCTATAAGATCTTACGGTCCAAGTTTAAGAACCCTTCAGACCCTGCCCCATGCCTCCCGTGATACATAAACCATCTCCTCTACTCACATATAGATGATATGTTTATACTTTCACCGAAAAGAAGAAAAAGTGCGAATCTCCTTGGCTGTCGATGCGAGAGATGTAAATATTATGTAGCAGCAATGAGCCGCCACGGACGGTCCATCTGGACCACCTAGGCCGTTCTCTTGGGAAAAGCTGCAAGATATGTTTGGCAGAAGGGGCTGATTTGTGAATTTTTCTACTGTCCAATAATGTAAATTTCCAGAAATTATTGGTAAATTTTCTCAGCCGTTGGCCATGTTTTCACGCAATGGTTTCCATGCACAGTGTCAAGAGGGAGGCTGTACAGGCAGCTGGTTCTTCTAAGGATGAGCAGCTGTACAAAACTTGAAATGCTTCTGAAACGTCAATTAGTCCAGTCACGTGACTTTAGAAAATGAAACCTGGACTTGGATTGGTCTGGATTTGTGTGACGTAACAGCTTTAAATATATATAGGACATAGGCACAGGAGAGGCAGGAGACTGTGCCCTGTGTAGCAGCGTGCAGCATGTCACAGGCATTGTGCAATTTCCAGCCCGCTGCAGGAAAGGACTGAGATGACGGTTGGCAGTAGCTGTACACCATCTTTACAGTTACAGATCTGAAGCACAGGATAGGTAGGAGACTGTGCTCTGTGCAGCAGCGTTCAGCATGTTGCAGGCAGTGTGACAGTTCCTGCCCACTACAAGGAGGGACAGATATGAATAGTTGGCAGCAGCCGTACACCATCTATACAGATACAAGTCTGAAGCACAGGAGAGGCAGGAGACTGTGCTCTGTGCAGCAGCGTGCAGCATGTCACGGGCAGTGTGACAACTCCAGCCCACTGCAGGGAGGGACAGAAATGACTGGTTGGCAGTAGCCGTACACCATCTTTGCAGTTACATATCTGAAGAACAGAGAGGCAGGAGACTGTGCGCTGTGCAGCAGCGTGCAGCATGTCGCAGGCAGTGTGCAATTCTCAGCCTACCACAAGGAGGGACAGAGATGGCTGGTTGGCAGTAGCCTTACATGATCTTTGCAGATACAAACTTCAGCCCACTGCAGGAGGGGAGAGGGGATTGGTTTGTTATAGCCTTACAGGAGGCAAATAGAGAGGGATTGGGGCATGCATAACCTCTGTATAACCTATGTGGTTGCAGGCCAGTGGAGGTGCATGCCACATTCTATCCCCCACTCCCACAAAGCATATCCTATCCAATGGTCTGTGCATGCTTAAAGTGGTTTTCTGAGATTTTGATACTGATGACCTATCCTCAGGATAGGTCATCAGTATCTGATCGGTGGGGATCTGACACACTAGGCCGAGTGACGACATGTTCATGTGTCACGTGGCCAAGGAGCAGGTCTGGCCCATTCAAGTGAATGGGGCTGAGCAAGATACAAGCACGGCCACTATACAATGCATGGCAGAGGGTTGTGCTTGGTAAGCTGCGAGAAGGCAATGGTACTCACAGGAGTGTGGCAGCCTCCTCATACAGCTGATCAGCAGGGGTCCTGGGTGTCGGACCCCCACCGATCAGATACCAATGACCTATCCAGAGGATAGATCATCAGTTAAAAAATCCTCAAAATCCCTTTTAAACCTGGTGCCTATGGAATCGGCACATGGAGACTTACGTGGGGGGAATGGGTCCACAGCCCAATGTTATGAGCTTGACGAAAATTTCTAATAATTGGTGGCAGTAGATACATGGAATATACAGGTGCGTGGGACACTGACCTGCATGGAATTATAATTTTGAACTTTCCTAGTCTGAAACCAGGGGGCGCTGTGTGGTCAGGCTGTAGTTTCCTCTGGTGGGACGTCACTTGCTGACAACACGGACCAACAAGTGCCAGTTGATAGACTGGGGCCTGCTGTATCGCCACCATCTGTGCCGCTAAAGCATAGCAGTTACTGAAGTACTTCTATAAGAATTTACAATATGTTAGCATGATTGCTAAGGACCCCCGACTATTGGCTCAGAAAGGTCATAGGTGAACCCTAAAGATCCATGGAGCATATGTATAAGAGACCCATGTGATATACTGATCAGGGGGAGTCTCATGGCCAAATAATCCGGTAATTCCTTGTATGAGCATTTCCTGAAGCCTCAGGGGACAAGAAGAAGAAATGTGCAATCTATGTTCCTAGGGACGACCCGCAGAATAGTAAGTGCAGCTCTGGAGTATAATACAGGATGTAACTCAGGATCAGTACAGGATAAGTAATGTAATGTATGTACACAGTGACTCCACCAGCAGAATAGTGAGTGCAGCTCTGGAGTATCATACAGGATGTAACTCAGGATCAGTACAGGATAAGTAATGTATGTACACAGTGACTCCACCAGCAGAATAGTGAGTGCAGCTCTGGAGTATAATACAGGATGTAACTCAGGATCATTACAGGATAAGTAATGTAATGTATGTACACAGTGACTCCACCAGCAGAATAGTGAGTGCAGCTCTGGAGTATAATACAGGATGTAACTCAGGATCAGTACAGGATAAGTAATGTAATGTATGTACACAGTGACTGCACCAGCAGAATAGTGAGTGCAGCTCTGGAGTATAATACAGGATGTAACTCAGGATCAGTACAGGATAAGTAATGTAATGTATGTACACAGTGACTTCACCAGTAGAATAGTGAGTGCAGCTCTGGAGTATAATACAGGATGTAACTCAGGATCAGTACAGGATAAGTAATGTAATGTATGAACAGTGACTGCACCAGCAGAATAGTGAGTGCAGCTCTGGAGTATAATACAGGATGAAACTCAGGATCAGTACAGGATAAGTAATGTAATGTATGTACACAGTGACTGCACCAGCAAAATAGTGAGTGCAGCTCTGGAGTATAATACTGAATGTAACTCAGAATCAGTACCGGATAAGTAATGTAATTTATATACATAGTGACTGCACCAGCAGAATAGTGAGTGCAGCTCTGGAGTATAATACAGGATGTAACTCAGGATCAGTATAGGATAAGTAATGTAATGTATGAACAGTGACTGCACCAGCAGAATAGTGAGTGCAGCTCTGGAGTATAATACAGGATGAAACTCAGGATCAGTACAGGATAAGTAATGTAATGTATGTACACAGTGACTGCACCAGCAAAATAGTGAGTGCAGCTCTGGAGTATAATACAGAATGTAACTCAGAATCAGTACCGGATAAGTAATGTAATTTATATACATAGTGACTGCACCAGCAGAATAGTGAGTGCAGCTCTGGAGTATAATACAGGATGTAACTCAGGATCAGTATAGGATAAGTAATGTAATGTATGTACACAGTGACTCCACCAGCAGAATAGTGAGTACAGCTCTGGAGTATAATACAGGATGTAACTCAGGATCAGTACAGGATAAGTAATGTATGTACACAGTGACTCCACCAGCAGAATAGTGAGTACAGCTCTGGAGTATAAAACAGGATTTAACTCAGGATCAGTACAGGATAAGTAATGTAATTTATGTACACAGTGACTGCACCAGCAGAATAGTGAATGCAGCTCTGGAGTATAATACAGGATGTAACTCAGGATCAGTACAGGATAAGTAATGTAAGTACACAGTGACTGCACCAGCAGAATAGTGAGTGCAGCTCTGGAGTATAATACAGAATGTAACTCAGAATCAGTACAGGATATGTAATTTATATACACAGTGACTGCACCAGCAGAATAGTGAGTGCAGCTCTGGAGTATAATATAGGATGTAACTCAGGATCAGTATAGGATAAGTAATGTATGTACACAGTGACTCCAACAGCAGAATAGTGAGTACAGCTCTGGAGTATAATACAGGAGGTAACTCAGGATCAGTACAGGATAAGTAATGTATGTACACAGTGGCTGCACCAGCAGAATAGTGAGTGCAGCTCTGGAGTAATGTGATGGACTGAACCATCACTGGGGCTGCTGGAGAAGACTGAGAGCTAGCCTCCTTCCTACGGACTATGGACCCAGAACCATGGAGACCCCCTCAGACCTCTTGGGGGTTACAAGGAACAGTGAGCCCTGATTTATGTGTGGACTTTATAGGCCTTATCGTTCCTGTTGTCCATTGAAGGTGCAGGGGTGAACCCAGCTATACAAGAAGGGATGACTCTGCACTGAGGCTCCCAGGAAAGGTGTTGATTCATTTGTCCCTTCGTTCTGTTGTTCTAGTGATGGGATTAAGTAGCTGACTCCGGGGTAGAGGAGTGGATCACCCCACATTACACTCAGGAGATAATCCCATCACATGTGTCTCCTCTCTTCCTATTCATCATTGAGACATTGGGGGAGGGGGGGGGGGGGCTCATGTTTGGGGGATTGGAGAACTACACTCTGGGGATTGCTATAATCATTATACTCTCCAGAGTATATTCCCTCGCTCTTGTGAGGGCTTTTCTTGTTCCTGTTTCGCTCTCTGGACTAAGGAGAGGTTCACCCACTGGAAGCTGGGGCCAGGTCTTGGGTCCAGGGTGGGTGGAGAACTACACTCTGGGGACTGCTATAATCTCTTGTGAGAGCTGTTCTTGTTCCTGTTACGCTCTCTGGACTAAGGAGAGGTACGGCGAACCCCCCCCCTGCTTCTTAACAGGCCTGATAACAGGATAATAAATGGGACTCAGCTGCTCAGAAATAAAATATGGATGTAAGACGGACCGTTTAGTGCGGTTTCTGATGGGAATGTAACAGTTAATTAACCTTTATCTGTCTATAACGTGATCCCGGCGCGGTATGGTAAGGTTCCCGGTGACCAGGCACGCGCCCCCTGCTTTATATCTCATCCTCACACTGTAGCGCGGGTATAATATATATCAGCCCGGTGCCAGGCCTTTGTTCGGAACGTCTCCCGAGTGTCGTTAGCACCAGAAATATTTTGCTTTGTAGCAGATTTCGGAGCGTTTTATGGGTCATATATCAGTTTTACTAGCACCTGTGCGACAGCCGACGCTTAATCGCCATCCATATTCCTGGAATTAAACTATACTGCGCTTTACATCTTTATTGAAACCTTGTATTTGGGTCTTTCCAAAGCACGGATTCTGAAATCAGCGCGCCCGCGGAGGCTGCGTGCTTGGCCGCCATGTCCTGGGAAATGTCAGTGTACGGTGGGCAGCGACCCATGGGTGCACAGACGTCAGACTGGTGTTCTTCAACTGCACCCTCCCCCACACTCCTAGTCCACTCGGCCACGTTCCCTGTCCACTTCAGTAACATTGCTGATGTGGTCGCACATGCTCAGTTCCATTCTTCAACTGCCACTAGCCTACTGTACTACTGTACTACTTCTACTGTAGAAGTTGTAGCAGAAAGGACGCAGCCCCTGAGGTGGGATAGGAAATAAACTACAGCAAAAAGGACTTGCCGCCTGAGCTGTGGTAGAGAAATAACTGCAGCAGAAAGGTCACATCCCCCTGAACTCTGATAGGGAGAGAGCTGCATCAGAAAGGATACAGCCCCTGAGCTGTGATAGGGAGAGTGCTACTGCAGAAAGGACATGCACCCTGAGTTGTGATAAGGAAAGAGAGGTGCCTCAGAAAGGACACACCCTCCTGGCTGTGATAAGAAGAGAGCTGCATAAGAAAAGGCACACCTGAGTTGTGATAGGAGAGGGCTGCAGCAGAAAGTAAATGCCCCCTGAGCTGTGATTGGGAGAGTTCTGCAGGAGAAAGGACTTTCCCCCTGAGCTGTGATAGGAAGACAGCTGCATCAGAAAGGACACATCACCTGAGCTGTGATAGAGAGACAGCTGCCTCAGAGAGGACACATCACCTGAGCTGATAGGGGGACAACTGCATCAGAAAGGACACATCATCTGAGCTGTGATAGGGAGACAGCTGCATCAGAAAGGATACAACCCCTGAGCTGTGATAGGGAGACAGCTGCATCAGAAAGGACACATCATCTGAGCTGTTATAGAGAGACAGCTGCATCAGAAAGGACACATCATCTGAGCTGTTATAGAGAGACAGCTGCATCAGAAAGGACACATCATCTGAGCTGTGATAGGGAGACAGCTGCATCAGAAAGGACACATCACCTGAGCTGTGATAGGGAGACAGCTGCATCAGAAAGGACACATCACCTGAGCTGTGATATAGAGACAGCTGCATCAGAAAGGACACATCACCTGATCTGTGATAGAGAGACAGCTGCATCAGAAAGGACACATCACCTGATCTGTGATAGAGAGACAGCTGCATCAGAAAGGACACATCACCTGAGCTGTGATAGAGAGACAGCTGCATCAGAAAGGACACATCACCTGATCTGTGATAGAGAGACAGCTGCCTCAGAGAGGACACATCACCTGATCTGTGATAGAGGGACAACTGCATCAGAAAGGACACATCATCTGAGCTGTGATAGAGAGACAGCTGCCTCAGAGAGGACACAGCCCCTGAGCTGTGATGGGGAGAAAGCTGCAGCAGAAAGGCCACATCCCCTTGGTGCACAATGCTTTATCATCCCCGAGAGAGAGGAGCAACACGATGACACCTCAGCGTGTCCGGGGGATCCAGCGTAGCGTTGGGGCCACCTGACACCTGGCCACTGCGTAATTACCCTGTATACAATCTCTCTTATCCCCCCTCCCATCCCCCGCACATATTTCTGATGATATCTGTTGCCTGTAGATCACTCAGGATAAGAAGCCATGGGAACTGGAATTACTGGTGATAAGGGCAGAGGCCAGTGTTTACGGGGCTTTCCTTCTCTAGGCGCTGTGATAATCGGCTTGTGGCTTGGATCGGCGCCTGCGCTGGAGTCCAGGTAAATTCCAGGTTTCTGGCATAGATTGGACTGGGAGTCGTTTGGTGTCAGTGTCTGTTAATGACTCCAGTTTCGTTCTGTGACTATCCTGCAGGATCGTCCCACCCGTCTCCACTTCTTCAGGGGTTCAGTAGGATCATTACTACATATTGTCTGCTGTACACATTGTAGCAGCACAGCAGCTGTGTGACCGGAGGTGATCACAGAGGATTGTCTGTGCTGGAAAACGAATGCATCGTTTTTTCCTGACACACTTTTTGTGCGCTTTTGGATGCGGATGTTTTGTGGATTTTCATTCAAATTTTAGTGGTATTCCTGGATGCGAACTTCGCTTTTTAAAACCGCAAATGGAAAAATAGCGCTCTATAGTGTAACTTGCAGATTCCAAGTGAACTCAACCGTATGTTCTAGACTCCGGGCTGAGCTCTTATCTAGACTGCTCATCTGCTTCCCATATAGATATAATTATCCCATCAGCTGTATGAGCAGGAGACAGTCATCCCTCATGTTCTAGACTCCAGACTGAGCTCTTATCTAGACTGCTCATCTCCTGATCATATAAAGATAATTATCCCATCAGCTGTATGAGCAGGAGACAGTCATCCCTCATGTTCTAGACTCCAGGCTGAGCTCTTATCTAGACTGCTCATCTCCTGATCATATAAAGATAATTATCCCATCAGCTGTATGAGCAGGAGACAGTCATCCCTCATGTTCTAGACTCCAGGCTGAGCTCTTATCTAGACTGCTCATCTCCTGATCATACATATAATTATCCCATCAGCTGTATGAGCAGGAGACAGTCATCCCTCATGTTCTAGACTCCGGGCTGAGCTCTTATCTAGAATGCTCATCTCCTGATCATATAAAGATAATTATCCCATCAGCTGTATGAGCAGGAAACAGTCATCCCTCATGTTCTAGACTCCAGACTGAGCTCTTATCTAGACTGCTCATCTCCTGATCATACATATAATTATCCCATCAGCTGTATGAGCAGGAGACAGTCATCCCTTATGTTCTAGACTCCAGGCTGAGCTCTTATCTAGACTGCTCATCTCCTGATCATACATATAATTATCCCATCAGCTGTATGAGCAGGAGACAGTCATCCCTTATGTTCTAGACTCCAGGCTGAGCTCTTATCTAGACTGCTCATCTCCTGATCATACAGATATAATTATCCCATCAGCTGTATGAGCAGGAGACAGTCATCCCTCATGTTCTAGACTCCAGGCTGAGCTCTTATCTAGACTGCTCATCTCCTGATCATACATATAATTATCCCATCAGCTGTATGAGCAGGAGACAGTCATCTCTCATGTTCTAGACTCCAGACTGAGCTCTTATCTAGACTGCTCATCTCCTGATCATACATATAATTATCCCATCAGCTGTATGAGCAGGAGACAGTCATCTCTCATGTTCTAGACTCCAGACTGAGCTCTTATCTAGACTGCTCATCTCCTGATCATACATATAATTATCCCATCAGCTGTATGAGCAGGAGACAGTCATCCCTCATGTTCTAGACTCCAGGCTGAGCTCTTATCTAGACTGCTCATCTGCCTTACCATATAGATATAATTATCCCATCAGCTGTATGAGCAGGAGACAGTCATCCCTCATGTTCTAGACTCCGGGCTGAGCTTTTATCTAGACTGCTCATCTGCTTACCATATAGATATAATTATCCCATCAGCTGTATGAGCAGGAGACAGTCATCCCTTATGTTCTAGACTCCAGGCTGAGCTCTTATCTAGACTGTTCATCGCCTTACCATATAGATATAATTATCCCATCAGCTGTATGAGCAGGAGACAGTCATCCCTCATGTTCTAGACTCCGGGCTGAGCTCTTATCTAGACTGCTCATCTCCTTAGACATATAATTATCCCATCAGCTGTATGAGCAGGAGACAGTCATCTCTCATGTTCTAGACTCCAGGCTGAGCTGTTATCTAGACTGCTCATCTGCTTACCATATAGATATAATTATCCCATCAGCTGTATGAGCAGGAGACAGTCATCTCTCATGTTCTAGACTCCGGGCTGAGCTCTTATCTAGACTGCTCATCTCCTGATCATACATATAATTATCCCATCAGCTGTATGAGCAGGAGACAGTCATCCCTCATGTTCTAGACTCCAGGCTGAGCTGTTATCTAGACTGCTCATCTGCTTACCATATAGATATAATTATCCCATCAGCTGTATGAGCAGGAGACAGTCATCCCTCATGTTCTAGACTCCAGGCTGAGCTCTTATCTAGACTGTTCATCGCCTTACCATATAGATATAATTATCCCATCAGCTGTATGAGCAGGAGACAGTCATCTCTCATGTTCTAGACTCCGGGCTGAGCTCTTATCTAGACTGCTCATCTCCTTAGACATATAATTATCCCATCAGCTGTATGAGCAGGAGACAGTCATCTCTCATGTTCTAGACTCCGGGCTGAGCTCTTATCTAGACTGCTCATCTCCTGATCATACATATAATTATCCCATCAGCTGTATGAGCAGGAGACAGTCATCCCTCATGTTCTAGACTCCAGGCTGAGCTCTTATCTAGACTGTTCATCGCCTTACCATATAGATATAATTATCCCATCAGCTGTATGAGCAGGAGACAGTCATCTCTCATGTTCTAGACTCCAGGCTGAGCTGTTATCTAGACTGTTCATCGCCTTACCATATAGATATAATTATCCCATCAGCTGTATGAGCAGGAGACAGTCATCTCTCATGTTCTAAACTCCAGGCTGAGCTGTTATTTAGACTGCTCATCTGCTTACCATATAGATATAATTATCCCATCAGCTGTATGAGCAGGAGACAGTCATCCCTCATGTTCTAGACTCCAGGCTGAGCTCTTATCTAGAGATATCTAGATGCCCTGTCTATATAGATAGATGTAATAATTGTATCAGCTGTGAGCAGGAGACAGTCATCCCTCATGTTCTAGACTCCAGGCTGAGATCTTATCTAGACTGCTCATCTGCTTCCCATATAGATATAATTATCCCATCAGTTGTATGAGCAGGAGACAGTCATCTCTCATGTTCTAGACTCCAGGCTGAGCTCTCATCTAGACTGCTCATCTCCTGATCATACATATAATTATCCCATCAGCTGTATGAGCAGGAGTCAGTCATCTCTCATGTTCTAGACTCCAGGCTGAGCTCTCATCTAGACTGCTCATCTCCTGATCATACATATAATTATCCCATCAGCTGTATGAGCAGGAGTCAGTCATCTCTCATGTTCTAGACTCCAGGCTGAGCTGTTATCTAGACTGCTCATCTGCTTATCATATAGATATAATTATCCCATCAGCTGTATGAGCAGGAGACAGTCATCCCTCATGTTCTAGACTCCAGGCTGAGCTCTTATCTAGAGATATCTAGATGCCCTGTCTATATAGATAGATGTAATAATTGTATCAGCTGTGAGCAGGAGACAGTCATCTCTCATGTTCTAGACTCCAGGCTGAGCTCTTATCTAGACTGCTCATCTCCTGATCACACATATAATTATCCCATCAGCTGTATGAGCAGGAGACAGTCATCCCTCATGTTCTAGACTCCAGGCTGAGCTCTTATCTAGACTGCTCATCTCCTGATCATACATATAATTATCCCATCAGCTGTATGAGCAGGAGACAGTCATCCCTCATGTTCTAGACTCCAGGCTGAGCTCTTATCTAGACAGTCAGCTCTGTCTCTTGCTCTTGTTACTCCTGATGACCCAGTTCCAGCACCACCTCCCAGTGAGCAGCCTAGGTCCTGATGACAGCTGCGTCCTGCTCCTACTTCCATCCTCTGCTGCAGCTCAGCTCGTCCAGCCCTTGGCCCTCCTGCGCTGGCCACACAGTGATGACAGCTTGCTAAAGCTCCCAAAGCCAACATCAGACCTGACGGCCTACTTCACCCAATGACGACCACAAGCTGTATGGTGCAAGTTTAAAGCTCCTGCAACAGAGGTGGGTCTGGTTTCTGGCAGTCGGGGACACCAAGAAGGAGACATAAGTGGTCTGCCTCGCGTTTTCAGCATATATAGCTCTCAATGAGTGCGATGCAGTAAATAGAGGAAGCAGGAATGGGCTCCTTGCATAGCAGACCTGCTGGGTCTTAGCAGACCCAGACTAGCACTGCTTGTTTAATATGGGATTTACCCGGTAACTGGGGTTTGGATGGCACAGTGACAGTGAAAAAGGGCAAAATAATGGAAATAAAAAGAACTGTGAATGTTCCCGATAAGGCTACTGTCACACTGGCGTTTTGGATTCCGTTTTTGAGACCAGTTTCAGGGCTCTCACAAACGGTCCAAAACGGATCAGTTAAGCCCCAATGCATTCTTATTGAATAAGGATCCGTTCAGAATGCATCAGTTCGGCTCCGTTCCGCTTCTATTCCGTTCTGGAAGCGGACACCAAAACGCAACTTGCAGCATTTTGGTGTCCGTCTGATGATGCGGAGCCTAACGGATCCGTTTTGACTTACAGTGTAAGTCAATGGGGACGGATCCGTTTTCAATGACACAATATGGAGCATTTTAAAACGGATCCGTTCCCCATTGACTTTCAATGTAATTCAAAACGGATCCGTTTTGACTTTGACATTTTTCTTTTAACTAATGCAAACGGATCCGTTCTGAACGGATACAAACGTTTACATTATAGGTGCGGATCCGTCTGTGCAAATAAACAGACGGATCCGCACCAACGCAAGTGTGAAAGTAGTCTTAGCCCTTTAGGACCCTCTGGGGAACATACTATGTGCCACAGATACATTTGTTGCAGATTGCGGCTCAAGGGTTATTTGTGCCGTAATCTGCGACTTTTCACCGGTCATGTCAGGCCTAAAAAATGGCTGGCCCGTCTCATTTATCATTTTCTACACCTGTTTTAGGCGTAGAACATGGCCTAAATCTGGCATGGATTTAGAAGCGGCGGTGGATACGCCAAAGTTATGTAGAGGCCGACACCTCTGTATAACTCAGGCGCATCCACCGCCAGAGCAAGGGGTGAAGCCCTCACTTATATAAGGGATAAAAGGATTTTTTTTCTCAGGAACACCACAACTGATTTTCACAAGACAGGTATCATTTTGATCAGCAGAATCATCCCCATTAAACACGCATACTGCCTGGTAGGGTTGATCCTGGCCTTTAAGGAGGAACACCAGGGGATCTGGGTAAATGTGCAGTATGTCAAGCCAAGGATGGCCAAACGGGCATGCACATTGACTGTGCCCTGGTTCTCCTCACCTGCTTCATACAGCAGTGTCTCTGGGCCATCCTGACGCCAGCGATTGTGTTATCCTGCCTATCTAGTCTCCTGCAGTAGAATAGAAATGTCATTCCTTCATTAGGATCCTACCAGGGGCGTAGCTGTATGGGGTGCACAAGTAGCACTTCTACCTGGGCCCAGGTGCATGAGGGGAACCAAAGCCAAATAAGAAGTCACTAGCATTATAAATGGAACAGTCAGATGGACCCCATTAAATTTGTTTACATTCACCCCCAGACCTACAGGTTTCACCTCTGAACCCACCTGTGATAATAGGATGACCTTCAAATAGCAAAATGCATCATTATCTGCTAATTGTGAGACCTCAAGTGGCCAGTGTGGGAAGTGCAAGTAAGAAAAAAAAAAAAAAAAAATATATATATATATATATAATTACAGGAAATAATTCTAATAATACACAAAATTTCTCATAATATTTTGGTCAGAGTCCTCCATTAAAGAATCGGTCTAGGCAGTATTCGTGTAAGTTCTTGGCAGAAGTTTTCCAGCTCAGTATTCTTCATATTAGTAATTTTCTTCGTTGTTCGCACTTTCAGTTAAAAGTGTAAGTGTGAAACTAGTTAAATTTAAAGTAGGGCAGTCATGCACAGCATGTGTTTCGCACAGCGCAGTACTCTGGGGCCTTGTTTAATTTAGGTTTGTAATCAAGTTCCCTGTGTAGAACGTCTGTCTTATCCTCGCTACATTAGCTGAGCATGACTATGGAGAAATAGCCTACTTTTACTATAGGTACAGTATTCTGGAGCACTGGAATCTTAGTGGAGGTCAATAGGGGGCAGTATTATAGTAGTTATATTCTTGTCAATTATCTTTTTATTGTGAATAAAAGCATACGTCCAATGCATCACAAAAATAATAAGTCTGAAGGTAGCAGAAACATTATACAGACAAGGTGCATTACAGAATGTACACTCTTAGCAGAAATCAGGAAAGCACATGGGTCATAAGGCGGAGTGTCCATAAATACTTGTGTTCCCACCCAGAAGATTAGCCGTCAATTAACACATTGAAAGCTGATAAGTTCAGGGTACATAATCAACAAATTCAAAACAAACAACAGGGGAAAACCGGGGAGAGGGATCCGGGAGGGCAACGGGAGGGAGGGGAAAGGAGAGAGGAGAGGAAGGGGGGAGGGATAGTTATGTCCTGGTCTGTCGGTCAGAACTGCAAATCATCAAAGCAGAGTGTGTCGATCAAGAGTAACAGGGGATACCCCCATGAGGATTGGGTCAGATCAGAGGTCTTGCTGGGCATTGACATTGCTCCCTCTCTAGCTGAGCCAGATTATAGGAGCACCTGGGGTCCCTACTTTTCCCTAAACCTCAGCCACGGTCCCCAGATCTTCTTGAATTTACCGTGCTCCCTGGCCTCCCAACCCGCCAACTCCTCCATCCGGCAGATGAGATCTACTTTATGAATCCAATGGTCCAACGTGGGTGGGTCTGTCTGTAACCATCTCTGGGGATCAGCAGTCTAGCTGCCTGAATTAGATGTGTGCAGAGGCTTCCCTTGGATGGAGTGAGAGCAGGGGTGGGGAGCCAGAGCAGCACCAAAGAGGCTGATAGCGGGACCTCGGTACCTGTAATATTTTTAATAGTGTCTGAAACATGTGTCCAGAAAGAGCGAATCAGCGGGCAGGACCAGAAGATATGGGACAAGTTCCCTGTGCCCCCCTTGCACCTCCAGCACCGATCCGAGTCCCGCAGTCCCTTATCAAACATACTTTTTGGTGTCTGGTACCATTGAGTTAGAACCTTATATGAGTGTTCCTGAATCCTTGTACATCTGGAAAACCCATGTGCATTATTATGGATACGCTTAACATCTGTCTCCGACAGGTCAATATTTAGCTCTGATGCCCAGAGTCTCAGGTAACGCGGGACTCCGGCGGCGCTGGGGGTAGCCCATAGCCGTTATATTCTTGTACATAGGAGCAGTATTATAGTAGTTATATTCTTGTACATAGCAGGCAGTATTATAGTAGTTATATTCTTGTACATAGGAGCAGTATTATAGTGTTTATATTATTGTACATAGGAGGCAGTATTATAATAGTTATATTCTTTTACATAAGAGGCAGTAGTATAGTAGTTATATTCTTGTATGTAGGAGGTAGTATTATAGTAGTTATATTCTTGTACATAGGAGACAGTATTATAGTAGTTATATTCTTGTACATAGGAGACTGTATTATAGTAGTTATATTCTTGTACATAGGAGGCAGTATTATAGTAGTTATATTCTTGTACATAGGAGCAGTATTATAGTAGTTATATTCTTGTACATAGGAGTAGTATTATAGTAGTTATATTCTTGTACATAGGAGCAGTATTATAGTAGTTATATTCTTGTACATAGGAGCAGTATTATAGTAGTTATATTCTTGTACATAGGAGCAGTATTATAGTAGTTATGATATTGTACATAGGAGGCAGTATTATAGTAGTTATATTCTTGCACATAGGAGGCAGTATTATAGTAGTTATATTCTTGTACATAGGAGACTGTATTATAGTAGTTATATTCTTGTACATAGGAGGCAGTATTATAGTAGTTATATTCTTGTACATAGGAGCAGTATTATAGTAGTTATATTCTTGTACATAGGAGCAGTATTATAGTAGTTATATTCTTGAACATAGGAGACAGTATTATAGTAGTTATATTCTTGTACATAGGAGTAGTATTATAGTAGTTATATTCTTGTACATAGGAGCAGTATTATAGTAGTTATATTCTTGTACATAGGAGCAGTATTATAGTAGTTATATTCTTGTACATAGGAGACAGTATTATAGTAGTTATGATTCTTGTACATAGGAGGCAGTATTATAGTAGTTATATTCTTGCACATAGGAGGCAGTATTATAGTAGTTATATTCTTGTACATAGGAGACTGTATTATAGTAGTTATATTCTTGTACATAGGAGCAGTATTATAGTAGTTATATTCTTGTACATAGGAGCAGTATTATAGTAGTTATATTCTTGTACATAGGAGCAGTATTATAGTAGTTATATTCTTGTACATAGGAGGCAGTATTATAGTAGTTATATTCTTGTACATAGGAGCAGTATTATAGTAGTTATATTCTTGTACATAGGAGCAGTATTATAGTAGTTATATTCTTGTACATAGGAGGCAGTATTATAGTAGTTATATTCTTGTACATAGGAGCAGTATTATAGTAGTTATATTCTTGTACATAGGAGGCAGTATTATAGTAGTTATATTCTTGTATATAGGAGCAGTATTATAGTAGTTATATTCTTGTACATAGGAGGCATGTATTATAGTAGTTATATTCTTGTACATAGGAGACTGTATTATAGTAGTTATATTCTTGTACATAGGAGCAGTATTATAGTAGTTATATTCTTGTACATAGAAGCAGTATTATAGTAGTTATATTCTTGTACATAGGAGGCAGTATTATAGTAGTTATATTCTTTTACATAGGAGGCAGTAGTATAGTAGTTATATTCTTGTATGTAGGAGGTAGTATTACAGTAGTTATATTCTTGTATATAGGAGCAGTATTATAGTAGTTATATTCTTGTACATAGGAGTAGTATTATAGTAGTTATATTCTTGTACATAGGAGACTGTATTATAGTAGTTATATTCTTGTACATAGGAGGCAGTATTATAGTAGTTATATTCTTGTACATAGGAGCAGTATTATAGTAGTTATATTCTTGTACATAGGAGCAGTATTATAGTAGTTATGTTCTTGTACATAGGAGCAGTATTATAGTAGTTATATTCTTGTACATAGGATGCAGTATTATAGCAGTTATATTCTTGTACATAGGAGCAGTATTATAGTAGTTATATTCTTGTACATAGGAGCAGTATTACAGTAGTTATATTCCTGTACATAGGAGCAGTATTATAGTAGGTATATTCTTGTACATAGGAGCAGTATTATAGTAGTTATATTCTTGTACATAGGAGGCAGTATTATAGTAGTTATATTCTTGTACATAGGAGCAGTATTATAGTAGTTATATTCTTGTACATAGGAGCAGTATTATAGTAGTTATATTCTTGTACATAGGAGCAGTATTATAGTAGTTATATTCTTGTACATAGGAGCAGTATTATAGTAGTTATATTCTTGTACATAGGAGCAGTATTATAGTAGTTATATTCTTGTACATAGGAGCAGTATTATAGTAGTTATATTCTTGTACATAGGAGCAGTATTATAGTAGTTATATTCTTGTACATAGGAGGCAGTATTATAGTAGTTATATTCTTGTACATAGGAGCAGTATTATAGTAGTTATATTCTTGTACATAGGAGCAGTATTATAGAAGTTATATTATTGTACATAAGAGCAGTATTATAGTAGTTATATTCTTGTACATAGGTTTAGTATTATAGCAGTTATATTCTTGTACATAGGAGCAGTATTATAGTAGTTATATACTTGTACATAGGAGCAGTATTATAGTAGTTATGATATTGTACATAGGAGGCAGTATTATAGTAGTTATATTCTTGTACATAGGAGGCAGTATTATAGTAGTTATATTCTTGTACATAGGAGCAGTATTATAGTAGTTATATTCTTGTACATAGGAGCAGTATTATAGTAGTTATATTCTTGTACATAGGAGCAGTATTATAGCAGTTATATTCTTGTACATAGGAGCAGTATTATAGTAGTTATATTCTTGTACATAGGAGCAGTATTATAGTAGTTATGATACTTGTACATAGGAGGCAGTATTATAGTAGTTATATTCTTGTACATAGGAGGCAGTATTATAGTAGTTATATTCTTGTACATAGGAGCAGTATTATAGTAGTTATATTCTTGTACATAGGAGGCAGTATTATAGTAGTTATATTTTTGTACATAGGAGGCAGTATTATAGTAGTTATATTCTTGTACATAGGAGCAGTATTATAGAAGTTATATTATTGTACATAAGAGCAGTATTATAGTAGTTATATACTTGTACATAGGTTTAGTATTATAGCAGTTATATTCTTGTACATAGGAGCAGTATTATAGTAGTTATATTCTTGTACATAGGAGGCAGTATTATAGTAGTTATGATATTGTACATAGGAGGTAGTATTATAGTAGTTATATTCTTGTACATAGGAGGCAGTATTATAGTAGTTATATTTTTGTACATAGGAGGTAGTATTATAGTAGTTATATTCTTGTACATAGGAGCAGTATTATAGTAGTTATATTCTTGTACATAGGAGGCAGTATTATAGTAGATATATTCTTGTAAAAAGGAGCAGTATTATAGTAGTTATATTCTTGTACATAGGAGGCAGTATTATAGTAGTTATATTCTTTTACATAGGAGGCAGTATTATAGTAGTTATATTCTTGTATATAGGAGGCAGTAGTATAGTAGTTATATTCTTGTATATAGGAGGTAGTATTATAGTAGTTATATTCTTGTATATAGGAGGCAGTATTATAGTAGTTATATTCTTGTACATAGGAGGCAGTATTATAGTAGTTATATTCTTGTACATAGGAGGCAGTATTATAGTAGTTATATTCTTGTACATAGGAGCAGTATTATAGTAGTTATATTCTTGTACATAGGAGCAGTATTATAGTAGGTATATTCTTGTACATAGGAGCCGTATTATAGTAGTTATATTCTTGTACATAGTAGCAGTATTATAGTAGGTATATTCTTGTACATAGGAGGCCGTATTATAGTAGTTATATTCTTGTACATAGGAGGCAGTATTATAGTAGTTATATTCTTGTAAAATGGAGCAGTATTATAGTAGTTATGTTCTTGTACATAGGAGCAGTATTATAGTGTTTATATTCTTGTACATAGGAGGCAGTATTATAATAGTTATATTCTTTTACAAAGGAGGCAGTAGTATAGTAGATATATTCTTGTATGTAGGAGGTAGTATTACAGTAGTTATATTCTTGTATATAGGAGCAGTATTATAGTAGTTATATTCTTGTACATAGGAGGCAGTATTATAGTAGTTATATTCTTGTACATAGGAGACTGTATTATAGTAGTTATATTCTTGTACATAGGAGGCAGTATTATAGTAGTTATATTCTTGTACATAGAAGCAGTATTATAGTAGTTATATTCTTGTACATAGGAGGCAGTATTATAATAGTTATATTCTTTTACATAGGAGGCAGTAGTATAGTAGTTATATTCTTGTATGTAGGAGGTAGTATTACAGTAGTTATATTCTTGTATATAGGAGCAGTATTATAGTAGTTATATTCTTGTACATAGGAGGCAGTATTATAGTAGTTATATTCTTGTACATAGGAGACTGTATTATAGTAGTTATATTCTTGTACATAGGAGGCAGTATTATAGTAGTTATATTCTTGTACATAGAAGCAGTATTATAGTAGTTATATTCTTGTAAAATGGAGCAGTATTATAGTAGTTATGTTCTTGTACATAGGAGCAGTATTATAGTGTTTATATTCTTGTACATAGGAGGCAGTATTATAATAGTTATATTCTTTTACATAGGAGGCAGTAGTATAGTAGTTATATTCTTGTATGTAGGAGGTAGTATTACAGTAGTTATATTCTTGTATATAGGAGCAGTATTATAGTAGTTATATTCTTGTACATAGGAGCAGTATTATAGTAGGTATATTCTTGTACATAGGAGCAGTATTACAGTAGTTATATTCTTGTACATAGGAGCAGTATTATAGTAGTTATATTCTTGTACATAGGAGCAGTATTATAGTAGTTATATTCTTTTACATAAGAGCAGTATTATAGTAGTTATATTCTTGTACATAGGAGCAGTATTACAGTAGTTATATTCCTGTACATAGGAGCTGTATTATAGTAGTTATATTCTTGTACATAGGAGCAGTATTATAGTAGTTATATTCTTGTACATAGGAGCAGTATTATAGTAGTTATATTCTTGTACATAGGAGGCACTATTATAGTAGTTATATTCTTGTACATAGGAGGTAGTATTATAGTAGTAAATGATGATGTAATAGAGATTTTCTTAATTTTTCATACCAGCTACTGAATAGCAATTCAGAAATGTGCCCAAGGCCTTTCTTCGCTTCCCACCCATACTTTGCAGGTGTAAGAAGTCACTTCAGCCTTCTTTCACACAGCTTTTATAAATCTTGGTGCAGGAATCATATATTTAGTACAAAGAGCAGCATTGGATCCAAGCAGCACAAAGAATAGGTAACTTTCCCACAGGTTTTGTAAAGGGAATGTTTTCAGGTTTTAATCCGATCTAGTTGTTGGTAATAAATATACGGCACCTGCACTGAACCATATGCAACAAAAAAATAAGTTTTACAAAACTTCAAATTTATAGACGTTTTTCTGTGCACAATGCTGCTTATGCTTATTATTATGAAGGCAGGAAAGACACTTATTGTCTCTCCTGCAATTCTGAATATTAATGAAAAATAAAATGTGGTATCATTTGGGGAAGTTAAAAGTGTACTTTTTTTTGTTTTATATTGTATGCATTATAAACGCCCCCATATCAAACACTACAGCGATGCTTGTGGTTCATGTTATCACCCCCCTCAGTCCCTGGACACCCCTTTCCCATTCGCTGCATGGCATAATTTCCCCCTAAGGCAACATGCACATGAAAAGTGGAAAAAAAAAACACCATTGAAAAGTGACTCGCTGCCAGTTTTTCATAACCATTTGCATCAGTGTGTGCATCTATTTTCTGACCGCCGATTAGTTTTTAATGCCCATTAAAAACAAATGTAGTATCATGGCTTTTTTGTTTTTTAACAAACCCGACTCCTGCAGTGCACTAAGTATGCCTACGGCCTCCCACCGTTCTCCCTGGATATCTAATGGCCGCCCAGTATATAAAATGTCACTCTTAGGCCTCTTTCACACGGGCGTTGCAGGTGCACTCCGTCAAACAGTGCGGGTGCGTTGCGGGAATCGCAGCGATTTTTCCCTGCGAGTGCAAAGCGCTGTCATGCGTTTTGCACGCGCGGGAGAAAAATCGGCACTTTTGGTACCCAGACCCGAACCTGCACTTCTTCACAGAAGTGCATGTTCGGGTCAGAAATTGTCCCGCTGGTATTATTTCACATTATAACATAGTTATAATGTGAAATAATACCCTTGTCCATCTTCCTAATGTAGAACCCGGTGCTGAATGGGTTAAAAATAATAAACTAATATTAATATACCTGGTCCATTTGATCGCGAAGCCCGTCATCCTCTCCGTTAGCTTGCTACTAGGTAAAGGACCTGTGATGATGTCACATGGTCACATGGCCCAATCACATGCTCCATCACCATAGTGATGGAGCATGTGATTGGGCCATGTGATATGACGTCATCACAGGTCCTTTAGATCATAGATGCTGCAGGGAAAGAGAGGACAGATCGCGACTATGCGATCAAGTGGCTAAGGTAAGTTAACTTTTATTATTTTTAACCCCTTCCTCATCATTTAACAATGCATTCCTTATTAAGAATGCTATTATTTCCCCTTATAACCATGTTAATAAGGGGAAATAATAGAGATTGGGTCCCGTTGCTAAGCAACAATGCGGGAAAATCGCAACGCATCCGCACTTGGTTGCGGATGCTTGCGATTTTCCCGCAGCCCCATTCACTTCTATGGGGCCTGCGTTGCGTGAAAAACGCAGAATATAGAACATGCTGCGATTTTCACGCAACGCAGAAGTGATGCGTGAAAATCACCGCTCATGTGCACAGCCCCATAGAAATGAATGGGTCCGGATTCAGTGCGGGTGCAATGCGTCCTCCTCACGCATTGCACCCGCGCGGATAACTCGCCGTGTGAAAGGGGCCTAAGTGCACCCTGTATATTAATTGTCCCTCTTAGTGCACCACAGTATATATAATGTCCCTTGTAGTGGCCCTGAGTATCTCAAATATCCTTCTTCGTGGCCCCCTTATATATAATGTCCCTCTTATTACATATGATGTCCCTCTTAGTGGCCCCATTATATATAATGTCTGTCTTCGTGGACCCCAGTATATATAATGTCCCTCTAAGTGTGTGCCAGTATATTGAATGTCCCAGTATAGTGCCGACCAGGACCAAAAAAAATAAAAATTAATGCCATGACTATGGACATGCAACACTCGCTCCTTACTGGGGGCAGCAGGACCTGCTCACTCAGTGTGATCATGTGACATCAGTATGGGAGAGCAGGTCCTACTACCTCAAGTGAGGAGCGAGTGTTCTGGTCTGTGCAAGTAGATAAGGTGACTATAATTTTTTTTTTAACCCCTTTTACACATTTTTAACAGCCGTTAGACTGGTGCACATGTCCTATTTTTTGAAGGCTGTTAAAAAATGCCCATGTGAATAGCACCATAGACCAACTGGTTCTTGTGACAGCAATTACAAAGACGCCCGTCACATGGCCGTTGTGTGAATGTTGCCTAACTTGTTTGCTAACTTTCTGATTATGCATTGGAAGTTTCACGTATCCCAGAACAATTAGCTGTCCATTGGCCCCCTCATGAGCCCCGGAGCAGGTGCATGGGTACCTATGGTTGTGCAACTGGACAACTTCAGTGGAAGCAAATGACCATGTCCTCGACCACTTTGTGTCTGATCTATAGCACCAACCTTCTCAGACTCGTTGATTTGGTTTCCTCAAGATGCAAAACATCTAGGAGAAAAATGTCAAGAATTCAGCACGGTTGTAAGATTCCACTTTGCAGACAACCTCATAAACTTTCTAAAAGCCAGTTAAAGATTTGATGTGGAGATGAGTCACATATGTAAAGTGTTCTCCAGATAAGCTAATAACTCAAGAATCCAGCGCTGTAGAATGGGCTCCACCTGTACGATAGCACGTTGTCAGTACAGCATCCTCTAATGGTCGGCTAATAGTATAGAGTCTTTTTGTGATGGCGAATAAGTGTTCGGACAGCATTCCTCGAACTGCGTCTAGTACTCCTGTCTCTCCCGCAGTGGCGGATCTCGGGGTAGATAAGGATCAGACACTTGGATTTCAACATGCTCAATCCCCTTGTTCACAAGGAGAGAAGCCACTTCTAGGGGTCTCTGGCAGTAACCTGCTCCCTTCTCCCATTAACAACACATGCATGCTCGGCCTCATTGCATGAACCTTCTCCCTGGTTCACCAGTTGTCCTTCCTTTGACCACTTTTTGTACTGGAGGTACAGTACTAGCCACTACACACTGGGAACACCCTACGAGTCCAGCCATTGTAGAGATGCTCTTAGGGATCATCTAAGGGATAGCCCTGTCCTAATAAAGGCCTAACCTAAGGCCTGTCCTAATAAAGGATGATAATCCCTGCCTACTGAATGCACAGGCAGTAATGCCTTGATATACATAGATATTTTGGACCAAAAATCAGGGGCAGACTGGTCATAGACCCTATGGGAAATTGTAGTATTTGCACTGTAGTATTTGGTTTTGCTAGGATGGAATTTGGTGCTTCATTATGGCACTGATGACCCCATCTACTTGTTTGTCCCCATAGTAACATCTACTTGTGTTGTCCCACTTTTTTTCAATTTGGACCCACCTACAATATAGGGCCACTTTTAGATTTTTTTTTTCCAGGGCCATTTTAAGTTCCCATTCAGACCCTTCCAAAGTATTAACGTTTAATAACTAATTTGGTAAATAATTACCCACAAACATGTGGGTACCCACAAAATTGTCAGTAAATAATAAATTGTCTCTTATCATTATAACCTATAAAATAAATGAAAACCATATTTTAAAGTGTACCTGAATTTTCAAAAAAAGTTTGCTAATGGCTGTGCTTTGTACAATCATAGCTGGGAAGGCACGGTTATGTTTGGGCTTCTCTACTGTTTATTTCAGCCATATTAGTCCCTTTTTCAGCTGCACAGCTAGATGCATTTCTCTCAAAAGCAGGGGATCTCTCCCTTCTGTGAGATCTGCCAGTACTCTATGCAGTGACCTCACTTCTCTTACTTCCTGCTGTGTTCTTTTTTTCTTCTAAGGAGCCCAGAATGCTGATAGGGAGGGAGAAATCACACTTAAAGACCTACGGGAGCTTCTCAGCTCTTCAGAAACAGTGTAGAAGCAGTTGGTTTATCAGGCTGAGGAGCTCAGCTAGCTCTGACAAGCCCCCACTTTCTCTGAGTCTTTGTTACCAAGGATTAACAAAAAAAAATTAAACAAAAAAATTAAAAAGGTGGTGAAAAAACGGAAAACACATTGTTTCCTGAAGGCCAAAATGATCTGGACTGTATCCATAATCTCCACCAATCAACTTTTTGACAACAGTTACTTCTCATCGACTGGTCAGTAGAGAAAACAGTGCCGTGAAGGGCCAGAAAAAGGTCTTGATTTTGATGGTGTTCTTCCATATAGATTGAATAACATCCATCGAATGTAACGCATTTCATTGCCAGAAGGTGAACGTTAATGTGTTTTATTTTGTAAATGGTAATAACAGGCAAATGTAATAGAATATTAGCTGAGAGGTTTCAGAACATGAATAGTTTGATCGTCGCCTCACTACTCCTATCTGCCGACCCTTTATGGGTAGTCAAGGTTTGCCGATTCCATTAGTGACATCAAATTTTTAAAAAGTTGAACGTGAGAAAAATAAGTATGCTGCCAGTATGAACTTGTGCCCTGGATGGCCATTGAGTTCAGATATTTATATTCCTAGTGTTCTATACAACTTCAAACACAAATCCACTAGGGCTTTATCTACAAGAAAACTTTTGAAGAGGATCAGAGCTTCTGACCAGTAGAGGTCGTTACACACTGAATGGATTTCCAAAAGAGTCTACCAGCCCTGGAAGTGTTTTTATTCATTGTCTCCAACATTGCAGAGTTGTGCCTTAGAATGAGTCTATTAAAGATGTATTCCAGTCATAGTAAGTGGCAGTCAACTGGCAGGAACTCCACCAATTGCTAGAAAGTATTGCTAGAAAGTACAAGCTGCAAGGCTCATTCCAGTCATAGTAAGTGGTGGTCAACTGGCAGAACCTTATCCAATTGCTAGAAAGTACAAGCTGCAAGGCTCATTCCAGTCATAATAAATGCTGGTCTACAAGCAGGACCTCCACCAATTGCTAGAAAGTACAAGCTGCAAAGCTCATGCCAGTCATAATAAATGCCCGTCTACAAGCAGGAGCTCCACCAATTGCTAGAATGTACATGCTGCAATGCCCATTCAAGTCATAGTAAGTGGCAGTTTATTGGCAAGAGCTTCACCAATTGCTAGAATGTACATGCTGCAATGCCCATTCAAGTCGTAGTAAGTGGTGGTCTACTGGCAGAACTTCCACCAATTTTTTGAATGTACACGCTGCATGGCTCACTCCGCTCATAAATAGCAGTCTACTGGCAAGATCTCCTTTAGTTGCTACTATGTACTGTACATGCTGCAAAGCTCATTCCAGTCATAGTGGTGGTCTACCAGCAGGAGCTACACCAATTTTTTGAATGTACACGCTGCATGGCTCACTCCGCTCATAAGTAGCAGTCTACTGTCAAGATCTCCTTTAGTTGCTACCATGTACTGTACATGCTGCAAAGCTCATTCCAGTCATAGTGGTAGTCTACCAGCAGGAGCTACACCAATTTCTTGAATGTACAGGCTGAAAGGCTCAATCCACTCACAATAAATGGTGGACTATTAGCAGGTCCTCCACCCATGCTAGAATTTACAGACTGTAAGGCTCATTCCAGTCATAGTAAGTGGCGGTCTGCTCACAGGACTTCTGCAATTGGTAGAATGTGCAGGCTGCAAGGCTCATTCCAGTCATAGTAAGTGGCGGTCTGCTCACAGGACTTCTGCAATTGGTAGAATGTGCAGGCTGCAAGGCTCATTCCAGTCATAGTAAGAAGAGGTCTACCTGAAGGACCTCCACCAATTGCCAGAATGTACAGGCTGCAGGGTTGCACCACAGCTTCTTAATTTTTCCCTGTTGCAACTCAGCTGTATGTACTTGAAGTGGGCCCCATTTACTGACATTGTTGTAAACTGCACCAAGATCTGGTGCAAATTGTTGCAATGTGGGAAATTTTAGCCGTAATTTGGTGCATCTAGTGTTAGAGAAATCCTTTGCACCTAGCTCATCAAGGGCATGTGGTTTACTGGAAAAGGGTTGTGACTTAGCAGGAAAGGAGGCTTAGGGGGGATATGTATGGCTTAACAAATTCTGGCCTTTCAGTTTTTTTGTACACCAACAGAGCTTGACTGGCCCGTCATGGTCTGGTCAACCACTCTACTCTATGGCACACAGATGGGCTCTTGCTTCCTTTGCCCGCTCACACAGAAGAGAAGAAGTGAAGATGAGAAGGGCTCACCTACCCTTCAAGGAAGACCAGTCCAGACTAAGTGAACTCCTTTTTGTCAGATAATGTGAATCATGACTAACCCTTCCATAAAGGTATTACAGGTGTATAAGAATACAAGTCAATGGTTCCTGTATGGTAAGTTAGCAGAACCATGTGGCCGCATCTAGGACTCATGGTCCAGCTTGGCTGACTGGCCAATTATAAAATGTCTATGTACTCTAGAGGGGTTCCCGTTGAGCAGGGGAGTCCTATCTCAGTTTGACTTCAACACCCCATTCACCCTCCAAATAGAGTTTGCCAAATTTGGCTAGAGCCTCTCTCAAGTATCAAGATGTCCTTCACTCCTCCAAGAGGGTAGAAGTGTTGGAGGAGAGATCTTCTCCATTGGAAGAGTGGTGGCATGAACTAGTCTCAAGGAGGATCCTTTTTGACTGCTAATAAAGTAAGACTCAAGGGCCAATTATGATTCCTCCCATGATATAGTTCATGCGTTCAACAAAAAGACTACAGTAAAGGGTGCCCGCCAGAGAAGGATAAATTCTGCCAGCACCTACTTTTGTGGTTTCAGAATGCATCCCCCCCAACCATTTTGGTGCATGAAGTTTCACATGATAGTTTACTACTCCACATGACCTTTTGTGGACCTGGGAACTACAGTTTTCATAGCAACATAAAGTCTCGATCGGTGGGGATCCGAGCCCTTAGTGCGGATTAGCAGTATGCAAGCTCATAGTAAATCTATGACCTCTACACATTAACTCATCCAGGATCAGTGTTGGAGACCCACACCCTCAGCTGAGCTCTTCTGCCCCTTCGTTCCACCATTTGGGTGACAGTCTCAGCACATGGGCCCCCACAGTTCAAAACTTGTGATATGTGATAATGACACGTCGGAAGTTTGCTGAGAGCCAAGTATTTCTCTGTTGTAAATGATAATCTAATTCATCTGCTTTGACAATCAAATTATTATTTTCATCTCGATGGTGGCCCTGTCAAAAACTGAACGTCCCCGGTGGTCCAAGCCTACACCGGTCGATACTGACTTAATTGTTTAATGTGATTGGGTATTTTGACGTTACCAGAAAAGCGTGTCTTATTCTATTTCTCTTCACTTCCTTCCACAGATCTCGTAATTGATGCAGAACCTCCTGCCGCAAAAGTTCATTTAGAGCCCATCAATGGGAGATCAATGAGCTTTCTTCCTGCTGTTTCGCCATCTCACCTTTTCCCTGCAAGTTAATTTCCTGACCAGTTTTGTTCCCATGAGTCCATCTGCCGTTCCGGAAAGCTAAAGGTAAGTTCTGAGTTCGGTTTACTTCTGAGAAAGTTCTAGTCAAATGTCCGGTTCCTACACATACAATATGTTGAGTAGAACACAAGTCTGAGGATCAGACCGAGCCATAAGAGAAAATGTTCAGAAAGATCCACTGCTGCAGCCACAAAATTGAGCATTTTCTCGTTTTAATTGCAAAAAAAAAATGACCGTAATGAGATTTGTATTTTATTTTTTTATTTTTTTTATTTTTTAGTCCAGTCTCTTCTGCCGGGGACATTATTATTTGATATTTTATCTGCAATTTATTATGCCAAAACTAAATTGCAACACAAAATAGTCATGGCTGGTTTTGCTTTTTGTATCATGTCGGAAAACAGTTCACATATGCAATATGATGTGTCTCAAGGGTCCACGGTCACCCACAAATTTGCAATCTCTGTGGTGCAGAAGACATATACTTGAGTTCCTACAGTAAAAAAAGAGAAGGTGGTTCTACTTGGCCATGGTAATAAGCAGGAGCAAGCCAACTGGACTGACCCACAAATTTCCCGAGGACCCTCGAGACTCTCTTAAAAATAATAAGCCCTGAAGGTTCATTAGAAGACAATCCCATAATGTGTTCAATCTTCTGAGTTGTTCTGAGATTTCTTTTATGGGTTAGATATACCAAGACTCCACCATTGTGGTCTTCTCACATGTATCTAGAATCTGAAGATCATTTTGCAGATCTTAGAAGACCCCGTTGGTGATGTCTTGGTGGATTTATGCGTAGAATGTGATTTTTGAGAGGTTTCAAAGAGGATTGATCTCTCTGTAGAGCACTTTTCTTCTGGAAGCCAGTGGGAAGTCAAGATCGCCGACAGCACCTTTGTGATTTCTCATCTATGACCCATCACAAAGTCATTTTTACTGAATGTCCCCTTTTTGGGATGGAGATATTGATAGACAACTTAGTGATGACAACTAAACTAATAATTATATCTGTAAAATTGGATAGCAGAGGTATAAATTAAACCCCTTGGGTCCTAGTTCAAGGCCTGTGCTCCCCAGAGGACCCTCTGCTACTATGGTAGACCACTCTGGGAAAGATCATTATCACTGGAGTCCTCCTTTAATATTTTATCTTGCCCATTTAGTCCTATACTTTACTGTGGCTCTCACCGTGGTACTGATGACCCTTCTATGGTGGAGCTGGTTTACGGGCGTGTAAAAATGAGGCATTTCATAGATCCGATTAAAATGTAGCACCATCATATAGATCCTTCACTGATATGTAGTCCTCATCATGCAGCCTCATGTTCTGTAACCGGCAAACTGTGGGAGTCCACGTTGACTTTTAACAACTTGCCTCCGTGTCTGGAAGTGTAGAAGTTTGCTGTATATGGGACTCCTTCTCCTTCCTGCACTTGTGCAGAGGTTACATTGTCGCCTTGTGTATAAGGACTGATATGAACAGGTTAAGATCTTCCATTAGGCACAGAGAAGGCCCAATGCCTAAAAGGCAGCCCTCTGGGAATGGGTTCTTCTAGGTCTTTAGGATCAGGACCATCCATGTAGCAGAGGTTGGTGCAGTAGTTTCCAGTTAACATCGATGTAGATTTGAGGTAACGAGCAAGTGATGAACTGTCTAATAATGTACATGACTGTAATAATATCATATTAATAACTCTGCTGTAAGTGAAATGCGGTGTACTACCTGATCTGCTGACTGATAGCAATCCGCTACATTCATAGAATAACTCTGTACTTTCCCGATCTGTAGGCACCTGGCCCACAAATCTGGCTCATCTGGTTACAAAGGTTGAAATGTGACCGATCTCTCCTATGGTTTGTTTAGTAAACTCTTAACACTATACATACTACAGTACTTTCATTTTCTCAGTTCATTATAGCGTTCAATATTTTAGCAACCGCCTGACTATGGAGAATTTCACAGTTTTCGGGTAAAGCCTTATTCACACGTCAGTGTTTTGGTCAGTGATTGTGATCTAAAACCAGGATTGGAGCCTCCACAGAAATCAGCTATAAGGGAAAGATCTGCCCCTGTTCTGTGTTTAGAGACAGTTTTAGCTCAAAATAACTAATGGAAATCACTGATCGAACACTGATGTGTGAATGAGGCATAATGTACATAGGAACGGTATTATAGAAGTTATATTCATGTAC
The DNA here is from genome assembly GCA_033119425.1 of Bufotes viridis. NCBI lineage: Eukaryota > Metazoa > Chordata > Amphibia > Anura > Bufonidae > Bufotes > Bufotes viridis. The sequence goes on from CM065592.1 coordinate 32,331,357, forward strand.
ATAGGAACAGTATTGTAGAAGTTATATTCTTGTACATAGGAGCAGTATTATAGTAGTTATATTCTTGTACATAGGGCTAGTATTATACAAGTTATATTCTTGTACATAGGAGCAGTATTAGAGTAGTTATATTCTTGTACATAGGAGCAGTATTATAGTAGTTATATTCTTGTACATAGGAGGCAGTATTATAGTAGTTATATTCTTGTACATAGGAGCAGTATTATAGTAGTTATATTCTTGTACATAGAAGGCAGTATTATAGTAGTTATATTCTTGTACATAGGAGCAGTATTATAGTAGTAATATTCTTATATGTAGGAGCAGTATTATAGTAGATATATTCTTGTATATAGGAGCAGTATTATAGTAGTTGTATTCTTGCATATAGGAGCAGTATTATAGTAGTTATATTCTTGTACATAGGAACAGTATTATAGTAGTTATATTCTTGTACATAGGAGGCAGTATTATAGTAGTTATATTCTTTGTCAATCATCTTTTTATTGAGCAAAAAGAAAGTAATGCACGTACATCAGTGCAGCAATAAAGGGCTCGCAGGCCCAAGTAGTGAAAGCAGTCAGGACGATAAAACAGAAGACATGGCATATCTGCTGTCCAGGAAGGAGTCCCATATAGAAGAGACTGTGCTGTGGTATCGTTCTCTCAGCGAGCCATGCAGTTACAGTCCTTGAAATGCTGATAGTACTTGAGGTAGTTACATAAACAATACAAACCAATTAACTAGTGAACAGAAAGGATATGCAAATCCGGACTTGGTCTCTAGGTGACATATGCAGGGCTGGCTAGGTGTATGAATGCAGCATGCGCTAATGGACAAGGTTAACTAGGCGTCGGTGATGAGGTGTCAGCAACGTCAGAGGCAGGAGTAGGTGTTCGTGACCTATATAATTTCCAAGGGGACCACAGGTTCTCAAACTTGGCATGTGATCTGGCTTCCCAACTGGCCAGCTCCTCTAGACGGTATAATTGATCCACTTTGTGCCACCAATGGAGCAGGGTAGGAGGGTCAGGACTGAGCCACCTTTGTGGAATAAGTAACCTTGCGGCCTGAATCAGATGAGTGGCCAGGTTTCCTTTGGAGGGGAAAAGGCCGTGGAGGGAAGCCAGAGAAGGACCAACTCAGGGGTCAATTTGATATCAGAGCTGGTGATAGTGGAAATGGCCTTCGAGATCTCAGCCCAATATGGCTGTATTTTAGGGCAATACCAAAATATATGTGAAAGCGTTCCCTCTGCCTCCTTACACCTCCAACATTTATCATTAGCGCTAAGGCCACACAGGAAGAGTTGTTTGGGAGTTCTGTACCACTGGGTCAGGACTTTATACGAGTGTTCTTGTACTTTCACACAGCGCGAGAAACCATGTGAGTGTGAGTTCATGCGCAGAATGTCAGTTTCAGTAAATGACTTATTAAGTTCTGACTCCCACACTTTCAAGTATTGGGGCCTATCATTAGGCTTAGGAGCGTTTAGAGCTAAGTATAGCAATGAGATCAGTTTCCTACGTGGAGATTGTGAGGACAGTAATTTTTCAAACCAAGTGTGGGTAACAACTTGTTGATTCCTAGATATTAGGCTCTTGCCCACCGATCTACACTCGGCCCTGTCCAAGAAGTTGCAAGCGCCTATTAAGGACCGCAAGGGGTGGTCATCCGGTAGTTGACCCGCTGCCTCAGAGATAAAGTCTGCTGTGGAGAAGTCGCGTAACTTGCGCCAGACAGAGGGAGTATCAGTGGTCAAGGGTCTAACCGAAAAGGGAACCAAGTCTGCCGGCATGGCAGGAGAAGGGGTGTTCAGAATGCTACGATCCTTGTTCAGTTGCTGCATGACAAGGCACGTACCTTTAAGCAGCACATGCGTGTGTAAGGAGACAGAATTCAGGCCCCACAGTGCTGCCCTCTGTTGTTGTGTCAGTTGGAGCAGTTCTAGCTCAGTGCCTAGGGGTTGGCAGCTGTGGACGTGTAGTTGCATCCACCTCTTAAGGTGAATGGCTTTATAGTATAGGTGAAGGTCAGGCAGTGCAAAGCCGCCATGTATCTTGCGAAGGACCAATCTATTATGTGACAACCTTGCCCCTTTCCCACTCCAGAGGAAGATGGATAAGAGTCGTCTAACCTGCGTGAAAAACGAGGAGGGAAGGAAGACAGGCAGCATTTGCATGACGTAGAGGAGTTTAGGTACTATAAATGCCTTTAGCAGGTTCTTCCTCCCCATCCACGATGTGTAAGGTATGCGTAGTGTCCCAAGTTGCTGCTGTATCTCAGTAATCAGGGGCGAATAATTAAGACTAAACACCTGGTCCAGTGAGGCTGGTAATTTAATTCCCAGGTAGGAGATACTGGAGGTTTGCCATACAAAAGGGGTTGTGGTTTTCAAAGAAGCTATAGAGGCCCGAGGTGCTGAGATATTCATGGCCTCCGACTTAGTGTAGTTGACCTTATAATTAGATGCTTTGCCATACTGTTCAAAAAGTGACAAGAGATGCGGGAAGGCCTCGGCCGGGTTTGAGATCATAAGCAAAAGGTCATCAGCATACGCCACATTGATGTATTCAATGGAATCATTCTTGGCCCTAACTCCGCGGATATTCGGGTGATCTCTGATGGACTGCAGAAGCGTTTCCATCGCCAGGATATACAGAGCCGGAGACAAAGGGCAGCCCTGACGTGTGCCATTCGAAATGGAGAATGGCGGAGACAATGTACCATTGACTCTAATTTTGGCACTAGGCTCAGTATAAAGGGTCATGATTGCATCTTGAAAGTGTCTCGGAATACCAAAGCGATGGAGGGTCTGCCTCAAAAATTCCCATTTAACCCGGTCGAAGGCCTTCTCCGCGTCTACACTCAAGAATGTCAAGGGAAGGCTTTTCTTCTTAGCCCATTGAATGGCGGTAAGCACTCTACACGAATTGTGGTTACCTTCCCTCCCCGGCACGAAACCTGCCTGGTCAGGGTGTATTAAGTGAGGTAAGAAGACACTAAGTCGAGAGGCCAGAAGCTTCGCCCAAATTTTAATATCCACGTTTAGGAGCGATATAGGCCTATAGCTGCCACATAATGAGGGATCCTTGCCTGGTTTCGGGAGGATGGTGACAATGGCTTCATAGTAGTTATATTCTTGTACATAGTAACAGTATTATAGTAGTTATATTCTTGTACATAGGAGGCAGTATTATAGTAGTTATATTCTTGTACATAGAAGCAGTATTATAGTAGTTATATTCTTGTACATAGGGGGCAGTATTATAGTAGTTATATTCTTGTACATAGGAGGCAGTATTATAGTAGTTATATTCCTGTACATAGGAGGCAGTATTATAGTAGTTATATTCTTGTACATAGGAGGCAGTATTATATTAGTTATATTCCTGTACATAGGAGCAGTATTATAGTAGTTATATTCTTGAACATAGGAGGCAGTATTATAGTAGTTATTTTCTTGTACATAGGAGCAGTATAATAGTAGTTATATTCTTGTACATAGGAGGCAGTATTATAGTAGTTATATTCTTGTACATAGGAACAGTATTATAGTAGTTATATTCTTGTACATAGGAGGCAGTATTATAGTAGTTATATTCTTGTACATCGGAGGCAGTATTATATTAGTTATATTCTTGTACACAGGAGCAGTATTATATTAGTTATATTCTTGTACATAGGAGCAGTATTATAGTAGTTATATTCTTGTACATAGGAGCAGTATTATAGTAGTTATATTCTTGTACATAGGAGGCAGTATTGTAGTATTTATATTCTTGTACATATGAGCAGTATTATAGTAGTTTTATTCTTGCACATTGGGGCAGTATCATAGTAGTCATATTCTTGTATATGGGAGGAGTATTATAGTAGATACATTCTTGTACATAAGAGCAGTATTATAGTAGTTATATTACTGTACATTGATAGCAGTATTATATTAGTTCTATTCTTGTACATAGGAGCAGTATTATAGTAGTTATATTCCTGTACATAGGAGGCAGTATTATAGTAGTTATATTATTATACATAGGAGCAGTATTATAGTAGTTATATTCCTGTACATAGGAGGCAGTATTGTAGTAGTTATATTATTATACATAGGAGGCAGTATTATAGTAGTTATATTCTTGTACATAGGAGGCGGTATTATAGTAGTTATATTCTTGTACATAAGAGCAGTATTATAGTACTTATATTCTTGTACATAGGAGTAGTATTATAGTAGTTATATTCTTGTACATAGGAGCAGTATTATAGTAGTTTTATTCTTGTACTTAGGAGCAGTATTATAGTAGTTATATTCTTGTACATAGTAGCAGTATTATAGTAGTTATATTTTTGTACATAGGAGCAGTATTATAGTAGTTATATTCTTGTACATAGGAGGCAGTATTGTAGTAGTTATATTCTTGTACATAGGAGGCAATATTATAGTAGTTATATTCTTGTACATAGGGGGCAGTATTATAGTAGTTATATTCTTGTACATAAGAGCAGTATTATAGTAGTTATATTGTTGTACATAGGAGCAGTATTATAGAACTTATATTCTTGTACATAGGGGTCAGTATTATAGTAGTAATAGATCAATCATCTTGAAGAAATAACTTTATTAATATGCATATAATTCATTTATCTATTATTAAAAAGTTAATATAGGAGTTTTGCCCACCCAATGCTTCTTATGATACATTGGTTGATAGTTTCAGCTAAAAATGGTCAATTTCTACACGTATCTCAATAATGGATCTTTTTTCAGTAAGATCCGAAGCTCCCTTTAGTAGTGACGGCAGGCTTTCTTAATTTTATCTGGTAACACCAGGTCTATGCAGGGGAATTAGAGCTTTGTATCAAAAAAACACTTTAAAAATTTATTAAACAATTAGTGCAAAAATATGGCGTTTAACTTAATACTAATCATTATTGGTTTTCGCTCTGACATTTTCTCATTTCTTTACAATATACGGTAGGATTCTATTGGTAGGCCTGATCTATTTACAGATGTGCTGTGTTTTTCTGGGCTTGCCTCCAAATAATATTCAATAACTTGTTGCTTCTTTGTCTTTTAAGTATTTTACTCTGGAAATTTATGTGCCTGGAAAGTCTCTATTTTACTCAGATCGTCAAATTATTATTAAATTTAGCTTAATTTGTCTTCTGTTCCATTTTAGATTTTTAATAATTTGTGAGTTAATCCTAATTAAAAATACAAATGCAGTGAAATTAATGTAGTATAATCCAATTTATATAAGTTATATTTTAATTTCAGCTTGATATAGTTTATGGCAGACTAAGTGTCTGAAAAACAGAATTACTTAATTAAACAAAAATCCTAGTCGATCACCTATTTTACTGTGTGAAGTTGGGGCCATCTTGGAAATTCAGGACTGTTTTAAAAAAAATTGGCCCCTGGGCAACAAATAAAGTAGGACCCCACTCACTACTTTTAGACATTTATGCCTATAATATATACCATGTTTTTTGCTCGATAAGAGCTTAGATCAGACCCACATTCCTCCTCAGATCATACCCCGATACTCCATCAGACCTCAGATCAGACCTCCATCAGACCTCTGTATCGGACCCCCAATGTACCCCTATTCCTCCTCAGTTCTCAGATCAGACACCTATCAGACTCCTCCTAAGATCAGATTTATCCCTTTTACCCCTCCTGCTTCGGACCGCTCTGACACTCACCGCTCCCTGGTCTTCGGTGTCAGGTCATAGTGCGCACCTACGTGTATTATATCCTGACGCTATCGACCGTCAAGACACATGTAGTGTGGCGTCTGTAAGAAGACCAGGGAGCAAGGAGTACAGCCGACTCAGCGCTTCACTCACCGGGCCAACTACATACTAATGACCACTTCATTAGCGTTCGATCTGTAAGACGCGCTGCCATTTCCCCCAACTTTTGGGTGGAAAAAGCTGCGTCTTATAGTCCGAGAAATACAGTAATTACCACGATAGCCTCATTTATATATGTGTCAGTGAAGGCATTGGGCTTCAGGAGTATCGTCTGTTAATCAGACCACAACTTTTGGGGTAAATTGTAAGCTCTTTGGGGTAAATTATAAGCTCATATTCCTGTACATATTCTACTTCCTATGGTGTGCTATTTCCATTTAATAAAAGACTCCAGTGGAATCATATGTACTATTCCTGAGTTTCTCCAGGGTGCTTTCACCATAGAGGATGCCCCCAGAGACAGCTCTGAAGACAGTGGGATTGTCTTCTTAGGCAAGGATAATGCAGGGACAGAGTAGGCTATCAATAGTTACACACTGATCTTATATGGTTTTTAATTGTCATATCACCGTCTTCTCAGGGAGAGCTTTTAAGACAGTGGGATCTCCCTTGTTAGGGCGACTATGCCGCTTACTAGCAAGGGCTACTGTAGGGATAGACTAGGGAGGGAGACAGACATTTTGAGTTTTATCTATAGTCCTAATAAAAGTTAGGCTTTAGGGGAATTCTTTTCTGTAACTTTCAGTACATATTCCTCTTTGAGTATCATACATTACCTGATATGGACTAATCAGGATTGGTGATTTTTTTTTTTTACATTCATAGCACTGCCTTTTAGTTCTCACATAATACTGCCATTCAGTGCCCAAATAATGGACTATACAATGCCTAAATACTTCCTATGTATAGTATTCAAATAATACTGCCAATTAGTACCTATATTATACAGTCTTACAGCATTTCTACTAATAGTGCCTAGACAGTACCTCTATTTCTTGTGTAAAAATCTGCCATTCAGTGTCCAAATAATACTGGCATACAATGTCTAAATAGTGAGTGTTTATGATAAACACCCTGTTGGTCTAGGGCAGTGGTGGCGAACCTATGGCACGTGTGCCAGAGTCAGCACTCAGAGCCTTCTCTGTGGGCACCCGCACCCTCGAAAAAGTCTATGGTGTACCAATATGCCTTAGACTTTTTCTGCCATTCATCAGCGCATGTTGCACTATGAACAGCGCAGGCCGCGCATTGAATGTAGGCAGGATATTATACTAAATGATAAAGTACATGGATGATATACTATATTGGGGTTGCAGTTTGGGCACTCGGTCTCTAAAAGGTTCGCCATCACTGGTCTAGGGCATTAAAGGGGTGTATGGTAAAGTCCTTGTTGTTCTACGGGGTTAAAGGGGTTTATGATAAAGTTCCTCTTGGTCTATGGCATTAAAGGGGTTTATGGTAAAGTCACTCTTGGTCTAATGCATTAAAGTGGCTTATGGTAAAGTCCTTGTTGGTCAGGGTCATTAAAAGGGGTTTATGATAAAATCCCTCTTGGTCTAGGGCATTAAAGGGGTTTATGGTAAAGTCCCTGTTGGTCTAGGGCATTAAAGGGGTTTATGGTAAAGTCCCTGTTGGTCTAGGGAATTAAAGGGGTTTATGGTAAAGTCCCTGTTGGTCTAGGGCATTAAAGGGGTTTCTGGTAAAGTCCCTGTTGGTCTAGGGCATTAAAGGGGTTTATGGTAAAGTCCCTGTTGGTCTAGGGCATTAAAGGGGTTTATGGTAAAGTCCCTGTTGGTCTAGGGCATTAAAGGGGTTTATGGTAAAGTCCCTGTTGGTCTAGGGCATTAAAGGGGTTTATGGTAAAGTCCCTGTTGGTCTAGGGCATTAAAGGGGTTTATAGTAAAGTCCCTGTTGGCCTAGGGCATTAAAGGGGTTTATGATAAAGTCCCTGTTGGTCTAGGGCAGTGATGGGCAACGTGCGGCTCTCCAGCTGTTGCAGAACTACAACTCCCAGCATGCAAAGCCTGTCTATAGCTATCAGCCTACTGCAGGGCATGGTGGGAGTTGTAGTTTAGCAACAGCTGGAGAGCCGCACGTTGCCCATCACTGGTCTAGGGCATTAAAGGGGTTTATGGTAAAGTACCTGTTGGTCTAGGGCATTAAAGGGGTTTATGGTAAAGTCCCTGTTGGTCTAGGGCAGGCATCAGCAACCTTCGGCTCCCAGCTGTTGTGAAACTACAATTCCCAGCATTCTCCATTCATTTCTATGTAAGTTCTTAGAAGAGCAGAGCAACTATGCATGCTGGGAGTTGTAGTTTCACAACAGCTGGGAGCCAAAGGTTGCCTACCCCTGGTCTAGGGCATTAAAGGGGTTTATGGTAAAGTCCCTGTTGGTCTAGGGCAGTGATGGGCAAAGTGCGGCTCTCCAGCTGTTGCAGAACTACAACTCCCAGCATGCAAAGCCTGTCTATAGCTATCAGCCTACTGCAGGGCATGGTGGGAGTTGTAGTTTAGCAACAGCTGGAGAGCCGCACTTTGCCCATCACTGGTCTAGGGCATTAAAGGGGTTTATGATAAAGTCCCTCTTGTCACTGCTGCTTTAATGCATTAGAGGGGGTTATTATAAAGTCACTAAAGTCTAGAGCAGTGATGGTGAAGCCCAGCTTGCTCTTGAGGGTCTAAATCCTTGTGGAACCCCTTGGAAAAGTAAGCCATGGGCAATTGCCAGTCCTAAACCCAGCCCTATGGATCTATCGATATACTGTGTCTGCCAAAGAGAAATCCTCCTCTACACTTCTATATGTAATTGTGATAGGATCTATGGGTGCTCTTTTATGGCTCCATACAATTCAGAAGTTGTACAGAGCCATAACACATTCATGTACACAAGGCCAAAGTCGTTCACAAACCCCAGAAACCATGAACCTACAATTCTACTTTGTGGTAATCATTTCACAGACTTACAAGTAATCTGAGAGGGCCGCAAGAGTCATCGGGGGCATTAACTTTCTAAGCTACAGAAGGATCCTTATAATAGCTCCTGATTCCTGGTTCTATGAGGCAATGTAGGGGAACGAGGTTGATCTCACCAGGACACCGGACCATCAAAGAAGTTTTCCTTCCTTTCAGAGAAAAGAAGCTTCATTGATGGAGGAAATGAGATTAGTACTTGGATCATTGTATTTCAAGTGCGACAAGTTCTTTGCAGCTCTTTAACACGCGCTGTAAATCAGACCAAAAGAGACTCCGTTACAAGGTCAGTCCGTCCACCGAGTTCAGAATAATTTTAATGGTATTGTTCTGAGTACATTGTTACTTACCTCTCCTTGTTCCAGCTGTGGGTCCCCACTGACGTCTATGGCTTCAGCCAGACTCACCTCACCAGTGATGCCACCTGCTGGTCCTTGCCATGTCCTTTCTCTCTACTGCCAGCCATGTTGGCTTCACGTTGAAGCCTTGATTATGTTGGTTCTGCCGGCTAATTTAAAGACTACTCCGTCTTCACCACCTCATCTGATAATAATTCTGCTTCTATTTCACCCTGTTTGGACTTGTTGCCTGGTACCTGTTGTTCTACTCCTGGTTTTGATTCCTAGCCCTGCATATCTATCTTATTCTCTTGTTTGTCCCATCCTGGTTGCTCTCCTAATGGCAACCTTTGGTGTTGTTATTGGATCCCTTTAATCAGCCATTCTCTGCCCATAAAAGTTAGGAAAATGTTCTGACAAGCACTATGTGGCCATATCCACAGCACTTGAGATGGTAAGAGGCCATAGACATGATCATATGACATCATCAGATTTACCTACCATAGGACAAGAACATGAAAACACATTCCCATCGACATGATTGGACAAGCCGATTCTTGAACATTTTGTAATTTTGAAGAAACATATAACGTTTGGGATTACAACCTCCTCACAAGTCTTTATGAAGTCATCCCCAACTAATCCTAAAGATTTGAAAGGTCCTGAGGAGCAGCTGGAGAACTTAGGCTTCAGAAGGTGAGGATGACTATGAGACCACCCATTCATAATGATGAAAATAAAATTTAGTATTTAGTGCTAGTATGTAAAACCTTCTTTTCTACTACTTATCTTCAGTTGACAGCTGTGATGTCCTAAGGAAGAACTAGAGGTCTTAGGCTCGAAGAGATTTATCATTCCCAAACCACTCGTGGAGACATGCATTACATATGGACGTATGTTGCATTTACAACCGTTCTTTATGATGAAACCAAGCACAAAATTCAATATCGCTAATCCCATTAGCTGAGTGGAAGAATGAGAAGGTGTTTTGGGAAGAAGTCATAATGGAGATATGCTAACTGCCATCCCGCTGGTAATTGCTGCCTAGGTGTCTTTCAGGGAAGTGTTTGATGAGGATCCATCCTCTCAAATCTCATGTGAGACTACTGAGACTACTTAGCTGATCCCACAACAGACACTAGAAGGCTGGCCTCACAAATCACTTCTAAGGAAGCATAAGGTTCTCACTATAAAAATAAAAAGGTATTTCATAGGAAGTTAGCTGAATCTGTAAATGAGCCTGTACAAAAAGTTTTGGGAAACAATCAATGACTTGGTCCGAACTATAACTACTGCTGCTTGCTATCTACTATAATACTGCATAGTATGTACAAGAATATAACTACTATAATACTGTCTCCTCTGTACGAGAATATAACTACTATAATACTGTCTCCTATGTACAAGAATATAACTACTATAATACTGCCTCCTATGTACAAGAATATAACTACTATAATACTGCTCCTATGTACAAGAATATAACTACTATAATACTGCTCCTATGTACAAGAATATTACTACTATAATACTGCCTCCTATGTACAAGAATATTACTACTATAATACTGCCTCCTATGTACAAGAATATAACTACTATAATACTGTTCCTATGTATAAGAATATACCTACTATAATACTGCCTCCTATGTACAAGAATATAACTACTGTAATACTGCTCTGATGTACAAGAATATAACTACTATAATACTGCTCTGATGTACAAGAATATAACTACTATAATACTGTCACTATGTACAAGAATATAACTATTATAATACTGCCTCTTATGTACAAGAATATAACTACTATAATACTGCCTCCTATGTACAAGAATATAACTACTATAATACTGCTATGTACAAGAATATAACTACTATAATACTGCTCCTATGTACAAGAATATAACTACTATAATACTGCTCCTATGTACAGTAATATGGACCTAAACAGTTAGGCCAATTTTTGTATAGATAAAGTGCCACCAATATCTAGAAGACTACCTTTGGGTGACCCCTGGCGTTGAGGTGACAGCTCTCTTCACCGCTGGTTTTGTTTTGCTTAATCCATAATTAATATATTCAGGTTAGTGACAGATTTTCCCTGAGCGCTGCCCAAGAACTGCACCATGAAGGGCAGGCAGAGAGGACGAGGCTTATTCTGGCAGGTCTTCAGCTCACCCGTGGTCTGCCAGAAGAGAACCTCTATCGATACGTTTTTTTTGCAGCGATTTCTCTGGTAACAGTAAATGACCATTAACCCTTCGCTCTAAGATCTTGTGAGGACTGAGCCTTCACATTCAGTAGTAGGAAGAACTTTTCCTCCTTCAACAGTTTCTCATTTGTGGTGGTTGGGTAATTGTCCCTCGGAGTCGTCGGGCAGAGTCATATGGGTTTTCTGTCAACGGTAACATATCACTTGCTTAATATGATTCCTATCATCTCTAAGGACGTCATATATCCGCCACGAGGTCCTTATTGTACATGGACCCAGGAGGCTTTACTTCAACTCTCAACCTTTCTCATAGTTTTACTGTATACAAAATGACAGAATGAGAATGGACTGTGCACATTGCATATGAGGAGTCCCCCCATACAGATAACAGGAGGGGCTCAGCCGCTGGATCGCCCCATGTTAGGAGGATCAGTGAGCTGATTACTTTGGCTGCTAAAGTGCAATCAATTATATCACACAAAGTGGTATCAGGCCAGATAATGGATACCAGACTATGGTGCCCACCAGTAATGCAGCCAATAGTGTCCATCAGTAATGCAGCCAGTAGTGTCCATCAGTAATGCAGCCAGTAGTGTCCATCAATGTGTAATCAGTAGTGCCCATCATAGTGTAATCAGTAGTGCCCATCAGTATTGCTATCAATAGTGATCATCAGGAATGTAACCAATAGTGCCCATCAGTAATGTGACCAATAGTGCCCATCAGTTATGTAGCCAATAGTGCCCATCAGTAATGTGACCAATAGTGTCCATCAGTAATGCAGCCAGTAGTGTCCATCAATGTGTAATCAGTAGTGCCCATCAGTATTGCTATCAATAGTGATCATCAGTGATGTAACCAATAGTGCCCATCATTGATGTAAACATTAGTGCCCATCAGTTATGTAACCAATAGTGCCCATTAGTGATGTAACCAATAGTGCCCATCAGTTATGTAGCCAATAGTGCCCATCAGTAATGTAACCAATAGTGCTCATCAGTAATGTGACCAATAGTGCCCATCAGTAATGCAATCAATAGTGCCATCAGTTATGTAGCCAATAGTGCCCATCAGTGATGTAACCAATAATGCCCATCATCGATGTAACCAATAGTGCCCATCAGTGATGTAATCAATAGTGCCCATCAGTGATGCAACCAATAGTGCCCATCAGTGATGCAATCAATAGTGCCATCAGTTATGTAGCCAATAGTGCCTATCATAGTGTAACCAACAGTGCCGATCAGTAATGTAACCAATAGTGCCCATCAGTGATGTAACCAATAGTGCCCATCAGTGATATAACCAATAGTGCCCATCAGTGATATAACCAATAGTGCCCATCAGTAATGTAACCAATAGTGCCCATCAGTGATGTAACCAATAGTGCCCATCAGTAATGTAACCAATAGTGCCCATCATTTATGTAACCAATAGTGCCCATCAGTAATGTAACCAATAATGCCCATCAGTTATGTAACCAATACTGCCCATCAGTGATGTAACCAATAGTGCCCATCAGTTATGTAGCCAATAGTGCCCATCAGTGATGTAACCAATAGTGCCCATCATCGATGTAACCAATAGTGCCCATCATCGATGTAACCAATAGTGCCCATCAGTGATGTAACCAATAGTGCCCATCAGTGATGTAACCAATAGTGCCCATCAGTGATGTAACCAATAGTGCCCATCAGTAATGTAACCAATAGTGCCCATCAGTGATGTAGCCAATAGTGCCCATCAGTAATGTGACCAATGGTGCCCATCAGTGATGTAGCAAATAGTGCCCATCAGTGATGTAACCAATAGTGCCCATCAGTGATGTAACCAATAGTGCCCATCAGTTATGTAGCCAATAGTGCCCATCAGTGATGTAACCAAAAGTGCCTGTCATTGAAGTGACCAATAGTGCCCATCAGTGATGTAACCAATAGTGCCCATCAGTAATGTGACCAATGGTGCCCATCAGTGATGTAGCAAATAGTGCCCATCATAGTGTAACCAATAGTGCCCATCAGTGATGTAACCAATAGTGCCCATCAGTAATGTAACCAATAGTGCCCATCAGTTATGTAGCCAATAGTGCCCATCAGTGATGTAACCAAAAGTGCCTGACATTGATGTGACCAATAGTGCCCATCAGTGATGTAGCAAATAGTGCCCATCATAGTGTAACCAATAGTGCCCATCAGTGATGTAGCAAATAGTGCCCATCATAGTGTAACCAATAGTGCCCATCAGTGATGTAGCAAATAGTGCCCATCATAGTGTAACCAATAGTGCCCTTCATATTGTAGCCAATAGTGCCCATGAGTGATGTAATCAATAGTGCCTATCAGTTATGTAGCTAATAGGGCCCATCAGCGATGTAATCAATAGTGCACATCAGTGATGGAGGCCCCCTTTAAGGTTCAGGTTCAGGTACACATAGGCGCCATGTACTATTTATATAATGGTGGGCCATTTTTGCTATGATCATCAGTGAAAGGGACTGTCTTAATTCATAAACAGCGCCACACCGGTTTACAGGCTGTACATGGTACTGCAGCTCAGCTCCATGCAAGTGAATGGAACACGGTTACAACAGCACAAACAACGTTTGATCCTGTTTTTGGAGGAAAGCAGCCATGTTTTTCTAAACCCCTGCAACCCATGAAAGAACAAGATATAGAAAATCACAGTCATGGCCTTTAAAACGGCCCCAAACCTCCAGGAACAGGTCAGATGGGGGTTAAAGTCGTAATTTTTCAGCTTTGTGGGGCTCATTGTTATACCAAAGGGGTTTGTATGGGTAAAGAACGCCCCTGTCCTCGCCCTGTGCCCATAGTCCCCCCCTCCCCCGTGTCACAGGCTCCTATATAACAATACGCTGATTTATGAGATTAAGCTGTAGAATTATTCTGAAATTTCCAGACTTTTACAGTGTTTATTACAGTATATGAACAATTGGTTACCGTGACAACCGGAGTGCGGCGGATGAGCAGCGACCGTATACGTGTCGTCCGCTGTCAATAGCTTTTCTCTACTAATGTGTTCTTTATGTGCAGAGAATGATTAGAATAATGGATAGATGTGCAGAGCCAGAGCATATCATAGAAATATCTATCTATCTATCTATCTATCTATCTAATCTATTATCTATTTTCTATATCTATCTATCTATTGTCTATCTATCTATCTATCTCATATCTATCTATCTATCCATCTCATATCTATCTATCTATCTATCTATCTATCTATCTATCTATCTCATATCCATGTATGTAATTATCAATATATGTATCTAATTATCTATCTAACATCTATCTTTCTATTTGATTATTAGGGATGAGCGAATCGACTTGGGATGAAACATCCGAAGTCGATTCGCATAAACTTCTTCTCAATACTGTACCGAGCGAGCGCTCCGTACAGTTTTAGAATGTATTGGCTCAGATGAGTCCCAACCCGAGTTCGGTAAGTATTTTTTTACAGAATAAATCGAATTCTGAAGTTAATATGCAAAGTCTAGCGAGACTTTGCAAAGTAATAACTTCGGCTCATCGGAGCCAATACATTCTAATACTGTACGGAGCGCTCCCTCTGTACAGTATTGAAACAAAGTTTTATGCAAATGATTGCATTTGTCCTCATTTGTGGCAAAAAATAATTTTTTCAAATGGACTTGATTAAAAACTAGACATTATGCCCGTTACAATAATGGCGCTAGAACATTAGTGCTGCCACTTTTATGGGGGGAATCTGTGGCTGACACTGTTATGGGGGATCTGTGGATGACACTGTTATGGGGGATCTGTGGATGACACTGTTATGGGGGATCTGTAGATGACACTGTTATGGGGGATATGTGGATGACACTGTTATGGGGGATCTGTGGATGACACTGTTATGGGGGATCTGTGGATGACACTGTTATGGGGGATCTGTGGATGACACTGTTATGGGGGATCTGTGGATGACACTGTTATGGGATATCTGTGGATGACACTGTTATGGAGGATCTGTGTATGACACTGTTATGGGGGATCTGTGGATGGCACACTGTTATAGGAGATCTGTGGGTGACACTGTTATGGGTGATCTGTGGCTGACACACTGTTATGGAGGATCTGTGGATGACACTGTTATGGGGGATCTGTGGATGACACTGTTATCGGGGATCTGTGGATGGCACTGTTATGGGGGATCTGTGGATGACATTGTTATGGGGGCACTGTGGATGACACTGTTATGGAGGATCTGTGGATGACACTGTTATGGGGTATCTGTGGATGACACTGTTATGGGGTATCTGTGGATGACACTGTTATGGAGGATCTGTGGATGACACTGTTATGGAGGATCTGTGGATGACACTGTTATGGGGTATCTGTGAATGACACTGTTATGGAGGATCTGTGGATGACACTGTTATGGGGGATCTGTGGATGACACTGATATGGGGGATCTGTGGATGACACTGTTATGGGGTATCTGTGGATGACACTGTTATGGAGGATCTGTGGATGACACTGTTATGGAGGATCTGTGGATGACACTGTTATGGGGTATCTGTGAATGACACTGTTATGGAGGATCTGTGGATGACACTGTTATGGGGGATCTGTGGATGACACTGTTATGGAGGATCTGTGGATGACACTGTTATGGGGTATCTGTGGATGACACTGTTATGGAGGATCTGTGGATGACACTGTTATGGAGGATCTGTGGATGACACTGTTATGGGGTATCTGTTAATGACACTGTTATGGAGGATCTGTGGCTTACACTGTTATGGGGGATCTGTGGATTACACTGTTATGGGGGCGCTTTGGATGTCACTGTTATGGGGGCACTGTGGATGACACTGTTATGGGGCACTGTGCATGACACTGTTATGGGGGATCTGTGGATGACCCTGTTATGGGGCACTGTGGATGACACTGTTATGGGGCACTGTGGATGTCACTGTTATGGGGGATCTGTGGATGTCACTGTTATGGGGGATCTGTGGATGACACTGTTATGGGGGATCTGTGGATGACACTGTTATGGGGGATCTGTGGATGATGCACTGTTATGGAGGATCTGTGGATGACACTGTTATGGGGGATCTGTGGATGACACACTGTTATGGGAGATCTGTGGAGGACACACGTTTATGGGGGATCTGTGGAGGACACACTGTTATGGGGGATCTGTGGATGACACACTGTTATGGGGGATCTGTGGATGACACACTGTTATGGGGGATCTGTGGATGACACTGTTCTGGAGGATCTGTGGAGGCCACTGTTATGGGGGATCTGTGGATGACACTGTTATGGGGGATCTGTGGAGGACACACGGTTATGGGGGATCTGTGGAGGACACACTGTTATGGGGGATCTGTGGATGACACACTGTTATAGGGGATCTGTGGATGACACACTGTTATGGGGGATCTGTGGATGACACTGTTCTGGAGGATCTGTGGATGACACTGTTATGGGGGATCTGTGGATGACACACTGTTATGGGAGATCTGTGGAGGACACACGGTTATGGGGGATCTGTGGAGGACACACTGTTATGGGGGATCTGTGGATGACACACTGTTATAGGGGATCTGTGGATGACACACTGTTATGGGGGATCTGTGGATGACACTGTTCTGGAGGATCTGTGGAGGCCACTGTTATGGGGGATCTGTGGATGACACTGTTTTGGGGGATCTGTGGATGACACACTGTTATGGGAGATCTGTGGAGGACACACTGTTATGGGGGATCTGTGGATGACACACTGTTATGTGAGATCTATGGCTGACACTGTTATGGGGGATCTGTGGATGACACTGTTATGGGGGGTCTGTCTGACAGTTATGGGGGTCTGTGGCTGACACTGTTATGGGGGCACTGTGGCTGACACTGTTATGGGGGCACTGTGGATGTCACGGTTATGGGGGGGGGTTCTGTGTCTGACACTGTTATGGGGGCACTGTGGCTAACACTGTTATGGGGGCACTGTGGATGACACTGTTATGCGGGATCTGTGGATGACCCTGTTATGGGGCACTGTGGATGACACTGTTATGCGGGATCTGTGGATGACCCTGTTATGGGGCACTGTGGATGACACTGTTATGGGGCACTGTGGATGACACTGTTATGGAGGCACTGTGGATGACACAGTGTTATGGGGGATCTGTGGATGGCACTGTTATGGAGGATCTGTTGATGACAGTGTTATGGGGGATCTGTGGATGACACTGTTATGGGGGATCTGTGGATGACACTGTTATGGGGGATCTGTGGATGACACTGTTATGGGGGATCTGTGTGTGACACTGTGTGGGGAGTCGCTCTGGTAGATAGCGGTGCGGGTGCATTACAGAGGCAAAACACGGAGTCCAGAAGGTGCAATGAACAGTGTTTTATTCACACTTGCACAAAAACAAACGATATAAACAGTCTATTGGTGTTTGTTCACACATACCAGAAATCATGAGGCAAAACAAAACAGTCCAAATCAGGTTCTAGTCACCTGGGAGGTTTTAGGTGCAGGTTCGCACCTGGCTGTCAGTCCAGCCGCAAGACAGTCGCCGTCAGGCTTCCAAGTCGTCTGCACTCCTCCTTGCTGGGCTCTTGCGTCCAGCCCAGAGACCTTCCAAACACAAGTGACTCCACAGCCTAACAGCAGCTCCAGGACAATCACACCCACCTGCTGGTGCTGGTTGTGTTTTAAAGCCCAGGAAAGTCCGGCCTGGACCGTGGGAAGTAGGCACCCACCCAACTCTTTGCCTACTCCCAGTAAGAGCCGGCCCGGATTGGCTTTGCAGCCAAACTAGCTATAAATGTCAAGCAGCACTAGCTGCTGCTGACACATAAAACCCGGCTCTCACCTCACCGAGGCCAGGAACCTTGGTGACACGTACCTCCCATCGATAACGGTACCTTGCACCTTACCACAACTGTTATGGGGGGATCTGTGGGTGACACTGTTAATGGGGGGATCTGTGGATGACACTGTTATGGGGGATCTGTGGATGACACTGTTATGGAGGATCTGTGGATGACACTGTTATGGGGGATCTGTGGATGACACCGTTATGGGGCACTGTGAATGTCACTGTTATGGGGGGGGGGGGGTCTGTGGCTGAGACTGTTATTGATGATCTGTGGCTGACACTTATGGGGGATCTGTGGCTGACACTGTTATGGGGGGTCTGTGGCTGACAGTTATGGGGGACTGTGGCTCACACTGTTATGGGGGCCCTGTGGATGTCACTGTAAGGGGGGGGGGTCTGTGGCTGACACTGTTATGGGGGCACTGTGGATGACACTGTTATAGCGGCACTGTGAATGACACTGTTATGGGTGATCTGTGGATGACCCTTTATGGGGCACTGTGGATGACACTGTTATGGGGGTCTGTGGCTAACACTGTTATGGGGGTATCTGTGGTTGACACTGTTATGGGGGTGGTCTGTGGCTGACACTGTTATGGGGGTCTGTGGCTGACACAGTTATGGGGGTATCTGTGGATGACACATAGCATCTTATGCTATGTGTCATCCACAGATCCCCCCATAACAGTGTCGCTGTTTAGTGTGATTGTAATGGCAGCGGGGTCCGGTGCAGTCGCTGTATTGCACCGGGACCTGCTCAGAGAAGTAATACTATGAGTAGCAGTAATAATAATAACGATCTTCTTTTCTTAACTTACTACATGGTGAGGCAGGAGACCACAGTGGAATGGAGGCGGAACGAAGGCAAACTGATGCATTCTGAGCTGATCCTTTTCCATTCAGAAAGCACTAGGGGCAAAACTGATCCGTTTTGGACCGCTTCTGAGAGCCCTGAACGGATCTCACAAACGGAAACCAAAACACCAGTGTGAAAGTAGCCTTAGTCTCCTCATCTGATGGCTCATGTGTAGCTCTTAGCTCCGATCTCCTGACCTTATAAACACTTATTGTAGCTCAATTCTTATCATCCTGATAACAGTATGGCTTAAATAACAGCTACACATGAGCCATCAGATGACGGGATTCAATGAAAATAGAAGCTTTCAAACAGACTGGTTTTTGACCCTTGTATCTCAGAAACTGAACATTTTTAATTGGGTATGAGCAAAGTGAATTCGCACAAAACTTCATTTGAATACTGTACGGAGCGAGCGCTCCGTACAGTATTAGAATGTACTGGCTCCTATGAGCCAAAGTTATTACTTCGCGAAGTATTGCAAGACTTCGGGTAATAACTTCATAAATTGATTTCTACTTTAAAAAACCATTTCCCGAAATCAGGTTCGGTTCCAAGTGGTACGTTGGAACTGAACCCAAATTCGGGAAATGTTTTTTTTTTTTACAGTAGAAATCAATTTATGAAGTTATTACCCGAAGTCTCACGAGTTATAACTTTGGCTCATAGGAGCCAATACATTCTGCTTCGTACAGTATTCAAACAAATTTTTATGCGAATCGACTCAGGATGTTTCATCCGAAGTCGATTCGCTCATCCCTATTTTTAATAAACAACTATTAAAAAAATGATTTTTAGCCCGAAATGAGTAAAATGTAACCCTAAATTAATGCCCCCATAGGTTTCCATAGCCTTTAAATCATTCTAGCACTGCTATATGTTTACATTATACTGGGAACATTGCCTTAAGTGGTTTTCAGTATATAACACTAAAGTATTGGTCGTGTCCTTTCTACTATGGCGCTACAGTAAGATACACCCCAGATGCCACAACTGGTGGGACAGTAGATGGCAGTGGCCCTCTGCTTGTGAGAACACATGGGCATAGGGATGCCACCTTCCTTATGTGTGCCAGTGTCAGAAAATAAAAAGGGGCTCCTGTGCCTGGAGTGGGGGCGTGCACCCGTGTTATTACTTTACACCTGTGTGATGAGTCGGTTCCTGGAAAAGTCTACAGTTTGAGAGTAGGCCTTATTTTACACCAACGCTCTGGTATGCGTGGAATCAGGAAGATCAAGGACAGAAGCAGCAGAGCTGAGTTTGCCATTGAGCTGTTTTCTTTATGCATCGTGTTCATTTACCCAGTTCACATAATGCGGCATAGAAAGCCACAGATAACCCATTGGGATGCCGTCAGGGGTTATGTAAAATGACAAACTCAGCCCTGCTACATCTACAAGCACCAGATGGAAGAGGTGTGATTGCACGCCCTAAATGCTTACTGTACGTCTGGGCGGCTAATAATAGTCAGAGGTGAAGGTAGGTAATTAATCACACAGATACTCTGGGCGGCTGAGTGTCCCTTTACTCTCTGCGTAGTCATACATCCTCCCAACCGACACGTCAGAATGGAAAAAGAGGACACCGCAGGAAAAAGACACCTAAAATAAGCAGTTATCTGCATCTGAGAAAGCTTGGTGACCATCTGCCATCAGGGGGGTAACTAGAGGTGCACGGGTTGCAGATGTACCCAAGCCCTGGTGCCTGAGAGCGATCTCTGCACTGATTGTAAAAAGATTAATAGGTTTATATAAATGTTTTTTTTAAGTGTACTGTGTCTTTAAAAGTGGGATGGCTGTGATATTCTAATTAGCCTATTAGCATTAAAGGGGAATTCCTCTGTAAGTTGTTTCTAAATTATGATAAAATATGGGACCCTAGAGATTCTCTGGGTGCTCAGATAACGCTCTGTACAGTTTTCGAACCTTTCAGGATGGTTAAAAAGAAGTTCGTTTTTAAACAGGACCCCTCTAAAATATATTATTGGATTATCCGGTTTAAAGGAACAGGGCAGGCAAAATTCATAGAGTGTTCTAAGACTGGGACTCAGTGGGTGGAGCATGACACAGGATTCATAGAACTCTCTCATGCTCTGCCCCCTAAGGCCCTGGTGTAAGCATTGCACAGTTTTGGCTCTAGGGGTTCCTTTAACCCCTAAGGATCTATGATATAAGGCGAGATCAGAGATAAGTCCACTCTTGGCTGTTTAACCCTCTCAGATGCTGAACTAGCAGCTGGGGACCCAGTGAAGGCCATCAGGGCTGCCTTGCGAGTGCTCCTATTATACCCTGCCTCTGGCTGGGTGTAATAGGATAGTGGTAAAAATTACAATACACTGCAATACAGATGTATTGCAGTGTATTATACAAGTGATCAGAATTAGAGAAAAAAGTAGAAAGAAGTTCAGTTAAAGGGGACGTTACCACAGCAGGAGGAGGGCCATATATATGGCATGGGAGAAACAGGGGAGCATAGAATTATTTTTTTATTTTATTCAACTTCATGGCATGGGGCAAAGTTTACTATAATTCAGAGAACCCCTTTAAGTTCTTGAAAATATAAAAAACACAAATATTATTACCCTCTTTCGATTTAGCATATTACAAAAAAAATAAAAACATTTTTCTAAAATGTCCACAATATTACAGTGTCAAGTCATTCATCTCACTCGGTGAATGTCATAAAAAAAAAAAAAAAATTTTAAATTCTCAGAATTACTGTTCTTTTGGGTCACATCACCTCCCAAAAAGAAACTGATAAAAAAATAACCAAAAAGTCATAAATACCCCAAAATGGTACCAATAAAAACTACAGCTTGCACCGCAAAAAAAAAATGTCAGCCCTATCAACAAAAAAAGCTGAAAAAATAAAAAATATGGGTGTGAGGTTATATTGACCAAAAGCAAATAAATTTTTTTTTTTCATTTTTGAAACAAAAACTATAAAAAAAATTGATATCTCCGTAATCGTACTGATCCTCAGAATAAGCGTAATATGTTTTTACCATATTGTGAATGGCGTAAAAAAAAAAATTGGCAGAATTGTGGTTTTTTTTTCCCATTCCGCTTCACAATTTTTTTCAGTTTTGCAATATATTATATGTTGATGTAAAAAAAAATATATATAAAAGAGTAGGAAGAAAAAAATAGATACATCGTCTCTAAAATTAATCTAGCATCAGTGCCGCCTGGTCTGGATATGAGGATTTCTGGATTATGGAAAGGACGTAGAAAAGTCTAGAAAAGTTCTAGAGTCCGGTGCCGGATTAGAGGAATTCTCCGTCTCTGCATTGACTCCCGTGATAAGGGAACGGAGGCGAGGAGCGAGCAGCAGATGACTGGATTTTACGGATGCTTGTATAATGAGATCAGGTAATTCTATACGCTGCTGGGATATGTACCCGACCGCAAATCGTAGCTCGGTATAATGATCTGGATGCCTCCCAGCGGAGCGCTGCCTGCCAATTAATTAACGCTCTATCAAAATGCAGCGCGGTCTAATAATAGCCGTGAACATAGCGGCAGCGTGTAACACTCTATTAGGAATGCAGCAGTCTGCCGAGACTGCCATGGAACGTCTGACCGAGAGGGTTTAAACAGGGGGCATGTAAACCGCACGCAGGGCATCTGCTGTCACCCTCCCGCTCAGCGCCCAGAACATTCCTCTGCTTTCAGGGAGGTTTCTGGTGGCTCTGCTTTTTCACACAAGTCTTCTCCTCTCACAGAGAGCATGCCACGGCAACCACAGTGCCAGGGTGCCTTCTATAACAGTGCCATCCAGAGAACGCCAGGAAGCCCCTTGAACAGTGCCAGAATGCCCATATTAACAGTGCCATCCAGGATAAATTAGGCCCGACTGAGTTCACCTACAGCCTGAGTGCTCCCATTGACAGCGCCAGGCAAAGTGCCCCAATAGGGGTGCCATCCAGAATGCTCCCATCCACAGTGCCATCCAGAATGTTCCAATTAACAATGCGTTATGGAGTGCCCCCATTAATAATGACAGTCGGAGTGCTACCAGTCACAGTGCCATTCAAAGTACACCCATTAACAGTGCCATAGAGATCTCTTTTTAACAGTGTCAATCGGACCGCCCTTTAAAAAAGCCACCCAGAGTGCTCCAATAATAGTGCCCTGCAGTGTTATACAAAGTGATCCTAATCACAGTGCCATCCGATGCGCTCCTATTCACAAATCCAACAGCAGTGCGAATCAGAGTGTTCTCATTAACAGCGCCTAACTGCTGCTACTCAGTGTCACCTACGATGCTCCTTACAATAGTACCATCCAAAGTGCGCCCATCAGCAGTGGCACGCAGAATGCTCTTTAGAGTGCTCCCATCATTAGTGCCATCTAAAATGCCCTCATTTGTAGTTCTATCCAAAATGCTTTCATCAATCGACTATGCCTCCATCAGTAGTGCTATCCAGAGTGTTCCCATCAATAATACCTTGCACAGTGCCATAAATAGCTTCATCCAGAATTCCCTCATTAACAGTGCCACCCAGAGCACTCCCATCAATAGCTTCATCCATAATGCCCTCATTAGCAGTGCCACCCAGAGCACTCGCATCAATAGTAACATGCACAATGCCCTCATTGGTAGTGCCATCCAGAGCGCTCCCATCAATATTTTTATCCAGAATTCCCCTTAATTAGCAGTGCCATCTGGAGCACTCCCATCAATAGTACCATTCACAGTGCCCTCAACATCAGTACCAGAGTGCTCCCATCAATAATACCATGCACAATGCCCTTATTAGCAGTGCCATCCAGAGGACTGCCATCAATAGTACCAACCACAATGCCCTCTTTAGCAGTTACACTCAGAACACTTCCATCAATAGTACCATGCTCAATGCCCTCATTAGTACTGCCATCCAGAATGCTCTCATCAATAGTACTATCAACAGTGCCCTCATCAGTAGTGCTATCCAGAGTGTTCCCATCAATAATACCATGCACAATGCCCTCATTAGCAGTGCCATCCTGAGCCCTCCTATCAATAGTACTATCCACAATGCCCTCATTAGCAGTGCCATCCTGAGCCCTCCTATCAATAGTACTATCCACAATGCCCTCATCAGTAGTGCTATCCAGAGTGCTCCTATCAATAGTACTATCCACAATGCCCTCATTAGCAGTGGCATCCATAGCCCTCCCATCAATAGTATCAACCACAATGCTCTCATAAGCAGTGCCATCCTGAGCCCTCCCATCAATAGTACCAGCCACAATGCCCTCATTAGCAGTGCCATCCTGAGCCCTCCTATCAATAGTACTATCCACAATGTCCTCATTAGCAGTGCTACCCAGAGTGCTCCTATCAATTCCACAATGCCCTCATCAGTAGCGCTATCCAGAGTGCTCCCATCAATAGTACTATCCACAATGCCCTCATTAGCAGTGGCATCTAGAGCCCTCCCATCAATAGTATCAACCACAATGGCCTCATTAGCAGTGCCATGCAGAACAATTCCATCAATAGTACCATTCACAATGCCCTTATCAGCAGTGCCATTCAAAATGCTCCCATCAATAGTTCCATCCAAAATGCCCTTGTCAGCTCAGCAGTGCCAACCAGAGTGCTCCTATCAATACTACTATCCACAATGCCCTCATTAGAAGTGCCATCCACAGCACTCCCATCAATAGTACCATTCATAACGCCCTCATCAACAGTGCCACCCAGAACCCTACCATCAATAGTACACCCACAATGCCCTCATCAGCAGTGCCATCCAGAGTGCTCCCATCAGTGGTATCAACCACAATGCCCTTATGAGCAGTGCCAACCAGAGTGCTCCCATCAATACTACTATCCACAATGCCCTCATTAGAAGTGCCATCCAGAGTGCTCCCATCAGTGGTATCAACCACAATGCCCTTATGAGCAGTGCCACCCAAAGCGCTCCTATCAATAGTACCACCGACACTGCCCTCATTAGCAGTGCCACCAAGAGTGCTTTCAGCTATCACAGTTTTTGTGTTTTATTATATTTTAGAATTATTTCCATATTTATATTTTAATATATTGCTGAATGATACTTCATTGTTTACAAATAATAAAGCAAACGCCTGGTAAGTGAAATATACGTTTGCCCACTAGGGGCACCACCAGCCCTTCCCATCCCACACTGTGAAGTTTTTGCCTTACTGGCGGATTTCTTTATCTCCGCCAGCACAGCTGTATTGTCTTTGCCATGTTTTTTTCTCCCCGGGACGCACTGTATATTCTTCTTCTGCAATGAAACGTGTTATTACATGGCGCCGATTCAAACACATGTAAAACATAGCTGCGTTGAGTAACGTTGATCATGGGGTGCTCGTTGCAGCACCCCTCCGCTCTGGCCCATAGAGGGGTATTAACCGCAGCATTTAAAGTTACCCTTAAAGTGGCAGACCACCCAGAAGACTCCTAAATGGGACTAAGCGGGCAAACTTTTTAAAAACTTGGCCCCAGATTTTTTCATATTTGGCTCACTGGGGGCTTATTTATGAATGCAATTGTGCCAAAACTGGCACAACTGCATAGTGTCGGCAAGCTGTGCCTGGCATATTCACCAAGAAGGGTGCCCCACATTGAATACATTGTGCACTGACAGTGTTGCTAGTATCTGCTAGGGGCAGGTGGGTCTTTTGCTTGATGTCCGGGTTCTGTTAGTAGCAGGGATCACTACGTATGATTGTATAATGCCTGGAATAAGCCCTGGTTATTTTCACCACCATTGCGGTATGCAGAACTGAACTTATCAGTGCACTACGTGGCGGCACTCTATTATTAATGTATGACTCAATATGTTTTGGGGGATTTTTTTTTGCCTTTTTCCCCTGTCGCTGAAGGGCAGCTGCTCGATTTCCACACTTGGTTTTCCGTGGTATAAAGTTCAGAGAGCGGCAGCAGCTGCGGGCCGGAAGGGTTAACGCGCCGAGTACAGTGTGCAGCCTCCACCCTCTTCCCCCCGGCCACTCTCGCCCCTCCCTCTGTTGTGATGAGTGTGCGCTCCGCCTGCGCTGTGGTGTAAGAGATACTGTAAGCGCCTCTGCATTATCTCATCTTATGTAACCATTCTCAGGGCCGGAGAAGCTGATAAACAAGGCCCTTGTACTGCCTGCAAACCCTCCCATCAAGACCCCATTCACACCTCTCCTTAAAAATAAGTTATGCTCAGGGACACTGGAGCTATTCAAGCTAACCTGCCACGACAGCGACGGGGAAAAGAGGGACAAAAACACACCCTTCTCGGGTCCTGATGGCACCTAGAACACCACTGCAGTGATACGCGGATCTACTTCCCACATTCTCTCTTCTTCTTTTGCCTGTGTCAGTGTTCACCGCAGTTCTTGCATTCATTATAAAAACCTAAATGTTTAGGATTAATAGTGCTATAGGTCTGGCAAAGTAGTGACTCCACCAGCAGAATAGTGAGTGCAGCTCTGGAGTATAATACAGGATGTAACTCAGGATCAGTACAGGATAAGTAATGTAATGTATGTACACAGTGACTGCACCAGCAGAATAGTGAGTGCAGCTCTGGAGTATAATACAGGATGTAACTCAGGATCAGTACAGGATAAGTAATGTATATACACAGTGACTCCACCAGCAGAATAGTGAGTGCAGCTCTGGAGTATAATACAGGATGTAACTCAGGATCAGTACAGGATAAGTAATGTAATGTATGTACACAGTGACTGCACCAGCAGAATAGTGAGTGCAGCTCTGGAGTATAATACAGGATGTAACTCAGGATCAGTACAGGATAAGTAATGTATATACACAGTGACTCCACCAGCAGAATAGTGAGTGCAGCTCTGGAGTATAATACAGGATGTAACTCAGGATCAGTACAGGATAAGTAATGTATGTGCACAGTGACTCCACCAGCAGAATAGTGAGTGCAGCTCTGGAGTATAATACAGGATGTAACTCAGGATCAGTACAGGATAAGTAATGTAATGTATGTACACAGTGACTCCACCAGCAGAATAGTGAGTGCAGCTCTGGAGTATAATACAGGATGTAACTCAGGATCAGTACAGGATAAGTTGTGTATGTACACAGTGACTCCACCAGCAGAATAGTGAGTGCAGCTCTGGAGTATAATACAGGATGTAACTCAGGATCAGTACAGGATAAGTAATGTATGTACACAGTGACTCCACCAGCAGAATAGTGAGTGCAGCTCTGGAGAATAATACAGAATATAACTCAGGATCAGTACAGGATAAGTAATGTATGTACACAGTGACTCCACCAGCAGTACAGTGAGTGCAGCTCTGTAGTATAATACAGGATGTAACTCAGGATCAGTACAGGATAAGTAATGTATGTACACAGTGACTCCACCAGCAGAAAAGTGAGTGCAGCTCTGGAGTATAATACAGAATATAACTCAGCATCAGTACAGGATAAGTAATGTATGTACACAGTGACTCCACCAGCAGTACAGTGAGTGCAGCTCTGGAGTATAATTCAGGATGTATCTCAAGATGAGTACAGAATAAGTAATGAAATCTAATAACTCATCTTTATGTAGATTGATGAACATTTTCCTTTTTTCCTGCAGTACAGTGAACACTATGGGCGCCTCGGCTTGTTTTGTACATTTTTGGGGTTCGGCTTCCCTAGAGCAGCAGTTGCTTTTATCTGATGAAATCCCTCTGTACCTCAGTCATGCTTGATGAAGCACAGCTCACCAGCCTAACATTACTTGATTAACGGCCATATTATGCAGGGGCCCAGGTCAGGGCCTTGTGAGAGCCCCTAATAAAGCTGTAGGTCGTGGGGATTTTAATTGGCCGTCTTATTTATGGCTGGAGTGGTTTAGATTCTCTCTCATACGCTCGTTAGGAACGGCTCAGGGGTTTCTGCATTTCATTACCTGAATCTGCACAATTATTGAGGATTCTGCAAAGCTGTTATAACTTAAGGTCATTTAAAGGGGAACTCCACCCACATTTCTAAGTGTTGCTTACATCCATCGGTCTATCTGCAGTGCATTTGCAAAGTATAATTGTGTTGTCCGCTCTCTTACTGCAGAAAAACAGGATTATATGTTTACCGTTTTGTGTCCTGGAGGCAACGGCCCATGTATGAAGGAAGTAGTCACTAGTCACAACCGAACCTGGCGGGCAGCCAAGATGATGTTCACCCTCATATGTTGTTACAATGTTGCAAAACAATTCACCTTAAAGGCACAGGGGATAAAATAATACACTTGTGATTCATCAGCGGCGAATCACTTGTTTCGTTATCTGGGGGAGGGCATGATGATTGGAATTGGAAGACCAAATGGTGGCAAATGTACTTCACGTGATTCAGGTCAACATGTTTCTGAAGTTGTCATGTTGCCTAAGTTTGAGGGTGTTAACATTTCTGCAATTCCCTAAAATATTCTGAAATGTGGCTTGAGTGTAACAGCAGTACCAATGAACTGTTCAGTGTGAATCGCTTGTGGTTTAGATGGCTGAATTGTTGCAAAGCACTGGACAACAGGTGTTAACATTTATGCAATTCCCTAAAATATTCTGAAATGTGGCTTGAGTGTAACAGCAGTACCAATGAACTGTTCAGTGTGAATCGCTTGTGGTTTAGATTGCTGAATTGTTACAAAGGACTGGACAATGGGTGTTAACATTTATGCACTTCCCTAAAATTTTCTGAAATGTGGCTCGAGTGTAACAGCAGTACCAATGAACTGTTTAGTGTGAATTGCTTGTGTGCCTAGATGGCTGAATTGTTGCATAGCACCGGCCCACGTGTGTTAACCTAAAATATTCTGAAATGTCGCTCGGGTGTAACTTCAGTACCAATGAACTGTTTAGTGTGAATTGTTGCATAGCACTGGCTCACGGGCGTTAACATTTATGCACTTCCCTAAAATATCCTGTCATGTGGCTCGAGTGTAACTGCAGTACCAATGAACTGTTTAGTGTGAATTGCTTGTGGCCTAGATGCCTGAATTGTTGCATAGCACTGGCCCACAGGTGTTAACATTTATGCAATTCCCTAAAATATTCTGGCCCACAAGTGTTAACATTTATGCACTTCCCTAAAATATTCTGGCCCACAAGTGTTAACATTTATGCAATTCCCTAAAATATTCTGAAATGTGGCTCGAGTGTAACAGCAGTACCAATGAACTGTTTAGTGTGAATTGCTTGTGTGCCTAGATGGCTGAATTGTTGCATAGCACTGGCCCACGGGTGTTAAGATTTATGCAATTCCCTAAAATATTCTGAAATGTGGCTCGAGTGTAACTTCAGTACCAATGAACTGTTTAGTATGAATTGTTGCATAGCACTGGCTCACGGGTGTTAACATTTATGCACTTCCCTAAAATATCCTATAATGTGGCTCGAGTGTAACTGCAGTACCAATGAACTATTTAGTGTGAATTGCTTGTGTGCCTAGATGGCTGAATTGTTGCATAGCACTGGCCCACAGGTGTTAACATTTATGCAATTCCCTAAAATATTCTGAAATGTGGCTCGAGTGTAACAGCAGTACCAATGAACTGTTTAGTGTGAATTGCTTGTGGCGTAGATGGCTGAATTGTTGCATAGCACTGGCTCACGGGTGTTAACATTTATGCAATTCCCTAAAAAAGTGACTCCAAGAATAGAACACGTTGAACGTTGCTGAACGGCCACATGGATTTACGGACCCGTAGAAATGAATGGGTCTGCGTGCGATCCTCAAAAAAACGTGGATCGGACGTGGACCAAAACAGTGGTTCGTGTGCGACTTTGCAGTGTTTGAAATTGTTGTATAGCCCAGACTGAATGGTGTTATTAGTTATGCAATTCAATAAAATATTCTTCTGTGTGCTAAATCCTCAGCTACTTTAACGCCTGTCATGGATGGAGTTTCTGCTGACTGCAACTTTGGCCTGCTGAAATACCTATATAGCCCGGGTGTGAATATTTACGCAATTCCCTGCAGTTCTAAAATGTGTCTCCATCTTTCAAGCCATGGCACCTGACATGCATATGGTTGCTCTTGACTACAACTGCACTGCTGAAATAAACGTATAGCCCATGCCTGAAGGTGTTATTATTTATGCAACTACCTAAAATACTCTGCTGTCTGCTAAATCCTAAGCAATTATAGCACCTGGCATGGATGGACTTGCTGCTGACTGCAATTCTGCCCCGCTGAAATAGGCATATATGGTAAGCCAGTTTCTGAGGTGTTATTACTTATGCAATTCCCTAAAATGTTTTTTAAAAGTGTCTAAAACCCCAAGTCATGAGCGACTGTGACATCTGTTATCAATAAGGTTACTTTTGAGTGCCACTTGCAGTGCTGAATTAGTTGTATAGCCCAGGCTTAAGGGTATTAGTATTTATGCAATTCCATAAAATAATTTGCAGTCTGCAAAATCCTAAACTACTGTGTATGACACCTGGTATGGATAAAGTGACTGCTGACTGCAACATTGTCCTGCTTAAATCATTTACAGTAGCCTAGGTGCAAGGGTGTTATTACTTATGAAATTCCCTAAAACAAAGTCAAAACATTTCTGTAACTTGTAGGCTTTGGTAAATATGACATCTGGTATCCATAAGGTTACTCTTGAATGCAGCTTGCACTGCTGAATTAGTTGTGTAGCTGGAGCTTAAGGGCGTTATTATTTATGCAATACCAGAAAATAATTAGCTTTCTGCTAAATCCTAAGATACCATAACACTTGGTATGGATGGTGTAGCTGCAGACTGAAACATTCTTCTGAAAAAGGTCATAATATACATTCGCCTAGATGCAAGGGTGCTATTACTTATGTAATTCCCTAAAGTAGTCTAAAAATTGAGGCCTAAGGGTGTTATCAATTATGCAATTTGCTTTCTGCTAAATCCTAAGCTACTATGACACCTGGTGTGGATGACGTGAATGCTGACTGCAACATTACCCTGCTGAAATAGTCATATTATACAGTAGCCTAGATGTAAGGGTGCCATTACTTATGCAATTTTTTAAAATAGTCAAAAAAATTCTCTAACTTCCATGCTTGAGAGGCTGTGACGTCTGGTATCAATTAAATTGCTGTATAGCTCAGGCCTAAGGGTGTTATTACTTATGCAATTCCCTAAACTGTTCTGAAAAAGGAGTGACTCCTTAAAATTTGGTACTGTGTGTTTTTGAGGCCATGTGTGACCAGTTTCCCAGCCGTGACCTGATCTGTGTGTGTGTCGCTGTCACCCGGATGACGGCTTGTGCCGTGTCTGTAAAGCCAACTTCCAGATCTTAATTTCTCATTAGTCTCAGATGAATGCAGGGCGTCCCCTGGGCCCCAATGCCTCCATATTCCCCTCCATGAATAATATTTGTGCAGGCTGCTCTGAACGCTTTCTATTTGGGCCGTCCATCGTCTGGAAACGCGCTGGCCGAGGTGTATGCTGTGCGTGGCGCACCACGCGGGGGAACGCTCCCCTCCCGTCTGTTTACCTTCTCGTCACCTGTGCTCAAGGGACGACGCAGCCAAAAAATCGCCAAACAAATTACTCCTCCGCCGTGGCTCGCGACCGTCCGGCCAAAGAAAACGCCCACTTTTGGGCGACTGTTCAGAAAAAGGGAAGATGTTTTTAACCCTTGCTTATCCGCCACTGAGGGACCCAAATGAGACAGTGGTACCTGGAGGTTGTATCGCACATGCCAGGCTTAGATACGTCAACGAAGCAGACACGTATCCCTAATGAATATTGTATTATAAAATTTAGTAAGGTGTATCGCACAGGATGGGCTTAGATACGTTGTTTTAGAGAGATGAAGGCTGTCACCCATGATGAGATTAGGTACACAGGAGAATCAGGCAGATACGCAGCTCCACAAAATGTCTCACACGTGGCGGGGGATATTTACCAAAACTGCTGCAAAGGAAAACTGGTTTGGTTGCCATGGGCAACTAAGCCAGTTTCCCATTATACCAGTTTTGGTAAATGTCTCTCAATAAGTTTAACCCCTTCCTGCCCAACGCCGTATATATGGGTGGGTCTTTAAAGATGGCGCTGGCTGTTTTTAACAGCAGACACCCAGGGCTAATGTATGCGATCGACAATAACACCGATCGCGTACAACCACTCAAATGCCGTGGTCAAACATGACCATGGCATCTGGGAGTGCAAAAAAAAAAACTATACATATGTGGTATCACTGTAATCGTACTGACCCAGAGAATGAAAGTAACAGGACAGTTGTAACACACAGGGAACGCCGTAAAAACAAAACCCATAAAACTGTGGCAGAATTGTGGGTTTTTTTCCCCCATTTTCACCCTATTTTGATTTTTTTTTTCTTTCAGGTCGCTACTACATTGTATGCAATAGTAGACAGTGCCATTAGAAAGTACAACTTGTCCTGCAAAAAATAAAAATAAAAACTTATGCGGCTATGCGAACAGAAAAGTAAAAAAGTTATGGCTCTGGGAAGGCGGGGAGCGAACTCAAAAATGAAAAAATCTCCGGGGGTGGAAGGGTTAAATACAGTGGCTCAGCAGACAGCAACACACATGATAGGCTTAGATTCACTGGCTCTGAAAGCAGTATCACACAGGCTTGGATACACTGTGTCAGCAGACAGATACACACACCATGGGCTTAGATACAGTGGGCGGTATCACACCCAATAGGCTTAGATACAGCAGCTCAACAGACATTATCGCAGATGATAGGATTAGATGCAGCAGCCCTGCAAACAGTATCACACCTAGTAAGCTTAGATACACTGACTGGCTCAGGAGACAGAGGACTGGTGTAAAGGAAATCTGGCTTAGTTGTCCATAGCAACCAATGAGATTCTAGCTTTCATTTTTCAGAGCTCCTTTGGAAAATGAAAGATGTAATCTGATTGGTTGCTATGGGCAACTAAGCCAGATTTCCTTGACACTAGTTTTGATAAAAATCTACCCCAGTATCAGGCATGGCAGGCTTAGATACACTGGGGGTCATTTATTAAGGGACTTTTTTTGAAAATATTTAGTCGCACAACCGGTTTTACGCCACGTTTGGCAGTTGGGTGGTACAGGGGCGGAGCTAAGGGCAGGACTGTCGTATATACAACTAATTTATCATGTGGCACGGGCCTCGACATAAATTCCCCGAATATTACGGCAGGTAGGCTTAGATATATTAGGTCAGCAAACAGTATCACACACGATAGGATCAGATAAGGCAAGCTATCTCAGCAGATTGTATCACACATGACAAGTTTAGATACAGGCTGTCTGCAGTACAGTAGCACTTCATAGTCTTAGATACAGCAGCCGCTCTGCAAACAGTATCACATATAATAAGCTTAGACACACTGGCTCAGAAGACAATATCACACATGACAGGCTCAGATACACTGGGTTAGCACGCAGTATCACACGATAGGCTCAGATACACTGCTCAGCAGACAGTATCACACATGATAGGATTAGATACACAGCTCAGCACACAGTATCACACAATAGGCTCAGATACACAGCTCAGCAGACAGTATCACACATCATAGGATTAGATACACAGCTCAGCAGACAGTATCACACATGATAGGTTTAGATACAGTAGCTCAGCAGACAGTATAACACATGATGGGATTAGATACACAGCAGAAAATAAGTTTGATTCATATGCAAATTAGGCAGGAAAATGCCCAGAGGGGCGGGATTATTGGTTGTTGTATGTACAAGAATATAACTACTATAATCTGTTCCTAATCTAGATCTTCGGCTGATGGTGGTTCAGGCTGGTGAAGGGGTTGATAGTATTATTTGTTGTGGCCCAGGGCTGTAAAGGGGTTAACAGTAAAATCTGCAGTCTAAGGCCTAGTTCACATTTTAGTGAACTGGGACGTGATTTCTATCAGTGATTTTGAGCCAAAACCAGGTGCAGGTCAACAATACAGAACAGGTGCAGATCTTTCCCTTATACCTTATCTCTGTGGAGGCCCCACTTTTAGTTCTGGCTCGCAATCAGACCAAACAATGAAGTGTGAGCTAGGCCTTACCCTGGGTTCACACCTGAGCGTTTCTGAGACGCGTTTTACGCACGTTCCCATTGAAGTCTATGGGTGCAAACGCGCGACAAAACGCCCCAAAGAAGCTCAAGAACTTCTTTGATCGTGGGGCGTTTTACAGCGCGTTCAACGTGCTGTAAAACGCTCAGGTGAGAACCATGCCCATAGGGAAACATGAGTTTTCTCCTGTTGAGCGTTTTACAGCGCGTAGGAACGCGCTGTAAAACACGCAAGTGTGAACTGAGGGTAATATATTGGTATTGTGTTAATACCAAATAATTCTGACGATCTAGAGTGGGTTAAGGGTTGATAAAAAATATTCCTAGTGGTTTAGAATGGTGAAGGGATTATTGGTACTGTCTTTAGTGGTCTAGGGCTGTAAAGGGGTTAACAGTAAAATCTGCAATGCTATAGGTTGGTATTGTGTTAATATTGGATATTCCTGGCTATCTAGAGTGGTTTAGAGGTTGAAGCGTTATATTCCTGGTGGTTTACTATATGTGAAGGGGTTAGTAGTATTACTTGTGGTGGTCTAGGGCAGTAAAGGGGCTAAATGTAGCATCTGCAAATACAATACTCTAGATTGATTACGTGTTAATACAAAATTGTCCTTGTGGCGTAAAACAGGTAAGAGGTTCATAAATAATATTCCTAGTGGTTTAGAATGGTGAAGAGGTTATTGGTACTGTTGTTGGTGGTCTAGGGCTGTAAAGGGGTTAACAGTAAAATCTGCAATGCAATAGGTTGGTATTGTGTTAATATCAGATATTCCTGGCTATCTAGAGTGGTTTAGAGGTTAAAACCGTTTATTCCTGGTGGTTTACTATATGTGAAGAGGTTAGTAGTATTACATGTGGTGGTCTAGGGCAGTAAAGGGGATAATTGTAGCACCTGCAAATACAATGCTCTAGGTTGATTACGTGTTAATACCAAATCATCCTGGTGACGTAAAACAGGTAAGAGGTTCATAAATAATATTCCTAGTGGTTTAGGATAGGGAAGGGGGTGGGAAAACCTAAACCCATAACTGGGGGCTATGCTTAGCTGTGGTACCCACCTCTTTTATGTACACCACTTATTCTCCTAATTGACTGATGTTATTTGTTGCCAGCTAAAGTGATAAAGCTTTATTTATAAAAAAAAAAGTTGCAGTAAAATATTTTGGAAAAGGTTTTACAAAGTTTGGAAACTTTTTTTGCTGTTTTGGGGCCTGCTCCAAAGAATCACAAATCTTCGCTGGTTGCTTCCTTCATGCAGGTGAAAGTAGCGGATTCTGTAACCCTGTTATGTAAGCACACTTAACCTGATTAAGAGCGTGCAGCAGCTGTCAGCCGTCGTAGGAAGCAGCAGACTCAGCGCAGATGTACCTACCAGGCCTCCAAATTATTGCCAATGTTCCCTTCACAACTTCAAGCCTAATAGTTTGAGTCAATTTATATCTGGCCTTAAAGGGCAAATTTACAGTATGTACCAATCAGTTGTATCTAAATGTAACAATAAAAAACATCTACAATAATAATTGTTTTTGATAATAATGTTTTAACTATAATTTTTTTTTTTTTTTTTAATTTTTAAAGGGAAAAACTTATTCATCAATAAGCACTACAGAGAGAGGGTGACTACTTATGGTCTCCATGCTGCCGTTCAGGGCAGAGTAGTCACTCATCATTCTGGTGCCTAATAATGATGCGTCAATGTCTAACCCCCCGTTTTTGTTTTTTTTGGAGGGCTAAGTACAGAATAAATCCTGTAATCCAGCACTTGAAAGTCCAACAATCCTGATAATCCAGCATACATATGCAGTGGACTCTACAGCCATTATTTTGAAGGTACTATTGCCCACCATAGATTCGACAGAAAGAGACGTTGGTGTACAAAGAACAGTCATCACTCCCTTCCTTTCCTAAATCCATACATCACGATCTGGGAGAGAATAGCACTGTGTCTGCTATAATTGGGTGTACTACAACTCCTATTTTGCACTTTAGTAAAGAGAGTTGTTTATTCTTCTGCAACTGGCCTGGTTTCCTGAAGCCTACACCATATGACGGCCATTGAACTCTACACACCCTGTATTGCACCCATACAGACACCTAACATCACAGGCACCCCAACTACCATCAGGCAGAATCCCTAGAGTCAGGGTAAGCCCCGAAGGAAGAAAGGGTACATGCTTCTTTCACTGTACGGCCCCTATGGATCAACAGTGGGAGGACGACTACCGTGATTGACTGTGACAGCCAGAGCTACTACTATTTCCATCCTCCTCTCTGGCTCCTCATGGGTTTGCCACAGTAGCAGGCGTAGTAGTAGTAGAAGTAATAGTATATGTGGCTTTGGGGACATTGCTCAGCAGACTAGGAGTGGGACCTTAAAGGCTATGTACACCTTTGGGAGTATTTTTTTTATGGCATTGTACTCATTTTGAGCTAAAAATCATTTTTCGAATTGGTCTTTATTAAAAATGTTGAACCCCTGTCTCTGTGCAGCCTTGAGTTTCTCTAGTAGCAGGATCTGAATTTTCTTACGTCAGGCAGCTCATCTGACGGTTCCTTATCTCTGACCACACAAACACTCATTATACCTAATTTCTTATCTTACGGATGACAATTTGGCTGAAATAAGTGTTTATGACCTTTTAGTAATCTAGAAATAAGATTTATTAGTCGGATAGGTTTTATTAAACTATTAATGTTATTCCTCTCATACCCCAATCACCTGCAGCTGAGTAATGAGCTTAAAGGGCTATTCCAGTTAGAATATTTTATTCACTGGATTACTGTTGGATCAGTAGGGGTTTCAGCAGTCAGACCCCCAGAGCTCCAGCACATAAAAATAGGGGTCCTGTGCCCCTGCATGAGAGAAGCGATAGGTCAAGCATATGCACCACCACTCCATTCATTTCAGTGGGACTGCAACACAAACTTTCCCCCAGTATTCTGTCTTCAGTGAAAAACCCCACCCCTTTATCTAAGCCCTCCCCTGCTCATCTGGTCCAAGCTGAAGTGAAGGGAATTGGGAAGAGAACGACTTCTACTATTTCTCTGAGATTGTTTTTCAGGAACTTGGAGATGACTTCCCAAACTAATACCTATGTCGGTGGCACCTTAAAGGAGAAACCAGGCATGTGAAGCTCCACCTCTTTATCTAAGCCCTCCCCTGCTCATCTGGCTCCACGCTAAAATCAACGTAACAAGGAGGTGATGGGCCTTCTCTTTTTTTTTGCAAGAAAATATGTCTATGTGGCCTTCAGTGATAGACTAGATATACTAAGCCCCACCCCCTCTTATCAGAGCCCTCCCCTGCTTATCTTGCTCCTATTTGGCATAAAGGAAATTATGAGGAGTGGGACTTCCACTATTTCTAAAAGACTGTTTCAGGTGCTTGAAGAAAATCTTACATAGTGACATCTAGGTCTATCACTACCTCCAGTAATTAACCAGAAAAACTAAGCTCTGCCCATTTTTATGTAAGCCCTCCCCTGCTTATCTGGCCCCCAGCTGAAATGGAGGGAATTAGAAGGAAACAGACTCCCACTATTTCTGAAAGACTATTTCGGGAACTTAAAGAAAATCTTCCAAACTGCTACCTATGCCAACCTTAAATGATAGACCAGGCAGACTAAACTCTGCTCCCTGTTTTCTAGGCCTTCCACTGCTCACTTTGCCCCAAGATGAAATTAAGGAAATTAGGAGAACATGGACCTTCAGCCTTTCTGAAGGAATGTTTCAGGAACCTGAAAAAAATCTTCCAACTGATACCAATGTCTATTTCTGCCTACAAACCAGGCAAGCTAAGCTCTGCTTCCTCTTATGTAAGCCCTCCCCTGCTTATCTGGAAATGCAGGAAATGGGGAGGAGATGGAACTATTTTTCCCAGAATACTTCAGG
Source organism: Bufotes viridis (assembly GCA_033119425.1). NCBI lineage: Eukaryota > Metazoa > Chordata > Amphibia > Anura > Bufonidae > Bufotes > Bufotes viridis. The sequence goes on from CM065592.1 coordinate 32,369,256, forward strand.
GCCTTGAAGAAAACCAAACCAATACCTTTATCTATGTGCCTTCAATGATAGACCAGGACAGCTAAGGCCTCTTTCACATCAGTGTTTTAGCTTTCCGTCCTAGAGATCCGTCCTCGGGTCTCTAGGACGGAAAGCTACTGATCAGGATTATCCCCATGCATCCTGAACGGAGAGAAATCCGTTCAGGATGCATCAGTTCAGTATGTGAACGTTTTTTGGACGTTGACAAAAGCGCAGCATGCTGCGGATTTGTCTCCGTCCAAAAATCCGGAAGACATGCCGTAACGCCGGATCCGGAATTAATGCCCATTGAAAGGCATTAGTCCGGATCCGGCCTTTAGCTAAACGTCGTTTCCGCGCATCGCCGGATCCGACGTTTAGCTTTTTGTCAATGGTTACTATGGCAGCCAGGACGCTAAAGTCCTGGTTGCCATAGTAAAGAGTAGGGGGAGCGGGCGAGCGGCATACTTACATTCCATGCGGCTCCCGGGACGCTCCAGGATGACGTCAGGGCGCCCCAGTGCATAGATCACGTGATCGCATGGATCACGTGATCCATGCGCGCGGGGCGCTCTGATGTTATTCAGGAGCGCCCCAGGAGCCGCACGGAATGTAGGTATGTCGCTCCCCCGCTCCCCGCTCCTACTATGGCAACCAGGACTGAAGATCAGTCTTCAAATGCTTTCAGTTCACTTGCGTTGTGCCGGATCCGGCGTGCATTCCAGCGACGGAAGTGCACGCCGGATCTTCACAACGCAAGTGTGAAAGAGGCCTAAGCTCGGCCCCTTCTTATCCCTTTCATTTAAGACTTCCCAGATCAATTGGCCCCAAGATGAAATGGAGGGAATTACGAGGAGATGGACCTCTACTTTATAACCTAAACTTCTTCCAATCTGATGCCTGTGCCTAGCTTCCATGATCTACCAGGCAAGCTAAGCGTTACTCTCAGGAGCGTAGCTAACGGCTCATGGGCCCTGGTGCAAGAGTTCAGCTTGGGCCCCTTCCCTCAGTGCTTTGTGTGTCTTCTTATGTGGCACAAGGGTCTTTGGGCCCCCTCAGGCTCCTGGGCCCGGTAGCGACTGCTACCTCTGCACCCCCTATAGCTACGCCCATGGTTACTCTGTTTTCTAGACCCTCTCCTGGCCCCAAGATAAAGGGCAGGGACATAGGAGGAAACAGACCTCCACAATTTCTTCAAGGCTTTCAGGAACTTGAAGAAAAATTTCTAAACTGATACCAATGTCTTTGTCTGCCTTACTTCTTAGTGTCCCTTTAAGTCATGCCACTTGGATCCAGTTCCTTGGACATGCTGGCACCACTCATGGTCTCAGATTTATTTCTAGAGCCTGGAATAAAAAGGAATTGTTAGCATGTGGTGATCCACCATAGCTTGCACTCCAGCACTGCCTCTATTTGCGCTCCTTCCAATCCTCCTGTGGCCTCGGTAATCTCTTAATGATTTCATTACTGTTAAACCGGGTTCATCTCGTGGCTCAGAAAGCAGTATCATTGCTCCCAGGAGATAAATTACAGCAGTTGCTGGTGATGTCTCCAAGAATCGAATGAGGAGGAACAGCATATGAAAGAAACAGAAAACAAATAGTCCAATGGGTTAGAAGTACGCAGAAATTCACAACCCAGCCATACGTGCCTCTAGAAGTACACAGGAACGCGTAACCCAGCCGTATGTGCCTCTAGAAGTACACAGAAACGCGCAACCCAGCCGTATGTGCCTCTAGAAGTACACAGCAACGATCTAAACAGCCGTATGTGCCTCTAGAAGTACACAGGAACGCGCAACCCAGCCGTATGTGCCTCTAGAAGTACACAGGAACGCGCTACCCATCCGTATGTGCCTCTAGAAGTACACAGGAACGCGCAACCCAGGCATATGTGCCTTTAGAAGTACACAGGAACGCGCTACCCAGCCGTATGTGCCTCTAGAAGTACATAGGAACCCGCAACCCAGCCGTGTATGCCTCTAGAAGTACACAGGAACGCGCAATCCAGCCGTATTTGCCTATAGAAGTACACAGGAACGCGCAACCCAGCCGTATTTGCCTCTAGAAGTACACAGGAACGTGCAACCTAGCTGTATGTGCCTCCGAAAATGGGGGTCAATTAACAACTTCCAACCAATGACAATGAGATCTACAGACTGCTCCACAGAATCATATCCTACATATAAGGCTTAGATACACAGCTCATCACAAAGATACCACTTAAAAAGGCTTCTATAGACTCCTCAGGAGATAGTAGTAGATCAGATACACAGCTCAGCAATAAGTATCACACAGGATAGGATTAGATACACAGCTTAGCAATAAGAATCACACATGATAGGATTAGATACACAGCTCAGCAGACAGTATCACACATGATAGGATTAGATACACAGCTCAGCAATAAGTATCACACATGATAGGATTAGATACACAGCTTAGCAATAAGAATCACACATGATAGGATTAGATACACAGCTTGGCAATAAGTATCACACATGATAGGATTAGATACACAGCTCAGCAATAAGTATCACACATGATAGGATTAGATACACAGCTTGGCAATAAGTATTGCACATGATAGGATTAGATACACAGCTCAGCAGACAGTATCACACATGATAGGATTAGATACACAGCTCAGCAGACATTGTCACACATGATAGGATTAGATACACAGCTCAGCAGACAGTATCACACATGATATGATTAGATACACAGCTCAGCAGACAGTATCACACATGATAGGATTAGCTACACATCTCAGCGGACAGTATCACACATGATAGGATTAGATACACATCTCAGCGGACAGTATCACACATAATAGGATTAGATACACTACTTATCGGACAGTTTCACACAGGATATGATTAGATACACAGCTTAGCAGCCAGTATCACACATGATAGGCTTAGATACACAGCTCTGCAGAGTGTATCACAAATGGTAGGATTAGATACAGCAACTCAGCTGACAGTATTACACATGATAGTATTGGATACACAGCTCTGCAGACAATATTGCATATGATAGGCTTAGATACACAGCTCAGCAGACAGTGTCACATGTGATAGGATTAGATACACAGCTCAGCAGACAGTATCACACGTGATGAATTCCTTTTGATTTCCCATTTTAGGAGGGGGGGCTACCTCTGCAGCTTGGCTTGGAAATCAGCGCCTCACAAGTTAAGCCCCATCTGTTCTCTCCCTCCCCCGTCACAGGATTATCACCCCTCGGAGGTTACTGGTGGGCTACCATCCAGCCCCAGGGCAGCTATGACCGGTACATAGGTTAGTAATGTACATGGATAAGTGTCCCTAATCACCTGGACTCTGCCAGCGGGCGTAGTATATACCTGCAATGGGTGCATAGGTGTACACCCTTCTAATGCTCATGTAGTCCCCGTTTGCATCCAGTGCAGACAGTGCTCTGTGAGCTCAGCACGTCAGCAGTTGCACACATGTCCCTGTCACAATCGGGTGGACTGGCCATAGACCCTACAGGGAAATTGTCTGGTGGGCCGATGTCCTGGGGGCCGCCCATGCCCTCCTCTGGGCACCAGCGGGAACATAATGATCTCATGCTCTCAGCAGTAATTCATGTAGCAGCATTAGGCCCTTATGAAGTTGAGCAGCGGCTGCAGATGTGCTTCTGAACTCAAATATATATCACCGTCCTCAGGATGGCGATACAATTGAGTACTGTGGTGATGGTGGCAGTATTCTGTGCCGCACTGTGATATTTGGTTCTGCTGGGGCGGTATTTTGTGGTACACTATGGCATTGCAGGGCTCACCTACTTGTGCTGCCCAGTCGAAAGTCAATAAAGGGCCAGTTTTAGATTTCTTTTCCAGGTCACTTGAAGTTCCCAATCTGGCTACAATGTATCAGTCTGAAGTCACAGAGCATTGTCTACACTGGATACAATTGTATAACTTCTCAGCTGTGTACAGGTTTACTGCCTCTGAATGGAAACAAGACTGACTGTTCTTATTCACTGATGGCATGCAGAGATATTAAAAATGTGGGCAAATGTTCTGCAGGATATTATACATGTATGCCTTAATGCCCAGCCCTATCTCATTTTGTATCCAGGCTAGAGGCTGTATCTCTTCTTGTATCAAGGCTAGAAGCCGTATCTCATCTTGTATCCAGGCTAGAGGCTGTATCTCATCTTGTATCCAGGCTAGAGGCTTTATCTCATCTTGTATCCAGGCTAGAGGCTGTATCTCATCTTGTGTCCAGGCTAGAGGCCGTATCTCATCTTGTATCCAGACTAGAGGCCGTATCTCATCTTGTATCCAGGCTAGAGGCTGTATCTCATCTTGTATCCAGGCTATAGGCTGTATCTCATCTTGTATCCAGGCTAGAGGCCGTATCTCGTCTTGTTTCCAGGCTAGAGGCCGTATCTCATCTTGTATCCAGGCTAGAGGCTGTATCTCATCTTGTATCCAGGCTAGAGACCGTATCTCATCTTGTACCCAGGCTAGAGGCTGTATCTCATCTTGTGTCCAGGCTAGAGGCTGTATCTCATCTTGTATCCAAGCTAGAGGCTGTATCTTATCAATTATCCAGGCTAGAGGCTGTATCTCATCTTGTATCCAGGCTAGAGGTGGTATTTAATCTTGATTTTCAGGCTAGAGGCTGTATCTCATCTTGTTTCCAGGCTAGAGGCCGTATCTCATCTTGTGTCCAGGCTAGAGGCTGTATCTTATCTTGTATCCAGGCTAGAGGCTGTATCTCATCTTGTATCCAGGCTAGAGGCTGTATCTCATCTTGTGTCCAAGCTAGAGGCCGTATCTCGTCTTGTATCCAGGCTAGAGGCTGTATCTCGTCTTTTATCCAGGCTAGAGGCCGTATCTCGTCTTGTATCCAGGCTAGAGGCCGTATCTCATCTTGTATCCAGGCTAGGGGCCGTATCTCGTCTTGTTTCCAGGCTAGAGGCCGTATCTCGTCTTGTATCCAGGCTAAAGGCTGCTTGACTGGGTCCTAGAGCCTTCTTTTCTTTTCTCTTTTAGCTCTCATATAGTAATCACTTCCATATATCATTACAGTCACACTTAGAAAGTTTCATTCCAACAGCTTTCTTTTGGTGCAGATGTTTTTTTTTGTCTGAGTGTATTACAGCCCCCCCCCCCCCTCCACAGCTGATAATGGAACAGTCCGCTTCCCGCTCAGTCCCCGTCCTTGGTACATTCTCGGTTGGATTATTTTACAGGATGAGGGCAATTTCCATTTAGACCGCCGAATACCCCGCAGATTAAATGAGCAGGTTCTGCCAAATACATTTTTTCTTTTACTTTTCTCAGAGAACCCTTTAACCCAATCCCGCATGGTTCCGAACGTTCCATCTCTCCGATGACGCACCCCGGATCCCGTCATAGGAGGATCCTTCAGCACAATATAAGATCATATAAGTGGATGTGTCACCGCTTGACTCACCCGCGCGTGAAAAATAAAAATTCCTCTTAAATTTTTCACTTTCAGGTCTTCAGTTTCGTTTCCAGATTTTTGTGAATAGAAAGGATGCAGAGGGGCCCCGGGATTTATGAATTGGACGCCTGTTGGGCCCCCCTAGGTGCCAGGACCTGGGTGCACTTGCCTTCTGTCTCATCCCGCTGTTGGACCAGAATGACCCGATGGCGATTAGCGCTTTAAATGCTTCTGCCCTACTGTATATACAAAACTGCCTTTAAAGTAGTGGGCGTGCTCTTTCCAGGAATGTGCACAGCGTCTGAGGAGTGACCCACATAACATTACACAGTCATGGTAGAAGGCGGGTGACGACATGACATTGGGAAAGTGGGACGCGCAGCAGGCGACTAATTATCCACTCATTTAGTTAATGATAGGCCCGCGTGCGGCTGCTGATTTAGCATACAAACAGTTAAGTCCAGACGGAGCACGCCCACTACCTACTGTATAAGCAGTCACCATGACTGGCCGTGAGCCTGATAATTATAGGGCGCACGGATTGTCTCATGTGACGCAGCCCATGGATATGGAAGTGACGACGTGCCAAGGCATGACCTACCTCAGTGTACAGGTTACCGCAGACCTACAGTAAGTAAGGCGTTAGATGTACAGTATAGACATTGTGTTCAGCTTCTCGCCATCTTCAAGACCCCTGCTTTAGGTCAGTGAATAAGCATATTCATCCTAAGGCTTATACGCATGCAAACCCTGTTACAGCTGAGGGTTTGCTACCATTTCATCCAGTCTAGACTGTCCTCTGGATTACAGACGGATACACGTTACCTGCACTAATACATCTGCCAGGAGTAGCACTTTCTGTGTCATTATGGTATGGCAGGACGCAGTGAGCTCCCCCTAGTGGTGGCTGCAGGCAGCTAGAATCTTACGGTGTGTTCTGCAGGGGATTTGGAGCTCCGTGTCAGAAAAACACAACTATGGCTCGTTTATGACTTTTTCACCTTCTTAGAGTAAAAAAAATTATAATCAAGGGGTTAAATAATATCCAAGGATGTCGTCATGTATTACATTATTTGATAAGTTGGTGTATCTAAGCCTATCCTGTGTGATACAGTTTTGTAAGTTGTATCTAAGGCTATCATTTGAAATACTTTCTAGTGTATCTAATCACGTGTGACACTGTCTGCTAAGCTAGTGTATCTAAAGCTCCCCTGTTTGATACTGCATTGCTGAACTGTGTATCTAAGCCTACCCACATGATACTCTGTTCCTAAGCTTGTGTATCTAATGTAGTATATAGACTATTGAGCAACTATATTAACTACTGTATTTGTATTGGCCACTGTATCCAATCTTATCTTGTGTGATACTGTCAATTGAGCAATGTATCTAATCTTGTCATATGTGATACTGTCGGTAGAGCTGTGTATCTAATCCTATCCTATGTGATACTGTCTGCTGAGCTGTGTGTCTAATCTTATCCTGTGTGCTACTGTCTATTGAGCAATGTTGCTAATCCTGTCATATGTAATACTGTCTGTTGAGCTGTGTTTCTAACCCTATCACGTGTGATACTGTCTGCTAAGCTGTGTATCTAAGCCTATCATGTGTGATACTGCCTGCTAAGCTGTGTATCTAAGCCTGTCATTTGTGATACTGTCTGCAAAGCTGTGTATCTAAGCCTTTCATTTGTGATACTGTCTTCTGAGCTATGTATCTAAGCCTATACTGTGTGGTACTCACTGCTAAATAGTTTATCTCTTAATTCTATCATTTTATTATTGGTTGTATCTAAGCCTATCATAGCATATAGCTTATTCACTTTATCTAAATGTACCATGAGTCTGCTGAACTGTGTATCTAAGCTTATCATGTCTGATACTATTTGCAGAGCTGAGCATCTATTACTATGATATGTGATACTGTCTGCCAAACCACTGCATCTAAGTCTATCATGGGTGATTCTTTTTATTATCCGATGTATCTAAGCTTATCATGTGTAATACTGTCTTCTGAAGCACTGCATCTAAGTCTATAGTGGGTGATACAGACTTACTATCTGCTGTATCTAAGCCCATCATCTCGGAGGACCGCACATCACTACTCCTCATCATGTCGGTACTATGTGACATCTGTCATCCTCCAGCAGGTGTGTGCAGATTGCCTATCGTGTTTTTTTTTTTTTTTTCGCCATGTAATCCCAATTCTGGGACATCTATTCTTATGAATCTATGTTGCCTCATTCCTCTATTATTCCTACTAGAAGTCTATGAATAAAGGGGTGTCCCTGCACAGTATGGCAGCTATGATCAGATAGCGTGTGCATGGTTATACCCCTCAACTGGTAACACCTTTAGCTTCTAATAGGAATAATAGAGGTATGGCACAACTTGGAGTGACTAGATGCTCCCAAAACTGGTATTACATGGGGGATGCAAGTAATTACTAAGACACTTGTAAGGAGAGGGGAGGGGTCCTCTTTAAGGGGCACAAAGAGGCCATTATTACTGTGTGGGGGACAGAAAGGGGGGATTATTATTATAGCGGGCATAAAAAGGTATGATGGCTGTGGGAGCTCAGGGAGAAGCAGTTTGTGGTGGTCACTATGGCAGAATTATTACTGTTTGGGGACAGTATTACTTAATGGGGCACAAAAGAGGCCAATAGTAAGGTGCAGAGAGGAGTCGTGGCTAGAAGGAGCCTTCATGGGGGTCTGGGCCCGGATAGAGAATAAAAGGAGAAAGCAGACGAGTCCAGTTAGAAAAGTTATCACATGCTATTCAGTACCAGACTTGCACTATGGTATCTGGTAAGTGCCACAGCTTATAGGACCCCTCTTTACATAACTGCAGGACCATTCCTCTTCTCCCATTGCAGACAGAGCAGTGCGGGAGGGCTCCTGCTGCAGCCCGTTGCCTTACAGACAAGTACGATCTAAGATTGATGAGAAACAGGAAAGTCAGCAAAAGAGAGGAGGATAGTCCTATATTTAGTGCTCTTACATTATACACGTGGTTATTCTGGAAGATTCTAACATGACTTTTTTGTGGAATTTGTTCAATTTTTAAGCAAAAAAAAAAAAAATAACACTTTACTTTCTCAGTCTTATAATCTGTCAGTGACTTGCCTTGGGTTCTCATAATGTATGCCGCTATAAGACATGCAAATCTATGCAGCATTATAAGGGAGAGGTGTCTCAGCGCTCGGGCAGAGGGATTTCATCGTTGACCTTGATGGCAGAATGGGGGGGGGGGGGGGGCTGTGTAAATGTTTAATCTGGAGCTGTCCGGCAGGTAGGCTTCATAGTGAAAGAATGTGTCAGTAAGGGGGGGGGGGGGCAGATTTTGGGATTGCTTAAGGACTGTTAATGATTTATGAGACTGTCAAACCCAATGCGTGTGGATACGTTTGATGTTTAGATTGCAAGCTCTGCAGGTCAAGGATAAATTCATCCCCTCCTCCCCAATCTAGGGATTTTTACGGAAACGCATTTGCCAGCGTAATATGGAAAACCGGCTTTCTAATGAACCCCTAGTGGCCTGAAAAATAATCTCAGATTAAAAACGCATTTCGGAATTATCCAATAATGTGGAATTTTCGGGGTCCAATAGCAAAATGTATCATTTCTGTGGGACCCTAAATCAGCTTATTTCACTTGTAGTACACAATCAGAGATCCATCTTTTATTTCCCGCAAAAAGATAAAAGTTTCAGGCACCCACTTGATCCCCCCCAAAACATACGTAGAGGTGGATTTTGCAGGAAAAAATGTTGCAAATTCTATTGTTGGTCCGGAGCAAAATGCACCAAAAATTGCAAACAAAAATCTCATAATTCCATAAACGAGAGTCAAAATCCAAACAAAAAAATGAAGAATAAAAACTGCAACAAAAAAAAACATCAAAATTCCATGAAAGATCCAAAAATACTTCAGCTCTGCCGAATATCTCACCTTTGTAAATGTGTATATCGCCTCCTGGTCGTGAGTAGCTTTTTATAAAAATGAGGATTTTTAATGCTTTTCTGTGAAGAAGATAATAAACTGTGGCTTTTCTAACCGTCCTCAAATGTCAGATGTATCAACAGCCTGAAACTATGTGATAGCACAAATAGACGTCCACTTACCAAGATGTCCTCATACAATTCCAGTTCTGCAGAACTTTATGTGCTGCACAAAATGAGCAAAATGCGTAATTTATACCAACTGTACATATATGATTATACCAGCAGAAGGACCCGGGTATATTTCATCTATTTCATTTAATGTTTATGTGTATCGTTAAAAGATATCGACAGTATCCCCCATAACAGTGACCTCCACAGTGCCCGCTCCTTTAACAGTAAACTCCACAGTCCCCCACCCCTTAACACTGACCCCCCACACACAGTGCCCCGCCACCTTAAAATGGGACCTCCACAGCAGCCCATCCTCTTAACTTTGACCTTCACAGCAGCCTGCCCCTTTAACTGTGAGTTTCACAGCACCGCACTCACTTGACAGTGACCTCCTTAGGGGCTCGTCCCCTTAACAGTGACCTCCACAGTACCCCGCTCCCTTAACAGTGACCTCACAGTACCATGCTGCCTTAACAGTGACCTTCACAGCAGTTGCCTCTTTAATAGTGGCCCCTGCCCGCTTAACAGTGACCTCCACAGTGCCCGCCCCTTTAACAGAGACCTCCACAGCGGCCTGCCCCCTTAACAGTGACTTCCACAGTGCCCGCCCCTTTAATAGTGATCTCCACAGCGCCCTGCCCCTTTAATGCTAGGGCTACACGACGACATGTGTCGCGCAACATTTTGTCTCAACAATTGTGACATGCTGCGACTGCGACCTTTCTGCGACTGTCGTGTTGCAGTCGCAGCATGTCACATGTCGCAGTGCAACACCATAGACTACCATTATAAAAATTGTTGCGTGACAGTGGTGCAACATCAATGTGGCGTGACGCATGTAGCAGTGTAGTTGTGCCCTATGAGTCGTGTAGCCCTAGCCTATAGCTGACCTACAGCGGTGAAGAAAAATGGCTGGGTTGTTATGGAAACCTGGAGTAAAACTGTGTGTATGTGGAGTCTAAGGGCCTGCGAGCTTCTATTGGCTGATAAGGGACATGTGACCGTGTGAATGGCAGTTGGGATATGAGTGAAAGACTTGCAGGCTTGTATTGGCTAATGCAGGTCATTTTTTGGGAATATCTCAGGAACGGTACGTTTTAGAGAGCTGATGTTCCTGTGTGCCAAATTTGGTGGAGATCGTTTTGGTTGCGCATAAAGAACAGACAGACAGATGTTGGGACTGATAGAAACTCATTGTGTACCGGCATGTTACCTCCACAGTATTCTTTCCCAGATAGTGATATGTGTGCCAAGTTTAGAAGAACTTGATCGATGGGTTTTTGAGTTACAGAGCAATATGTGTGTAGCAAAAACAGTTGGAGCAAACAAACTCCATGCAGCTGCTGCGTAGGGGCGTATGACCCCCACAAGATTTATTTCCAGGTAGCGAGGGATGTGTATACCAAGTATCGTTCAAATCGATGGTTGCGTTATTGAGTGATTGCGGAACATACACACACACATATATATATATATATACGTATTTTTCGCCTCTATATAGATATAGATAGACACTATAAGATGCACCTGGGTTTTGCCAGCATGAACAATATCACTGATACAAGAATATTTATAACCTATACCAGGTGTGCTTATAGTAATGGTAGTCTATACATGAGAGTATTATGGGGGTATCTAGCATGGTCCATGGCACTGTTATGCGGGAAGATGTGGATAGCTTATACTAGCTGTACTGTGATAATTGTATACAGGAGATAGCACCAGGTTATACCAGATGCTGCCATAGCACTGTGATGAGGAGTGTATAACTGTGATACCAGCTGTACATGGATGATTATATACAGGAGATGCCCAGGTTATGACCAGCATGGTCCATATCACTATGATACAGAAGATGTATAACTTATACCAGCTGTACATATATAATTATATACAGGAGATACCCAGGTTATACCAGCATGCTCCATATCACTATATACAGGAAGTTGTATAACTTATACCAGCTGTACATATATAATTATATACAGGAGATACCCAGGTTATACCAGCATGGTCTATATCACTATATACAGGAAGATGTATAACTTATACCAGCTGTACATATATAATTATATACAGGAGATGCCCAGGTTATACCAGCATGGTCCATATCACTATATACAAGAAGATGTATAACTTATACCAGCTGTACATATATAATTATATACAGGAGATGCCCAGGTTATACCAGCATAGTCCATATCACTATATACAGAAGATGTATAACTTATACCAGCTGTACGTATATAATTATATACAGGAGATGCCCAGGTTATACCAGCATGGTCCATATCACTATATACAAGAAGATGTATAACTTATACCAGCTGTACATATATAATTATATACAGGAGATACCCAGGTTATACCAGCATGCTCCATATCACTATATACAGGAAGATGTATAACTTATACCAGCTGTACATATATAATTATATACAGGAGATACCCAGGTTATACCAGCATGCTCCATATCACTATATACAAGAAGATGTATAACTTATACCAGCTGTACATATATAATTATATACAGGAGATACCCAGGTTATACCAGCATGGTCCATATCACTATATACAAGAAGATGTATAACTTATACCAGCTGTACATATATAATTATATACAGGAGATACCCAGGTTATACCAGCATGCTCCATATCACTATATACAAGAAGATGTATAACTTATACCAGCTGTACATATATAATTATATACAGGAGATACCCAGGTTATACCAGCATGGTCCATATCACTATATACAAGAAGATGTATAACTTATACCAGCTGTACATATATAATTATATACAGGAGATGCCCAGGTTATACCAGCATGGTCCATATCACTATATACAAGAAGATGTATAACTTATATCAGCTGTACATATATAATTATATACAGGAGATACCCAGGTTATACCAGCATGCTCCATATCACTATATACAAGAAGATGTATAACTTATACCAGCTGTACATATATAATTATATACAGGAGATACCCAGGTTATACCAGCATGGTCCATATCACTATATACAAGAAGATGTATAACTTATACCAGCTGTACATATATAATTATATACAGGAGATACCCAGGTTATACCAGCATGCTCCATATCACTATATACAAGAAGATGTATAACTTATACCAGCTGTACATATATAATTATATACAGGAGATGCCCAGGTTATACCAGCATGGTCCATATCACTATATACAAGAAGATGTATAACTTATACCAGCTGTACATATATAATTATATACAGGAGATACCCAGGTTATACCAGCATGCTCCATATCACTATATACAAGAAGATGTATAACTTATACCAGCTGTACATATATAATTATATACAGGAGATACCCAGGTTATACCAGCATGGTCCATATCACTATATACAGGAAGATGTATAACTTATACCAGCTGTACATATATAATTATATACAGGAGATGCCCAGGTTATACCAGCATGGTCCATATCACTATATACAAGAAGATGTATAACTTATACCAGCTGTACATATATAATTCATATACAGGAGATGCCCAGGTTATACCAGCATGCTCCATATCACTATATACAAGAAGATGTATAACTTATACCAGCTGTACATATATAATTATATACAGGAGATGCCCAGGTTATACCAGCATGGTCCATATCACTATATACAAGAAGATGTATAACTTATACCAGCTGTACATATATAATTATATACAGGAGATACCCAGGTTATACCAGCATGCTCCATATCACTATATACAGGAAGATGTATAACTTATACCAGCTGTACATATATAATTATATACAGGAGATACCCAGGTTATACCAGCATGGTCTATATCACTATATACAGGAAGATGTATAACTTATACCAGCTGTACATATATAATTATATACAGGAGATACCCAGGTTATACCAGCATGCTCCATATCACTATATACAAGAAGATGTATAACTTATACCAGCTGTACATATATAATTATATACAGGAGATACCCAGGTTATACCAGCATGCTCCATATCACTATATACAAGAAGATGTATAACTTATACCAGCTGTACAGATATAATTATATACAGGAGATGCCCAGGTTATACCAGCATGCTCCATATCACTATATACAAGAAGATGTATAACTTATACCAGCTGTACATATATAATTATATACAGGAGATACCCAGGTTATACCAGCATGCTCCATATCACTATATACAAGAAGATGTATAACTTATACCAGCTGTACATATATAATTATATACAGGAGATACCCAGGTTATACCAGCATGCTCCATATCACTATATACAGGAAGATGTATAACTTATACCAGCTGTACATATATAATTATATACAGGAGATGCCCAGGTTATACCAGCATGGTCCATATCACTGTATACAAGAAGATGTATAACTTATACCAGCTGTACATATATAATTATATACAGGAGATGCCCAGGTTATACCAGCATGCTCCATATCACTATATACAGGAAGATGTATAACTTATACCAGCTGTACATATATAATTATATACAGGAGATACCCAGGTTATACCAGCATGGTCCATATCACTATATACAGAAGATGTATAACTTATACCAGCTGTACATATATAATTATATACAGGAGATACCCAGGTTATACCAGCATGCTCCATATCACTATATACAGAAGATGTATAACTTATACCAGCTGTACATATATAATTATATACAGGAGATACCCAGGTTATACCAGCATGCTCCATATCACTATATACAAGAAGATGTATAACTTATACCAGCTGTACATATATAATTATATACAGGAGATGCCCAGGTTATACCAGCATGCTCCATATCACTATATACAAGAAGCATGTATAACTTATACCAGCTGTACATATATAATTATATACAGGAGATACCCAGGTTATACCAGCATGGTCCATATCACTATATACAAGAAGATGTATAACTTATACCAGCTGTACATATATAATTATATACAGGAGATACCCAGGTTATACCAGCATGGTCCATATCACTATATACAAGAAGATGTATAACTTATACCAGCTGTACATATATATTATATACAGGAGATGCCCAGGTTATACCAGCATGGTCCATATCACTATATACAAGAAGATGTATAACTTATACCAGCTGTACATATATAATTATATACAGGAGATACCCAGGTTATACCAGCATGCTCCATATCACTGTATACAGGAAGATGTATAACTTATACCAGCTGTACATATATAATTATATACAGGAGATACCCAGGTTATACCAGCATGGTCCACATCTTTTATCACCACGTGCTACTGATATGAGAGGTGAACGTCGGCTATGAAGGTGCGTGAGGGTGGACGACACCCTACAGAGGAGCAGATCACCGCCACAATGACCCAGGGGCGACCAGACGTGTCTAACACAACAGATCAGAGAACCTACTGTGTATGGGGCTCCGGAGCAGACGGACGGTCACTGCTCCTCTGATAATGAAGTTCCATCGGCAGAAAAGTCTTCAATTGTCGCTGCAGTATCAGAATTGGACGTCCGCTGATTGGTAAAGCGTTGTCTTCTCCATTGAATCCGGTTTTCTGCTTCATGGAACGGTTTTGGGTTGGGGTGTCTGGAGAGAAACATCAGAGAACAAACACCCTGTAGCCATTGCTGGAAGAGCACAAGCTGGTGGTGGCAGCGTTATGGTCCGGGGAAGGTTTTTGTGGCATTCTCTTGGCTGCTCATCCACGTGGAAGGCACTCACAACCGATTTGTGTAGGAATCCATCCTTCCAGATCACATCTACCCATACATGCTGACTGTCTTCCCTGAGGTGAGTGGGATCTTCCAGTATGACAATGCAACATGTCACATGGCTAGAAATGTCCAAGAGTGGTTAGAAGAGCATGACCAAGACTTCCAAGTACTACCCTGGCTGCCCTCTACTTCTTCAGACTTGAACCCAATTGAGCATCTATGGGACCACCTCGATTTCTGTCTATAGACCCTCTCCCACGCTCCCTCTAGCAGAAGTGGGATGCACTGCAGTCAGCATGGCTCCACATACCTGTGCCAACCTACCTGGACTTTACTGAGTCTCTCTCAACCTCGCTAGCTGCTGTCCGTGCTGCATACGGCGGTTACTCTGGATCTTAGGTGGTGGTCAGAGGAATGGGACTCCACTGTGTATATAGAGGAGATGCCCAGGTTATACCATCAGTACCATCTTCTCAGACCTGGCTCTTCACAGGATGTAGGCCTAGCTATGATTGATGATGGTCTCGTCCTTGCTGACGTAGAAGATCTGTGGAGGTACAGTTATGGTGGTGGTGTCAGTAGATCTGGTCCCACACTGAGAACTGATGAATTGCTGGGAATAATCTGCTGGTGCTAAGTAAATATTGAACCCGCGGATGGTCCCGGGCGTCCTGGTGATGCTTCAGCCAAACATTTATCGAGAATTAATGACCTTCTTCCCAGACAAGTTTAGACAAGAGGCCACCTTGTACGGCGGCTTGTAGAAGAAAGCTGTGGACCTCGCTGTGTATATGTGCACATGATGAATGTACAGAGATTTGTCTAAGCGGTATTTTCCCTTTTCTGTATTTGCTCGGCTGACAAATAGTCCCCGGCTCTGTATAAACTGCTATATGGCAGGCGAGGGTCAACTGAGGTAACGGAGGAAAGCAGCTACTCCCAGTAGACGGAGCAGGCGCGGATGAAGGCTCTTACATATATAAACTGTATATAGCACCTGCCAGGATGCAAGAAAATTTCTGTAGGCCAGAAGAAGATGCAATATCTGGTCTACTTGATGAATCCTGCTTCGTATTTTCCCATACTGAGCTGTGGAGATGTCTTCTCCAGAATTGGACTCCTAGAGTATGGTGCAACCTTCTCAATTTACTTTCAGAAGGAACTTTCTTGGGAAGAGAGGATTACGCTCTTGTCTAGCATGTTTTTTCTTATTGGAAATATCCAAAGAACATCCACATAACTCTATCTATACAGTATATACCTTATCTCTCTCTCTCTATCTATTTATCTAATATCTTTCTCATACCTAATTATTAGGGTTGAGCAAACTTTTATTTTAAGTTCGGCGTCTAAAGTTCAGGTTATCTTAGATCCCGTTATGGATTCCGCTACCACGGACCATAACGGAATTTGGAATCCATAAGGGGATTCTTCGATGAACCCGAACTTAAAAAACAAGTTTCCGCAACCGTCCTTCACTGCTCTACTTCCTTCTTCTCCTCCACACAGAGCACAGGAGCTCCGCCCCTCATGTCACATGATCATTATACCAGGCCCTTTACCACCTCTTATCCAATCCAGTACTGAGCCACGCCCCCTGCACTGATCACATGACGGTGACGTCACCCCAGGTCCTTAGTGTTGAATTTGTTTTTTCGGCATCCAAGGTTCGGGTTCATCGAAGAATCCCCTTATGGATTCCAAATTACGTTATGGTCCCTGGTAGCGGAATCCATAACGGGATTCTAAAATAACCTGAATTTTGGATGCCGAACTTAAAATACATTCAATTGGGACAAAACAGATCAGGATGTTTTCGGTTACGGTTTGTCCCATTTTGTGACTGGACACAAAACTGTTGAAAGCTGCAGTTTTGTGTCCGGTCTGAGAAACGGAACAAACCAAATTCGGCACTAAAAACAATGTAAGTCAATGGTGCCGGATCCAGTTTGTTTAGTTTCCATTTAATACAACCGCATCCGAACAGAACGGATGTGTCCTGATGTATTAAGTAGAACGGAAGAGTTTTGCTCCAGTTTTAAGATCCTCTTCCGGATCTCAATACCGGAATGCAAAGCGCAGATGTGAAAGTATCTTCTCCTGTTTGATGGATTACAGCACACGTGTGAGTTCATGAAGTTGGAACAATATAACAAGTTCCAGTGTAATGTCTCCTCCTCCTCACACCTACATGGGGCTGTTACAGTAAGCCGGGCGGATGTGTACTCCATGACCTGGTTATGCCCCAATATCATATGTTCCACTTACTGCTCTAACACAGATTTGTTCTTCTGTGTCCCCGACACCACAATCTGTGATGAAGCTTTGGAGGAAATGGTGTTTGGTAATACAGCATGTGGTTTCCAGTGTTTCCTGAGAAGAATGAGTAGAATATTCTCTTCTTTATAAATGACGGGAATCCACTTTAGTTTCTGATAGTTATCTTATGGTTTGTGGTGGTGATGATGTCTGGAAGAGTTCAAACCACAAGTGAAGCTTGATCTGAGAAAGATGCCACCATAGACACACCACATCTACTGCCACCTACTCTACTCCATCACAGAAACACCTTTGCCACCAGCCATCCTTCATCACGGAAACACCCCTTCCACCGACCGTCCTCCATCATAGAAACACCCCTACCACCGGCCACCCTCCATCATAGAACCATCCCTACCACCGGTAACCCTCCATCATAGAAACACCCCTTCCACCGGCCACCCTCCTTCATAGAAACACCTCTACCACCGGCCACCATCCATCATAGAACCATCCCTACCACCGGTAACCCTCCATCCTAGAAACACCCCTTCCACCGGCCACCCTCCATCATAGAACCATCCCTACCACCGGTAACCCTCCATCATAGAAACACCCCTACCACCGGCCACCCTCCATTATAGAACCATCCCTACCACCGGTAACCCTCCATCATAGAAACACCCCTACCACCGGCCACCCTCCATTATAGAACCATCCCTACCACCGGTAACCCTCCATCATAGAAACACCTCTTCCACCGGCCACCCTCCTTCATAGAAACACCCCTACCACCAGCCACCCTCCATCATAGAACCATCCCTACCACCGGTAACCCTCCATCATAGAAACACCCCTTCCACCGGCCACCCTCCTTCATAGAAACACCCCTACCACTGGCCAACCTCCACTATAGAAACATCCCTACCACCGGCCACCCTCCCTCATAGAAACACCCTTGCCACCAGCCATCCTTCATCACGGAAACACCCGTTCCACCGGCCGTCCTCCCTCATAGAAACACCCCTTCCACCGACCGTCCTCCCTCATAGAAACACCCCTACCACCGGCCACCCTCCATCATAGAAACACCCCTACCACCGGCCACGTCCATCATAGAAACAACCCTGCCACCAGCCACCCTCCTTCATAGAAACATCCCTACCACCGGCTACCCTCCATTCTAGAAACACCCCTACCATCAGCCGCCCTCCATCATAGAAACACCCCTGCCACCAGCCAACCTCCATCATCGAAACACCCCTACCACCGGCCTCCCTCTATCATAGAAACACCCCGGCCACCTCTCCGTATACAGCCCTAGCTTCTCACCTGGCACTTTGTTGGGGAGGGAGACTCCCTTTTTGTCCATGTTCTATGTTTACAGCCACCTTCTGATCACCACCATTGTGCTGACTGCCGCTCAATAACATCCCAGTCTTAGGATATCAATTAAGGTCTATCTGCTTGTTATCTTCATGGACCCAGGGCCAACTTACAATTCGGGCCTAGCTTCTTGCGCAGCTGTGGCCAGAGAAATGTGCACTTCTAACATGTACATGCAGGAGGGAGACTCTCCCTCCTCGTGCTGTTTACTGCTGCAACCTTTATGTAGCCTCCTGGCTGCTCCCCGTGTCTATCACTCTTGCAGCAGGACTTGATTAGCACTAACCCCCAGCGGATGTGGGCAAGTGCGTACCATGGGCATATGCTGCTTTTCTACATTCCAGTGGTGTCCGATCAGTTCTAGAACTACTCATTTCTTCAAGGGGGCTCTCTTCTTATAGGGGTTGTCCAGCCTAGGAGCAGACAACCCCTATTGTGTTAACTTGTGGCCCTGTTGAAAAATTAAAAAAATGCAAACCTGTCCGCAGTCTCTCAGTTCCCATGTCTCTGACCCTTTCCTGGCTGCTTTTAGTCCCCGCTGGACTGAAACTGGTTTGGTCATATGACCAGTGGCCTCAATGGGCACATGTTCTAGAACAGACATGCCCAATCTGCAGCCCTCCAGATGTTGCAAAACTACAACTCGGACAGCCTACAGCTATCAGCTTACAGCAGGGCATGCTGGGAGTTGTAATTTTACAACAGCTGGAGGGCCGCAGGTTGAGCATCCCTGTTTTAGAACAACACATAACTTTTAGTGATGTACCATTCCAGCGTATGTGACAACTGAGCTGAATGATTGCCCACAATGGTCACAGGACTGGCAAGCCAATTGCCACTGCAGCGGTGAAAAAATGTGGCCAGTAACAAAGTAGTGGCCCTGGAATTAGAGAGCTAAGGACAGGTGAGTTGTTTATTTTGTTACTTAGTGACAGGTTACCACCATTGGCGTTGTTAGCTCTGATCCCCAAACCCCAGCTGACAGAACCATATATACTGATGTAGGTGATCCTAGGTGTCCACCACTTATGTGGCAAGTTGAGGACCTCACCCTTTGCCATCTGCAGGGCTAGCATCTTTACAAAATTCATTAACAGTTCATTCATTGCATCTCCATTGACAGTTCAAGTTGATAGTGCTGAAGAACCTTCTTTTTATGAATGGGAAAGGGGGTTGGACAATTTGTAAGCTGTGGTAGACAAGCTTATCAGGTTATCCTATCTGCCAACTACCAGTAGTGGACTGGACCCTGGTGGAAGTAGTACTCATCTTAATATACTTATAGTGCGTTAACATTTTACATTTGCTTTTATTTCTTCCATATCTTTGCAGGCCATGCATCCTAGACCTAAATGTCTGGCAGATGGTGGTCTCACCTCAAGGTCACTGATGCGTATTCTTGTGAATATAATGTCAAGGATAGACAACCACTTTATCCTTTTGGCAATATTTATGGTGTTGCCGCTCTATAGTTAGCACCAAAGCCCCCTAACAATTTAGGCCAGGCTTCTTCTCACAGAAATGTGCACTTCAAACATGGACAAGCAGAATGGAGATTCCCTCCCTGAGGTTTACTGCATCAACAGCTAGTTGCCTGTCTCCTGCTGCAGCAGATCCTGACTAGCACTAACCCCCAGCGGGCATAGATAAGTGCTTACTGTATATTTAATATCATGTGGTGTTGACATAGTTCACGCACCATCTGCAGTTGGTTTAAGTTTGATGCAACAGCCAGTATTGGACGTAACTCAGACATAACTGTGGTATCTAAGTGGATCGACAGAGCGAGGTGGGTCCCTCTGTCACTCAATCAACTGCTCTGGGATCTGATTCTGGCACACCAATGGGTTTCCATGACAGGTGGGGAGGGGGGGGGGTCTTATGAAGGTCCCCAAATTGGCCATCTTTGATCTCTGATTACACTAAAAATTATAATGCATGGCAAAACAATGACAGTTTCAAGTCCCCTTGAAAAACTAAAAAAATAAAAAGATAAGATTAATTAAAATATGGAAATAGCACAAAGCCTTTCCCAATAAAATGCTTTATTATGTAGAAAAATATAAAAAATATATATAAAAAAGTACACTTAACCGGTATTGCCGAAACCATAACAACCCATGCTATAAATCTAACATTTTAGTAATCCTGTATGGCAAACAACATACAAAAAATCTAAAATAAGCCAAAATTACTGTTCTTTCATTTATCCCAAATCACCAAAATAGAATAAAGTGTGATCAAAAATCTGCCTGTACCCCAGAAAAGGTTTTTAAATATGCAACAATAGTAAAACAAAAGAAAAACATATAAGTTAAAAACTGTATACGGTAGAAAAAGGTAACATTTTTTATACCACACTTCAAAGATGACGTGCAATGTAATCTTGAAGAGAAAGTAGCGCTTACACGAGCACCGCTTCCTCTTCAAACAGTTGATTGGCAGGGGTGTCGGGAGTCGAACCCCCACCAATCAGATACGGATGACCTATTCTGAGGATAGGTCATCAAAATGACTGGCTGCACAACCCCTTTAATATGAATAGAAGGATACTACCCCTTTAAATCCAAAATTCTAATATAACAATGTAACACTACCACGGAATGGAAAGGACATGAAAGGTGGAATTTGATTGGTTGGTTGGTTTCCTTTAAAACCAGTTTTGATACATCTCATTTTTCTTCCTTATCGTTTTCCCTGTCAACATCAGTCCTGGCGCGAGACTCCGAAGGTTGTCGTACATCTCAGGATCGCTTCTCCGCCGTGCTTTACATGGAGGATTAATTTAGGTTTCCAGCCAGGCAGTAAACACAAATTACTGTGAAATCACTGGAGATCCTCTTCCTGCATAGAAATATAATAGACAATAAATTCTCCTGAACAGTCGCGTCTCGTATCTGGGGAGATAATTCCAATCTTGAATTCTCAGTCAAGTGTCTCTTTGCCTAATTAAAAACCATAAGAAGGAAGAAAGAGATTGGTCCATAAACCAGCGAGATAGTATTATCTGCAGCGAATATCCATCCGCTGATTATCTAATACGTTTTATGGCTTTGTTTGCTTTAAAAATACAATAAAATTAGAAATACTTCACGGGAAATTGACTTTTGAAGACCAGATATTGTTATAAAGTGCGGACTTATTGCCGGTGACAATTCTCCTATTTATTCAAGAATGAATTGAAGTTGGCAGTATTATAGTAGTTATATTCTTGTATATAGGAGCAGTATTATAGTAGTTATATTCTTGTACATAGGAGCAGTATTATAGTAGTTATATTCTTGTACATAGGAGGCAGTATTATAGTAGTTATATTCTTGTACATAGAAGCAGTATTATAGTAGTTATATTCTTGTACATAGGAGGCAGTATTATAGTAGTTATATTTCTGTACATAGGAGCAGTATTATAGTATATTCTTGTACATAGGAGCAGTATTATAGTAGTTATATTCTTGTACATGGGAGGAGTATTATAGTAGTTATATTCTTGTACATAGGAGCAGTATTATAGTGGTTATATTCTTGTACATAGGAGGCAGTATTACAGTAGTTATATTCTTGTACATAGGAGGCAGTATTATAGTAGTTATATTCTTGTACATAGGAGGCAGTATTATAGTAGTTATATTCTTGTACATAGAAGCAGTATTATAGTAGATATATTCTTGTACATAGGAGGCAGTATTATAGTAGTTATATTCTTGTACATAGGAGGTAGTATTATAGTAGTTATATTCTTGTACATAGGAGCAGTATTATAGTAGTTATATTCTTGTACATAGAAGCAGTATTATAGTAGATATATTCTTGTACATATGAGCAGTATTATAGTAGTTATATTCTTGTACATAGATGCAGTATTATAGTAGTTATATTCTTGTACATAGGAGCAGTATTATAGTAGTTATATTCTTGTACATGAAGCAGTATTATAGTAGTTATATTATTGTACATAGGAGGAGTATTATAGTAGTTATATTCTTGTACATAGGAGGTAGTATTAGAGAAGTTATATTCTTGTACATAGGAGCAGTATTACAGTAGTTATATTCTTGTACATATGAGCAGTATTATAGTAGTTATATTCTTGTACATAGTAGGCAGTATTATAGTAGTTATATTTCTGTACATAGGAGCAGTATTATAGTAGTTAATGGTTATATTCTTGTACATAGGAGCAGTATTATAGTAGTTATATTCTTGTACATTGGAGGAGTATTATAGTAGTTATATTCTTGTACATAGGAGCAGTATTATAGTGGTTATATTCTTGTACATAGGAGGCAGTATTACAGTAGTTATATTCTTGTACATAGGAGGCAGTAGT
Source organism: Bufotes viridis (assembly GCA_033119425.1). Taxonomy (NCBI): domain Eukaryota; kingdom Metazoa; phylum Chordata; class Amphibia; order Anura; family Bufonidae; genus Bufotes; species Bufotes viridis. The sequence goes on from CM065592.1 coordinate 32,392,541, forward strand.
ATAGTAGTTATATTCTTGTACATGGGAGGCAGTATTATAGTAGTTATATTCTTGTACATAGGAGCAGTATTACAGTAGTTATATTCTTGTACATAGGAGCAGTATTACAGTAGTTATATTCTTGTACATAGGAGGCAGTATTATAGTAGTTATATTCTTGTACATGGGAGGCAGTGTTATAGTAGTTATATTCTTGTACATAGAAGCAGTATTATAGTAGATATATTCTTGTACATAGGAGGCAGTATTATAGTAGTTATATTCTTGTACATAGGATCAGTATTATAGTAGTTATATTCTTGTACATAGGAGTAGGATCATAGTAGTTATATTCTTGTATATAGGAGGAGTATTATAGTAGTTATATTCTTGTACATAGGAGCAGTATTATAGTAGTTATATTCTTGTACATAGGAGCAGTATTATAGTAGTTATATTCTTGTACATAGGAGGCAGTATTATAGTAGTTATATTCCTGTACATAGGAGCAGTATTATAGTAGTTATATTCTTGTACATAGGAGCAGTATTATAGTAGTTATATTCTTGTACATAGGAGGCAGTATTATAGTAGTTATATTCTTGTACATAGGAGCAGTATTATAGTAGTTATATTCTTGTACATAGAAGACACTTTTGTAGCAGTTACATATATGCAAGCGTGGAATGCATGGCTTTGTAGTAGATGCCCTGGACCCCTCTTTTGGAGGTACAGTCCCTACTTTTGAACCAAGTCCTGTTTTTGATCTTGGGTATAGATTTACATTATTACATTTACAAAATTGATCCAGAAAGTGTTTGCCTGGTTCTTATTAGAACTCACCTTGTATATCGTTTCATTATTTGATGTAACTTTAGAAACTTTTATATTCAGAAAAAGTTTTGCACTATTGTGTTAAAGAAAACTATTGAAATGTGTTAACATGCAGGAAAAGAGGTCTTTCACACAATAAACCCAAAGTGTCCCTCTTTGACCGTCCAAAAAGTTGGGAGGTATGCCATGGCTCTATAGTGTAGGTTCAGGCTAGATGACTGTGGCTTCTTTGCTTTATTGTGAATGCCTAACATAGTTATTTTTATGCTTATGAAGGAAAAAACAAATGTGAACTTGTGAAGAACTTGGATTGTAATTCCCATCGGACTCAGAAATTTTTGGCATCTTTGCAGAGCTTGCAGCTTTCTGCACCTGCCTTTTTCTGTGCCTCCTTCCTCCGTCTGTATTGCCTCTTTATGTCGGGTCTTTCATGCAAAATTCTTGCTGCCAAAAACGTCAGCAAAACAGTGTTCTCCTATCCATATAGTGTGGATTTACCTGATGCCGTAGCTCAGCCTTAGGCCTCATGCACACAACCGTATGTACTTTTTGTTCCACAAAATACAGATGACGTCCATGTAACGTCCTTGTTTTGTGGACACATTGACTCAATGGGTTCATGGTCCGCATTTTGCGGCCAAAAATAGTACATGTTCGATAGTTGTCAGAGCACAAATAACGATGGATCCTCTATGTGTTTTCTGCATCCGTATGTCCGTTACACAAAAAGCTAGAACATGACCAATACTTGGGCGCAAATGCGGGGCACTTGCCAAAACATACAGGGCCCAAACGTTGGATTTTTTACATGCTATATGGTAATCCGCCAATGGCGAAGATGGAGCTGGAACCGGTTCTTAGTAGTTAGGATATAACCATAGCTCGAAGTAAGTAGAAATAAATTTGGAAATCGAAGGTAATCAATGTGAATTTTCTTCCGAGAAGTTTTAATTCTAGATCTCAAGGTCTGGACCTGGCGGCTTCTCACTGGGTACTGTGGATTTTTTTGTCAATTAGGTGAACTATTTTATGGCCAGAGGTCAACTTTTCTAATGAAAAGTATTGTCAGGATTTCAGAACAGAGAAGAACCAACGCATCTCGCTAATATTGTCTCCCGTGACAATGAGTAGTTGTCATAGGGAAAACCACATTGTTATCCATCGTAAAAAGGTATTCCAGAACATTGATGTCCTCTCCATAGATCAGTGAGGGGTCCAGTCCCCAAGACCCCACCAATTACCAGAATCAATGAGGCTATGTAACTTCTAAGATGCCGCAGTCAATGGCACCCACCACAACCAGTGGGTTTGGTGGAGGCAGAGTCCCTGTCGCCTTAGGCTACTTTCACACTCGTGTTTTGGGCGGATCAATCATGGATCTGCAAAAACGTATCCGTTACAATAATACAACCGCATGCATCCGTTATGAACGGATCCGTTTGTATTATCTGTAACATAGCCAAGACGGATCCGTCTTGAACTCCATTGAAAGTTAATGGGGACGGATCCGTTTTCTATTGCTCCAGATTGTGTCAGAGAAAACGCATTGGTCCCCAATGACTTACATTGTGTGCCAGGACGGATCTGTTTGGCTCAGTTTCGTAACGCGGACAGCAAAACGCTGCAGGCAGCCTCCAGAGCGGAATGGTGACTGAACGGAGGAAAACTGACGCATTCTGAGCGGATCATTTTCCATTCAGAATGCATTAGGGCAAAACTGATCCGTTTTGGACCGCTTGTGAGAGCCCATGATGGATCTCACAAACGGAAAACGCCAAAACGCGAGTGTGAAAGTAGCCTTATTTGTGCCACCACAATGCCATCATAATTAAGACCATAACAGTATATTGCGGTAAGAGGTTCATTCCTGTGGACTGCCATAATATTAAGGCTGCATTCACATGACTATTGTGCAGCCTCTGTTGCAGACCGCAAACCGCAGATCCGCAAAATACTTGCACTGGTTATGTGAACTCCGTATTGACTTCAATGGGTCCACGATCCAGATAAGATAGGACATGTCCTATTGTTTGTAGTGTGAAGGCACGGACCTGGAAACACACAGAAGCCCTTCCATGTACAAAATGTCGCAAAATGTAGAACATGTCCTATCTTTCGCCGCATCTTTCAGATCGCGAACCCATTGAAGTGAGTGGGTCCGCACTACGATCCAGAGTTCACATAACCAGTGCCTGTGTTTTGCAGACCCGCAACACAGGGACATCGGCACCACGGTCATTTGAATGTGGCCTAAATGGGTTATCCCATGACTAATGTAAAAAATGAAAATCAGACATCATATAGGACATGACTAGAACCAGCCCTGCACCTCACATGGATCCTGAGATCTCCCTTCATTGCTTCAATTGCTCTGCTACATTTATATCAAGCTGGAGGCTTAAAGGGGTTCTGCACTTTGTTTAAACTGATGATCTGTCCTCTGGATAGAGCATCAGCATCTGCTCGGCGGGGGTCCGACACCCGGGACCCCCGCCGATCAGCTTTTTGAGAAGGCAGAGGCGCTCCAGGAGCGCCGCTGCCTTCTCACTGTTTACCGCAGGCCCAGTGACGTCACGACTAGTACCAACTGGCATGGGCGCGGCTAAGCTCTGTTCACTTCAATGGAGCTTAGCCCCGCCCAGGCCAATTGATAAAAGGTGTGACGTCCCTGGGCCCGCAGTAAACAGTGAGAAGGCCACAGCGCTCCTGGAGCGCCGATGCCTTCTCAAATAGCTGATCGGCGGGGGTCCCGGGGGTCGGACCCCCGCCGATCAGATGCTGATCACCTATCCAGAGGATAGATCATCAGTTTAAACAAAGAGCAGAACCCCTTAAAGGGGAGTCTTTTTTCTGGTGCACCTCAGGGGTAGTGTCCTTTCTGCTGCAACTGTCTCCCTGTCACAGCTCAGGATGAAGTTCAATTATGAAACTGAGCATGTGCGGCCTTCTTAGGGCTCTTTACACTTGCGTTTTTGCTTTCCGTCCTAGAGTTCCGTCCTCGGGGCTCTAGGACGGAAAGATACTGATCAGGATTATCCTAATGCATTCTGAATGGAGAGAAATCCGTTCAGGATGCATCAGGATGTCTTCCATTCAGTATGTGAACGTTTTTTGGATGTTGACAAAACTTTAGCATGCTGCGTCCAAAAATCCGGAAGACATGCCATAACGCCGGATCCGGAATTAATGCCCATTGAAGTGCATTAATCCAGATCTGGCCTTAAGCTAAACGTCGTTTCGGCGCATCGCCGGATCCGACGTTTAGCTTTTTCTCAATTGTTACCATGGCAGCCAGGACGCTAAAGTCCTGGTTGTCATGGTAAATATGTGAGTGGGGAGCAGTATACTTACCATCACGTGCGGCTCCGGGCGCTCAGAGTGACGTCAGGGCGCCCACACGCATGGATCACGTGATCCATGGGCATGGGGCGCTCTGACGTCATTCAGGAGTGCCCTGGGAGCCGCACGGACTGTAAGTATACCGCTCCCCGCTCCCGCTCCTACTATGGCAGCCAGGACTTTAATAGCGTCCTGGCTGCCATAGTAACCTAAAGCATTAGAAGACTGATCAGGATCCTGATCAGTCTTCTAATGCTTTCAGGCGTCTTGCGTTCTGATGGATCCGGCGGGACGGAAGTGCCTGCCGGATCCTCAGAACGCAAGTGTGAAAGAGGCCTTAGTGAGCAGGACAAGGAAATAAGAAAAAGAACAAACAGCAGGTGGCGCTATACAGATAGATTTTATTGAATAACTCAGTGGCTATGCTAAATTTCTAATTACATGCAATTGCAAAAGTCTTCAGATCGGGGAGCTGGTTTTTAAACTGTAAAATGTTTTTCAGGGGACAACCCCTTTAAGGTCCCGGCCGTTTATAGAAGTTATACAGCTTTGGAAATGGGATGTATTTTTTCTTAGAACAGGTTTTCATTATTAGACCCGTGAGAGTCCAAGTCTCACCACTCTCCTCCGATCAGCTAGAGGTGTCTGCCAGTGATTTACTTCCCTCTCTCGATTGAGAAAACTCGCCCTCTCGGCTTAGTTTGTCTATGGAGGAGTCTGGAGGAAAAGCTCTCGGCCAAAGGAGAGACAAACAAGACCTACAAATGAGTTTTATGAACTTTTCTCTGAGCATCCGATAATCCAGAATGTCTCCTAATCTGGAATCGACCTATGCTGGATAGATGGAATGCAAAAATAACACGCCATTCTGGGGGTTTGGACCAGTTTGCTGATTCACAAGTTTTCCTGTTATGGAGCCGGAATTATAGATAACAGATTGACCATTGGAATAAGTCACATAACCCGACTGCAGTTGATGTGGGCGAGCGAGAATTCATCCTCTTCCATTCTTTGGAGGTCACTAGTCACTGTCCTTATCTGCATCCTTAAAACTAGAATTAAATTATACTTTCAAAAAAGTAAAAGATCAAAGATTGATCACCGCATCCCACGCTCATTACATTTCAATATGAAAACTACATAGGATTACTAATGCAAATTATTATTAGGCAAATCGCGGTGAGAAGTTTGCACAAAGATTAAACCCATTTAGCAGTGTTATTCTATACCAGAACAGGTGTGAAGTGTGAGCTCTCATCAGAGAACACAATGGAAATGGAAAAGCCTGGACCAGCGGAGTGGTAAATAATATTAGGGAGACTATATTTACACCATAAGTACGTTATAATATTGCGGTTGAGATAGAATAGAACGGCGGCACTCACCAAATACGTAAGAGCAGTCCTTTATTGAAAGCTTCATAAAAACGACCAACTCGTGGGTGATGGGGCGGTACACTATACTTGTGCGGTGTGGTGCGGCAGCAGCTCGGGCCACACTTTAAGTGTGGTCCGAGCCGCTGCCGCACCGCACAAGTATAGTGTACCGCCCCATCATCCACAGCCTGTGATGTCATGTTCATCGGTCGCATGGCCTTCCTGCAGCTCAGTCCTATTCAGGTGAGTGGGATTGAGCTGCAGTACCCAGCACAACCACTATCGGCGCTGTGCCTAGTATACTGTGAAGAGGCCGCAGCACTCATCGATCAGTTACTGATGGCCCCTCCTGAGGATAAATCTTGAATATTTAGCCTCCAGGCTATGGCTCTCCATCTGCTGTCAGGGCATGCTGGGAGTTATAGTCTGAAGGTTGAAGACCACAGCCATGCATTGATGCACGTCCTACCCCATAGATGCATCCATTATGGTGGGAGCAATATTTACAGAAAATGATACATTGTCTCCTCTGATATACACGATCTGCCAGCTATGTTTACACATTATAAGGATAAAGGATCAGTCAGTAGCAGCTTAACGATGGTGTCCAGGCTGGCACAATGTAAATATAAAAATGTAAGTGAAAATATTAAATAGGTGCTAAACATATAAGGAGATACTGCCTGGTAATGGGCAGAGCCTGCATTCATCAAGGCAGCAGCTTTAAATCACATTGCTTGTCAGTGCTGCAGCACCTCTGCCATTGTGGGAGTTGTGTGTCATGTGACCCTTGTGCACAGTACCGTACATCAGCCGGACAGCTTCCGTGACATGTCATGGCTTGCCTTCCTGGAGGCTGTAAATGAATGCTTCGTGTCCTTTGATCATTCCTTCTGTATCATTGTCAGCAGATTTGCCTCATGCTTTTGCTTTCACTTTTTATGCCGTGGTTTTTTTTCTCGCACGCTGCTTCTGCGGTGAAATTGTGATTCTCGCACAGACGGGACGTATGCCTAGTTAACGTTGTGAATGTGGATCACTATGATGATCAAATGGGCAACCCTGGTCCATGTGCCCTATAGGGGCAAATAGATGTCTTTGCATTGTTCTAAGAGATGGCCTTGCATTGGGTCGCTCCTGCTCTGGAGGACTTAAAGCAACCATGTATCTCGTGATTATATATTCATTTGAATGTATTGCGATACTGTAGTGGTGGCAATCCGGACCCGTGGCGACCAGAGGACGACTCAATTCAGAGAAGAGGTTATCCAGATAGGAAAAACCTGTTAACGAGTGTTTTTCTGTTAGTCAATACATTAAAACAGGTGAAAAAGTGCAGTTGGCGGGCATATACTTTAACTAGGCAATGAATATATGATAAAGAGATTTGAATGGGTCCCTCAACTTGCTGATCATGGGCCTCCACAGATCCCTTTAAGTCCACACATATTTCATGGAGATGAAGGTGTGGATTTATTGGCACAGCCAACCTACTGGTGTTTGCTCATGTAATAGTTGTGTCATCTTTTCCTGTACACCATTTAGAAGTTCACATTTAGCAGGTAAATTGTCACAGAGGTTATCAAAAATAAAAATAGTTACTGATGGGTTTGGTGTAGGTGGACGGAAGAGTTGAGTCATGGACTTCCCTGGTAGGAATCCTGAGGTTGCTGCTACCTCCAGATAGTCATTACAAGCAACAGCTGACATGAGAACAGTATTGGGAAACCCTGCTTCCATCTCCCCACCCCCAATCCCTTGGTTCTCCCCACCCTTCCCTTGGTTTTTCCCACCCATCCCTTGGTTCTCTCTACACATCTTATGTTTTTTCCCACCTATCCTTTGGTTCTTCCCCACTCATCCTTTGGTTCTCCTTACCCATACCTTTGTTTTTCCACACCCATCCCTTTGTTCTCCCCACCCATGCCGTTTTTTCCCACCTATCCTTTGGTTCTTCCCCACTCATCCTTTGGTTCTTCTTACCCATACCTTTGTTTTTCCAGACCCATCCCGTGGTTTTCCCACCCATCACTTGGTTCTCTCTACACATCTTATGTTTTTCCGACCTATGCCTTGGTTCTCCCCACCCATCCTTTGGTTTTTCCCCACCCATCCTTTGGTTCTCCTTACCCATACCTTTGTATTTCAACACCGATCTCTTTGTTCTCCCCACCCATGCAATGTTTTTTTCCCACACCTATCACTTGGTTCTCCCCACCCATCCTTTGGTTTTTCCCTACCCATTCTTTGGTTCTCCCTACCCATCCATTAGTTTTTCTCCACCGTACCCAATCTTAGTTTTTTTTCCCACAATTCCTTGTTCTCCCATCCCATGCTTTATTTTTTTTACCCCACCCATCCCATGTTTCTTTCTACCTCTCGCTTGTTTTTTCCCACCAATCCCGTGCTTCTCCTCACCCATCCCTTGGTTTTTCCGAACCATCCCTTGATTGAACTTGATAGACCTGAGAATTTTTTTTTTTAACCATAATATGTAAAGGGATGGAGATTCTACACAACCAGGCAGGAGGTCAGGATAGTCAATGTCCAAATAGGAAGTCAGAAGTGAAGCCAAATCTGATACTTCAGGCATTGTCTTTGGGGGAAAATTATAGAAATGCTGGGAAATCCAACTTCCCTGTGGTCAGTCATGTCTTAAAGGTAAAAAATGAAGTCTACTTTTCAAGTTTTTAACAATTTTCAGCCATGTGATCATTCTACTGACTAAAGTAGTCCCCATACATAGGACTACAGTTATAACACTTCTAAGATTCTAGTTCAAAGTTGAACTATGAGCCCTCTATAGGATGAACTTAAAAGGGATGTCCACTTTGGATATGTGGAAGGTCCCCTGGTATACAGGTGATCATGGACAGTCCCTCCAATGTGACCCAAAGGAATTAGCAAAATGGCCTACAAGTCCAGGGGCATCTAGAAGAAAATGTAATCTGGCTCACCGAGGAGGATCATGACTGGTGGACAATACTACAAAAGCCCTAATGAAGAATAGGGGTTGTCCAGGTTATCCAACGAGGATATGTCATACTGAAAGCACTACACTAAAGCATAATGATCTCATGATGTCTTAGATCTGAAAGGACAAACCTGATATATAGCAAGGTGACAATAATGCAAAAACCTTGCAATCTTAGATGCAGTGTTACCACCCCATGATGATCTTGCCCCCGTTGCAAGATGTCCTTCAAGTCCCTGTTCTTGTAGTTTGAAAAATGAAAATGTGTTGCCCTAGTGTTGGGATAGACCCCCACTACCAGAATATGTCTATACTCTATCTTCATGAATGTGATTCCCTCTGACTTACTCGTCCCTTGAGAAATCCGCACTGCAGCACCGTGTGGGAGACAGCAAAGTGTCTGGGGACACATGATGACTATACCTCATCAGCTCTCATGACAGATGCAGCACAGTAATCTAGTTCATGGATAATAATGGAAAAAAGACAAAAGTAAGACGCTATTATAAAAGTAAGATGCTATTATCCAGATAAGCCAGCTCGAGATTGGTGAGATTTTAACTATTGGATCAGCGGTGGATATGGAATGATAGATATTGTAAACCTTGTCAATTATCACTTATTCCTAGTAATTGTCACCTCCCCTAACCACTTCCACTGGTAATCCAAAGTCCCAGTAAGCAGAAGTCTAAAAAGTTTTATGAAATCCCCATAGTTATGCTCTGTTTGCATCCCAACCTTTCATTTGGCCCGCTTTGATACTTACATTGAGGTCAGTTGGTCAATGGTTGGAGCAAATTGATGCATTGTAATTGGTGGGTAAATGTAGGGACTCTGAACATTGGGAAACCCACTGATCACAGAAACAAGGGTCCTGCACTCCCTGTTCCCAATAAGTGAGCCATTAGAGCAGAACACACAGGAGGTCTCACATGTCCAGACCTAGGAGTTACTGTGTCTTGGTCTTCTGGATCCAATGTCAAAAGATATTAAATCCCCTTTATTTCTACTAATATACATTCCATCCCTAGTTAAAGCTCACAGCCTCCAAACATAGCCAAGGACTGAAAGCCATTTTCCATAACTGTTTCTTCTGCTTCTTGTGAAGAATCCTACCCTGTTCTGATTATGGGCAGATCCTCCCTATGCTATTCTCCTCATGGGTGGAGTCTTCTGCATTGTTCGAATCATTGGTTGACCCTCACTATCTTGTTCTTTTCATGGGTGGAGTTTCCTACCCTGTCCTAATCATGGGTGTATGCTTCTCTTCATAGGTTGGGTCTCTTACCCTGTTCTAATCAAGGGTGGACCCTTCCAATCTTGTTCTCTTCATGGGTCAAGACTCTTGCCCTCTTCTAATCATGGGTGGTCCTGTGGTCCTTCAAAATATTATTCTCCTCATCTCTGGATCATCCTAACCTGTTCTAATCAGGGGTAGATCCTCTCTATGTTATCTCTTCATGGGTGAAGTCTCCTACCCTGTCCTAATCATAGATGTATGCTCTCTATCTTGTTGTTTTCATGGGTGGAGTGTTCTGCCCTGTTCTAATCATGGGTGACCTTTGCTATACTATTCTCTTCATGTTTGGATCACCCTACCCTGTTCTAATTATGGCCAGATCCTCCCTATGTTATTTTCTTCATGGGTGGAGTCTTCTGCCCCGTTTGACTCAAGGGTGGACTCTCCCTATCTTGTTCTCCTCATGGGTGGAGACCCTTGCCCTATTCTAATCATGGGGGGTCCTTCACTGTACTATTCTCCTCATGTCTGTATCATCCTACCCTGTTCTAATCATGGGTAGATCCTCCCTATGTTATTCTCTTCATGCGGGGAGTCTCATGCCCCATTAATCATGAGTAGACCCTCAATATCCTATCTGCAGCGTCCCACTTATGTGTGTATAAGTGGTCCCCTTAAATTTCTGTATATGTATTTAATGTACTGTAATTCCTAAGTTCAGGCTGGCATTGTCATTACATCTATTCGCCCCTAGGTGGTGCTGGCTCCACATATTATATATAGCTTGGGGTTTGCTGACTCAGTGTAGAGGAAGTGTTGAAGCAGAAGTGAGTAATGTAGGAAGCAGAGAGGAGAAGGAAGTGTATGGAGGAGCAGAGCAGGCTCAGTCTAAGATGTAGCTGCCTTTCTTTCCTCTGGGCCCTGATCAAGCCTGGAGAGGACAGAACAATTAGTCACAGCAGCCCATCACAGACAAGTGAGTCTATGTACGAATATAGAGAAAGTCTAGTGAAGATTAGAGCTGAGCCTAGCCAAGGGACTTCACAAGCACCAGTGACAGGGAGGAACTTAAAGTTACCTGAACACAAGTGGATGATTAGTGCGCAGAATTATCCTTTTTCACTACATGCCTTCTGGGACATAGTAAATCTGAACATTTTCAGGAGAGCATCCTGCATAAAATAATATAGCAGAGAGTTTGCCTGCCACGAGGGAGAACGCCCTTATTGGATTGCTCAATACATAAGTAAGGAAACTATTGTATTCAGTACCTGAGTGCTAGAGATTGGACTTAAAGTAGAACTATCTAAGAAGAGAACTTTTGTCTTGCCTGTAAAGTAACAGCATTAGGAAAGCTCCTTAACTGACAATTGCCAGACCTGTTGTAAGGATTACAGCTAAACTAATTTCTGAAGCCTCCTTTATGCCATATAAGTGCACTGTACTTATGAACTGTACCAACTGTCCTGAGACATTTGATTTAAGTAAATGTTCAACTGTTTCTACTACAACTGACTCCTCATCCTTTCTACTACCCTTAACATTTGCACCTTACGGTGCTGGTTTCACGAACACAGGGGCCCAGCCACCAAAGCACCTTAAACACCTATACCATCAAGGGCACCTCAACTTCAATCTGGCTGGTGTTCCCTGCAATAGAGAGTGCCCTGGAGGATTTAGTGCTGTCTCCCCCTCCACTGCAGGCTGGCCCAGGGGACAACTGAACTGTGAGTACTACTATCTTCACTTGGCACATTATCACCATTACACTCACATATCACCCCTAGGGCGCAGGCGTTGCATATCCTCTTCCTCAAGGAGCCTCATTACATTCTATTCTTCCTGGATGGGCCTTCCTACACTGTTATTTCCCATGGCCCTGTTCGGTCTGTTAGGAGACTAGACGTGGTCACTACGAGGACTGATAAAATGGAGAAACATGGACCTCTAAGGTTGAGATCTTGTCTAAAGAACATGGTATATGTACTCTACCCCTCTATATCATGTATTCAAGAAGAAATTCAATGACAGCAAAAATTTTCAACAATTTCTGTATTTGAGATGGGCTTAGACATTTCTTGACCTCAACTTTTTTAGACCTTGGTCTCACAGATTGAAAGAAGATTAAGTAGTGCTAAGTAGATATTGTAGCTTGGCCTTGTGTGCTCACTTGGGAGATTTGTTATTGTTCTTCAAGTGGTCGTAGACAGACTCAAGGATAATTGCTCCATTCTAGGGATGTTGGGTTGAATTTTGTCTTCTTCCAAACTGACTTTTTCAATGTCTTAGCTAAAATTGCCTTTGGAGAGCTATACCATGATGCTCCTCAGTACCCCATGAGTTGCTCCTCAGGATGACCCTAGTAGTGTGGTAAATCTCAAATCTTGATTTACCACGTCCTATGATTGCCTGTAGTAGAATAATAACCTAGATTGGTTGAATTTTTGAATCTGGATTGCAAAGTTGAGTTATTTTGCGAAATCCTATAGTAAATTGTGAAATCCTGCACTTCCTATTTCCTGGAATGAGTCTTCAGTAATGATTAGATGATGACAAATTACTTTGAGATATTAGCCTCTTTATGCCATGGTGTCCACATAGCCAGGGTCAGTATTTTCACCATTTATAGTACATCGCCATTCAAGAGTTCATAGATAGAATTAAAGTGATGATAATGATGACTTGTCCTGAGGATACCTCATTGATATCAGCTCCATTCAAAATGTAGTGTCCATGCCAGGTTATTGAAGGTCAGCTCTTATTCGCTTGAATGTGACCTGCCGCGGCCACTACACTCTAAATGGAGCTGTGCTTATGGCTGTGTTAGAAGTGGTGGTTTCTGCGCCAGTAGCTACTAAAAATTACGTAGTCGGGTGTCGGGCCCCCACCAGTCTGATATCAATGAGTATTTTGAGGATAGCTCATTAATATCAAGAATTACATCCTGTATTCCAGAGCTGCACTGCTATACTCCAGAGCTGCACTCACTATTCTGCTGGTGGAGTTACTGTGTACATACATTACATTACTTATCCTGTACTGATCCTGAGTTACATTCTGTATTATACTCCAGAGCTGCACTCACTATTCTGCTGGTGGAGTCACTGTGTACATACATTACATTACTTATCCTGTACTGATTCTGAGTTACATCATGTATTATACTACAGACCACACTCACTATTCTGCTGGTCAAGTCACTGTGTACATACATTACATTACTTATCCTGTACTGATTCTGAGTTACATCCTGTATTATACTCCAGAGCTGCACTCACTATTCTGCTGGTGGAGTCAATGTGTACATTACATTACTTATCCTGTACTGATCCTGAGTTACATCCTGTATTATACTCCAGAGCTGCACTCACTATTCTGCTGGTGGAGTCACTGTGTACATGCATTACATTACTTATCCTGTACTGATTCTGAGTTACATCCTGTATTATACTCCAGAGCTGCACTCACTATTCTGCTGGTGGAGTCACTGTGTACATACATTACATTACTTATCCTGTACTGATCCTGAGTTACATCTTGTATTATACTCCAGAGCTGCACTCACTATTCTGCTGGTGCAGTCACTGTGTACATACATTACTTATCCTGTACTGATCCTGAGTTACATCCTGTATTATACTCCAGAGCTGCACTCACTATTCTGCTGGTCAAGTCACTGTGTACATACATTACTTATCCTGTACTGATCCTGAGTTACATCCTGTATTATACTCCAGAGCTGCACTCACTATTCTGCTGGTGGAGTCACTATGTACATACATTACATTACTTATCCTGTACTGATCCTGAGTTACATCCTGTATTATACTCCAGAGCTGCACTTACTATTCTGCTGGTGGAGTCACTATGTACATACATTACATTACTTATCCTGTACTGATCCTGAGTTACATCCTGTATTATACTCCAGAGCTGCACTCACTATTCTGCTGGTGGAGTCACTGTGTACATACATTACATTACTTATCCTGTACTGATCCTGAGTTACATCCTGTATTATACTCCAGAGCTGCACTCACTATTCTGCTGGTGCAGTCACTGTGTACATACATTACTTATCCTGTACTGATCCTGAGTTACATCCTGTATTATACTCTAGAGCTGCACTCACTATTCTGCTGGTGAAGTCACTGTGTACATACATTACATTACTTATCCTGTACTGATCCTGAGTTACATCCTGTATTATACTCCAGAGCTGCACTCACTATTCTGCTGCTGGAGTAATTGTACTGACGTACAATTTTGCGTTAAATACGCGTGTAACATTAGCATACATACCAACTTTTGAAAAGCCCAAGGAGGGACAGTGGCATCGGCATGATGCAAGTTTTTTTTACACTAAGCCACACCTCTAACTCCACCCAATGCTTGTGTATTCATGACCAGTCCCTTTTGTGCCCCCACACAGTAATTATTCCCTCTTACTGCTCATTCACAGTAGTTATGCCCCCTTAGTGCCCCTTCACAGTAAGATGCCCCCATAGTGCCCCCACATAGTAAATTGCCCCCATACAGTGCCCCCCTCACAAGAATGTAGCAGGTGAAAATAGTATACTCACCTTGCCCCATTCCTCCGATGAATGAAGCACATTCGGCTTTCTGGCAGCAGATGCAGTGCGCGTTGACATTATCACCCCGCTTGCTGGGCAGGACAGCCACTAAAATATGACACTCTCTCGCCAGGTAAGGGACAGTTTGGAGGTACGCATTATTACATTTTGCCACAAATTTTTCTGCCTTGCGTGAACATGAATATAAAGGAATTAATCGAGACTATCATGAAAAGTTCCGGTCATTTTGACATGTGGGTACGCGTGTCCTATCAGGGGTTAATCTGGGCTACCATGGCCGCTGTGAGCGAGCATTAAGGGTAAACAGCGTAATCTTTGCCTTTCAAGTAAACTTTGCTTTCCTCTTTGTGTCAGTGATAACTGCTGGGCGGTGGATTAGCGTTTGCTTTGTTTCGTTGGTGCTAACATGCTGCAGCGCTGACCTTTCCGATAAATTTCCAAAGATCCTTATCGGCCTGTGGGATAAGCTGAGCACTTTATACCCTGCACAAAACTACATCTGAAGGTTACAAACTTAGCTTCTTAAGGAGAACCAGGCGGCTGCTGACTTTCTTCTCTGCGTTTCTGAAGTGGCTTATCAGGATGGCTTTAATATAGGTATAAAGGGGTTCTCCACTTTGACAAACCTTTTATTTTTGTTAGGGTCCTTTCACACTAGCGTTTTTGTTTTCCGGCATAGAGTTCCGTCCTCGGCGCTCTATGCCGGAAAAATCCTGATCAGGATCATCCCCATGCATTCTGAATGGAGAGAAATCCGTTCAGGATGCATCAGGATGTCTTCAGTTCAGGACCGGAACGTTTTTTTGACGCAGCAAATACCGCAGCATGCTGCGCTTTTTGCTCCGACCAAAAATCCTGAACACTTGCCGCAAGGCCGGATCCGGAATTAATGCCCATTGAAAGGCATTAATCCGGATGCGGCCTTAAGCTAAACGTCGTTTCGGCGCATCGCTGGATCCGACGTTTAGCTTTTACTCAATGGTTACCATGGCAGCCAGGACGCTAAAGTCCTGGTTGCCATGGTAAAGTGTAGTGGGGAGCGGGGGAGCAGTATACTTACCATCCGTGCGGCTCCTGGGGCGCTCCAGAGTGATGTCAGGGCGCCCCACACGCATGGATCATGTGATTGCATGATTCACGTGATCCATGCGCATGGGGCGCTCTGACGTCATTCTGGAGCACCCCGGGAGCCGCACGGACTGTAAGTATACCACTCCCCCGCTCCCCACTACTACTATGGCAACCAGAACTTTAATAGCGTCCTGGCTGCCATAGTAACCTGAAAGCATTTCGAAGACTGATCAGGATCCTGATCAGTCTTCAAATGCTTTAAGACGACTTGCGTTCTGACGGATCCGGCGGGACGGAAGTGCCTGCCGGATCCTCAGAACGCAAGTGTGAAAGAGGCCTTATTAGTGGCACCCCCAAAGATAAGTTGACCACAAGTTATTTTTCAGCTTTAACCTTCAGTGATCAGCTGTTAGCAACAAGTGTTCAATCTTCCTGCAGCTCCCCCGCAGGAGAAGTGAGGTATTACACAATTCTCATTGAAATCAGTAAGCTGGCCATACAATGAACTGATGAGCTTGGTCCTCCAAAGAGAGACACTCTTTGTAGCCACTCTACTTTCTGGTCAAGTGTTGATGATCCTAAATTAGGAACCCCCACCCCTTTTATAAACTGAGAAAGCCCTAAGATTTTAGATTTTCTAAACCGAGCCGTGCTATTAGGTTCTCCACTCTGACAAACCTTTTTTTTTGTTGGAGTGCCCCCCTATGATAAGTTGATCCCAAGTTATTTTACAGCTTGTACCTTCAGGGATCAGCCGTTAGCAACAACTGTTCACTCTCCCTGCAGCTCCCCCACAGGAGAAGTGAGGTATTACACCGTTCCCATTGAAATCGATAAGCTGGCCATGCAATGAACTGATGGGCTTGGTCCTCCAAAGTGAGACGCTCTTTGTAGCCACTCATCTCTCTTGACATTTGATGATGGTGCCAAATTTGGACTCCCTTTTTATAAACTGAGAAATCCCTAATATTTTAGGTTTTCTAAACAGGTCCGTGCTGCTGATTTTCTTCTTGTGTGTTTCTGAAGTGACTTGCCAAAATGGCTTTACTATAGGGTTGAAGGGGTTCTCCACTTTGACAACCCCTTTTTTTTATTGGACGCCCCCCATGATAAGTTGATCACAAGTTATTTTGCTGCTTTCACCCTTAATGATCAGCTGTAATTAGTGAGACATGTTAACAATAAGTGTTCAGTCTCCCTGCAGCTCCCCCACAGGAGAAGTGAGGTATTACACTGTTCTCATTGATATCAATAAGCTGGCCATGCAATGAACGGATGAGTTTGGTCCTCCAAAGAGGGATGCTATTTGTAGCTACTCTCTTTTTGTCAACTGATAGTGGTCCCAAATTCCCCCCCCCCTTTATAAACTGAAGAAGTCCTATCAGGTTTTGGGTCCCCTAAACCAGACCACTCCTTTACTACAGACCAAAGTAGGCAGATACTCTGGTAGTAGGGACACTTAGTCCCAGCAAGTGACCCGAGTGACAATTTCTGATTAATGTGTCGGTCTCTTCATAGAAAGAGACACCTTTCCTGTAGCTCATTGGCCGGAGAAGGTCACCTGACCTGCTCCAAGTTCGGAGATGGTCCTTTTTGGAGAATCTGCTATTCGCATGTCCCTCCCCCACTGGAATGAAATATGCCAGCTCAACTCCATTCACTTCAATGGTGATGAGCTGCAATACCACCCACGGCCTGCAGTCAGATGTGGCGGTGTTTTTGGAAGAAAGTACGCTTGTATTAAAAATTCTAGACAACCCCTTTAAAACCCCTTAAAATAAGGAATTTTCAGATGACTCATCATTTGCCCTCACTAGGGACTGGAAAACCCATTTGATCCTTGAAAATGTTATCACGTTTCAGATTGACTTTTGTTTCGTTCCCTCGCTGTTATCAAGGTTTCTACTTGCTGAGAATAGAATTATTGTTACAGGTGGAAAGAAAAAAAATTCTGACCATTTCCTGAGCTGATGGGTTTGTTACAGTGTGTCAGTGAAGGGAATCTCTGATACGCTCAAATCTCTGATAAGTTGCTAAAAATGTAACATTGTGGGTAAGACGTATCAGTTTGGAGTCCTGGCTGTTTAACCTCTTGCCGCCACGCTAACGCCGATCGGCGTCAGCGCGGCGGCTCTCTCAGGTCTCACATGAACGCGCGCGCAACGCGCATTCGCGTTCATGTGATCGTACTCGGGAAAACTGAAACTACAGCCTGCCAGCGCTGATCATGTGCTGGCAGGCTGTAGATGCGAATAAAAACGCATTTAAAACGCATATCAGACGCTGTTTTGTAAACAGCGTCTAATGTGCCTGCTGTTTGCTCCTCTGGTGGTCCATCTGTCTGGGACCACCAGGGCAAACATAAGTAAAGTGCACCAATCACTACACACACACCCCCCCCCCTCACCCCCCATCACTGATTAACCCCTGATCACCCCCTGTCACCCCCCCTGTCACTAATCACCCCCCTGTAAGGCTCATTCAGACGTCCATATGTGTTTTGCGGATCCGCAAAATACGGACACCGGCAATGTGCTTTCCGCATTTTGCGGATCTGCACATTGCCAGAACTATATAGAAAATGCCTTTTCTTGTCCGCAATTGCGGACAAGAATAGGACATGTTCTATATTTTTGCGGATCTGGAAGTGTGGATCTGGAAGTGCAGATCCGCAATTCCGGATCCGAGCGGGACAAAGTCTGTCCCCATAGAATTGAATGTATCTACAATTCAGTTCCGCAAAATTTTGCGGAACAGAATTGCGGACGTGTGAATGAGGCCTAAGGGTCCCTTAGCGATCGCATATTTACAGCTTTCTCCTCTTTTTTTTTTTTTGCACATTTTTTAGAGATTTTTTCATCCACATTGATCGATGCTAATGAGGAAATCTGTGACGTTCATTTTTTTCTTTCAGCCCAGAGGCTGAACGGAAAAAAAAATCTCATTACCCGTATGCTCAATATAAGGAGAATCGCAGAAACTCCTAATGCTGGCCATACGGGTAATGATTGCGGAGACCCTCAAATGCCAGGGCAGTGGAAAAACCTCACAAGTGACCCCATTTTAGAAAGTAGACACCCCAAGGTATTCGCTAAGGGGCATAGTGAGTTCATGGAAGTTTTTATTTTTTGACACAAGTTAGCGGAAAATGAAATTTTTTGAAAAAAAAAATAAAAATTCCATTTCCTCTAACTTGTGACAAAAAATAAAAAATTCCATGAACTCACTATGCCCCTTAGCGAATACCTTAGGGTGTCTACTTTCCGAAATGGGGTTATTTATGGGGTGTTTTTACTGTCTGGGCATTGTAGTGCGTCAGGAAACAGGACAGGTGCTCAGAAAGTCAAAGTGTGGAAACTCACTTTTTTGCACCATAGTTTGTAAACGCTATAACTTTTACCCAAACCAATAAATATACACTTAGTGCATTTTTTTTTATCAAAGACATGTAGAACAATAAATTTAGAGAAAAATTTAAATTGAAATGTAGTGTTATTTGAAAATTTTTACAACAGAAAGCGAAAAATGTTGTATTTTTGCAAAAATTTTATCAAAAAAAGTAAAATATCAAAAAAAGTTAAAATGTCAGCAAGAATGAAATACCACCAAATGAAAGCTCTATTAGTGAGAAGAAAAGGAGGTAAAATTCATTTGGGTGGTAAGTTGTATGACGGAGCAATAAACGGTGAAAGTAGTGTAGTGCAGAATTGTAAAAAAGGGCCTGGTCACTAGGGGGTATAAACCTGTGGTCTTCAAGTGGTTAACTTACAATTGTACCGAACCCCTCAGCTGTGAGAAGTTTTTGTCCTGTGTAGGTTTTCAGCCCTTGAATGTAAATAAGAGTGTTTCCATTCACAGACAGCAAGCAGTCTTTAAAAATGGTAAGAAACTGGAATACAATGCACATCAGAAGTTGAAAACTGAGACATCTCACAGCTGGGGGTTTGATACAATTGTCTCCAGTTTAGATAAGAGAGAGCAGCAGCACACCTCTCTTTCCTGCCCTGATAGTTTGTTACAATGTTTCAGTGCAATGTTCCAATTTGTATCCGGTCCAGAGGTATGTCTGGATGGAATACAATGGCAACGAAACCTCAGCTGTGTGATGTACTAAGCATCTATAGTTCAGAAGCATGTCATTATTCTTTGACAGCAAGCAGAGATTTTAACAGTGGGATGGAACGTTTAAGTACGGAACGTTTTCTCTTATGTGCATGGGCACCTTTAAGCTGGCCTTATTCCTTAAAGTGGCTTTGGGCTGAACACTTGTTTGGCCCACAGCTGTTCCTCCTGATCTGCCGTACACTTGCACACTCTGCTCAGATGAGCAGAGTGTGGAGAGGGGAGTAAGCTGCTGTCAGACAGCTCTTATGCCCCATGAAAACATGCCGGATCCTTCTTCCCCCCAACATTTGCCGTCTAGGATGGTTAGGGCGCCTATAGAAAAGATGATTGGGCCTGTTAGATTTCAACATGTCCAATCGTTTATTCTTCCCAAGAGAAACTGAGGACACCCCCATGCACATGCCCCGTGGTTGGCCCGTCCAATTTCATTTTCCAGACTTGCCCCCAATGTTTATCTGTTGTGTCTGACCACCTTTCAAGTGGCACAAGATGTAAGCTGGGCATGAGCATTACACAAATATAAGCCAAACCTGCCGATTTTTGGCAGACCAAGAAAACTATAGGGCATTATATTCTTGAACATAGGAGCAGTATTATAGTAGTTATATTCTTGTACATAGGAGCAGTATTATAGTAGTTATATTCTTGTACATAGAAGCAGTATTATAGTAGTTATATTCTTCTACATAGGAGCAGTATTATAGTAGTTATATTCTTGTACATAGGAGCAGTATTATAGTAGTTATATTCTTGTACATAGGAGGCAGTATTACAGTAGTTATATTCTTGTACATAGGAGCAGTATTATACTAGTTATATTCTTGTACATAGGAGGCAGTATTATAGTAGTTATATTCTTGTACATAGGAGGCAGTATTATAGCAGTTATATTCTTGTACATAGGAGGCAGTATTATAGTAGTTATATTCTTGTACATAGGAGGCAGTATTACAGTAGTTATATTCTTGTACATAGGAGCAGTATTATACTAGTTATATTCTTGTACATAGGAGGCAGTATTATAGTAGTTATATTCTTGTACATAGGAGGCAGTATTATAGTAGTTATATTCTTGTACATAGGAGCAGTATTATAGTAGTTATATTCTTGTACATAGGAGGCAGTATTATAGTAGTTATATTCTTGTACATAGGAGGCAGTATTATAGTAGTTATATTCTTGTACATAGGAGCAGTATTATAGTAGTTATATTCTTGTACATAGGAGGCAGTATTATAGTAGTTATATTCTTGTACATAGGAGCAGTATTATAGTAGTTATATTCTTGTGCTTAGGAGCAGTATTATAGTAGTTATATTCTTGTACATAGAAGCAATATTATAGTAGTTATATTCTTGTACATAGGAGGCACTATTATAGTAGTTATATTCTTGTACATAAGAGCATTATTATAGTAGTTATATTCTTGTACATAGGAGGCAGTATTATAGTAGTTATATTTTTGTACATATGAGCAGTATTATAGTAGTTATATTCTTGTACATAGGAACAGTATTATATTAGTTATATTCTTGTACATAGGAGCAGTATTATAGTAGATATATTCTTGTACATAGGAGCAGTATTATAGTGGTTATATTCTTGTACATAGGAGCAGTATTATAGTAGTTATAATCTTGTACATAGGAGGCAGTATTATAGGTAGTTATATTCTTGTACACAGGAGCAGTATTATAGTAGTTATATTCTTGTACACAGGAGCAGTATTATAGTAGTTATATTCTTGTACATAGGAGGCAGTATTATAGTAGTTATATTCTTGTACATAGGAGGTAGTATTATAGTAGTTATATTCTTGAACATAGGAGGCAGTATTATAGTAGTTATATTCTTGTACATAGAAGCAGTATTATAGTAGTTATATTCTTGTACATAGGAGGCAGTATTATAGCAGTTATATTCTTGTACATAGGAGCAGTATTATAGTAGTTATATTCTTGTACACAGGAGCAGTGTTATAAGGGCAGTATTATAGTAGTTATATTCTTGTACATAGGAGGCAGTATTATAGTAGTTATATTCTTATACATAGGAGGCAGTATTATAGTAGTTATATTCTTGTACATAGGAGGCAGTATTTTAGTAGTTATATTCTTGTACATAGGAGCAGTATTATAGTAGTTATATTCTTGTACATAGGAGGCAGTATTATAGTAGTTATATTCTTGTACATAGGAGGTATCATTATAGTAGTTACACTGACGAGTAAAAGGGTAACAATGTTTAGATCTTTTGACTTTTAGGCTCCATATCTCACCATCTACTACAGCATAGAACGCGAGACTCCCAGCATTGTATAGACAATCATCTTGGAGATCTCATACATAAATTGAAGCTATTTTGCATATGATTAGTTCTGCAGATTCTTCTCATGTAACTACATTGTTACTGTTTTGCTCCTTGTGGTAAAACAATCTTTTTCTTCTTGTGGACTACAAATTACAACCTGTTCTCACATCCCCTGATAGCTCAGTGTGTGATTAGGTTGATTCCCAAGTGAAAGTTCACTGGTTCGAATCCAGGAGCCGCCATGAGGAAGATTCCCCAAGAAAAGAGAAGCAGCATCATCCAGCTCATCTATAGCGGTATCTTGGCCAAGAAAATTGCCAATCTGTCATCATGTGAGGCCATGACAGTTGGAAGAATATAAAATGAAGTCCGTTCATCCATTCCAAAGGCAAGAGGCAAAATATTGGAGTCAACAAGTCGGCTGATCACAAGGTCTATCAGTACTGGGGCGACAAACACGGCAGTGGAGGCGGCTCGTATCCTTCGTAATAGTGAGATCACAGACGTCCGTGCAAGCACCGTGTGACGCACATTACACAAGTCTGGAATGGTGGCCCGAAAAATGGTGAAGAAGACTCGACTTCAGTATTGTCATAAGAAGCGTCGGCTCGAGTTTCCAAAAAAAAACATTGGACGGTAGAAGATTGGAAATGGGTGATGTGGAGTGATGAGACGGAAGTCAATAGACTGGGCTCTGATGGGTGCAAATGGGTCTGGAAGAAACAAGGGAAAAGGGGCTAACGGATCGAGAAATTGAAGGAACTGTAAAGTTCGGCGGAGGAAGCCTGATGATATGGGATTGTTTCACAGCCAAAGGCTTCGGATACTTGGCCAGGATCGATGGTGGTCTCAATGCTGAGCTATATGTGAGTATCCTACAAGATGAGTTACTTTGTATACTTGAGTACTATGGGTATGAAAAGGAGGACATAGTGTTCCAGCAGGAGAACGACCCGAAGCATACGTTAAGATTGGTGAAGAAATGGTCAATGAAGTAGAGGTGCTGGATCGGCCCCACAGTCCCCAGACCTAAACCCAATCGGACACTTGTGTGTAGAGTCGAAGAAAAAGCTCTTTTCGTATCCAAGTGAGTCGCCCAGTATGCCCCAACCTTGGGAACGTGTAGAAAAGACCTGGGAACAGATTTTGGTGGAGACATGCTTGAATCTGATGCAGACCATGCCCAGAAGGATTCAGGCAGCGCTGAAAGCCAAAGGTGGATTTACAAAATAATAAAAATTTAGAATCTTAGGAGCTAAACAGTAACAATGCATTCACATGAGAAGAATCGGCAGAACTAATCACATGATAAATAGCTGCAATTTCTGTATGAGATAGCCAAGACGGGAGTCTACAAAATGATGGGAGTCTCACCTCCGAAGCTGCAGTGGATGGAGATATGGAGCCTGAAAGTCAAAGGTTCAAAACATTGTTACCCTTTTGCTCGTCAGTGTATATTTGTCTGCCTGGGGGAAGCGGTATTCTAGAAGTTATTCTGTTAGTACCAGAGCTTAAAGGGATTCTGTCACGGCATTTGACCTTATAGAGCTGCGGACATGCACGTCTACATTGCCGCTAGCATGTCCGCACTATACCTGTCCATAGTTCTGTGTGCTTTTATTTTGTTTAAAAATTTGATATGTAAATTCACTTGTGAAGGTGCCCAAGGGGCTGTACTAACCGTTCTGGTGCCCAGCCACGCCCCTCTGTGAAGTAACCCAGCACCGTCTACGTCCGCCGAATCTCCTCCTTCCTCTTAGTGAGATCGCGTAAATCTCGCGATGCGCACTTCAGACATAGTGTTCCTTCCATGTGCTGGCATCAGCCTCAGGGAAAGAACTGCCCATGCGCGAGCTTGCGCATCGCGAGATTTACGGCGATCTCACTGAGAGGAAGGAGGAGATTTGGCGGACGCAGGCGGTGCTGGGCTCCTTCACAGGGGGGCATGGCTGGGCACCAGAACGGGTAGTACCGCCCCTTGGGCACCTTCACAAGCGAATTAACATATCAATAAAATCATTTTTTAAGCAAAATAAAAGCACACAGAGCTATGGGACAGGTATATTGCTGACATGCTAGCGGCGATCTAGCCGTGCATGTCCGCAGCTCTATGGCTAGGTTCACATGACGACATTTTGTCGCACTATTGTTGCGCGACAATTTTTATAATGGAAGTCTATGGTGTCGCAACATGCTGCGACTGCGACGCAACTGTCGCAAAAAATCCATTCAAGATGGGTTTTTCTGCGACTGTCGCAGTCGCAGCATGTCGCATGTCGCAATGCACAAGAATATGTACAAGAATATAACTGCGATAATACTGCCTCCTATGTACAAGAATATAACTACTATAATACTGCTCCTATGTACAAGAATATAACTACGATAATACTGCCTCCTATGTACAAGAATATAACTACTATAAAACTGCCTCCTATGTACAAGAATATACCTGCTATAATACTGCCTCCTATGTACAAGAATATAACTACTATAATACTGCCTCCTATGTACAAGAATATAACTACTATAATACTGCTCCTATGTACAAGAATATAACTACTATAATACTGCCTCCTATGTACAAGAATATAACTACTATAATACTGCTCCTATGTACAAGAATATAACTACTATAATACTGCCTCCTATGTACAAGAATATAACTACTATAATACTGCTCCTATGTACAAGAATATAACTACTATAATACTGCTCCTATGTACAAGAATATAACTACTATAATACTGCCTCCTATGTACAAGAATATAACTACTATAATACTGCTCCTATATACAAGAATATAACTACTATAATACTGCTCCTATGTACAAGAATATAACTACTATAATACTGCTCATATGTACAAGAATATAACTACTATAATTCTGCTTCTTAGATTCCCATTATAAAAATTGTCGCGCGACAATAGTTCGACAAAATGTTGCGCGACAAATGTTGCAGTGAAGTTGTGCCCTATTTGTCGCGCGACAAATGTCGTCGTGTGAACGTAGCCTAAAGGCTAAAATGGGGTGACAGAATCCCTTTAAAGATTTCTTGTTGTCTCTCCCATGCTACTTACTTTTTCTCATATAAGGTGCTCTGGAACTGTTATATTGTAGATGCCTAATTCTGTTCTTATTTTTAGATATTTTTTTTATATGGTTTAACGTTTCAGAACAAATGTACACATAAACCATTTTACTGTATAGGTGGCATAGCAACCCCAGTTTTACAAGGCATAACAAACAAGTTTCTTTTGTGCCAAAGTTCATAAAGGTTATGGGAAAAAATTGCAAAAATATAAAAGAAAATAAATTTCACATTAAAAAACTAGACAATGACACGCTAAACTAATATTTGGGTTTTTAGAAAAAAAAATTGAAATTTCTTACTTATATTTTTATTATCATATTCAATAGCTAAAAACTTTAACGATGATAAATTAATTCGCAAAGTAAAATCTAAATATGAAAAATAAACTGCGTTTAGTTTTATTTAAATATTAGAAAAAAAATGACCTAGTTATTCATGTGTCTCAAGAGGAATTACTAAACGCTACATTTTTTTATTTTTTTTTGCTTATCTTGCCTATTTTTTCAGGACGAGTTACATAATGTCCTTTTGCATCCAGCAACATGTTATGCAATGAATAAAAAAAAAGTCAAAAATTTAGAAATCGGAACAAAAATTTTATTTGTTTACAAAGAGCACCAACTTTTATGTATTGTCCTTTTCTGTATTCTCTTTTTTTGTTCCCCTTTTAAGGCCGAGCAAAGGCTGGCCCTTTAAAAGGCGTGGAGCTGCAGGTTCTGTGATGCAATTGTAAACACTATGAGTAGGAACTTGTGTAGCCAGTTTACCCAGAATTCTCTGGGAAGGAGCTTGAAAAAAAAAAAAAAAAAAAAAAAAAACCTAAACGTTGAGAGAAGGAAGCAATATACAGGACAGCCTCAATGACAAAGCAGACTGCCCCTATCAGCGATCCGCAGAGAAGCTCTGTCCTCCGGATTACCTGGGCAAATGTAAGATATGGACGGTCTCCGGAGGGGGGTTTAGGGCTCTGGAAGATTGGCCCGGATGCAGGGTTTTTTTTATTGCATTTTTCTGCGACTCTGCAGGAGGAGCGCGCAGACGTATGGAAAGGGGGTAAAGTATGGACTGAAGCCATGTTTATGCTGAAGTTACAATGCTGATTGTGCACGCCTGACTTGAGCCGACATGCTGGCGGGGTTTAGGGAAGGGGGGCGGCGGCGGCGGCGTTATTAAATAGATCCGGTTGAATTTTGCAGCTTTTAAAATTTAAGCAAAAAGAAAATAATAATAATTTTTTATTTATTTATTTTTGGACGAGGGCTCAGACATGCCTGGCAGCTCTGCGACATGTCGGCGTGGTGTCGGCCTAGGAGGGGGAGAAGGGGTTAAGGGGAGGGTTAACGCTCTTGCTGCGTTCTTCGGCGCCGTGGGTTAACATGCTCCTTTTTGGAGGGCAGCGCTGCAGGATGGCAAGAGTTAAAAGGGGGTTCTTGGAGGCCAATGCAAGCTGAAGGGGCTGGCAGAGGCATGAATTGGGTTGTTTCAGCTTACCCTCCGGGTGGTGAAGGTTGCAGCGCTGAGACCTTTGAATTGGGTGTTAACCCTTGACATGCCGCACGGCTGGAAAAGCACGTTTCCAGGCTGAAAGGGACAAGTGCCCTCCCTTCCTTGGCCCCTTATCAATGACAGTTATAGGGGTGGAGGGCAGCATTGATTTTTTTTAACCCCTTCAGTTCTGAAACTTTGGCTGGGGTTTTCTTTTTTTCTTTTTTTAACCCTTTGGGCCCTCTCAAGAATTTACACAAATCACCGCTCTATAAAGAATTGAGCCCCCCCCCCCCCCCAAATCCCCTCCCCTGGCAGAGAAAGGCGTAAGTAGGCCAGTGCCTGGCTTCCAGAAGATTAAAGTGTTTTGAATCATCTCCAGCACCCAGTTTAACCCATGCCATGCTGGCCTAAAGACTGCCGGGCTGCGTTTAGCTCGTACCAAATCGTAAGGAGCGCTGTGGTTCTGCAACCAAATGTGTGCCAGGCAGGTGCAGCGAGAGGGCGGGCGGGGGGAGGCAGGGTACAAGTACAGGGTTTTCTGGACAAGGTAATTTTAACCCCTTTAATAGCTGCTTTAACCAGTTACGGTTGTGGCGAGCAGGCATGCGGAGACATCTGGGAGCTTGTTGGGAGTGGTAGTCCTTTAACTCGCCAATAGGTCAGCACGTGACCGCGCGCATGTGCCCAACTTTATTTAGATTTTTTTTGGAATGTAATGAATCACTGGGCTTCGGGAAGTTGTTGACTGCTGTACTGTACGTTCCGGGATTGAGTCGTCACTTGCTGTCACTGTGCAGCATCCTCGGGCACGTATTGATCTATGGATATATGTTTATAAGCGCTTTAACCTGAGGACTGAGGAAATCCATTTGTGAAGTACGTTAACTGCTCGGTCGTCTTAAGTGATATCCTGCAGCGATTCACGGTTGTATTTGTTGTCATTTGTATCGATTGTCATTTATATATATATATATATGTGTGTGTGTGTGTGCATTATGCATCTGCTGAGACAAAAAGTCAAGCACTGAATTTGACAGATAGTTAGTAATGTATATGGGGTGCAATGTTTGCAGAGGCACCAGGGTTAGCATGCCCAAGGGACCCCCCAAAGGGTCCTGCACTATGTATGATGACAGCTCACATGTCAGTGCCGTAACAGGAAATTGTTGATGGTTTTTGGGTCTACAAGCTATGCATATAAACTGCGTCAGGAGTGGAAATCTTATGCATTTGTTATCGTATCTATTTTGCATCTATTTTGCATTTATAATGTAAGCTCCACTTTGAGCTGATACAGTAGACGTTGGCCTGCGCCCAGGGACTATAGTAAGTGTGTTAATCTGCTTAAACAATAATGTGCACTACAAATTAATGCAGAAATAAATAAACTACTCTTAAGGCAGCGTACAAGAAGCGATATCAGCTAAAGGACAAAGGTTCGAGGACTTTGCTGCGCTCGCCTCCATGTACACACATCTGAGTTGCATCATAAGATTGTATTATTCTGCCGGAATGTTGCCATGTGATAGGGATGGCCTATTATTGCATTGGATTTTCCCTTATGTTACTGTTACATGGATTCTGGCAACTTGAAGTGTTTGGAAGGCTCCAGAACCCACCCACTTTTGACTTGCAGATCATCGAGGATCCCAAGATTGTGAGAGCACACTCCGTTCATATCTTGGCACTAAAGTTCCAAAAGCTGACGACTTAGCGCTCGCAATTTTGGTAGTTGTGGAGTTACGTAATCTAATTCTAAGGCTAAACAATAGGGACACTCATGGTGGGAACTTGTGGCCCTCTAATAATTAACCTGATCGTAGAAATGGTTTCAGAAGTTTCTTGGTCAGGGGCTATGAGCTGAGACCCTTGCTGATCCTTAGAATTAATGGGTTCTAACACTTGGAAGAACCCCATGGACTGTAATTAATTTCTCATAAAGTTCATCTGCTCAGACTGAATTTCTTTAATTTTAAGGCTACAGAAGATCCCCCGTTAATCACTCTTTAGGAGAAAATATTGATTTGTGATGATCAGAAACATTTGATTTTATACACAGATGTGTTGGGAAATCCCTGGCAAGCAATGTCCCCAACTTTTCCTTATTACAGAGAGAAGGGGTCAATTCAGACCCCATGGCAGTTCCCCGGATGTATAGATTTCTTATCTACTATTGGCCCCGGCTAAAAACCATCCTGTGAATGGCTACCCTTAGTTCTCCAAAGTAACATATAATATTACATTTTGTTTACTATATTATAATACAGATAAACTAATATGTGTATCTATATTTTTCAGCAATTTTATCCAAGCTTCACAAACGTCCCCCACTCTTTTTAGTTTGCTGCTGAATTTTTTTTTTTTCTAAAAAGTTATATTTATATTCTCAATAGAAATTATTTTTACACCATCAGGCTGGGAGTAGTCTGAGCCACCGATGGCACCGCTGTGTGGTCCACCACCAGGCCCATCTATTCGTTATGGACAGAACGGGGTTCTGTAGACTTCGTCTTCTGCTGGGTTCTTGGCCATTGACCAAATCCAGTTTTTTCTTAGTCCACTCTAGCATCAGGCTTACTTAAAGGGCTAGTAATCCTGTGCATAACTACATAAAGAATAGCATTCATGTATGTAGTTATATAAGTTTCCATACATTGACAGATTGGGATTGTGTAAAAGCATTTCATAAATAGCTGAGCACAAGGTATTTTCAACTACTTCCTGCATGCAAGAGACTGGCCTCCTTCAAGGCATCTCTGAGCTCGAATTTTACTGTACATTGGAAAATATATTTTCCTTTATTCACAGATTCTGCAAATTAATCCGTTCGTTTAACTTATGAACTTTATTCAGCCAGTTTTTAAGACTCTGGGTGAGCCACTTCACAGTTCATCTTCATAAGGACACCTGAGCAGCAGTACTGCCACATAGACAGGCCATGACACCGCTATACAGCCTAACAGGTGCAGAGGCCAAACTGTGACATTTCGGAGAGGGGCAGTGACATATTAGACGCCCTCCCCCATCAACTCTTACTGTATGCCCCATGTTCCTCAAGGTTACTAAACTGGATAGTGGGGATGGGCATAATATCAATGGCATGTTTTCTGCAGGACAAGGCTTTGGTTATGAGGCCGGAAATCAGGGAAAAATACCCCATTCTGCATTTTTACCACCCCCTCCATTGCAGGTTGAAATAAAATAAATGAGGGAAAAGCGTAAAAAAAACCATTCCTATTAATACTGGTTTATGAGTGCTATTTTTGCATTACAGGTGTAGTGTCCTAAAGTTGAATGAGGCCCTTAGGCCTTATTCACACGTCTGCATATATATCCGCATGTATTCCGCAATTCTGCAGAATACATGCGGTCCCATTGACTGTGAATGGGGCACGGAACGATGCGGAGAGCACACACTGTGCTCTCCGTATCATTTTTTGCAGAGCGCGCCGCCGATCTTACGGCCGCAGCTCCGCAAAAAAGTAGAGCATGTCCTATTCTTGCCCGCAATTGCGGACAAGAATAGACGTTTCTATGGGGCTGCCGGCCGGGTGTGTTTATGGATCCGCAATTTGCGTATCCATAAACACTACGGACGTGTGAATAAGGCCTTAGGCGGCATGAACGGTGCCTGTACGGTGATATACGTGTCCGTATAGCTCTGTATTACAGATGATATGATGCCTTTCCGTGATATTGTGCCGTCAATGATTCTGGATAGAAAAAATCTAAAGTATGGTATGGAAAAGATGGCTAGAACATGGCCTGATTTTGCATGGATCCAACCTAAACTCTCTGTGCCATAGGATACATAGTACGGTATAAACCCCATACACTGTAATAGGATGCCAGAGTGCATAGGAGCGGTAATATACCCCTTGTACATGGAGCCTTTTGAGATATATCAGCTCTGCTCATGAAGAGTGACTGATGTTGACCACAGCCTTTCCCTGGGAATATGCTGCTATTAATCCTTTTATTGCAATATGGCCGCTTCTTAAGACTTTGCTCCCGGGTAAAGTCTGTTCACACCGTGTTCATGTATCCAGGGAGCGATGGTTGCGATAACGTCAGATTTTACGATGGCATTATACGAGTTCCTAAGGCCGGAGGTATAAAGAGGAATGAATGTTTGTAGCAATATTAAAATGCCCCAAGGCAATGAGAAATTGGGGTATGGTCTCCTTAGGAGTCCGGGTGTTGGGAGTCCTGCCTATCCGAGGGTGAAGGCTCCAACCAGGGAACCAGTGCTACGTTATAATAGGCCGGGCGGTGATTGGAGGACGGCTCTGGATTGTAGCCTTCAATGAGATCACCCTGAAAAATGGCCGCCTCCACCTCATACACAAGGCAGGCCGGAGACGACGTGGATTTCACTTTTAAATGCTCGCTGGGTTACTGCAAAACTAGGATAAAAGCCAAAAGTGATAGCAAAGAGCAAATGATGTTTTGACTGCAGAGATTTGCTTTACTTAACACCGGAATAATCTGGGCATAGCTGGTATATCATAAGCATATTCCCGCAGAGGCTAAGGGTTATCATTCATTTACATTCCTACTGGTAAACATGTACACAACCCATAAAGTGAGATACTGCCTTGTATATAGTGATATGGAGCATGCTGGTATAACCTGGGTATCTCCTGTATATTATTATATATGTACAGCTGGTATAAGTTATACATCTTCTTGTATATAGTGATATGGAGCATGCTGGTATAACCTGGGTATCTCCTGTATATAATTATATATGTACAGCTGGTATAAGTTATACATCTTCTTGTATATAGTGATATGGAGCATGCTGGTATAACCTGGGTATCTCCTGTATATAATTATATATGTACAGCTGGTATAAGTTATACATCTTCTTGTATATAGTGATATGGAGCATGCTGGTATAACCTGGGTATCTCCGGTATATAATTATATATGTACAGCTGGTATAAGTTATACATCTTCTTGTATATAGTGATATGGACCATGCTGGTATAACCTGGGCATCTCCTGTATATAATTATATATGTACAGCTGGTATAAGTTATATATCTTCTTGTATATAGTGATATGGAGCATGCTGGTATAACCTGGGTATCTCCTGTATATAATTATATACGTACAGCTGGTATAACCTGGGCATCTCCTGTATATAATTATATATGTACAGCTGGTATAAGTCATACATCTTCCTGTATATAGTGATATGGAGCATGCTGGTATAACCTGGGTATCTCCTGTATATAATTATACATGTACAGCTGGTATAAGTTATACATCTTCTTGTATATAGTGATATGGAGCATGCTGGTATAACCTGGGTATCTCCTGTATATAATTATATATGTACAGCTGGTATAAGTTATACATCTTCTTGTATATAGTGATATGGAGCATGCTGGTATAACCTGGGCATCTCCTGTATATAATTATATATGTACAGCTGGTATAAGTTATACATCTTCTTGTACATAGTGATATGGAGCATGCTGGTATAACCTGGGTATCTCCTGTATATAATTATACATGTACAGCTGGTATAAGTTATACATCTTCTTGTATATAGTGATATGGACCATGCTGGTATAACCTGGGTATCTCCTGTATATAATTATATATGTACAGCTGGTATAAGTTATACATCTTCTTGTATATAGTGATATGGACCATGCTGGTATAACCTGGGCATCTCCTGTATATAATTATATATGTACAGCTGGTATAAGTTATACATCTTCTGTATATAGTGATATGGAGCATGCTGGTATAACCTGGGTATCTCCTGTATATGATTATATATGTACAGCTGGTATAAGTTATACATCTTCTGTATATAGTGATATGGACCATGCTGGTATAACCTGGGCATCTCCTGTATATAATTATATATGTACAGCTGGTATAAGTTATACATCTTCTTGTATATAGTGATATGGAGCATGCTGGTATAACCTGGGTATCTCCTGTATATAATTATATATGTACAGCTGGTATAAGTTATACATCTTCTTGTATATAGTGATATGGAGCATGCTGGTATAACCTGGGTATCTCCTGTA
Organism: Bufotes viridis; assembly: GCA_033119425.1. Lineage (NCBI taxonomy): Eukaryota > Metazoa > Chordata > Amphibia > Anura > Bufonidae > Bufotes > Bufotes viridis. The sequence goes on from CM065592.1 coordinate 32,425,024, forward strand.
TATAATTATATATGTACAGCTGGTATAAGTTATACATCTTCTTGTATATAGTGATATGGAGCATGCTGGTATAACCTGGGTATCTCCTGTATATAATTATATATGTACAGCTGGTATAAGTTATACATCTTCTTGTATATAGTGATATGGAGCATGCTGGTATAACCTGGGTATCTCCTGTATATAATTATATATGTACAGCTGGTATAAGTTATACATCTTCTTGTATATAGTGATATGGACCATGCTGGTATAACCTGGGTATCTCCTGTATATAATTATATATGTACAGCTGGTATAAGTTATACATCTTCCTGTATATAGTGATATGGAGCATGCTGGTATAACCTGGGTATATAATTATATATGTACAGCTGGTATAAGTTATACATCTTCTTGTATATCGTGATATGGACCATGCTGGTATAACCTGGGCATCTCCTGTATATAATTATATATGTACAGCTGGTATAAGTTATACATCTTCTTGTATATAGTGATATGGACCATGCTGGTATAACCTGGGTATCTCCTGTATATAATTATATATGTACAGCTGGTATAAGTTATACATCTTCCTGTATATAGTGATATGGACCATGCTGGTATAACCCGAGTATCATCTATAATGTAATTTACATACAATAAGGGTGATACTATTGTGGGATGTGGGCAGGCAGTACATGCCAAAAATCAGATCAGGAGTCAGCAGGGTTGTCATTGGTTGCCAAACCTAAAACCATTCTGGTATCATGTAGTGAGCTGAGGAGCAACAATGTATCACTGAGTGGTTGTTACTCATTGTTCCATTGTTAACCCCTCTCTCACCATGGCAACTTTCCCTGCGTCTGTTGTTGCAGCTGTTAACCATTGACTGACCAGCGTGAGGACCCACGTGGCTGCAGGTCACGGCTGGGAGCATTGGGTGGCCAGGTGTGTATGACATGAGCTTCATTTATGGCTTGGAGCTGGTGGCATTTTGACAAAAAGATTGATTTGATGTTTGTGTGACCAAGGACATGTGGAAGAGGCATTTGGACTGTGTGTGCTGTGGCTGCTCTTCTCTCAGGGTCTGCAAGGTCCGAGTACCGGCAGTGGGGGTTTTTCCTATAGCTCGGCGGTTACCTGGTCAGTAAGGTTAGCTATGGCAGAATTCCCACGTAAGTCACCAGGCCACCTGTGCAGGCGTCGAGCTGCCTCCGACTTATTGCATTGGAAAGCGGGCCGGGGGAAAATCCCCTGTAAGATGCCTTTGGAAGGTGAAATCTGATCCGTGCAATTTACCTCCAGAATGTGGAGCGGTACAGGTCACTCACTGGTTAATATGAATATAAACTGATGGATAAGCCCGGCCATATATATTACTGGACGCATATGGTGCTGTGCACATTAGGCATTTACTCAGAGTTAAATGAGTGAGGGGGAACGGAGTGGAAGCTCTGAGGTCTACCAAAAAGTACTGCTGACTGGAGACCTCCGGAGGCTGAGGTTACCATACATTACTAATCATACCGGTAACATCGGAGATACAGCCTTATATAAAATCATATGGAGCATGCTGGTATAACCTGGGTATCTCCTGTATATAATTATATATGTACAGCTGGTATAAGTTATACATCTTCCTGTATATAGTGATATGGAGCATGCTGGTATAACCTGGGTATCTCCTGTATATAATTATATATGTACAGCTGGTATAAGTTATACATCTTCTTGTATATAGTGATATGGAGCATGCTGGTATAACCTGGGCATCTCCTGTATATAATTATATATGTACAGCTGGTATAAGTTATACATCTTCCTGTATATAGTGATATGGACCATGCTGGTATAACCTGGGTATCTCCTGTATATAATTATATATGTACAGCTGGTATAAGTTATACATCTTCCTGTATATAGTGATATGGAGCATGCTGGTATAACCTGGGTATCTCCTGTATATAATTATATATGTACAGCTGGTATAAGTTATACATCTTCTTGTATATAGTGATATGGAGCATGCTGGTATAACCTGGGCATCTCCTGTATATAATTATATATGTACAGCTGGTATAAGTTATATATCTTCTTGTATATAGTGATATGGACCATGCTGGTATAACCTGGGTATCTCCTGTATATAATTATATATGTACAGCTGGTATAAGTTATACATCTTCTTGTATATAGTGATATGGACCATGCTGGTATAACCTGGGTATCTCCTGTATATAATTATATATGTACAGCTGGTATAAGTTATATATCTTCTTGTATATAGTGATATGGAGCATGCTGGTATAACCTGGGTATCTCCTGTATATAATTATATATGTACAGCTGGTATAAGTTATACATCTTCTTGTATATAGTGATATGGAGCATGCTGGTATAACCTGGGTATCTCCTGTATATAATTATATATGTACAGCTGGTATAAGTTATACATCTTCTTGTATATAGTGATATGGACCATGCTGGTATAACCTGGGTATCTCCTGTATATAATTATATATGTACAGCTGGTATAAGTTATACATCTTCTTGTATATAGTGATATGGAGCATGCTGGTATAACCTGGGTATCTCCTGTATATAATTATATATGTACAGCTGGTATAAGTTATACATCTTCTTGTATATAGTGATATGGAGCATGCTGGTATAACCTGGGTATCTCCTGTATATTATTATATATGTACAGCTGGTATAAGTTATACATCTTCCTGTATATAGTGATATGGAGCATGCTGGTATAACCTGGGTATCTCCTGTATATAATTATATATATGTACAGCTGGTATAAGTTATACATCTTCTTGTATATAGTGATATGGAGCATGCTGGTATAACCTGGGCATCTCCTGTATATAATTATATATGTACAGCTGGTATAAGTTATACATCTTCTTGTATATAGTGATATGGAGCATGCTGGTATAACCTGGGTATCTCCTGTATATAATTATATATGTACAGCTGGTATAAGTTATACATCTTCTTGTATATAGTGATATGGAGCATGCTGGTATAACCTGGGTATCTCCTGTATATAATTATATATGTACAGCTGGTATAAGTTATACATCTTCCTGTATATAGTGATATGGAGCATGCTGGTATAACCTGGGTATCTCCTGTATATAATTATATATGTACAGCTGGTATAAGTTATACATCTTCCTGTATATAGTGATATGGACCATGCTGGTATAACCTGGGTATCTCCTGTATATAATTATATATGTACAGCTGGTATAAGTTATACATCTTCTTGTATACAGTGATATGGAGCATGCTGGTATAACATGGGCATCTCCTGTATATAATTATATATGTACAGCTGGTATAAGTTATACATCTTCTTGTATATAGTGATATGGAGCATGCTGGTATAACCTGGGCATCTCCTGTATATAATTATATATGTACAGCTGGTATAAGTTATACATCTTCTTGTATATAGTGATATGGACCATGCTGGTATAACCTGGGTATCTCCTGTATATAATTATATATGTACAGCTGGTATAAGTTATACATCTTCTTGTATATAGTGATATGGAGCATGCTGGTATAACCTGGGTATCTCCTGTATATAATTATATATGTACAGCTGGTATAAGTTATACATCTTCTTGTATATAGTGATATGGACCATGCTGGTATAACCTGGGCATCTCCTGTATATAATTATATATGTACAGCTGGTATAAGTTATACATCTTCTTGTATATAGTGATATGGAGCATGCTGGTATAACCTGGGTATCTCCTGTATATAATTATATATGTACAGCTGGTATAAGTTATACATCTTCTTGTATATAGTGATATGGAGCATGCTGGTATAACCTGGGCATCTCCTGTATATAATTATATATGTACAGCTGGTATAAGTTATACATCTTCTTGTATATAGTGATATGGAGCATGCTGGTATAACCTGGGTATCTCCTGTATATAATTATATATGTACAGCTGGTATAAGTTATACATCTTCTTGTATATAGTGATATGGAGCATGCTGGTATAACCTGGGCATCTCCTGTATATAATTATATATGTACAGCTGGTATAAGTTATACATCTTCTTGTATATAGTGATATGGACCATGCTGGTATAACCTGGGTATCTCCTGTATATAATTATATATGTACAGCTGGTATAAGTTATACATCTTCCTGTATATAGTGATATGGACCATGCTGGTATAACCTGGGCATCTCCTGTATATAATTATATATGTACAGCTGGTATAAGTTATACATCTTCTTGTATATAGTGATATGGGCCATGCTGGTATAACCTGGGTATCTCCTGTATATAATTATATATGTACAGCTGGTATAAGTTATACATCTTCTGTATATAGTGATATGGAGCATGCTGGTATAACCTGGGTATCTCCTGTATATAATTATATATGTACAGCTGGTATAAGTTATACATCTTCTTGTATATAGTGATATGGAGCATGCTGGTATAACCTGGGCATCTCCTGTATATAATTATATATGTACAGCTGGTATAAGTTATACATCTTCCTGTATATAGTGATATGGAGCATGCTGGTATAACCTGGGTATCTCCAGTATATAATTATATATGTACAGCTGGTATAAGTTATACATCTTCTTGTATATAGTGATATGGACCATGCTGGTATAACCTGGGCATCTCCTGTTTATAATTTTATATGTACAGCTGGTATAAGTTATACATCTTCTTGTATATAGTGATATGGAGCATGCTGGTATAACCTGGGCATCTCCTGTATATAATTATATATGTACAGCTGGTATAAGTTATACATCTTCTTGTATATAGTGATATGGACCATGCTGGTATAACCTGGGTATCTCCTGTATATAATTATATATGTACAGCTGGTATAAGTTATACATCTTCTTGTATATAGTGATATGGACCATGCTGGTATAACCTGGGCATCTCCTGTATATGATTATATATGTACAGCTGGTATAAGTTATACATCTTCTTGTATATAGTGATATGGAGCATGCTGGTATAACTTGGGCATCTCCTGTATATAATTATATATGTGCAGCTGGTATAAGTTATACATCTTCTTGTATATAGTGATATGGACCATGCTGGTATAACCTGGGTATCTCCTGTATATAATTATATATGTACAGCCGGTATAAGTTATACATCTTCTTGTATATAGTGATATGGACCATGCTGGTATAACCTGGGTATCTCCTGTATATAATTATATATGTACAGCTGTTATAAGTTATACATCTTCTTGTATATAGTGATATGGCCCATGCCGGTATAACATGTAGAAAAGTCACGGACTATGGCGCCGTCAGGTGTTGGTTTGTCTTACTGAAGAGACAGACAGACACATCTGGGACCACGTGGAGGCGTTTGTCTACATACAGTGGTTCTATGCAGAGACCAGATGGAGCGTTTGCAGGAAATGAGGGACTGGTGAGGGGGGATAGATTTGCAGTATATATCTGAGTATTTGGTAGATATAGAAGATACAACTGATGTACAATAGTCTATTTGATCGTCATGTTGCAGCAGTAGGTGGCCAGGGGGACAACCAATGTGGGGTGGTCACCCAGCTTTCCCAGAATCCTTAGAGCTCGTTCTGGCTAATTATACAGCAACATGTAGCCCGAGGATTTCTATTGTGTAGTGAATCATATCAGGTACCTGCGGAGAATCAGTGTGAGGACCCTGCTTATCTGCAGACCTACGTGCTGTGGTCCTCATGGTGTTTTGCTGGCTCTGGCCGGGATGTGAGGTCCTTTTTTTTTTTTTTTTTTTTTTTTTTAAACCCGTCAGACACAAGTGCTCCATAAACCTGCTTCTTAAAGGGGAGTTTCTCTTTTGGAAATAAAATGTATAAGCGCTATACTTTGTCTTTCTAGAAACCCTTTATTTGGCAAAAAAATGTTCTGTCCCTTTAAATTTTCATATCTTCACTATGGAGGTGGTTTGACAGCTATGGGTAGCCACCTAGTAAGGGGTGGTGGGGAGGACCATTTCCAAACCGTCTGGTTTTGGACTAATATTCTGGATTATAGGATGCTGGATGAACAGAATTAAGACAGTGAATCGTTGGCGGCAATGAATAGGGGCAGACGGCAGATTTTCTCACACATTTGCTTCCCATAGGATATCCCTGGGGTGATGTGTTGCTCGAGCCCCTGACAGCTGCAGGTCAGAGGTCAGCCGCAGCTTTGTGTTCTCCACTTATGTTCTATGGAAGTGTCATGAGGGGGGGGGGACACACACACAAAAAGTGAATTAGTCTTCTGGAATAGACAGATCCGTGCTGAGAGTCCATCACTGAGTCCATCCTGAGTCTGACATGTCCTGAGACCTCTCCATTCATACCCGGCTATCATCCATAGTGACCAGTCACAAGTAGCCCTGTAATTATCATCATCATCAACCCATATAACTGCGTCATGGCCCTGGTCGTGATCAGTCATTACCGTATGTCGGCGTCCTATCATTATAACACATCATTGTCATACCATGTAGCATCGGTACTTAAATACTATTTGTAGAGGTCCAAGTACTCGGGTGTGCCGCCGGGTGAAGGTCCAAGCCGCTACAAATGTAAGATGAGGCAACACCAGGGGGTGCCACGCATCGAATCCATACCGATCCTCTTAGTGTCCGAAAACAGTAAGTGCCCCTCAGACAATAATGATGCCCCTTAGTGCCCCTCAGACAATAATGATGACCCTTAGTGCCCCTCAGACAGTAGTGATACCCTTTAGTGCCCCTCAGACATTAATGATTCCCTTTAGTGCCCCTCAAGTAGTAATAATGTCTGTTAGTGCCCCTCAGACAGTAATGATTCCCCTTTGCCCCTCAGAAAGTATGGTGCGCTTTAGTTCAGATAGTAATGGTGCCCCTTAGTGCCCCTCAGACAGTAATGATGCCTTTTAGTGCCCCTCAGACAATAATGATGCCCCTTAGTCCCCCTCCGACAATAATGATGACTCTTAGTGCCCCTCAGACAGTAGTGATACCCTTTAGTGCCCCTCAGACATTAATGATTCCCTTTAGTGCCCCTCAAGTAGTAATAATGTCTGTTAGTGCCCCTCAGACAGTAATGATTCCCCTTTGCCCCTCAGAAAGTAATGATGCGCTTTAGTTCAGATAGTAATGGTGCCCCTTAGTGCCCCTCAGACAGTAATGATGCCCCTTAGTGCCCCTCAGACCGAAATGATGGCCTTTAGTGCCCCTCAAACAATAATGATAACCCTTAGTGCTCCTCAGACAGTAATGATGGCCTTTAGTGCCCCACAGACAGTAATGATGCCCCTCACACAGTAATGATGCCCTTTAGTGCCCCTCAGATAGTAATGATGCCCCTTAATGGCCCTCAGACAGCAATGATACCATTTAGTGCCCCTCAGATAGTAATGATGCCCATTAGTGCCCCTCAGATAGTAATGATGTCCGTTAGTGCCCCTCAGACAGTAATAATGCCTTTTAGTGCCCCTCAGATTGTAATGTTGCCCTTTAGTGCGCTATAGATAGTAATGTTGCCCTTTAGTGCCCCTCAGATAGTAATGTTGCCCTTTAGTGCCCCTCAGACAGTAATGATTCCCCTCAGACAGTAAAATTCCCCCTTATTTCCCCTCACACAGCATTGATGCCCCTTAGTGCCCCTCAGAGAGTAATGATGCCTTTTAGTGCCCATCAGGTTGTAATGATGCCCTTTAGTGCTCCTCAGATAGTAATGATGCCCCTCAGACAGTAATGATGCCCTTTAATTCCCCACAGACAGTAATAATGCCCCTTAATGGACCTCAGACAGTAATGATGCCCTTTAGTGCCCCTCAGACGGTAATGATGCCCTTTAGTGCCCCTCAGACAGTAATGATGCCCTTTAGTGCCCCTCAGACAGTAATGATGCCCTTTAGTGCCCCTCAGACAGTAATGATGCCCTTTAGTGCCCCTCAGACAGTAATGATGCCCTTTAGTGCCCCTCAGACGGTAATTATGCCCTTTACTGCCCCTCAAGTAGTAGTGATGCCCTTTAGTGCCCCTCAGGCAGTAATGTTATCCTTTAGTGCCCCTCAGACAGTAATGATTCCCCTCAGACAGTAAAATTCCCCCTTATTTCCCCTCACACAGCATTGATGCCCCTTAGTGCCCCTCAGAGAGTAATGATGCCTTTTAGTGCCCATCAGGTTGTAATGATGCCCTTTAGTGCTCCTCAGATAGTAATGATGCCCCTCAGACAGTAATGATGCCCCTTATTTCACCTCACACAGTAATGATGCCCTTTAATTCCCCACAGACAGTAATAATGCCCCTTAATGGACCTCAGACAGTAATGATGCCCTTTAGTGCCCCTCAGACGGTAATGATGCCCTTTAGTGCCCCTCAGACAGTAATGATGCCCTTTAGTGCCCCTCAGACGGTAATGATCCCCTTTAGTGCCCCTCAGACAGTAATGATGCCCTTTAGTGCCCCTCAGACAGTAATGATGCCCTTTAGTGCCCCTCAGACGGTAATTATGCCCTTTACTGCCCCTCAAGTAGTAGTGATGCCCTTTAGTGCCCCTCAGGCAGTAATGTTATCCTTTAGTGCCTCTCAGATAGTAATATTATTCTTTAGTGCCCCTCAGACAGTAATGATGCCCCTTAGTGCCCCTGAGACAACAATGATCCTCCATGGTGCCCCTTAGTGCCCCTCAGACAGTAATGGTGCCTCTTAGTGCCCCTAAGACAACAATGATGGCCCTTAGTGCCCCTCAGACAGTAATGGTGCCCCTTAGTGCCCCTCAGACAGTAATGGTGCCCCTTAGTGCCCCTCAGACAGTAATGATGCCCCTTAGTTCCCCTCATACAGTAATGATGCCCTTTAGTGCCCCCCAGATAGTAATGATGCCCTTTAGTGCCCCTCAGATAGTAATGATGCCCCTTAGTTCCCCTCAGACAGCAATGATGCTCTTTAGTGCCCCTCAGACAATAATGTCCAATAATGTCCTTTGATATCCCATAATAACAACCTAAACATGCTGAGATTTGTAGTCCCCTCGTCTTATACCTCTGACACTGGTAGATTCCGGTTTCCATTCTGTGTGTTGTGTCGTCAACCACTGTCCAGGGAATCTAATCTGTGTATCTAAGCCTGTCATATGTGATACTTTCTGCTGAGATGTGTATCTAAACATATCATATGGGATACTGTCTGCTGAGCTATGTATCTAAACCTATCTTGTGTGATACTGTCTGCTGAGCTATGTATCTAAACTTATCATCTGCAATACTGTCTGCTGAGCTATGTATCTAATTGTATCATGTGTGATACTGTTTGCTGAGCTATGTATCTAATCCTATCATGTGTTATACTGTTTGCTGAGCTCTGTATCTAAGCCTATCATGTGTGATACTGGCTGCTGAGCCACTGTATCTAAACATATCATGTGTGATACTGTCTCTAAGCCTATCGTGTGTCATACTGTCTACTGAGCTGCTGTATCTAAGCCGATACTGTCTGCTAAGCTGCCGTATGTGGTCTTGTCTTGTGTGATACTGTCTGGTGATCTGATGTATCTAACTCTTTCTGTCACGTTGGATACACTGACAGAGAGTATCTCTGTGGGCATCGCCCCCACTTCTCTGCTTTGCTCCTTTTATAAGTCACATTGTGAGAGTCCATGGAGTGTGACTAACGGGTGACATCATCAGTGACCACCACTACTTGGAATATTACAAGGAAAATCATTAAAGGTCTAGCCCAGGACTAGAAAAGCATGGCTTCTTCAAGCAACAGCGCCACACCTGTCCATGGGTTGCGTCTGGTATTTCAGCTCAGCTCCGTTGAAGCGAATGGAATTTGATTGCAATACCACGCACAACCTGTGCACAGCTGTGGCGCTGTTTCTGACACAAGCTATGTTTTTCTAATCCTTGTATGTGCAGTGGGGCAAACAATAGGGTGGGATGGGTCAACCCCAGACGGCCTGTCTGCTAACGGGTTCTTCAGAGACAGAGATGAGACATTTAGTATGTCCCACCAACAGGAACATCATTACTGTGCCCTTAGACCTTACAGATCATGGGGTGGGGGAGGGTCAGGGGTTAACCCATACGGTAGAGTTTTGCTTTACAGCGTCTTCTATAGACGTGGAGAAAGAACTGCGACGCGTTTCGTGTCTTGCCGACTCGGCAGCTATCGGTGCTCTTGACTTGTGTTTTCTCCATAGATACATAATAGACGTCTGCAGAATGTAAACCAATCAATAGGGTAACACTGACGCGTTCCATAAAGCCTTTATTTTCCACTACCTCATCCTTCGATAAAATATTTTTTCATCTTCAGGATAGGCTGCAGATGGTTCCAATTTCGGGCGCTAAAATCAAAGGCTGAAAGGAGAATCGTATTCCTGACAGGAGATCTTCACATGAAAGCTGATTAGCGGCATAATTGTAGCCCGGTCCCGGCCACTGCAGACGTACACAAGAGCTTCACGGGACAGAAGAAGGATTTCTTTTAGTCTAGTATCTCCTCTGTTCTCCCGTGCAGTCTGATATTTGCCCCCACCCCTTGTAGAAGAGAAGATGGGTGATGTGATCCTCAGCATGGTACCTCCCCACCGTTTTCCTATTATTGTGGTGCCCAATGAGGGTGCAGAAGTTTAGACCTGGTTTTCAACAACCAAAGGGAAGGGTAAATGGGGCCATCCAAAGTCCAGAGCTTCTTGTTGAGCCCACAGCTTCCATATAAAACGCTTGTATGGTGTTGAATGGGGCCAACCAGAATCTGGGTCCTCCTTTTGGCCCGATAGGAGTTAAATGGCCCAAATTTCTTGGTGATTATGATCTTCAGACTGGTACTCTTTCACGTTCTGCTAGTATTGAGGTGCCTCAAGAGGAAGTCTAGAGCCAATACACACCACCCAATGGGAAGGCCATTGGGCCAACCATAGCCAATGCCCACCTCTTGGGCCTATAGTTACCAAATAACACTAGCCAGTGTGGGTCTTTAGGAGAGTTTAGTAGCCTCACCTTCATCGTGATCATAATCTTTAGACTGGTACTTCTCTATGTTATGGTAACATCGAGGTACCTCAAGAGGAAGTCTAGAGCCACCCAATGGGAAGGTTAATGAGCCAACCAGAGCCAGTGCCCACTTCTACTAAATAACAATAGCCAGTGAAAAGTTGAATGGGTCTTTTTTGGGTCTGTAGGAGTTTAGTAGCCTCACCTTCATGGGGATCATAATCTTTAGACTGGTACTTCTCTATGTTATGGTAACATCGAGAATCCTCAAGAGGAAGTCTAGAGCCACCCAATGGGAAGGTGAATGAGCCAACCAGAAAAGTTGAATGGAACTAAACAAAATCTGGAACCCCTTTTTGGGCCTGAAGGTGTTAAAAGGCACCACTTTCATGGTGATCAATCATGATCTCCAGACTGGTACTCCTCCGTGGTCTTTTAGTATTAAGGTGTCTCAGGAGGAAGTCTAGAGTCAATACACACCACCAGTGGCGTAACTAGACTGGGCCACACAGCAAATATTTGAACAGGAACGCAAAAGCAACTTCTTCGCACCCCCCTCTTCCCATGCAACCTCCACTCCTGTGGGTCAAGATCGCTCTCTCAGACGAGGCCCGGCAGCCACTCCGTCAGTTTCCTACAGTCTGACAATAAAATCTTTTAGTCCTCCTCCTGGGTGGGCTTTTTCTGAGTTTGGGACCCAAAGCAGCCACTTCCTCTATAGCTACGCCCCTGCACACAACCCAATGGAAAAGTGAATAGGCCAACCAGAACCAGTACCCCCATTTTGGTCTCATAGATGGCAAATAACATGACCCAGTAGAAGGTTGTCTGGGTTGAACGGTACCAACCAGAAACCTCTCATTTGGATCTATAGTTGTTAAAAGGCACATATGCCCCTGAGATGGGCACCTGCACAAAGTGTGATCCTTAAAATGGTACTCCTCCACATTATGTTATCATTTGGATGTCTCATAAGGAAGAGTAGTCTAGAGCAGATTTACACCACCAATGGGACGGTGAATGGAGACAACGAGAGCCAGTGCCCCCCCCCCCCCTCTTGGGCCCAAATGACACATACAGGATGCTTTTGAGGCGGACACTTACCAAGAGATGGGTGGAGTTCTCCTACAATGAAGAGGTCTACAGCTGGTGCATCCCACCAAATGGGAAGGTGAGTGGAGCCAACTAGAGCCTGAGCCCCCATGGGCCACAAATTAAGCAAATAGACCCACATGTGTGACCCATATGCCCTTAAGATGGACACTTGTAAGAACCTCAGACTACAACCTCTCCCTATAGTGTGGGGAATGGGAAGACCACTCAGTGGGAAGGTGAATGGGGTCAAACAGTGTCTGGGCCCCGTCTAGAGCTCATAGTAGACAAACTGCCCCAACGTGAGATGGGCACATATATAAAAGCGCCGCTTGATGGTGTTTCTAGATTCAGGGCCAACACATGGGAGAAATTGCCCTCACGCTGCCCCTACTTCTAAAAATGCCTTCTATATCTCTAAGAATCTTGCAGTTTGCGTCTGGGCTTGGATCATGTCCTCCGTATGTGTCTTCCATCCTCCGGGCACAGTCGCTGTATTACGCAGAGGGGAGCGCGCGCTTCTTCCCTTCGTCTTTAGATGTTTACTTTCATGTCTCTTGGTTTTCTAAGTAATCAGCACAAACATGGAATCCAGACATTATCAGATCGACCTCTGGGTGTGCAGGATCTGACCAGGGTCTTCTGCTGCACGGATCACCGCACCGTAATCCAGATGATGAGACGTCATCATGGTGGTAGAGGTTGGCCTGGGTTTAAGTTTTAGAAATTCCAGCATATATCGTGTGTGATACTCTCCAGGGTATCTAAACCTATTGTGCGTGTTATACTATTTGCTGAGCTGTGTATCTAATCTTATTATGTTTGATACTGTCTGCTAACATAGGGTATTATATAGCAGTGTTGGGTAGTAGTGTGTATATACTGGTATAACATAGGGTGCTATATAGCGATATGGGGTAGTGGTGTGTATATACTGGTATAACATAAGGTGCTATATAGCGGTATGGGGTAGTAATGTGTATATACTGGTATATAATGGGGTCACTTGTGGTTTATGACTATAGGGAGGGTCTCTATGAATAGCATGAGACTCCCCTCCGCCATCGTCACTCGGGCTGCCCCTGTCTCCGGGGTGTAGACTAGATAACAAGTCACTATGGAGCTGCGGGTTAATTAGGTACCTGGCATGATGCCCGTCCGCTCCGTGTTTACATCAGCGCCACTCTGTTTTCTTCGACGGTTGGCAAACAGTGAGCTGTAGATATTCCTCACAATGATCTGTAGATGTAATAATGTATACTGGTGGTAGCAGCCCAAAATGGCTCCTGCCCCTTGTGGTGGGGGCCCTCAGATGTCCCCCATAAAGGTGAGAAACACAATCGATCACAGGCGTTGGAAAAGTCCGACATGTGTTCGTCATGGTATCCGCAGATATCTTCCGTAGATTTGCTGCCGATCTAACCATGGATTAGCCCCGCCCAGTGGGACTCATCCGCATGAGATCCATCCCTGTTTCCATTCAGGAACCCCGCCAAGAAGGGAGGTCTCAATGAGAGGCAGGGGGGTTTCCCAAATTTTCCGCAGTTTCTATCGAATTTTGGGGTGCAGTACGTGAAATTTAAACCGGTTTTCATACTGATGACCTATCCTCAGGACCTTGGTCCCTTGCCGATCAGCCGGTGAGCACCGCCACCACCTCTGTTTGCCGACCACAACGCCGTCCATTGGATAGTGGCTATGCTTGGTATTGCTGCTCAGCCGGATTCACCAAGGAGACGTGACCGACGAATGTGACGTCACTGGCCATGGAAGAGGTCACGCCCTCTTTAAACAGCTGATTGGTGAGTGGCTAGATACTGACAACCTATCCTGATGGTAGGTCATCAGTATAAAACACTCTGAAAACCCCTTAAAGCCAAGTCAACACAACCCTAGGAGGATTTCTCTCATCTCCATCTGGTAAAGCTGGGTGGTAACCAAGATGTCTGCCGTGACCGCTGCCACAGGGGTTGTCACCCAGCTTTCTAAGAGGGGGACGTGGCACTAAGGAGGTCAGACCCCTGCAATCGTAAAGTGATCCTGGATCCTTTATTAGATCCCTTTAATAGCCCATTATGTGATATTACGTTATGTGGATGATGTGACTGTGCCGGATTGAATTACTCTTGCGACCTAAAGCTGCGCCGGGCCCTCTCAGATCGGAGGAAGTAATAATAGGCTTCTGGAAGAAAGACGTTAAGTCGCTGCCCTGCTGAGCTTACATAAAGTGTCCTTGTCCCTGCGAACCCCCTGCTATGCACAGATGTAGCAGAGCTGAATTGGTCATGTAACCATTTCATCTGTGTAATCTTATTCCGGCCTAATATTGTGTAGGCCGCCCTCGCAGCAGAAGAACGGCTCTGACCCATCATGGCATGGACTCCACAAGACCCCTGAGGAGTCCATGCCATTGTTGATACCCCACAGGCTGTAAAACCATCTTGATCATGTGCATCTGAGCCAAATGTAGGGGCTGAAGTGCACAAAACCGCAAGTTTTACCACAAAAGGCACCATTTGGCGGCACATTTTATGCATTTACCCACACACACAAAAAAAAAATTGTGACTTTATTTAATTGCGTTTTTTGTACCACATCATGACCCTACTTCCACGGCTGCACTAGTGAATGTCATGAGCATAATCAATACAAGAATGTGTCCATTCACTGACAGCAAGCAAGAACATTACTAAGTTGCACAATTCATTTGGGGTCATTTATCAAACTGGTGTACAGTAGAACTGGCTTAGTTGCCCATAGCAACCAATCAGATTCCACCTTTTATTTTGGACAGCTCCTTTGGGAAATGAAAGGTGGAATCTGATTGGTTGCTATGGGCAACTAAGCCAGTTCTACTTTACACCAGTTTGATAAAGTTTTATTGATAGAAACCTGTCTAAATGTAAGAGTTGTCACCCATCACGTTCACCGGTGAAGGATTTAGTTAAAATCGCCCAATTACTATAACCAATGAGTATTTTTGGCCTCAAAAATAACATATTTTAAGTTGTAATTCATTTCTGGGGTTTCTCTTCAGCTTTGTCCACATAATTAGTCACAAAATTAATTAACAACGCAGAGTTGTTACCTCAGCAAAATGTGGCGGATTAGCATTTCTGGGAATTATTTTACAATGGAAACCATAGCGGAGGCCTTCATGTTAAAAGTTTAGCTTAAAGTACCCTGAGATGTATGTGAGGTGCCGGCTAGAGAGAGTATGGAAGTTATGGCGGGTCCTTTCTCTGAACCCCTCTCCTCTGTTACTCAGGATGAAGGGCTGATAAGAGAGAGAGGCTCCTGCTCTGAGAACTAGGCCCGACCAGCGTTATACGCGATCAGCCATGATAATGGGCCACCAACGGCCCAATACTGTGTAGGCCACCACCAGAACGGCTCTGAGCTTATGGTGTCATGGACGCCACAGGACTTCTAAGGAGTCCAGTGGTATCTGCCTGATGCGGCCTATGTGGATCCCAAAATTTGGAAACAAGTCGTCGCCTTCATCTCTTTGTCAAGTTCCTCCTTTCTGGACAGTGTTTGCACTGTGGTCGAGACGTTATCCTGCTGATAGAGGACACTGCCATTAATGAGCACCACTGCCACGAAGGAGGGTACTTGTCTGTACAATGGTTAGGTAGGTGGTACGTGTCACATTCACATGGTGCCAGGACACGTGGCCACCACTGGCTTGTCTTCCTACCATCCTGGTGCCATTTCCTCCCTGGGTAAGTGACGCTCATGGACCCAGCTGTCCATGATGTATCCTGATTCATTAGACCAGGCCACCTTCTTCCATTGCTCTGTGGCCCAGTTCAGATGCTTACGTGTCCATTGGTGGCTCTTTCAGCAGTGGACAGGGGTCAGCATGGGCAAGCTGTGATGTCATGTGTCCTCTGACACCTTTCTGTCATCCCTAGCAGTAATGTTGTCAGCGCTCGGCTCTACAGTAGTTCTTCTGTAGGATCGGACCAGGTTAACCTTCATATTTTCCTTCATCAATGTCCCAAGACATAAAATAACATACTTACCAACATTTCAGTTGGTAAAATCCAGAAGATGAGCCCCAACACCACCTGGGAACAGTGATCGCGTTCTCCCCACCCATTTTTTAGCCTGGGACAGCACAAATTTGCCAGGACTGTCTCTGAAAATCAGGGACAGTCCAGTCCAATTCGGGACAGTTGGCAACTATGAAAAATTAGACACATATTTGGTATTATCGGGACCATAAGAATTTATAGCATCTTTCTTGACGATTTGTATAAAACAGTGTCTTTTTTCCCCTCAATTTTTGCCAAAAATACACATGGCTATAAATCAAATGCTAGTGTATATGCTCCAGAGCATGGCACCTGCTCAAAGTGCAGCTGATCGCGCAAAAAACAAAGCCTCATACAGCTGCATCCAACTAAGAATAAAAAAATGTAATACCTAAATCAAAAAATTGTTCTTGTCCTTATGGCCAAAACTGGCCTGGTCCTCAAGGGGTTAACAGGTAACGCCTCACGAAATATATAAAACCCCTAGTATTGTGTTAATGAATTGATAGTCTATTGCATTCCCATCAGACGTTCATGAGATCCACCATGCTCAAACACCAACCATACTGGATCATCTCTTAAGGGTGGCCCACACTTCCTTCCTGGTTGTCACAGCTCTGCCCTCCTCAGGTGGGCGGTTCCTTTATAAACACTACTTAAAAACTTGTGAATCTTAATTTAAAGTAGTAGAAAATCGGAGCAGTCTGGCCTGTAGGTCATGCACAACTCCCAGGAACCAGATGTCCCTTTCTTCCACCCTTCGGCGGCGGTCCATCCGTTCTGTCGAAGAATCCACAAGCAGTTCTCAAGCATTTCTAGCCAATAACTTCTTGAACATATGGTGAGTTACTCGGAGGTATCGTTTCTTATCGCACCCAGACTCATTACTGCTTTTAATCTGGATTTCTATTGAATAGGGTTAATGGAGCCACCACTACCACCCCCACCATCCATTAAGTTCTGTAGCGTTGAGATAAGCCATTAATGACTGTCTCTTCTGGCGAGGCGCACACAGTCTGAGGGTTTAATGCTGTTTCTATGGTTCCCTACTTTTCATATCTGAGGTGAAGGAACGTTTACACCATGAAATGCAATCAATGTGCAACGCGTCGTACCCTACCGACATTGAAGGTTCAAAAAATGTTTCGAAGGTTGTAGAATTTTGCAAGTAGATAGAAGAGGCTTGAATACCAGTGAAGAGAAAGTTTGGGGGGGGGGGGGGCCTTTATTAGGTTGGCGGTGGCTGGAGGTGAAGGGTCTAAGGTGTCCTACCGTTCTTCACACTAAGCCCCCCCAAGGAGTTGTAGAGTTTATCAGTTGACTATCCAGGTTGTGGTCCTCAGGATAGTCCCCAACTGAAGGTCAGGTTGCAGATAGCGGGTTGGGTCAGAGACATGGTCAGGACAGATGCAGCTTACTAGCAGGCAGAAATCAGTCAGGGATCAGACCACGGCTGATTCACAAGTGACAGCTGGATCAAAATAGGAAATTATGAGGAAAACTACAGCACAACCCAGGAGGCCATGCCGTCGTTTTAGCCAGGTTGATGTAGCACCCGTGGGGCTCATGTCAGCTGATGACGTACTATTGAGCCACTACAATGGTTGGATTGTTAAAAAATATTTTTAGTAGACCTTGTCTTATCTTTATCCATAATGAACATGGCTCAAGGCCTTCAGAAATATGAGGTCCTCTGTGTTAGGCTCATGATCTGGGTCCACCACTAGTCATTACAATGGTGAGTGTCATGGCTTTGATTTCATAAAATGTTCTTTGGTCGAAAGCTTGGAAATTTTATATTGTTGACTGGAGCGCCATCAAGGTTCATAGATGTAATGAATGAGAATGGATTGGTTATGTTGGATGTTTTTGGTCAACCTTCTGGAGCCGTGTGACTCCCTACGTTCTCCTTCAAAGTTTTTTGTCGGTGGCAAGTGATTTCCGTGGGCATTACCTATTTCTGTGATGTACACAAAATGTGGCTTCAGACCTAAAACATAGATTGAGGACCTCTTTTGTGCTAGAAGATGGCATCAGTGTGAGTCGGCGATTTGGTACCACCTCTAGTAATTACAATGATGGTGTCCCGATTTCTCGCCTTTGATTCAAGCAGATAAAGTAATATTCAGGGTGATATCGGTCTGCATGAAGTTTCCACTTCCATCCACCTAAGACGATCTAGGTTCACTGGTCACTGTTTCTGAGGAGGGTAGTTTAGTGGTTAACAACTGTTGTTGGCCTACTTTTAAGCCTGGAAGAATGTCCTCCAGGGTAATGTGACCACCACGCGGTTCTCGTGATATAGTGTATCTTCTGCACGAGGGTGGGATGCTCCTCAATTACAAGATCTACAATTTTAATGTAAAGTTGGCTGTAAGAAATAAAGTTGGTTAAAATAAAAACCTTCGACATTTGTGTAACCGAAAGTTTTCGACACAGGAAAGTTTGGAAAACGTTAGAGTGGAGTTTCTCATGTCCATGTACATGGCAAACAAACTTGAATGCAAATGGTTGGTGGTTGTCCCTTCGGTTGGGTGGGAACAAAAGGTCTTATTCAAAAGTGTAGGATGCCCATGGGGCCCTGGGTATCTTCTTCCCATATTTTAATGGGTGGTGAGAACTTGTGCATGGGTCTGTTCTCCATGGATAGTGAGAACTTGTGCGTGGTCTCTTCTCCAAAGGTACTTCAACTTTGGACATTAACCCAAGCATCATGAAAAAAGATGGGGGCAAACATGCACCAAGCTCTCCTATCCTGGATGGTTAAGGATGAGGTAAGTGGTAGTGCCACCCGCTTGCTGTCTGCTTTCCTTAAGGATGAGGTAAGGTTAACCAGTACAATAAGGGAGACATAATTGAATGATTACTTTAGGGCCTCCTCGCCTCTGGTCTCATCGGTGATCATATAAATGGTCCTTCAGCCCACTTGGGACACGTTCTCCAGCCTGGCTGTCATCAGATATGCCAGAGTTAGACCCTATGCAGTCGTTCTTGATTACTCTGTGTGTGAACAGCGTGAATACTGATGAGGACCACACACCATCTGGTCCCCGCTCGGGCCAGATTATCTACTGTCAGTCAACGCAAAGTCAGGAACGAAATTTCTGGCTGAACTTAGATGACTCATGGAAAAAAGCTTCAACCTTTGTTGTTTTCAGTCCTGCAGATTGCAGACCTGTGAATGCAGAGGGTACCGGAGGGAAATCTGCCTATTCTCAAAATGTCAGGTCCACAGTACACTTGTTTCAGCCCCAAAATGTTATGTGACACATTCGGCTCTGCTACATCTCTTTCATACTTTGGAGTAGGGCTGATGTTTTTTCCAGGATTCCCTGCTGCCAGGTTATGTCCTGTGCCCGCTGTGGGCATTTTTATTAGTCAGGGTCATTTGAGGCCTGTGTTGTGCATCTTGGTAGGGATGTGACGGTGTTAGCGGGGTCTGGGCTCAAAACCGCAGCGAACAATTCTTCTTTTTGTGGTCTGCTCTGTAGTCAGGGATTTCAGCTGAGACCTCGGTTTACATTATATTACAAAGAGAAGACCCAAGGGTTCAATACATGGCAGTACTGTGCCAGGCCTTTCTCAGCACTGCGCACAGACAGCTCTGCTACTTTCCACTCCATTAGGCAACTACCCATTGAAATCTCTTCCCCTTTCTTTTCAGGACAGGATTAAATTAACACTATCCTGGCCATTGCAGCCCTACAAACTGGCCTCTCGGCAGGATGGGCAGATAAGGACACAGGCGAGTGCACTGACGATAATAAGGTTTCTAGTAAAATTGAAAATGTGAGACCCAGAAAAGCAAAAAGAACATCCCAGGAGCATTCACAGATGTAGCTGATCTGAAGTTGTCATTGTCTTATGTAGAGGTGTACATAAGGATCGATTACATAGATCGAGTCTTCAACTTATCCTGAGATACAGCCTGTATTGTGGTCCGGAGCTGCAATGACAGTGAGTGCAGCTCTGGAGTATAATACAGGATGTAACTCAGGATCAGTATAGGATAAGCAATGTATGTACACAGTGACTCCACCAGCAGGATAGTGAGTGCAGCTCTGGAGTATAATACAGGATGTAACTCAGGATCAGTACAGGATAAGTAATGTATGTACACAGTGTCTCCACCAGCAGAATAGTGAGTGCAGCTCTGGAGTATAATACAGGATGTAACTCAGGATCAGTACAGGATAAGTAATGTATGTACACAGTGACTCCACCAGCAGAATAGTGAGTGCAGCTCTGGAGTATAATAAAGGATGTAACTCAGGATCAGTACAGGATAAGTAATGTATGTACACAGTGACTCCACCAGCAGAATAGTGAGTGCAGCTCTGGAGTATAATACAGGATGTAACTCAGGATCAGTACAGGATAAGTAATGTATGTACACAGTGACTGCACCAGCAGAATAGTGAGTGCAGCTCTGGAGTATAATACAGGATGTAACTCAGGATCAGTACAGGATAAGTAATGTAATGTATGTACACAGTGACTGCACCAGCAGAATAGTGAGTGCAGCTCTGGAGTATAATACAGGATGTAACTCAGGATCAGTACAGGATAAGTAATGTAATGTATGTACACAGTGACTCCACCAGCAGAATAGTGAGTGCAGCTCTGGAGTATGCAGGCTAACATATACTAAATTCACCCCACAATATTCCTGGAGTCTCCATCCTTTCGTGCCTGCACTTGTATTGCCCGCCTGTCATGTATCTCCTGGCTGTTTATCCTGATGTATCAGGAGATGTATTGCGCTGTAATCACACAGTGTGGATGCAGCGGGTGCAGCGCGCTCAGTAATCCCTAATAATTCAGAGTAAACACCCAGAAAAGCACTGGAGCGGCGGCTTGGACAGGATACTCCTCCCCAGTAGAGGATCTGACTGGGATATAACCCCAGGGAATGAGAAATCATCAAGATCTATAACGGCTGCCTGAACTGGTGGTGAAGGATTAGAGCAGGCGAGAGGGTGTGCTGCAGGGCGACACAGCGGAGGCTGATAATCTGCCACATGGGGCACCAGGCTGGATTACGAGATTTGTGAATTGTAATATGTCTATTATGATTCCTAAGTAATAACGTTTGTCTTGTTAAAGGGACCTGTCTCCACTTCTTCCCTTTTCTGTAGACAGAACGGCTGACCAGTGGTGTAGCTATAGGGTGTGCAGAGGAAGCAGTCTAGGCCCGGGCCTTAGGGGCCCCAAAGGCCCCTCTACCTCATTAAGAAGTCACTAGTAATGGAATAACACACTGCTATGGGAATATCTGTGAATTACATTTTCATAGGGGATCTGTGGACAGCGCACTGTTATGGGGGACCTGTGGATGACACTGTTATGGAGGATCTGTGGATGACATTGTTATGGGGATCTGTGGATGACACTGTTATGGGGGATCTGTGGGTGACACTGTTATGGAGGATCTGTGGATGACACTGTTATGGGGGATCTGTGGGTGACACTTATGGGGGATCTGTGGGTGACACTGTTATGGGGGATCTGTGGATGACACTGTTATGGAGGATCTGTGGATGACACTGTTATGAGGGATCTGTGGATGACACTGTTATGGAGGATCTGTGGATGACACTGTTATGGAGGATCTGTGGATGACACTGTTATGGGGGATCTGTGGATGACACTGTTATGGGGGATCTGTGGATGACACTGTTATGGGGGATCTGTGGATGACACTGTTATGAGGATCTGTGGATGACACTGTTATGAGGATCTGTGGGTGACACTGTTATGGGGGATCTGTGGGTGACACTGTTATGGAGGATCTGTGGATGACACTGTTATGGGGATCTGTGGGTGACACTGTTATGGAGGATCTGTGGATGACACTGTTATGAAGAATCTGTGGATGACACTGTTATGGGGGATCTGTGGATGACACTGTTATGGGGGATCTGTGGATGACACTGTTATGGAGGATCTGTGGATGACACTGTTATGGGGGATCTGTGGGTGACACACTGTTATGGAGGCTCTGTGGATGACAATGTTATGGGGGATCTGTGGGTGACACACTGTTATGGGGGATCTGTGGGTGACACACTGTTATGGGGGATCTGTGGATGACACTGTTATGGGGGATCTATGGATGACACTGTTATGGGGGATCTGTGGATGACACTGTTATGGGGGATCTGTGGATGGCACTGTTATTGGGGATCTGTGGGTGACACACTGTTATGGGGGATCTTTGGATGAAACTGTTATGGGGGATCTGTGGGTGACACACTGTTATGGGGGTCTGTGGCCCAAATGTCCCCTTAATGTGTTTTCCTGATGTAACTGGCTGCTTGTCCTCATAGGATTTAATATTTATTACAGTCACTTGTCTGCAGGATTCTCTAGTCCACAAGTGATCTCTGGTAATTATCGCTCTTCTGCCCTCCTGGTAAACGCTGCTGCCGGGCCTGCTGCTGATGATGATGATCACTGCCAGGACCCTTCATCAGTCTCAAGAATCTCCTTGTTGTGACAGGGCCATCATGCAGCGGGGCGTCAGTCATCTGACAGCTGCTCTCTTGTAAATAGCAAATGCCGACGTGTCTGCAATGAACCTCCTTGTGTATAAGAGTCTGTGTAAGTGGAGGTGTTGGAGAACGGCCCCTTATGTACAGGAAAATGGAGAAACCCTGCTCCCATGTCCATATGACAACCCTTCCTGACCTTTTGTAGTTCAGCTTAGGGACATAAAATCAAATCATCATTCATATCCTGCTTGGCTGCCACAGCAACAGTTCTGTGTGTGAACATTGATGTAGATGGTGATAAAAATCATGTCTGTTCCTGGAAAAGCCGATTCACAACCCATGTGGCTGAAAGAGGTTTCTCCATGAAAAAATATTATATTCAAAATCGGATTAATAATGCCATCAGGGATGAGGGGATGAAAAATATTCAAAATCTGATTAATAATGCCATCAGGGATGAGGGGATGAAAAATACTCAAAATCTGATTAATAATGCCATCAGGGATGAGGGGATAAAAAATATTCAAAATCTGATTAATAATGCCATCAGGGATGAGGGGATGAAAAATATTCAAAATCTGATTAATAATGCCAACAGGGATGAGGGGAGAAAAAATATTCAAAATCTGATTAATAATGCCTGCAGGGATGAGAGGGTAAGGGCTTTTTCACACTAGCGTTTTTGTTTTCCGGCATAGAGATCCGTCGTCGGGTCTCTATGCCAGAAAAATCCTGATCAGGATTATCCCAATGCATTCTGAATGGAGAGAAATCTGTTCAGGATGCATCAGGATGTCTTCAGTTCAGGACCGGAACGTTGTTTGGCCGGAGAAAATACCGCAGCATGCTGCGCTTTTTGCTCCGGCCAAAAATCCTGAACAGTTGCCGCAAGGCCGGATCCGGAATTAATGCCCATTGAAAGGCATTAATCCGGATCGACCTTAAGCTAACGTCGTTCGCATCGCGGATCCGACGTTTAGCTTTTCTCAATAGTTACCATGGCAGCCAGGACGCTAAAGTCCTGGTTGCCATGGTAAAGTGTAGTGAGGAGCGGGGAGCAGTATTCTTACCATCCGTGCGGCTCCCGGGCGCTCCAGAGTGACGTCAGGGCGCCCTACACGCATGGATCACGTGATCGCATGGATCACGTGATCCATGCGCATGGAGCGCTCTGACATCATTCTGGGCGCCCGGAGCCGCACGGACTGTGTATACCGCTCCCCCGCTCCCCACTACTACTATGGCAACCAGGACTTTAATAGCGTCCTGGCTGCCATAGTAACCTTAAAGCATTTCGAACACTGATCAGGATCCTGATCAGTCTTCTAATGCTTTCAGGCGACTTGAGTTCTGACGGATCCGGCGGGACGGAAGTGCCTGCCGGATCCTCAGAACGCAAGTGTGAAAGAGGCCTAAAAATATTCAAAATCTGATTAATAATGCCAGCAGGGATGAGGGGATAAAAAATATTCCAAATCAGATTAATAATGCCAACAGGTGTGAGGGGATAAAAAATACTCAAATTCATATTAATAATGCCAACAGGGATAAGGGGGTAAAAAATATTCAAAATCTCATTATTAATGCCAACAGGGATGAGGGGATGAAAAATATTCAAAATCTGATTAATAATGCCAACAGGGATGAGGGGATGAAAAATATTCAAAATCTGATTAATAATGCCAAAAGCGATGAGGGGATAAAAAATATTCAAAATCTGATTAATAATGCCAACAGGGATGAGGTGTGACGTGGAACAGCTGCACTTTAGTACTAATTCTTGTTCTGACCTTCAAATTCTTTGTGACTGGTGTCTGGCAGCTGCTTTCTCCCCTCTACCTTTCACAACACATGCATACTGAGCCGAGCATGCATGTGTATGGGGTGATCGGGAGAGCTAGTTCGCTGCTTACAGTTATCCTTTATTTATAGCCAGCCTAAGACTCTAGATCTGTGATGGCTAACCTCCGGCACTCCAGCTGTGGTAAAACTACAACTCCCAAGATGCACACTTGCTTGGCTGTTCTCAGAACTCCATAGAAACGAATGGAGCATGCTGGGAGTCGTAGTTTCACCACAGCTGGAGTGCCGGAGGTTAGCCATCACTGCTCTAGGTCAGGTCAAAAATGGCATGATAGTGAGGATAGAGGGGCTGCAAGGAGACAAATTGGGTCTCAAACCTGCCAATTTCCACCTACTACTGCCTTATTAATCAGATATTTTTCAGTTTTACACTAGAAGTACAAATGTATAAAAAATATCATTCATTCAATTTTTCAAGATCTCTGCTCACTGTTAACTAATGAAAACATTCTCATCTACCTCCAGAGGCTGAAAAACCTGCCCTGACCTAAGAATGCTTTTCACAGCTGGACAGTCCTCAGTTGGGACTGATGCCTTTTACTCACAGTGATACATTGTAACAATCGGGACAAGAGAAAGACTTGTGTTGGGGATCACTGGATGCAATTGGAACAAACCACCAGCTGTGAGAAATATTAGGTCTCTCCAAGTTGTCAGTCCCTGATGGCATGTTTCCATTCACTGACAGCAAGCGGAGAGCTTGAGAATGGTGTGGGTATATTAGAAAATGGCAGATCTTCTCATTAACAAAGGACTGCACCCCTTCACCGTTACAATCGTGCAGCGTCTATTTGGATTTGGCCTCTAGAGAAGATGTTTAAAAAAAAGAGCCATCTGGGTTGGTACTTAAATTAGGTCTCAAACTCGCTGCCATACCCCATGAACAGAAGAATGAGTGATCTGAAGCATCTGTGACTCTGACAGCAGCGAGGCCTGCGAGCGATATCTGTCACGGCGCTCTTCTGCCAAGGGTCCCTCAAGTCTGTTTACATATTAAACAAGATGAGCGTCTTCATCCCTATCAATACTAAGTGGGAGGTGCAGCCATCGCCAAGGGGAGGGGGGGACGTCTGAGGGTTTCATCCTCCTGTATCTTCATAGTATGTCCCATGTAAATCAATTCTATCCTCTGCATTCTATTTGGCTCAGTGTTGCTCACCCTCATGCGACTTTTACGCAATTTAAGTTAAGTTACCCTGGAATGTCATCCGAGTGTACCTTAATTTTTTTCCACATAGAAAGCAATATTTTTTTTATTTTACTTTACTCAGTCTCGTAACTTTTTCTTATCACCGGAAAATCCCTAGCTGAAACCAAAGTTAAAGTTGCATGACGGTTCAAAAAGGAATTACACATATCAATGAGTTACTATGAAATGTGACATTTGCCGTATAAAAAAAATACATATAACAACTTGAGTCTTCTTTTTAGGCAATTTTTAGTTATCCCTATCTAGGAAAGCTGAATGGTCACCAATATGGCTGCGCTTACATCTCCTATAAGGACCGTCAATAGGCTTTCCCAGACTTGTACATGACAAGGCTGACTAGCTGTCAATACAATAGACATATTCTGTATACCCCCTGTAGGCATTTCCACTGTTTAGGACTCTACGAAAGCTCGGTACCCGCCCCCGAGGAGCTGAAATGAAGGCCTTAGCTTGAAGCATGTGAAGTGACATTAACCCTGCTCATAAATACTGCTAAATAAAGTTTTTGGGGCACTGACAACTTGACAACTTTAAGGTAGATGGTTAATAGTAAATATACATATCCCTTACTAGATGGTGCCACCTCCTTTCATTTTCGGACTATACGCCTCGCCAGAACCCACTGGGACCGTCTGGATTTTTTAAAAGCCCCTTACGGTCTAGGGCTCTTATCGATGCAGGTCCATGGACTTCATTAGAGGTGGCTCGTATATTCCCATATTAAGAGCTCTTAACCTGTCAATCAATTTGCGGATATTTACCGTAGCCCCTCCCAAGCGCATTATGGATGAAAGCAGATCCTAAAGTGTAAAAAGTGTTTGGTGCAGTCATGTGACCTATGAGAACATTTCCTCAGTATGCCAACTAGGTCACGAAGAGAATTAAAGGCAGGTAATTTCGGGTGCTTATCACAAGACATGTAGCAGACAGTACTGCAGCGCCATAAAACACGCCATTTATTCTTATTGATTCCAGTCCATTAGCTGTGAGAGAGCGCGGGATCTCACTTATGGATTCTCCCCTGATAGATCAAACCTCTTTACTCCACTTCCAGTGTGCGGGAAGTGGTAAGAAGGAGGAGGGGGTAGCATTGCCGAGAGCACCCTCACCAAACTTTTTAAGTACTTATCTATAATAAAGGCACAATGTAGCATAATTAAAAAGTAACACAATATTCATTATAAATATGCTCCCTAAGTACAAGAATATAACTACTATAATACTGCTCCTATGTATAAGAATATAACTACTATAATACTGCTCCTATGTGCAAGAATATAACTACTATAATACTGCCTCCTATGTACAAGAATATAACTACTATAATACTGCCTCCTATGTACAAGAATATAACTACTATAATACTGCTCCTATGTACAAGAATATATCTACTATAAAACTACCTCCTATATACAAGAATATAACTACTATATTACTGCTCCTATGTACAAGAACATAACTACTATAATACTTCTCCTATATACAAGAATATAACTACTATAATACTGCCTCCTATGTACAAGAATATAACTACTATAATACTGCCTCCTATGTACAAGAATATAACTACTATAATACTGCCTCCTATATACAAGAATATAACTTCTATAATACTGCTTCCTATGTACAAGAATATAACTACTATTATACTGCTCCTATGTACAAGAACATAACTACTATAATACTTCTCCTATATACAAGAATATAACTACTATAATACTGCCTCCTATGTACAAGAATATAACTACTATAATACTGCCTCCTATGTACAAGAATATAACTACTATAATACTGCCTCCTATATACAAGAATATAACTTCTATAATACTGCTTCCTATGTACAAGAATATAACTACTATTATACTGCTGCTATGTACAAGAATATAACTACTATAATACTGTCCTTATGTATAAGAATATAACTACTATAATACTGCCTCCTATGCACAAGAATACAACTACTATAATACTGCCCCATCTACAAGAATATAACTACTATAATACTGCTCCTGTGTACAAGAATATAACTACTATAATACTGCTCCTATATACAAGAACATAACTACTATAATACTGCTCCTATGTACAAGAATATAACTACTATACTACTGCTCCTATGTACAAGAATATAACTACTATAATGCTACTCCTATGTACCAGAATATAACTACTGTAATACTGCTCCTATGCACAAGAATATAACTACTATAATACTGCTCCTATGCACAAGAATATATCTACTATAATACTGCTCCTATGTACAAGAATATATCTACTATAATACTGCTCCTATGTACAAGAATATAACTACTATAATACTGCTCCTATGTACAAGAATATAACTACTATAATACTGCCTCCTATGTACAAGAATATAACTACTATAATGCTACTCCTATGTACCAGAATATAACTACTGTAATACTGCTCCTATGCACAAGAATATAACTACTATAATACTGCTCCTATGCACAAGAATATAACTACTATAATACTGCTCCCTATGTACAAGAATATAACTACTATAATACTGCTCCTATGTACAAGAATATAACTACTATAATACTGCCTCCTATGTACAAGAATATATCTACTATAATACTGCTCCTATGTACAAGAATATATCTACTATAATACTGCTCCTATGTACAAGAATATAACTACTATAATACTGCTCCTATGTACAAGAATATAACTACTATAATACTGCCTCCTATGTACAAGAATATAACGGTTATATCCTATTACTACATTTTCTATAATGCAGTAAACTATATTGTGGTCTCTCTCTACAGTCGCTGTCCCAGAAGGGGCAGCAGGGAGAAGAGCTCTAAAAAACAGTGTAACTGCAGCTCTGGGTGTGATTGGAGTATGCTGTGTGCACGGTGTAGCCAGCGAGGTGTAGTGTGTGAGCAGATGCTGATCATTAGGGCTGTAGCGTGACAAGTCCTTCGATGGTATTGGGCTGCTTTGAACTGCAGGCAGATCTGGGGTAGGAGCTGTCAGGCCGCATTCTCTGCAGCCCGTCTTATGTAACATCGGAGTGGACAGATCTGACTTCGGGGCTGCCAGCGGGATAGATACCAGTCGGGGGTGGCCTGGCCGCCATGTGTCCTACATGAGGAGTTTTCCTTTTCTTCTACACCTGGTCGGTACTTCAAAGTGGGAAATTATTTGATTCTGTTTCTGGTTGCTGTTGTTTGTGACCTATTTAAAGGGGAACACTTCCTTTATCAAATAAGAGTATTTGATTATATTTTATTTTATTAATAAACTAAGTAGTAATTATTTATAGTAATTTTTCATTAGAATCCTCACCAAGCACCAGTAGGGTTGACCACTACAGGTGACTACTCTGGAGCTTCTTGCTCCTGCGGAAAGCAGGGTGGTCACCTGTGCTGCACAAGTGCTGGTTGTTTGTATTCCAGGGGCAGATGGGTGATAATACCCGATGAGGTGCGGGAGGGGGATAGCGGGACAAAAATGTAACAAAACCAGTGCATGGACGAATCGGAATAGTTGATCGTAGCAACCAATCATATGCCTGCTTTAGATAAATAGCTGAGATCTAATTGGTCACTGCTTTTCCTTTGTTTTGGATCTCAATTTGCATTTCAACACCTCTGCTTGCTGCCAGTGGATTAAACCTAGCCTTGACTAGTCATTTCAAACTACTAAGGGGTTGTGACAACTCACACGTTGGGGCTCCGACAAAGTTATCATCATCAGGACAGGTTTTAGGCCTCCAGAATGTTTCTGTTTGCTGACAGCATGCAGAGATCTTGAGAATGTTGAGGAATCGAAACACAAAGCACAGCAAGGATGTTGCAGAACGTTTCCTTACGCCGTGGTTGAAAATCCCCTTTGATCTCAGGATCATGCTCATTATATCAAGATCAAAGGTTCTGGTTAAATTGGCCTTAAAGGGGAATTCCACTTTTAGTCATCTTTGACGTGAGCTGATCACATTGGCTTGGATCTGTAAATGAGCGCTCATTGACCACTAAACGTGGAACTACCCTTTAAGATTTAGGTTGACCTTCAGATGCACGACCATTAAGTTTTTTTTTTTCCCTTTCAGGTGTGAAATAGGTCAAAATGAGTGGTCTTGGGGACAGTTCGATCGACCCTGCTAGCCAGGACCGCAAGAGGAAAGCCTCGCCATGTGACACCATACAAAAGTGAGTAGTCACCCACGGGTTACAAAGTTGCATTGATGTGATGAAGACGTGTGGGTAAGGAGGCGGCGCGGCGCTCATGGCCGATGTGTGGAGAAAGGCTGCATTCAGCGTGACCCATACATTAAACGTCCGCGCCATGCTCGATTAGCGAGGAGTGTGTGAACAGCTCTGGGTGCCGGGCAGCTGCTCCGCTCTCAGGGTGGAAGCATCCATATGGCCACTTCCTCCCTTAATGGCGGTAATCTGCTTTCCAAAGAATGAGACCATTCATGGAAGTGATGGACAGCATTTTTATACAGGACTGTGCCAGGCACAGCGGCGCTCTGGTGCCACCGGCAGGTGCTGAGTGCCCCATCCAGCATATCATTCTCCATCTACTTAGATTTGCTGTTCAGAACCTTAGAAAAGCCGGGTTACAAAATGCTACGGATCACGGCTACAAAATGATGAAAAAAGCTAGTTTTATTTACTTTTTCAATGTCCTAGGATCCAATATATTACATTTTTTGGAGGATTTTGCCTTTTTTGTTTTTGATTTTTTTTTGTTCTATTTCTTTGTTGTTTGTTTCTATTTGTTTCTTGCATCTTTTCTATTGTTTTCATTTCTTCTTTTAGGCTCTGTTCACACTGCTGTCAAATGCTGGGAAGAATAGGGCTGCACGTGGTACTATTCTCCTATCTAGAATTTAGATATTGATGGCCTGCCCTCGGGATAGGTCACCAATAACAGATCGATAGGGGGATCAGCTGTTTGAAGAGCGCTCTGTGAACGCTTAGGCTTCCTACTAGGCAAGTGACGTCACGTTCCTCGGTCACATGGCTTAGGCACTGCTGTCCCATTGGCCTCTTTCGGACGAGAGAGTGTCACGCTCCGGTCCACAGCGCAGCAACCGTCCTGACCTACCAGCACTGCCGGGGTCGCATTGCGTTATATTGATTTATGATGCTATATAACCCTCAGAGGTCTGAAATGTATTGGATAACACGGATATAATGCTGCCATTGTTATCCAATACCTTCCAGACCTGTAAGGGTTACATAGCATCATAAATCAATATAATGCTATGTGACCCCGGCAGTGCTGGGAGTTCAGGACAGGAGCTGTTCTGCAAATCTGGAGCGTGATACTCCCTCGTCTGAAACCAGCCATTCAAGGGAACGAGGCTGAGCTGCAATACCAAGCACAGCCACTATACGATGTAGGGCGCTGTGCTGTCTCCTCAAACAGCTGATCAACGGATGTGCCAGGACTCCCGCCAGTCTCATATTGATGACCTATTCTGAGGATAGACCATCAATATGAAAATCCCAAACGAACTTTCTACCCAGCTGGTGATCAGGAAAAGGATCAAAATTTTGAATGATCGCTCCTGATTAGAGTTGAGCGAACTTCTGTTTTAAGTTCGGCATCCAAAGTTGGGTTCGGGTTATCCAAGCATCCCGTTATGGATTCCGCTGCCACAGACCATAACGGCATTTGGGACCTGGGGTGACGTCACCGTCATGTGATCAGTGCAAGGGGCGTGGCTCAGTACTGGATTGGATAAGAGGTCGTAGGCTACCACCTCTTCTCTAATCCAGTACTGAGCCACGCCCCCTGCACTGATCACATGACAGTGACGTCACCCCAGGTCCTCCGTGTTGTCCAAGGTTCGATTCATTGAAGAATCTCCCTATGGATTCCAAATGCCGTTATGGTCCGTGGTAGCTGAATCCATAACGGGATGCTTGGATAACCCCAACCCGAACTTTGGACGCTCAACTCTACTGCTGATCGCTGCCTGTGTATAGTTGCCCAGCGATCAGCTGACAAACAAGCAAACACTCAATTTAAAGGGCAACTACCCTTAAACACATTGATAAATAAATAAAGTCACATGACACGGACATCCTATTGATCTTAATATAAGAAGTGGCAGATCGGAACTTCAGATCTTGACTGGCCTTAGATCTACTGGTGCCCACCCCTAATGGTTTCCCCATAGTTCCCAAATAATATGCAGTCATACTGTGCTCAAATTCCCAGACCGTCCATAAAAAACACTGACAGTTTCCTGGGGTGCAAGCTTTGGGTCGCCCAAAACTAAGGCCAGCTTTGTTTTTTATGTCATGGACAAGCGGATATTGATATGAACGTGGACTTTCTCCTTTGTGATATTTTCTTTAAACAGCCTTTCCTTCTAAATGTATTTTTAAAGAAAAATCTGATTAATAGTGCCAGCTGAGATGGGATATGACTAGAGATGAGCGAACTTTAAAAAAAAGTTTGGCGTTCGGGTTGTGGTAACTCGCGCATCCCGTTATGGATTCCACTACCGCGGACTATCGCGGCATATGGAATCCATAAGGGGCGGCTTCCACCAACCCGAACTCAAATACAGTGCTGAGCCACGCCCCCTGCACTGATCACATGATGGTGACGTCACCCCAGGTCCTTCGGCTGTTCAACAGTTCGGGTTGGTGGAAGCCGCCCCTTATGGATTCCATATGCCGCGATAGTCCGCGGTAGTGGAATCCATAACGGGATGCGCGAGTTACCACAACCCGAACGCCAATTTTTTTTTTAAAGTTCGCTCATCTCTAGATATGACACATGGCTGCCCCGCTCCAGCGATGAACTCGGTGTTTGAGTCTTGTGAGGAGTTCTAGTTTCTATGGTTACAATGTAATAACTACAGTCCTGACGGGGCAAGGAAGCTTGGCAGGGCTCAAACCACTAATTTCTTTTGGCCGTATTAATCAGATTTTTGTAAAACTACGTTCAGCTGGAGAATTCCATGTTAGTAACATGCAGGTTTTTTTTTAGATTATCCCGTTTCACTGATTTCGTAATATGCCCTTGTTAGTAGAAATACAGCGACTGAGTGGTGGACGGCCGTGCGCAGCGCGACCTTTTCCAGTCCCCATAGCGCGCAATCTCCTGGCGCCCACGATAAATGTGTCATGTAACTGAACTCGTTAGTGACATTACATAAATGAGGCAGAAGAAGTGGGTCACTAGCATATGTGTAATACGAGGAGACGGAGCTTGATCCCATGTGGCGACCTGTGCTGACAATTATCAGCAGCTGCCTGGCCTTAATCCTGAGCCACTTACCTGCCTGTGATGTAATTACTCGCTCATCTGATGAAGAGGATGAACTCAGCCATTAGGATAAGAACTGTGCTTCCTCAAAGGACGACCCTCTCCCAGTGGGTTTTTAAAAAATGTTAAAAATGTAATTTATCTAATAGATACGTACTTAAAGGGGTTGTACCATTTCAATGATTATATTTCATTCAAATATGCATATACCATTAATCATTTCTCCAAATATAAATGATTAAAAAAAACTTACTATTTTCCCCCAAATTCCATTTTTCCGGCAGATTTGTGTGGTAAGGTATCCCATGGATACGGCCACCCATCGCCTGCCGCATCCATGGGCCGCGCTTGCGCACAATAACTTGTGCATGCAGTGTCCGGCCTTTTACTTTTAAATGTGAGCGCGCCGGGCGGCCGCGCATGCGCAGATCAGTATTCGTTAGATTCGCGTCTCAAATAGTTGCTGCACAAAAGAATATAGATCTGCGCATGCGCTGCCGCGCATGCGAAGATCTATATTCTTTTGTGCAGCGTCTCTTTGAGACGCGAATCTAATGAACACAGATCTGCGCATGCGCGAACGTGGCCGCGCATGCGCAGATCTGTGTTCATTAGATTTGCGTTTCAAATAGACGCTGCACAAAAGAATATAGATCTGCTCGGCAGCGCATGCGCAGATCTATATTCTTTTGTGCAGCAACTATTTGAGACGCGAATCTAACGAATACTGATCTGCGCATGCGCGGCCGCCCGGCGCTGTGCGCGCTCACATTTACAATGAGGGGCCTTTACAAGGAGTGTGATGTCATAAGGGGGCGGGGCCGGCCTTCACTAAGCCCGCCCAGCCTTACCAGCAGGAATCCAGGAAGTGAACAGCAGAGCAAGCAGCGGGTAAGGACGAACTAGCAAGATGGGAATGCCCCTTTAAAGGGTTATTGTCATATATTTTTTTTTTTTTGCTGGTTCATTAGAGCTCGGCATGTATACCTGAGTTAGGCCTCTTTCACACTAGTGTTTTTGCTTTCTGTCCTAGAGTTCTGTCCTCGGGGCTCTAGGACGGAAAGATACTGATCAGGATTATCCTAATGCATTCTGAATGGAGAGAAATCCGTTCAGGATGCATCAGGATGTCTTCCGTTCAGTATGTGAACGTTTTTTGGACGTTGACAAAAGCGCAGCATGCTGCGGATTTGTCTCCGTCCAAAAATCCGGAAGACATGTTAGCATCGCCGATCCGAATTAATGCCCATTGAAGTGCATTAATCCGGATCCGCCTTAAGATAAACGCCGCTTCAGCGCATCGCCGGATCCGACGCTTAGCTTTTTCTCAATGTTACCATGGCAGCCAGGACGCTAAAGTCCTGGTTGACATGGTAAATGTAGTGGAGCGGGGAGCAGTATACTTACTATCGTGCGGCTCCGGGCACTCCAGAGTGACGTCAGGGCGCCCCACACGCATGGATCACGTGATCGCATGGATCACGTGATCCATGGGCATGGGGCGCTCTGACGTCATTCAGGAGCGCCCCGGGAGCCGCACGGACTGTAAGTATACCGCTCCCCTGCTCCCCACTACTACTATGGCAACCAGGACTTTAATAGCGTCCTGGCTGCCATAGTAACCTGAAAGCATTAGAAGACTGATCAGGATCCTGATCAGTCTTCTAATGCTTTCAGGCGACTTGCGTTCTGATGGATCCGGCGGGACTGAAGTGCCTGCGGGATCCTCAGAACGCAAGTGTGAAAGAGGCCTTAGTCTGTCAATGATTGTCAAAAGATCTGTAATTACCTTATAATAACTGCTTTCATTAATGTCCTCTGTCCCTTTCCGCTGCTCCATTAAAAGACTATTGCTAGGGCTTGTCTGTCTTCCTGTTAGTATAAACAGAAGACGGAGGGGCGGTCCTTCACACTGCATGCCTGCATTAGGCTTCAGAGTGAGGAGGCGTGTCTCTCAGTAATCCAATCTGATTGGCTGGCAGGGAACTGCTGGCTACAGCAAGTGTGTATGCGAAGTTAGGGAAAGCAGTTTTGGCCTCAGAGAACTGGCAGAGGAGCCCCCCCCCCAAAAAAAGGCACGTTTTGCAGGTTTACAATCTTGACAGTTACATCCTTCCAAATGAAGGCACAGAAGCCTAACAGTTGCCAACGGGCACAATACTTGACAGCTGATATACTGGATTGATTGATTGAATGGAGTGGCGGCACGCCTGCTTGACCACCGCCCCATTCATATGGGTGGGCACAGGGCCCTTGTTCTTGTGATCAGTGCGATCCCAGCAGTCAGTCCTGTACTGATCCGACTTATCCGCTATCCTGTGGATTAGGGGATAAGGGCTCATGCACACGAGCGTAAGGGCCCCCTGCCAGTGCCGTGAAACCGCGATTTGTGGATTTAGACCCATTGACTTGAATGGGTCCGCGATCCGCACGATATGGCAAAATATAGGACTTGTTCTATCTTTTTGCGGTGCGGAGACACGGATCACTTCATAATGCTTTTTTGGGCTTCCAATCCGTGCTTCCGCTCTGCGAAAGATAGGTGAAGTTTTATCTTCGGTTTTGTGTTGCGGATCACGGACTCGTTCAAGTCAATGCGGACCCACTGTTTATGGTCCGCAATATGGGCACGGGGCGCTTACACTCGTGGGCATGAAAATGGTGCACTACAATGGTGAATGCAATTGACAATATATGGCTAAACCCTCACCCTGATATTAAAATGAGACTTTCACCAATATATTCTTATATCAAGAGCCCGCGCACCCCGTCAAGGTCTCTCAAAGTGGCACGGGACCTAACGCTAACCTACCTATGCCGTATGGGCAATGACAGATAGGGGCATAGAGTCCGACACACAGCGAACAGCTCCCAGTTACCTCCAGCATGAAATCACACATACAATGTAAGGAGACTGTGAGTCCCACCTATCATGGACTCTAGGGACAACCCCTTTAAAGTCTGATGGATGGGGGTCTTGCTGCCTGACCCTGCTTGCTATCAGTGAATGATTACATGCTTGTTTGCATTCAGCGGTCGCAAGTGTACACACCTGATATTTCACACGGCTGAGGGTTTGTGACAATTGTATCCAGCCTTGTATCAATCCTCTGTGAGCTGCACAGCCAGGACTGCTGACTGATGCCTTTTGCTGTCACTAATACGTTATAGCCCAGGATTGCCTAGACTGAATATATTGTAGCAAACCCTCAGCAGTTAGAAGTATAAGGTCCTTACACATCAATGAAGAAAGATATATAGTGAAAAAGTCCTGTCTACCTGTGGAATGAAAACCTCAAGGATTTTAGGCCTTTTTGTCCATTTTTGTAGCTTTTTCTATTTTTGATTTTGAGCAAGGTTCTCCCAGCAGCACTGAGTATTTCAGGAGGTGTGTGATCTTGCAGGGGGCAGTAATCTGTCAGTCTTGCACACCTTTCATTAGTCATGCGATTTCTCCCACAGTCCAGACTTTACAGGGACGTGGTTTATGAAAATAGGAATAAGAAGGGGTGACATACGAGGCTGTTTCTGGGGGAAAAATGTCTGGTGATTTGTAATACAATTTTGGTATACCCATGTGATGATGTTATTGTGGATGTTAGTTTCAGTCCCAGTTCAGCCACTAGTCCCAGTTCAGGCTCTAGTCCCAGTTCAGGCACTAGTCCCAGTTCAGGCTCTAGTCCCAGTTCAGGCACTAGTCCCAGTTCAGGCACTAGTCCCAGTTCAGGCACTAGTCCCAGTTCAGGCTCTAGTCCCAGTTCAGGCTCTAGTCCTAGTTCAGGCTCTAGTCCTAGTTCAGGCTCTAGTCCCAGTTCAGGCTCTAGTTTCAGTTCAGGCTCTAGTCTCAGTTCAGGCTCTAGTCTCAGTTCAGGCTCTAGTCCCAGTTCAGGCACTAGTCCCAGTTCAGGCACTAGTCCCAGTTCAGGCACTAGTCCCAGTTCAGGCTCTAGTCCCAATTCAGGCTCTAGTCCCAGTTCAGGCTCTAGTCCCAGTTCAGGCACTAGTCCCAGTTCAGGCACTAGTCCCAGTTCAGGCACTAGTCCCAGTTCAGGCTCTAGTCCCAATTCAGGCTCTAGTCCTAGTTCAGGCTCTAGTCCCAGTTCAGGCTCTAGTCCCAGTTCAGGCTCTAGTCTCAGTTCAGGCTCTAGTCTCAGTTCAGGCTCTAGTCTCAGTTCAGGCTCTAGTCCCGGTTCAGGCTCTAGTTCCAGTTCAGGCACTAGTCCCAGTTCAGGCACTAGTCCCAGTTCAGGCTCTAGTCCCAGTTCAGGCACTAGTCCCAGTTCAGGCTCTAGTCCCAGTTCAGGCTCTAGTCCCAGTTCAGGCTCTAGTCCCAGTCCAGGCTCTAGTCCCAGTTCAGGCTCTAGTCCCAGTTCAATGAGCAGTCCCACTTCAGCTAGCAGTCCCAGTTCAGTCAACAGTCCCGGTTCAGGCAGCACTCTTGGTTCAGCCAGCAGTCCCAGTTCAGCCAGCAGCCCCAGTTCTGGCAGCAGTCCCTCTTCAGTCAGCAGTTCCAGTTCAGTTAACAGTCTCGGTTCAGCCAGCAGTCCCAGTTCAGCCAGCGGCCCCAGTCAAGCCAGTGGCAAGGGCGTAACTACCATAGTGGCAGACCATGTGACTACTATGGGGCCCAGGGCGAGAGGGGGGCCCAGCCTTAGGCCTCTAGCACACGAACGTGTGCGGCCCGCAATGCAAGGGCACCGACCGTGGGGCAGCCGCAGCCGACCGTGGGTCCACGACCTTCCTGTTCCACAAAAAGATAGGACATGTTCTATCTTTTTGCGGGACGGAAGTACGAAACAGAACACCAGGGAAGTACTCCGTAGTGCTTCCATAGTGTTCCGTTCCACACCATTCCGCATCATTGAAATGGATGGGTCTGCATCCATGATGCGGAATGGTGCCCGTGTATTGCGGATCCGCAAATGCGGTGCACAATACGGGCACGGGGCGCACACGTTCGTGTGCAAGAGGCCTTAGTTGGGATTATCTCCTCTTCTACTGGAGGTGAAAACTTGGTCAGGACTTTTAGCAAATGAGGCAGTGGAAAAACGGCCCAAGGGTCATTGAAAAGGGTTTAGGCAGAAACCCTTCTGTCCTGTGTTGGGGCCTTACTTCTCTATGTACTCCACTGGCCGGCAGCCCCAGTTAAGCCAGCGGTCCTATTTAAGCCAGCGGTCCCAGTTCAGCCAGCGGTCCCAGTTCAGCCAGTGGTCCTAGTTCAGCCAGTGGTCCTAGTTCAGCCAGTGGTCCCAGTTCAGCCAGCGGCCCCAGTTCAGCCAGCGGCCCCAGTTCAGCCAGCGGCCCCAGTTCAGCCAGCGGCCCCAGTTCAGCCAGCGGCCCCAGTTCAGACAGCAGTCCCAGTTCAGCCAACGGTCCCAGTTTAGATTGCCTTTCATCCTAGAGGCGTGACATGCTCAGGAGGGGGAGGGTAACCTACTAATCTCTAGTGTTCACCTGTTTTTCTCTTTCTCTCCTGTAGTAATGAAAAGCGTCGGCGAGAGCAAGAAAACAAATACCTGGAGGAGCTGGCCGAGCTTCTCTCAGCAAATATCGGGGACATCGACAACTTCAGTGTCAAACCGGACAAATGCAAAATCCTAATCAAAAGGATGGACCAGATCCAGCAGCTGAAGAAGAAGAAACAAGGTCAGGGTCAACCTATACAGGTCTAGGCTCCGCCCCATTCTGTAGCTACGCCTTCCCCTTAAAGGGGGTCCCCGGGTTTAGGTTGGCAAAGCTTAATCCCTATTTAAATAAAAAGTTTTGCAGTTCTCGAATACGGTATATTTCTAGTAAACCTGTACACAGCTGGTTCTGGAAGTGATACAATTGTATCCAGTGCAGACAATTCTCGGTGACTTCAGACTGATACATTGTAGCAGAAACTGTGCAGCCGCTGCTGCTGAGCTCTATTGTCTACACTGGATACAATTGTATCACTTCTCAGTTGAGAGAAGGACTAGCTGTGTGCAAACAAGTGTCCTCATTCACTGACAGCAAGTAGAGCTCTTGAAAATGGTGAAGAATTAAAACATTGTCTATTGAAAGTTCTAAAAGTTCTAACAGTATATTAGAAAGTTGTAGAACTTTTCAGGTATACATGATTGAGGGCCCTTTAAGGCCCCTTGCAGACGAGCATGCCGGATTGTCCGGATGCGTTGGGGCGGGTTCACGCGAGTTTGCATGAAATTTGTCTGCGATTGCGTTGTTCAGTTTTTTCTGCACGAGTGCAAAGCGTTTTAATGCATTTAGCATGCGCGTGATAAAAAACTGAATGTTGGTACTCAGACATGTTATAATACGAAATAATAAAATCTACAGAACACTGAAACCAAACCCGAACTTCAGTGAAGAAGTCCGGGTTCGGCTCTGGGTACCAACCTTCAGTTTTTTATCACGCGCGTGCAAAATGCATTAAAACGCTTTGCACTCGCGCGGAATAAAACTGAACAACGCAATCGCAGACAAATTTCATGCAAACTCGCGTGAACCCGCCCGCAACGCATCCGGACTGAATCCGGCACACTCGTCTGCAAGGGGCCTAAGTCTTAAAGGGACACTCATCCTAAAATAATTGTCAGTAACATTACAGGAGAAGCAGCTGGTATCAGTCACATCTATAACATCACTGAAATCATGGCCTGGTCCTCTTCTGTCTGTTCAGCCCTTTCTCTGCTATATCTCTTCCTGGGAAAGCTGGGTGACAACCAATAGGCATCATTCTGTTTAAAACACAGGAGTAGTCAACCAATTTTCTCATACTCCTGAATAGCAAATATGTCACGTTATGCAATGACATATCCCCAGATCCATAACTAGACTGATTTGTCACTTAGGAGTCTGGACGGACCGTACTGGTTGTCACCCAGCTTTCCCAGGAATAGATAAGGTAAAAGATTAAGATTTTCAGGGACAAGTGCTCTTTAAATTAATAAGTCCGTCCCACAAGATGTTCAATCTAGACTGGACCTTCAAATTTGTAGTTTCAATTTCTTGATTCAATGAGTCTCGGCTTGGACTGTTCTGCATGTGTATAAGCTCTGATCTTTCCATAGTGGCGCCACCTTGTGGTTACTGATCTTACTATAGTGGCGCCACCTTGTGGTTACTCATCTTACTGTAGTGGCGCCACCTTGTGATCACTGATCTTACTGTAGTGGTGCCACCTTGTGATCACCGATCTTACTATAGTGGCGCCACCTTGTGATCACCAATCTTACAATAGTGGCGCCACCTTGGGATCACCGATCTTACTATAGTGGCGCCATCTTGTGATCACCGATCTTACAATAGTGGCGCCACCTTGTGGTCACCGATCTTACTATTGTGGCGCCATCTTGTGATCACCGATCTTACTATTGTGGCACCATCTTGTGATCACTGATCATACAATAGTGTCGCCACCTTGTGATCACTGATCTTACTATAGTAGCGCCATTTTGTGGTCACTGATCTTACCGTAGTGGCGCCACCTTATGGTCACCGATCTTACTATAGTAGCGCCACTTTGTGGTGACTGATCTTACCATAGTGGCGCCACCTTATGGTCACCGATCTTACTATAGTAGCACCACTTTGTGGTCACTGATCTTACCGTAGTGGCGCCACCTTATGGTCGCCGATCTTACATTGTGGTGTCACCTTGTGACCAGATTATGGCAAAAAATGCCAACTTGACTGAAGAAGATGTCTAGCCAGTTTTTATTGAAAAGACTTGTGAGAGTGCAGACTGTCATACATGCAGGAGGGGCCGAGTCCTCTGCAGCACAGAGTATTTCAGCAGAGATGTGTGCTAATCCTGTGAGGTGTACAGACGTATAGAAAGGCTGACAGAGCATGCTGAGAATTGTAGTTCTGCAATAACTAGAACATTATTTGCCTCTAACACAAGACTGCACTGAGCATGACATTGGATGCTGAGAGTTGTAGTACTGTAATGAGAGGTATATTGTATTTTCCAGGCATGCTGAGAGTTGTAGCCCTTCAATAACCAGAACACTATTTGTTGTTAACTGCACTAAGCAGGGTGTTGGCCTTTTTTGGGCATGCTGAGAGTTGTAGTTCCTCTGTTGATTACACTTAGTAGGACATTGGGTTTTCGCGGGAATGCTAAGAGTTGTAGTTCCGCCGGTTGATAGCACTTATCAGGACATTGAGTTTTCGGGGGAATGCTGAGGGTTGTAGTTTCCCTATTGATTGTAATGAGCAGGACCATGAGTTTTCGTGGCATGCTGAGGGTTGTAGTTCCCCTATTTATTGCAATCAGCAGGACCTTGGGTTTTTGTGGCATACTGAGGGTTGTAGTTTCCCTATTTATTGCAATCAGCAGGACCTTGGTTTTTTTTGGCATGCTGAGGGTTGTAGTTCCCCTATTGATTGCAATCAGCAGGACCTTGGGTTTTTGTGACATACTGAGGATTGTAGTTCCCCTATTGATTTCACTGAGCAGAGCGTTGGGTTTTCAGGGCATGCTGAGGGTTGTAGTTCCCCTACTGCCGGAGCACTTTAGGCATGGATGTGGCCCTGGCTGGTGGCTCGGCACCAGGAAGGATTATATTCCAGCTGGGCGGGGGCCCCTGCTCTGCTGCACAGTTTTCTGTAGAAGGTGACTGTTTCCAGCGTCGGGGGTCCCACAGCTGGTGTTCCCCTGGCCGCCCGCCATCCTCACCAGAGGGGAAAACAAAAATGTATTTGCTCTTAGTTATTAGCATCAGATTTGGCCGGAGGGCTGACAGCATGGCCGCCCGGTGACCTTCCCCTACATCTGTGCCGGCATATGGAGGGGCTCATTGTAATGTCACCAAATGCCACAGCCTGGCACAGCTCCTGACATATTCCCTCCACGCCCTGCCTAGCAGTCAGCAGATTGGTTGCTATGGGCTAAAGCGCCATGTTTTCCAAGCACTTCTATTGGTAAATCTCCCCCTCGGAGAAGAGTTGTTCATCAGCCTGTGGCCCCGTGGCCCCTCAGTCCTCCCCAGGGTCTGTATACAAATCTGTGCATCCTAACACTTATGTAGTCCAGTGGCATGCACGGGCAGGGAAGAGTATACAGGCAGCCAGGGCCCCATAACTCCAGAGCG
Organism: Bufotes viridis; assembly: GCA_033119425.1. Lineage (NCBI taxonomy): Eukaryota > Metazoa > Chordata > Amphibia > Anura > Bufonidae > Bufotes > Bufotes viridis. The sequence goes on from CM065592.1 coordinate 32,467,081, forward strand.
CCCCTAAATAGGGCCCCTAAATTCCCATAACAGTGACATCCACAGCGCCCCCATAACAGTGACATCCACAGCGCCCCCATAACAGTGACCTCCACAGTGCACCCCCATACATCCACAGTGCCCCCATAACAGTGACATCCACAGTGCCCCCATAACAGTGACATCCACAGTGCCCCCATAACAGTGACATCCACAGCGCCCCCATAACAGTGACATCCACAGCGCCCCCATAACAGTGACCTCCACAGTGCACCGCCATACATCCACAATGCCCCCATAACAGTGTCATCCACAGTGCCCCCCATAACAGTAACCTCCACAGTGCCCCCCATAACAGTGACCTCCACAGTGCCCCCCATAACAGTGACATCCACAGTGCCCCCATAACAGTGACAACCACAGTGCCCCCATAGCAGTGACATCCACAGTGCCCCCATAACAGTGACATCCACAGTGCTCCCATAACAGTGACATCCACAGTGCCCCCATAACAGTGACATCCACAGTGCCCCCATAACAGTGACATCCACAGTGCCCCCATAACAGTGACATCCACAGTGCCCCCATAACAGTGACATCCACAGTGCCCCCATAACAGTGACATCCACAGTGCCCCCATAACAGTGACATCCACAGCGCCCCATAACAGTGACATCCACAGCGCCCCCATAACAGTGACATCCACAGTGCACCGCCATACATCCACAATGCCCCCATAACAGTGTCATCCACAGTGCCCCCCATAACAGTAACCTCCACAGTGCCCCCATAACAGTGACCTCCACAGTGCCCCCATAACAGTGACATCCACAGTGCCCCCATAACAGTGACAACCACAGTGCCCCCATAGCAGTGACATCCACAGTGCCCCCATAACAGTGACATCCACAGTGCTCCCATAACAGGGACATCCACAGTGCCCCCATAACAGTGACATCCACAGTGCCCCCATAACAGTGACATCCACAGCGCCCCCATAACAGTGACATCCACAGTGCCCCCATAACAGTGACCTCCACAGTGCCCCCATAACAGTGACATCCACAGTGCCCCCATAACAGTGACAACCACAGTGCCCCCATAGCAGTGACATCCACAGTGCCCCCATAACAGTGACATCCACAGTGCTCCCATAACAGGGACATCCACAGTGCCCCCATAACAGTGACATCCACAGCGCCTCCATAACAGTGACATCCACAGTGCCTCCATAACAGTGACATCCACAGTGCCCCCATAGCAGTGACATCCACAGTGCCCCCATAGCAGTGACATCCACAGTGCCCCCATAACAGTGACATCCACAGTGCCCCCATAACAGTGACATCCACAGTGCCCCCATAACAGTGACATCCACAGTTCCCCATAACAGTGACATCCACAGTGCCCCCATAACATTGACATCCACAGTGCCCCCATAACAGTGACATCCACAGTGCCCCCATAACAGTGACATCCACAGCGCCCCCATAACAGTGACATCCACAGTGCCCCCATAACAGTGACCTCCACAGTGCCCCCATAACAGTGACATCCACAGTGCCCCCATAACAGTGACATCCACAGTGCACCGCCATACATCCACAATGCCCCCATAACAGTGTCATCCACAGCGCCCCCATAACAGTGACATCCACAGTGCACCGCCATACATCCACAATGCCCCCATAACAGTGTCATCCACAGTGCCCCCATAACAGTAACCTCCACAGTGCCCCCATAACAGTGACCTCCACAGTGCCCCCATAACAGTGACATCCACAGTGCCCCCATAACAGTGACAACCACAGTGCCCCCATAGCAGTGACATCCACAGTGCCCCCATAACAGTGACATCCACAGTGCTCCCATAACAGGGACATCCACAGTGCCCCCATAACAGTGACATCCACAGTGCCCCCATAACAGTGACATCCACAGCGCCCCCATAACAGTGACATCCACAGTGCCCCCATAACAGTGACCTCCACAGTGCCCCCATAACAGTGACATCCACAGTGCCCCCATAACAGTGACAACCACAGTGCCCCCATAGCAGTGACATCCACAGTGCCCCCATAACAGTGACATCCACAGTGCTCCCATAACAGGGACATCCACAGTGCCCCCATAACAGTGACATCCACAGCGCCTCCATAACAGTGACATCCACAGTGCCTCCATAACAGTGACATCCACAGTGCCCCCATAGCAGTGACATCCACAGTGCCCCCATAGCAGTGACATCCACAGTGCCCCCATAACAGTGACATCCACAGTGCCCCCATAACAGTGACATCCACAGTGCCCCCATAACAGTGACATCCACAGATCCCCCATAACAGTGACATCCACAGTGCCCCCATAACAGTGACATCCACAGTGCCCCCATAACAGTGACATCCACAGTGCCCCCATAACAGTGACATCCACAGTGCTCCCATAACAGGGACATCCACAGTGCCCCCATAACAGTGACATCCACAGTGCCCCCATAACAGTGACAGCCTCACACCCTCTAATCGATATCCCGGGCTCCCGCGGCTGGGCTGTGATGATATAGCGCTGGAGGTGATGATTATCTGACGCTCCTCTTTTACTGCACAAATCTACCAACTATGTGAACCACTCAGGAAAGATCCTGCTTCTCTTCTACAGATCTACTCCAATCACATCCCAAGCTGCAGTAAAGCCTTTCTGCTTAGGATCTGCAGTCTGGCTGCGGTTTATCTGCACACAGTCATGTAGCCTTACAATGCACAGGACATGGTGATGGCAATCAGCGCAGCTCTGGATGTGGATGGAGTACAGTACATCTAGATTTCTCCAGAGGGACCAGTTTTCCCACTGAAATCTCTTTGTGTCTTGGATACAGGACGGACTAAGAAGCGATCAGGTCTTTATTGTAGCGTGAATGGGCGAGCTCCTAGCAGCCTGCCCCCCAGGACCCCACAGGCCCAGACATGGGGGCGTGGACTTTTACCCCCAAAGGAGGATCAGCTGTGAGAGCCCCCGACTTATCCTGTCTGCTTCCCTTCACTGTGCGAACCCTACCCCCTATATGTGCACAGTACAACCTACCCCCTATATGTGCACAGTACAACCTACCCCCTATATGTGCACAGTACAACCTACCCCCTATATGTGCACAGTACAACCTACCCCCTATATGTGCACAGTACAACCTACCCCCTATATGTGCACAGTACAACCTACCCCCTATATGTGCACAGTACAACCTACCCCCTATACGTGCACAGTATACCTACCCCCTATACATGCACAGTATAACCTACCCCCTATTCATGCACAGTATAACCTACCCCCTATTCATGCACAGTATAACCTATCCCCCATACATGCACAGTACAACCTACCCGCTATACATGCACAGTATAACCTACCCCCTATATATGCACAGTATAACCTACCCCCTATACATGCACAGTGCAACCTACCCCCTATACATGCAGAGTGCAACCTACCCCCTATACATGCACAGTGCAACCTACCCCATATACATGCACAGTACAACCTACCCCCTATACATGTACAGTACAACCTACCACCTATATATGCACAGTACAACCTAGCCCCTATACATGGACAGTACAACTTACCCTCTATATATGCACAGTACAACCTACCACCTATACATGGACAGTACAACTTACCCCCTATATATATGCACCTATATCCTGGTGTACTATTTCCCATGTCATATATAAAGGTGTCATTCTCAGGATGTCTTATCCTGTACCTATAGACCCCGCACAGTACTACTTCCCATGTCCTATATAGAGGGTGTCATTCTCAGGATGTCTTATCCTGTACCTATAGACCCCGCACAGTACTACTTCCCATGTCCTATATAGAGGGTGTAATTCTCAGGATGTCTTATCCTGTACCTATAGACCCTGCACAGTACTACTTCTCATGTCATATATAGAGGTGCAATTCTCAGGACGTCTTATCCTGTACCTATAGACCCCGCACAGTACTACTTCCCATGTCATATATAGAGGTGTAATTCTCAGGATGTCTTATCCTGTACCTATAGACCCCGCACAGTACTACTTCCCATGTCATATATAGAGGGTGTAATTCTCAGGACGTCTTATCCTGTACCTATAGACCCCGCACAGTACTACTTCTCATGTCATATATAGAGGGTGCAATTCTCAGGATGTCTTATCCTGTACCTATAGACGCTGCACAGTACTACTTCCCATGTCGTATATAGAGGTGTAATTCTCAGGATGTCTTATCCTGTACCTATAGACCCCGCACAGTACTACTTCCCATGTCGTATATAGAGGGTGCAATTCTCAGGATGTCTTATCCTGTACCTATAGACCCCGCACAGTACTACTTCCCATGTCATATATAGAGGTGTAATTCTCAGGATGTCTTATCCTGTACCTATAGACCCCGCACAGTACTACTTCCCATGTCGTCTAAAGAGGGTGGAATTCTCAGGAGGTCTTATCCTGTACCTATAGACCCCGCACAGTACTACTTCCCATGTCGTATATAGAGGGTGCAATTCTCAGGACGTCTTATCCTGTACCTATAGACCCCGCACAGTACTACTTCCCATGTCATCTAAAGTGGGTGGAATTCTCAGGACGTCTTATCCTGTACCTATAGACCCCGCACAGTACTACTTCCCATGTCATATATAGAGGGTGCAATTCTCAGGACGTCTTATCCTGTACCTATAGACCCCGCACAGTACTACTTCCCATGTCATATATAGAGGTGTAATTCTCAGGACGTCTTATCCTGTACCTATAGACCCCGCACAGTACTACTTCTCATGTCATATATAGAGGGTGCAATTCTCAGGATGTCTTATCCTGTACCTATAGACCCCGCACAGTACTACTTCCCATGTCATATATAGAGGTGTAATTCTCAGGAGGTCTTATTCTGTACCTATAGACCCCGCACAGTACTACTTCCCATGTCATATCCCATGCTATCAGCCCTTCCCGCTTCTCTCCATTCATATTTTCGCCTCCCCCTCACTTTTTGGCACTGCTGCGTTCCTAACTTTGCTACTGTGCAATCCTCGTACTCTGAACGTTTATCTGCGAGCCAAGGAGCGGGAAGGAACAATGTCATCGTCTTCAGGAGAGCGTCTTCCAGCTCCCAGGGATCCTGTTATGTAAAGTATGAGGCCAATGTTTTTAACTGGAGAGCACGCCAATCCTGGTTTGTCTTCTAGTGCAAGCAATGTACAGTTGGCACGGACCATACTGGCATGGATGTGGCGGTTCCTGCCATTTTCTTGCCAAGGGAAAGGAACGGGAGCCAGAAAGGAGAAGGGAGGGGTAATTCTGGGGCCGCCTATGTCCTCTGTCCCTTTCGTTGGCCAGTCTGCATGTGGCATCACCTCAGATGGCGCTGTGCAACTTGACGCCGCAGAACTACATGTCTCAGCATGCCGCACACTGTCAGAGCATGCTGGGACTTGTAGTTCCGTGTTCACAAGAGAGAGATTCCAACTTGCTGTCCATACGAGAGCTGGGTGACCACCACTATGTTCGCCATTATGGTTCCCACAGAAGCCATAGGCTGTCAAAGCATGCTGATACTTGTGGTACCACCAGCCCCGCAGTCATTTCTTAGTTATATCTGTCCATGGAAAATCTGGGTGAAAACCAATACGGGTGCCTTCACAGCTCCCATGGAAGCTGCAGGCTGTAAGAGCACGCTGAGATTTGTAGTTTCACGATCAACGGAGCAATGTGGCAACTTTTTGTCAGTCGTATCTGTCCATGGGAATGCTGGGTGACAACCAACATGGCCGTCATCACAGCCCCCAATTGCTGTTCTGGATCGTGGAAAAGCTGGAAAAGCAAGCGTTCCATTAAACTGCTTATTGTACAAGTCTCCCCCCCTCTTAAAATTTACTTATTTTATTCCGCCCTTTTCTGTCTTTTGGGAAAGCTGGGTGGTCACCTATCTTTTCCAGACTGTTCCATTCGCTGATACCTGAGCAGCGCTGCTTCTATGGCCGGACTTTCTCTTCCGTCCCCTACCAATGTCAAATCACTAAAACTCCCTAAGACTATCTGATCTTGGAAAAGCTGAGTGACTACAAATAGGACTGCCATCCCCCAGCTTTTCCGTCCTCAGAAAGAAAAATCCATGTAGTGCTAGATGAGTTCTGGCCATTCCGGACTCTAGGAAAGCTGAGAGACGAATTGGAAGGGCGCCTCTTAAGTGATCTATTTGTCTGTCCCTGGGAAAGCTGGGTGATTTTCCGCAGTGGTTTCCTAACCCTGCACTGAAAGGAATATTTTGTCATCGGCACAAACACCCCCAGCTCATATGACTTGTCAGATTTGCCTAAAGGAAAGTTGGATGAATATATAGCCGCACTGCTGACCACGTATATTCACAACTTGCCATTCACGGATCTAGGAAAGCTGGGTGACTCTTAAATTCTCCCCTTCCTTGTTCAGTCTATACGCCGTTTTGAGTTATATCTAAGACTATGTCAACTAGAATGGCCACAGCTCTTACAGTGTGTCTCACCCAGCTTTCCTAGGATCCTGAATGGCAACTCTACCGAGTAGTGCAGTGATACAACCTTTCGTATCCCGGTTTTGCTATACAGAAGCATAAGAAATGTAGAAGGTGACTTTATGGGTGGCCCTATAGGTTGTCACCCAGCTTTCCCAGGTCCTGAACGGCAACTCCGCTTGGTACTGTAATGTTACAACCTTTTGTATCCCTGTTTTGCTATACAGAAGCATAAGAAATGTAGAAGGTGACTTCCATGGGAGCCCCTATAGGTTGTCACCCAGCTTTCCCAGGATCCTGAATGGCAACTCTACCGAGTAGTGCAGTGATACAACCTTTCGTATCCCTGTTTTGCTATACAGAAGCATAAGAAATGTAGAAGGTGACTTCATGGGAGCCCCTATAGGTTGTCACCCAGCTTCCCAGGATCCTGAACGGCAACCCCTCTTGGTACCGTAATGATACAACCTTTTGTATCCTTGTTTTGCTATACAGAAGCATAAGAAATGTAGAAGGCAGGTCCCATGTTGGTTGTCACCCAGTTTTCCTTAGGCCATTTCCAGTTCTGGGAAAGCTGGGTGACTCTTTAGTCATTCTATTCCGTCAAAGATCATCCTTCCATCTGCTCAGCCTTTTTTTAAGTTATGTCTGTTTTGGGCAAATCTACAATGCGAATGGCCGCAGTTCCCACGGGTGTATTCACCCAGCTTTCCCAATACTGCAGCAATAGATCCTATGGCAACCCCTATAGGTTTTGTATTAGTGGCCAGTCACCCAGCTTTGCCAGAAACAGATCACACTAAGAAACGACTGAATAGAATTTGGACACAAATTTTACTCGAATTTATTATATTTTTTTTTATTATTGCGAAATTGCCCTTTGAATGCTGACAAAACCCTTTCGTCCCCGGACAATCGCTAAAGTTTTTTTTTGTGATTTCCCCCCCCCCCCCTCTTTTTCCGTTAAAGCTCCTAGACGTAATTGTCTTCATTACAATGAGTCGTCCCTTTCAAAAACGATCCAATTTTTACAGGATGTTTTGGTAGACGTCGGCAGCTTGCCACCGAGGCCGCGACCGTTCCAGCAACAGGTCGCTATGTTTAAACTTGCGCCTTCGGAGTCCTGCTGAGCCAATAATAGGCTCTGTATTAATTCCAGGTTTTACATAAATCACAAATCGCTCAGTGCGGCCAAGATACACGATCCTATCAGCGGTGAGAACATAATACCGCGTCATGTTACATAACACACAGCCCAATGGATTCGTAAACTCCGCTCCACGCCGTCCGCATGACAGCCCGCTTCCTTCCACTGCTATCTGTTCAGACAAAGGCCCCTAGAAAGATGAGATCCTGTATATTGGGAGGGGGGGGGGCACTTATTTTTTCTTGATAATGCAGGCTATAAATAGCGGGCTGACACTGTTGGATATTTAGTATTGGAAGCATTAGGGCGGCCATGTTTGCAATTTAAAGGGCACTTCCATCTATAATTAGGAAGACCTAAAAACGTAGCCCTCATCCTCTTTGTGAAAAATTAATTTCTTAGTTACAACTTTTTATCATAAAAGCTGGGTGACAACCAAAATGGCCGCCATAAGAGATAGCCATGCAGACTTTCCCAGGCTCCTGAATGGCAAAAACACAAGCCGTGTATCCATATCTCTGCCTAAGTACAGGGATTTGCCCCGCAGAAGTCTGGGATAGCCGGGTGACCACCTCTGGGACAGTTATTACGACGGACATTTGGGTTGTCACCCAGATGATATTTTAAAAGGACACGTACTTTACGTTAGCGGCAGTGTGGATATTGGGGTAAGAAGTCACGTAAGGTTGGTAAGGTTAAGACATAAACAAATCAAGGAAGGGGAAGCCATTAATTACAGCTGCTCCTTACTGGCCGGACCTGATTGTACTGGGAAGTCTAAGGTTGTGTTGTCAGTCTCCTTAGTAATGTGAGCAGATCACACGACAGCAGCCGGTTCTGACACTACACTATTTGCTGCGGTTTACCATTACAAAAAGTATACAGGTGGAGCGGCTGTCATCTGTTCCCTTAATACAGATGGTGGAGCTGCAGTCTGACAGCCACTCACCGCTCACTTCCCTGGTGTAGGTGGAGCAGCTGTCATCTGAGAGTCATTGCACAAGTAGAGCAGCTGTCATCTGACAGCCTCTCACGTCACTGATGGAAAAGGAGCAGCTGTCACTTAGCACACCTTCAGCTCTCTAATAATGGAGGAGCAGCTGTCACTTAGCACACCTTCAGCTCTCTAATATTAGAGGAGCAGCTGTCACTTAGCACACCTTCAGCTCTCTAATATTAGAGGAGCAGCTGTCACTTAGCACACCTTCAGCTCTCTAATATTAGAGGAGCAGCTGTCACTTAGCACACCTTCAGCTCTCTAATATTGGAGGAGCAGCTGTCACTTAGCACACCTTCAGCTCTCAAATATTGGAGGAGCAGCTGTCCCTGCTCCCTAATAATGGAGGAGCAGCTGTCACTTAGCACACCTTCAGCTCTCTAATATTGGAGGAGCGGCTGTCACTTAGCACACCTTCAGCTCCCTAATATTGGAGGAGCAGCTGTCACTTGGCACACCTTCAGCTCTCTAATATTGGAGGAGCAGCTGTCACTTAGCACACCTTCAGCTCCCTAATATTGGAGGAGCAGCTGTCACTTAGCAGCTGTTCTCTAACATTCATTCACTCCTCTCGTAGGAAGGAACAGCTGTCATCTAACAGTCATTCAGTCCTCTAGTAGAGAAGGAGCAGCTGTCATCTAACATTCATTCAGTCCTCTAGTAGAGGAGGAACAGCTGTCATCTAACAGTCATTCAGTCCCCTAGTAGAGGAGGAACAGCTGTCATCTAACAGTCATTCAGTCCCCTAGTAGAGGAGGAACAGCTGTAATCTAACATTCATTCAGTCCTCTAGTAGAGGAGGAACAGCTGTCATCTAACATTCATTCAGTCCTCTAGTAGAGGAGGAACAGCTGTCATCTTACATTCATTCTGTTCCCTAACAGAAGAGGAACAGCTGTCATCTTACATTCATTCCGTTCCCTAACAGAAGAGGAACAGCTGTCACCTAACCATAGCACTGTACCCTGATAGAGATGGAGCTGCTGTCATTCTCATCAAGGGGTATGCCTGTCCTCTACTTGTTATCTATTTACCTGCTGGAAGGGGAGCAGCTGTCATTTGGCAGCCATTCACTTCCCTGCAGCAGTTATATCATATTCACTGCCATTTATTTCCGAGACAGAGAAGGAGCGGCTGTCAGCAGAGGAGGAGCGGCTCTTCTAGAATCCTTCCATACAGGGAGGGGGTTGCGATGGCTTCACCCAGCATAGACGGGAGGCTCCAGGTGCTCTGATGCCCCCTCTTCTGTGCAGGAAGACGTTACATAGGTAAATGCCATCTGCAGTCTGGACTTCAGTGGGGGCCCAGGGAATGTGTATATAAGGAACCATGAGGGCCTCAGTTACTCCTTGCCGTGTTCCTCGTGATCTCATTGGATGGAGGACGCTGCTGCCATGTGCTGATGTTTACCTGTTACCCAGAGGCTCCTGGGCCCCAATGCAAAATATGTACCAACGCCCTCCAACCCTCACGTGCCATTTAGGATACCGGCATCCTCCTCTGTGGCAGAGGGGCCTTTGGGCACCACCAGGGCTTTGCACCCTTTTTTATTCCATCCCTTCAGCAGCAAGAGAACTTTGGCACCCACGCAAGTTCCTAAACTCTGAGACTGTCATGTCACGGAGTGATTCCAGTGCTGCTGTACGCCGCGCACATAATATGTACCTGCCGCCGCCGTCTACGAGCAGCGCCAATTAGCTGCCACATTTCTGAGCCCGCATGTAGACACCTGTCGGCTGACGTTACAGAACTCGTCGTGTAAATTATGATTGCTGAAGGCGCTGACTGCTTGGCCTCCTGGAAGACAGCAGAGTGGAGCCATTATTTCTGAGGCCGATTCCCCACCGCCAGATATCGCAGAATCTAAGGCCTAATTCACACGTCCGTAGTGTGTTTTGGGGAAACACGGATCCGCAAAACACGGACGGCTGCAATGTGCATTCCGCATTTTGCTGGCACTATATAGAGAATGCCTTTTCTTGTCCGCAATTGCGGACAAGAATAGGACATGTTCTATTTTTTTACGGAAACACGGATGCGGAAATGCGGATGCGGACATCACATAGTGTGCTGTCCACATCCATTCCTGCCCCTTTGAAATGAATGGGTCTGCAACCCTTCCGCAAAATTGCGGATGGGATGCGGATCCATTTTGCGGACGTGTGAATTTGGCCTAAGTCCTGCACAGTAGCAAAGGGAATGGCACCAACCAGGGCACCAACCCCCACTCTCCAAGGGCCCTGTATGTGGTATGCCTCTGTAGTGTGCACTTAGCTTCTGGATGTCAAACAGAAGGTCTCCATTCACTGACAGCAAGTGGTTGCGTTTTATTTATATCAGGCTGCATGTCCAGAGAGCTGCTGCACAGACCACCTACCACCCTGGTGGCCTCATCGTAGCCACGGACTGTAGGCTTACCCATTCGTTTTAGTGGGCACCATGTAACACAACAGGGGGATTAGCAGCCGCATGGAGCGCCCCTTGTGACGAGTGCTAATGGTAGGGTTAGAAAAGGCGGACTTACTCTAGTCATATATATATAAAATATTATTTTAATATTATTATTATATTTTTTTAAATGTTTATTACTTTGTTTTTTATTTTATTATTATATATTTATTTATTATATATTATGTTATTATTCTTTCCTATTCTCATTATTATTTTTTATTATTATTATTATATAAGGCGGCAGATAAACAGACAGGTTCTCCCTCCATATTCCGAGCAGACTGCGGCTTATGTCCCTTCTCCCCATCTCAGTCTTGTCCTCTGAGGACCTGGCGCTGACCAGCGCTGTTCTTTGAAGCACGACGGTTCCTCGAATACTAAGTGAAGAGCCGTAATTTCACATGTCAAGCGCCTGCAGAACTCCACGACTCTTTTTGTCGGCTCTCGGCATCCAGCATAAGAGGCAGAAAGCTAATAATTTCAGCTGTTTAACTGCAGCCTGTGCCCGCGCTGACAGCCGGTGATTATCAGCTTCTTTATAAAGGACTTGGCCCCTGGAAGACTCACCTTGTAGGTAATGGTCCTCGCCCACAACCAGTGTCCTCATCATCAGCCGCTGCTCAGCCGCACATTACCTCCAACAAGGAGCTTTCCATGTACAGTTGGTCTCTTTTTTACATTTTTTTATTTAGCAAAACAAACAATATGCACAAAATGACCGCTCCCATCGGGTTTTCACCCAACGTTCCCAGAGTGTGCATATATGCAGGAGGAAGTATAGTAATGAAATCACACAGGTCAGTTTAGCGTGTCGTCTGCCCTCACACACCTTCATAGCCGACGTTCACTTCTCACATCAGTGGCGCGTGGTGCTCCGCAGTTTCCACGTCTCTTATTCACAATGCTGCCATTTGTCCACTCACCAGACACCTTCACCACAGCAGCAGAGAACAGTTCACACTGCGCAGTGTCAGAAATACCGCCACCCAGATAAATCGCTCCTTTTACCCATGACAGCAGTGAGGGATATGTGTGCAGACCGCCTATCACACACCTTATATACCCATTGAGCCAGCTTAGCACACTTTATATACCCACCGAGCCAGCTCAGCACACCTTAAATACCCACCGAGCCAGCTCTGCACACCTTATAGACCCACTGAGCCAGCTCCACACCTTATATACCCACTGAGCCAGCTCAACACACCTTATATACCCACCGAGCCAGCTCAGCACACCTTATATACCCACCGAGCCAGCTCAGCACACCTTATATACCCACCGGGCCAGCTCAGCACACCTTATATACCCACCGAGCCAGCTCATCACACCTTATATACCCACCAAGCCAGCTCATCACACCTTATATACCCACCAAGCCAGCTCATCACACCTTATATACCCACCGAGCCAGCTAAGCACACCTTATATACCCACCGAGCCAGCTCATCACACTTTATATACCCACCGAGCAAGCTCACCACACATGGCTTCCTTCATGAGCTACACACTGCCGAAAGTAGGAAGTCAGAATAATGGGACTCAATTGTGTATCATTTTATTTTATTTATTTTTGTTCTTGTTATTACTTTTATTATATTATTTTTGTTAGAATATTATTTGTATTTATTTATATTTTTTTTATGTAATTTTTTATTGTTATACCATGCATATGCATTTTTTTTTATATTATTTGAGCATTTTTATTGTATTTTGTATTGGTATGTTATCTTTATTATTTTATTTGTATTCCTATATACTTATTTTTTATTTCATTACTGTTGGTCCACCTCACATGGGGCGTCAGTCGGCATGAAGTCATTCTGCAAATGTCGCACAAAGTCTCGGCAGGAATCTTTGGCCACCTTCGTATCTTGAGGATCAAATCCAGTGCTGAGCCACGCCCCCTGCACTGATCACATGACGGTGACGTCACCCCAGGTCCTTCGGCTGTTCAACAGTTCGGGTTGGTGGCAGCCGCCCCTTATGGATTCCATATGCCGCTATAGTGGAATCCATAACGGGATGCGCGACTTATCACAACCCGAACGCCGAACACCGGACTTTTTTTTAAAGTTCGCTCATCTCTACTGACAACGTCACGGCTGGCGTGCTTTGAAGCTTGGGGTCACTCTCGGGAGGTGCCTGCCAGTACCCAGCATACAGACATATTCCTAAAGCAAGGGAGCTGCACAGGGTCAATAAGCTGTGCACAAGCCACTATAAAATTGTAGTGATGAGGAGACTGCAGTTGTCCCCAGTAAGGTGAAAAGTTGTCAGAGACCCTCTACCCTATTGTTTTATAGGTTCTACGTTTTATATTTGTCACTTGCAGCTTTTTTTCTTACATTGCTGTCGTTGCTGTGTAGATTAGGCTGATAACTGGTGCCTGGATGCAATCCCTTCCACCTCCATCCAAGTCTAATATCAGAATCGGGAGTCTACCAAAATGGGGCATTTAGGGCGATTCCCCTTTAAGAGCGAGGATCTGTAACAGTACCCAGTGTTGCGGTATGTTACAGTAAAATATAGATTTTGTTGCTCTCCGTCCAATCCCCTGCGAGCGGCCATGTGGTGTGGACCCTGTGCACATTCCTCGCTGAGTCTCTACCTCCCTCCGGGCAGATTCCATTCCACTGAAACATTTTTTCCTCTATACAATGTAACAGCCGCGCAGAACCGGCCCTTTAATTGACGCGGTGCCCTGAGCATCCGTAACACCGTCTTGGGGGGGACCCTGCTGTCGCTGTTGCAAAGTCATGTGACGGCGGTCATGTTTGTATAATTCAAGCGGCTTCACCTGTCGGCAGGTGTCCCCGTGTGGAGCAGGATTTACCCCGGAGAGAACCTTTGCCGCGGAGAAGTGGCGGCGCGGACCACAGTTTCCTGGCAGAAAGCTGATCTTTAGTGAAAGGGCGGCTCATGAATGATGCATCTCCACTTGACAATACTAAAAGCATGGCATTCACATGATCCCGCTCACAGGTAACCGGCAATGGCAGGTCACCCGCCAAGAACAAATACCGCACGGATCGCTGGGGACGGCCCCGCTGCGCTAAATTGGCCTTTTGTTGCCGTCATGGGAAACCGGGTAAGGGCCTAGGAGGCTGCAACATGGCTTAATTTCATATGCCTAGCCACCGGTAATCATCCTGAGCTTCCCGTTCCATGAATAGAATGACAGAACTGCAGTGAAGACTGACACAGATCAGTAGCAGGGTGGAAGCATGTAGATTCACTGCTCTATCACCCAAAAAAACTCAGTCTGGTTGCCATGACAACTCCCACGGGCGGCCATCACCCAGCTTTTGCAGACTCCTGAACGCCAAACCTGCCTCCTTATGTATTAATATAGGAGACGGGAATGTAAAATAAACTTTAAAAAAAAACTGAAAAACTTTACGATTCGATTATAAAAAGTTCCGCAACTTTCCATTATCCCTCGGGTTTCATCATTTTATTTAGTTATTTATTTTATGCACTTATATTGCGCTACTATATTCCGCATCCAACTGTCCCCAATGGGGCTCACAATCTATGGCATTTTCAAGATTACTGCTTGCTGTCAGGGAATGGAAACCTCCCGGTTTACAAACGTGGCCTGATTTGGCCCCCAACTGACATTAAGAGTTACTTTGGATTCCAATTCCTTGCCATTTTCTAAGATCTCTGCTTGCTTTCAGTGCGTGGAAACCTTCTAGTTGAAGGCAGTGTTCCCCTGTTGCGGTCGCGCTGTAGATTTTACCCCTGAAACGGTAACAAACCCGCTAGAGTTTGGAAATATATGCATGAACACAGTTTTATTGTAAACGAAAAGGTTTGTACTCAGTGAAAGCAAGCAGGGGTTTTAAAAGATGAAGAACTGCAACACAAAATACATCAGAGAGACTTTATACTAAGTTTTATCGCCCTAAAACCAGAATACCCCTTTAATTCTCTGCTCTCTGTGCATTCACTAGCCTATTTTTAAAGGCTCTGCTTGCTGTGGGTGAATAGAGACCTCTAGAGATGGATAACCTGCCTTGGTCACATCCAGATGACACAGGGCAGCGTATAAGACGTCTTTTATGTGGCAAAGCCTCGTGGGTTCCCAGGCTCTGGATGTAAACACAAATGTTTCTATGCCCTGACAGCAAGCAGAGATCTTGCAAATGGTTTCACAGAGGAAGATGCAGAACTTTTCATCGGCCAGGTGAGGGACGGAGGCTAGATTGACTAGATTGCAGACTTTTCCGTCTGATATGTTCTATCTCCCCCTCCCCCGGAATTATCTTTTGTTCCGCTGCTGTCGGCGCGGAAGGCGGCATAAGAAGTTCTGGTTGTCGGATAATCCCCACACTACGGGGCTAAATTAAAGCTCTCTTTAGTAGCAGAGGCGCAAAGCAGCGGACAAAGCTCGGGGAGGAATTAGAGCCGCGGTCACAAGGAGCCCCTTTATGTCTGATCTCCTTGAGCGGATTATTGGCGCAGCGCGGTGTAAGCGCCGGCGCGATCTTGACTTCTCTCCGACGATGTCATTGTCCTCCTGTCGGTGGACTCCTCTCGTTGAGATAAACCTTGTCCCCATTGGAAGGATAGTAAGAATGGGGGGGAGGGGGGGTAGAGATGCATAAGTCAGGACGCCCCTGCTATATGGCAGGTGTATGGGAGTGAAGATTATGTAAATAGGGGCGACCTTTTAATGTATAAGTTCATCCGGAGGCGAAAAGCGCCGCGGCGGCCACGAGCCCCGGATGTTATCTACATATATATATCTATATGTAAAACGTTATCTCTCTATACATATATGTATATGTAAAACCTTATCTCTCTCTCTATATATATATATGTAAAATCTGCCGCGGCTTTAACACGTAAACGCAAGGGTTTGACGAAGGAGAGCAATAGCGGGGGGGCTTTGATATTTATGCAATGTCCATTCCGCCTGACGCTGCTGTGGTAGTTTATGTGTTACCCTAGATGTGACCTGCAATCAACTGCTACGAGTGAATTTTGTGTATCTGGTCCCAGGAAAGCTGGGTGACAACCAATATGGCCCTTAGTAGAGCTCCTGCGGGGGGGGGGGGGCGTCGTACTGCCTCTGGGAAAGCTGAGTGACCGTCGCTAGAGGCGGATGCAGTGGGGCCAAGTTTGCTGCTGCCCTATTCCCATTGCCGCCTCCAGTGATCGGAGCTCTCCAAGGCTGACTAGAAGAACCAATTAGCGAGAAGGCAGTGTCTACTGCAAAGCATCATGGTCCTGAATATTTATGATCAATATTTAAAAGCTATGGACACCTTTCAAGGCATTTTTTTTTTTGCATTTTAATCATTTCGGGCTAAAAATCATGTTTTCAAATGGTCTTTGTTAAAAATGTTTAGCCGCTTCTGAGGTACAAGGGTTAAAAACCAGTCCTGTCATCTGACGGCTCATGTGTAGCTCTTATCTCCTGACCTCATAAACACTCATTATAGCTCAATTCGTACCAAACTCATAAGAATATTACTCAAATAAATGTTTATAAAGTCAGTAGGTCAGAGATAAGAGCTACACATGAGCCGTCAGATGACAGAATAAAAAAAAACAGACTGATTTTTAACCCCTCTATCTCAGAAACTGCTGAACATTTTTAATAAAGGCCAACTGAAAAAATTATTTTTAGCCCAAAATCATTAAAAAAAATGCTCTGACGGTGTCCATAGCCATTATCCCTGTCTATTGCCCCCGCATATAGATACACTATAGGTAGAAATGATCCTTAAAGGGGTTGTCTAGCTTTAAAACCATTTTCGCCAGATCCTTCACCCTCCTTGCCGGACCTTTGGAGAAAAGGATACTTACCTGGGTTCCCTGCTTGTCAACTTTTGGAGTTGGTGGACATGTCATTGGCTGCAGCGGTGCATGTGACCCCAGTCTGCTTTGAGAGTTTACAAGCAGGGAACCGAAGCGAGGAAAACTCAAGGGAAAACTGCAGGGGCCAGAACCCTAAGGGAAAATTGAAGGGGCCAGAACCCTAAGGGAAAACTGAAGGGGCCAGAACCCAGCAGCGGAGAACAGGTAAGCATCCTTTCCTCCAAGAAGAGGGGAGGGGGGCTTGTTTTAAAGTTAGACAACCCTTGTAAAGGGGTTGTACCTTAAAATGCTATACTAGGATAGTATGGGACTTCATCATCCGACAGGAGTGTCACTAAAGCAGGGCTGAATGTTCAGTGATACCTTGATCACAGAGGGCAGCAGTGCTACGAATGTCACATTTTGCATTTGGCCAACTTTTTTTTTATATAACTGAAAGTCCCAACTAAGTCCCTCATTTGGTATACGGTTGGCACTGAGGGGGGGTCTTCAGCTCCAGAGACATAGAAAGACAGGACTGGGTTTATAGGTAGCAGTAGTACATTGGCTAGATTTAATTAAGCTACTAATCTGTGCTGGGACTTCTTGCTGAGAGAGGGGAAGAGAGAGCTGCTTCCTTCCTAGTCTGAGCTGCTGACATAA
The DNA here is from genome assembly GCA_033119425.1 of Bufotes viridis. NCBI lineage: Eukaryota > Metazoa > Chordata > Amphibia > Anura > Bufonidae > Bufotes > Bufotes viridis. Next base: position 32,484,663 of record CM065592.1, read on the forward strand.
CTAAAATATTGGTGACTTAAGATAAACCTAATGTACCTACCTATGTGGCTTGGCGCTGTTCCCAAATTTGGTGGGTTTTATTTGAGTTTATGGGGGGGGGGGGCAGTTTTTGTATTTCTAACCCTTCCACAAGCAGCCTCAATAGCAGTATAGCAAGTATACATATCCTGTCATCATTCCAAGTCCAATCTCCTGAGGCGACAATCTTCAAAACGTGTAAACGCGTCTCTCTGTACTGAAGGGGAAATTATTTCTCAAGGTAAAAACTTCAATCTGATAAGAAGTTTTTTTTTCTCATTAGTCAGCGGTTAAACTGTAACGTTCCCCATAGACCTCACACAGATGGAAGTTCCCTCCCTGTGTCCCAGCACTGATATCTTGCAGAACTAATTTTCTCCTACTGTAGATCCTAAAAGACCCACTTCATATCTGCACAGCTGAAGGTTTGTTACAATCTTATCCAGTCTAGGCAGTCATCTAATGCTCATCCGTAAATGAGAATGTGATAATACTTCATTTTCCCTGTGGTGGCGCTGTAGGAGAATTGAACACTCCCTGCTAAGTAAAGCTTGTGATCAGCTTATTTTTAAAGATTCCGTCTAAAAAAAAAACGAGAGACCCTTAAAGGGGTTTGTCTCTTCTGAGACATTGGTGGCATATTGCTAGGATAGATCACTAATGTCAGATAGGGGTGGGCCCCACCTCTGGGACCTACACCTATCTCTAGAACGGAGCCCTCAAAGTGAAAGAGAGAGCACCATGTAAGCGGGGTCGCCCTCCATTCGTTTCTATGGGAATGCCGTGAAATTGCCTAGAGGCGAGCTCGGCTATCTTCAAGTTCCCATGGAAATGAATAGAGAGCACACGGCACAAGCGCGGCCACCGCTCCATTCACTTCTGTGTAAGCCAGCGCTCGGCTATTTTCGGTGCTCCCATAGAAATGAGTGGAGGGTAGCCATGCATGCGCAGTGTGCTCTCCTTCACTTTAGGGGCTCCGTTCTAGAGATCGGTGCAGGTCCCACCTCTGACATTGGTGGTATATCCTAGTGATATGCCACCAATGTCCCAGGTGAAACAACCCCTTTAAAGCTTTAATAGATAATATCACCTCAGTCATTTCAAGTTTTCTTGAGCGCTGTGGCGAAACGAGGAAGATCAGGTTATTTTTGTGCCTATTCAGCTTCGTATTTTTGGGTGGACATTGTAACATCTCTAAATACCTGAGAATTATTTTGCCTGATCTTAGTGCACAGTTTCAGGGACCGCAATGGGCTCTCCAGTCACCCCACCCCCACCACAACATTATCCCCTGGATGTCAAATGTCCTGTAATGAGAACCAGTGAATGGAATCTATAGAAGCAGCGCACTCATTAATTATGCCAATAGAATGGTCATATAGCACCTGACACGTCAGCTTAAATATAGCTCAAGGGCAAGGAGAGCGCCCCGGAGAGGAACATAATTCCACCAACAGAATCTCACGCTCCACCACTTTCCGAAGCCACCACATATCCTGCAAGGCTCGGCTAGTTCTATTCATTTTAAAATTATAAGTTGTACAACTTTCTTATAAACTTTGTGTCAATTCTTCGCCCTTTTTTTCAACTTCTCTGCTTGCTGTCTGTGAATAGAAAACAATATAATTTATATCCAGGGTCTGAAATCTTGCACAGACCTATTATGCTATTTGTATCCAGACCATCTTCTTGTGAGCTAAAACAGTAGTAAGACAAATCTCTGCGATTCTACTTTGTTACATTGTATCAGTGCTGGTACAATGTATCCAGCTGATGCCTAGATTGTTTAGCACAAAGAAGATGGAACAGACTGGATACAGTTGTTGTCAGGCGTAGGGGTGTATATGAACTGCAGACCGGAAGGTTCCCATTCACTGACAGCAAGCATAGATCTACAAATTGGTTAAACCATGATTCAACTTTAATGACATAAAAGTGGACATATCGCCACGCCATTGCAGAGACCCATAAAACCCACCCACCCTTAGAGCCACGCTTTCGCCGATGGTAGCCCTTGTAAAAGGCATTGGGTGTGGACCCACTGTACCAACTAACCGTTTGACTGTGGGCCAGTCCTAAGGGTATGATTGCGGCAATCCCCTGGTTTTAAACCCTGAACCTCTATAAGGGGTTTCGGGTGTGGCCTTCACTTTGGGACACAGGAGTACCGCAGCCGTCCCTGCTAGAAGAAAGCAGGGGCCGAGCTACCGAGCAATGCCCACCCAGGACAGTGGTATGGCCGCGGACATGGAGCATCATGGTAATAATAGGCCGCCTATAGATATCAGAGGATCATCTTCTAACCCTCCTCAGGTTCTTCATGTTTTTGTGTCTGAGGGAACCATCGGGAAACCCTGGATTGAGTTGAATTTTTGCAATGCATCGCTAAGGATGACCAAGTGGCGAGCCAGCCAGGATAATCTACAGAAAGCTGTGGACCAAAGATCCATCCGTCATCAGATAGCTCTGATTGTCTTCACGTGAGCGTGAACTTCTGCCCTAAATGAGTGGCCTTCAAGACCTCCTGCCCCACCACTTTTTGGTTCCTCACCCAGCACGTCGTTTCATCTGCTAGTAAAATGCTCTTATTCTTTCCATCCCGGAAGCGCTCTCGGAGGAACGGTCTTGATGATATCCTTCTTTCGTTCGAGAACGCCATTTAGTTCAATCTTTTGTTCCATTTTAACGACCATTTCCTACGTACTCGTTAACGAAGCCCCAACAGGTTAACTTTAAGACACTACGGCGCCAAAGCTATTCATTAAGAGCAGGCTATGTCTCGAATTTCCAGCCCCCATTGTCATCCTGCCCCTGTTCCTATTTCTTGTCAATAACATGGTGGGGAGGGGGGGTCCTCTGGATGAGATCAGTCGTATAGATTCTTCAGGTTGTATAAGCAGCAGGACTATGGGGGTTTGGGGCGGAGAAAAGAATTTGGGATGGTGGCTTGCTGCCTTCCCGTGTTACAGTATCCTGGGCAGGCAGCCAGCTCCGAGCAGTAAATTATACAGCATATCTCCTCTGAAAATGCCGTGTGATTCTCCACGCTCTCTCTTCGGTTACATACGTGACACCTGCGCTCCTATGTATTCTCGTTCTGAGAGCAGATGACAGGAGGTAGGGTCAAGCCGCTGCACAATCTGTCACGCCCCCCACCTGTTTTACATTGTTTATAGTACTGATTTTCTCCCTCTGTGTAACAATTGAATGCCCTATAGCTCCTCCCCTGAGGAGCAAGGATCACGTATCCTCCCTTGAGGAGCAAATAAGGATTTAGAGGTAGCTAGCTGTTAAAATTTACCTCTTAACATCTGCCTGGCCTCCAATAACTATAGGCAACCAGACGCCGATTTTGCAGGTCATATGAAGGCTTTCACAGTATCCCAGAATGCTTTTCACCTCTTCGCCGGTGACTTGCCGCAGTGGAATATAATGTCGAGTCTATGCGCTCATGCACAGAATGCCCGAATGACAGTGAAGACCGACTCAGATCAGTAAGAAATAGTAATTGAACTGTGCAACTTTAAATGCCATTCGGGCTTCTGGGAAGTTGGGTGACAACCGCTAAGGGCAAAGAAACAGCGGATTTTAACCCATTTACGCAACGACGTATCGGGTCCTTTTCATTAAAAGCTGAAATTCTGGTAGCCCAGGAATAGAAACGCCTTGCCACTTTCTTCCAGAAACAGCGCCACACCTCTCTGTGGGTTGTGACTGGTTTTGCAGCTCATTTCCGTGGAAATGAATGAAGCTGAGATGCAATACCACACACGACCTGTGGACAGATGTGGCGCCGTTTTGCAGGAAAGTGACCATTTTTGCAAATCAGATCTGACAATGGCTCCGTTTGGTCAAATCGCCGCCATCATGTGACCGCAAGAACCTGTCCAGCGCATTTACGGAGATCTAGCCTAAGTTGCACCGTTCCTTTAAGTCATACTTTAGTATGAGTTGGTAAGGATGCCATTGTATTCCTCCTGGGTTGGAACGGTGCCAGGTTAACGCTTGCTTCTCAGACTGTTTAATTAATGCTGCTTTTAAAAAAACGCCACCGCCACGTACCCGGAGCTGCGTGCAGTTCAGGAATAAAAGAATCAGTGATTTATTTAGCTCCAGATAGAGCGTCTCTGCCCTACTTTGTGCCACCCCCTTTAATTAGCCTCCTCGCTCTGCGTGATGTAACCGAACCTGGGCGATTGCATTACCAGCCTCCTCTCGAGCGGGGCTCCCTAGGTGTACTAATTGCTAATTGCTGCGCGTTTGCTCTCTGCGGGGCCCGCGCTCCCCTCCGATATGTGTTTTCTTTTCTCGAAATGAAAAAGCTCATTAAGGTTAAACACTCCTCTCGCGCCGGCGGCCGCTCCATCAATAGTAATTAGAGCCTGAGCAACACGGGGGACCGGCTCCTTTAAAATGGGTCGAGACCAGCAGTGCAGGGGTCTGGGGGGCGCCGGCTATCTCTGCGCTCAGACCCAGATATCGTCACATTCAGTCATTTAAAGGGGACATTTCAGAGACGTTGCAGAGTTCCGGTAATCCGGCGGTTAGTCCGCATTATTGGATGGACGCAAAAATTCAAGTGTGAGAAAATATACAATCCGCCATCTGTAACTGAATGGCCAGGAAATCGGTCAGTAAGATTGGATCTGGTAGAGGAGGGGGAACATCTAGCGATCAATTTATTTTCTGCACGTATATAGCGCTCTTATATTCTGCAGCGCTTTATTAGCATCGGGCTGTCCGCAGTGGAGCTCGCAATCTGAGAGACTATCAGTCTGTGGGAGGAAACCGGAGAACATACAAACCTCATACAGACGTTGTCCTTAGTTGGATTTGAACCCAGGACCCCACCGTACTGCATCCATCCATCCATCCATCCATCCATCTATCTATCATATTTATTTATCTATCTATCTATCTATCTATCTATCTATCTATCTATCTCCTATCTATCTATCTATCTATCATATCTATCTATCTCATATCTATCTATCTATCTATCTATCTATCTCCTATCTATCTATCTATCTATTATCTCGTATCTATCTATTATCTATCTATCTCTATCTATCTATCTATCTATCTATTATCTCGTATCTATCTATTATCTATCTATCTCATATCTATCTATCTATCTATCTATCTCATATCTCATCTATCTATCTATCTATCTATTATCTCGTATCTATCTATTATCTATCTATCTATCTATCTCTCTCATATCTATCTATCTTATATCTATCTATCTATCTATCTATCATCTGTCTCTTTCCTATCTCTCTATCTATCATCTGTCTCTCATATCTATCTATCTTAAAAAAAAAAAATAATGAAAAACTCCACGGCAGTTCCCAAAAAAGTGTGTGTTTATTCACCAGAAAGCAACGTTTTAGTCCTTTAAATGGGACCTTTATCAAGCAGTGACGCTATCTATCTATCTATCTATCTATCTATCTCTATCTATCTATCTATCTCCTATCTATCTATCTATCTATCTCTCATATCTATCTATCTATCTCATATCTATCTATCTATCTATCTATCTATCTATCTCCTATCTATCTATCTATCTCATATCTATCTATCTATCTCTCTATCTATCTATCTATCTCATATCTATCTATCTATCTCATATCTATCTATCTATCTATCTCATATCTATCTATCTCATATCTATCTATCTATCCATCTGTCTCTCTGATATCTGTCTATCCTCCACTGGCTGTATCCTCAGGTAGGTTGTAATACTCCAGTATGTCTCACGATACTATCATGTTGATGGATCATTGGATTTTTAGGGTAAATCACATCCACAGATTAAAATTTCAGCCACCGGCAAATAATTACTTGTAGATGATAAATGGGGACCCCTCACCTCCGGGCGCTGTGACCGCGTCCCCTGTACTGGGGTGGCAGTGGTTCCAGACAACTGGCATTTAACCCTTTGTATATCAGTGTCTTTCCTCCAGCATCCAGACTGTTTATTTCCAGCAGGAGACTGGTTAGGGGGGAGTCTGATAATCCGGCACCGGCTGTCTTTGCCAGATTACCAGAATGTGCTGGATACGTTACAATCCAATGATACAAATGTCCCTTCCTAACAAGGAACCAGGCGCCAGATGTTTGTAAATGATGCGAATCCGATGGCAGCGAGCGCCAGTCTGTGGTGGAGGCTGCTGATGGACCCCCTCCCCCGCCAGTGACACTGCATTGTCCTCACATGAACCGCCGCCTTCTCCGTACCCTCCGGCTATTGTCTTCATATTGTATCTATACAGAAAGCATCGCCTGAGCCACGCTCCCATTGGCTGGTGATAAATACGGATCATAGGGGAGTAGTCGACGTCAGGGTGGGTGCTGCTCCTCCGGATCCTGTGACATCTGTATACCATTATAAGAATATTACAAGTCCAGCTGCTGCGGAACCTCTTAATGAAGAGTAGCCCTTTAGAAAAGATGGTGGGCTTGAGGTACGAGTAAAGGGGCTCAGTTTGGAGGGCGCAGGGGTGTAGCGCAGGGCACAGGATTGGGTGATGGAGGCCTCAGGGGGGCTCTGCTGATCATAGCCTTGGGGGTACTTTGGGTACTGGGTGTCAGGCATTGCGGAGGGCCCGGAGTACTTGCCCATTTTGCCCATGCTGAGCCCATAGTAATGGTCGCCCCCTTTCTTCTATGCATAGAGGGTGAATATAGGGGTCCGCCATGCTCAATCTATGCCATCTGCGACTCTTCAACTCCTGCCAATGTACAGCTCCCAGCATGTCCTGCCTGATGAAGTTTTGCACTCACTGGAGCGCCCCAGTTTGGAGACCATTAGTCTATGGGGCTCCTGGCGCTGGCCGTCCCCTCAGGTGGCACTGAAATAAACCACCGGCCGGACCCAAAATAGCCAGACGCAGGCGGATTTCCTGAGCTTCCGCCGCTGCTTCCCTTTCCCCTCAATCACGGCTCGTCTTCCTCCCCGGCCGCCCTGTCACCGCAGCCCTGCTTGCCCCAGGGCTCTGGGCACCAGCTCGCCGCGCACTGCTGGGTTATGTAATGTGCTGGCATGCCCCGGCCTCGTCTGACGGCCTTCACACAAGCTGCTTCAAGTGGCTGAAAGGATCCCACAAGATCCAGAGGAGAAGGTGACGAGCAGGATGACTACACCCATCATCACCCCGGCTCAGCCCCCATGTGCCAGCTGCAGAATGTGGCACCAGACTCGTGTCTGGGCGAAAGCTTCTCATTCATGGCGGCCCATTATCTGTCAGAGCTGTGATATGTACATGTGCGAGGGAGGAACGAAGACTCAGCTCTGCTACATCTCTTCATATCATACTATTCAGGCTCGCTGGTTAAATAAAGTGTAATTATCTGTCTACAGCATCTATCTATCTATCTATCTATCTATCTATCTATCTATTATCTATCTATCATCTATCTATCATCTATCTATCTCATATTATCTATCTATCTATCTATCTATCTATCTATCTATCTATCTCATATCTATCTATCTATATATCTATCTCTCTATCTATCTATTATCTATCTATCTATCTATTATCTATCATCTATCTATCTATCTATCTATCTATCTATCTATCTATCTATCATCTATCTATCATCTATCTATCTATCATCTATCTATCATCTATCTATCTATCTCATATCTATCTATTATCTATCATCTATCTATTATCTATCTATCTATCTCCTATCTCCTATCTATCTATCTATCTATCTATCTCATTTCTATCTATCTATCTATCTATCTATCTATCTATCTATCTATTATCTAGCTATCTATTATATGTCTATCTATCTATCTATCTATCTCTCATATCTATCTATCTATCTCATGTCTATCTATCTATCTATCTATCTATCTCATATCTATTATCTATCTATCTATCTATCTATCTAATATCTATCTATCTCCTATCTATCTATCTATCTATCTATCTATCTCCTATCTCCTATCTATCTATCTATCTATCTATCTATCTATCTATCTATCTCATTTCTATCTATCTATCTATCTATCTATCGATCTGTCTCATATCTATCTATCTATCTATCTATCTCCTATCTATCTATCTATCTATCTATTATCTATCTATCTATTATATGTCTATCTATCTATCTATCTCTCATATCTATCTATCTATCTATCTATCTATTTAATATCTATCTATCTCCTATCTATCTATCTATCTCATATCTATCTATCTATCTATCTCATATATATCTATCTATCTATCTATTATCTATCTATCTATCTATCTCTCATATCTATCTATCTATCTATCTATCTATCTATTTAATATCTATCTATCTCCTATCTATCTATCTATCTATCTCATATCTATCTATCTATTTCATATATATCTATCTATCTATCTATTATCTATCTATCTATTATATGTCTATATATCTATCTATCTCCTATCTATCTATTGATCTATCTATGTCATATCTATCTATCTATCTATCCATCCCATAGCTATCTATCTATCTATCTATCTATCTAATATCTATCTATCTATCTATCTATCTATCTATCTCATATCTATCTATCTATCTATCTATCTATCTCTCATATCTATCTATCTATCGATCTATCTATCTCATATCTATCTATCTATCCATCCCATAGCTATCTATCTATCTATCTATCTCTCTATCTCATATCTATCTCTATATATCTATCTATCTATCTCATATCTATCTATCTATCTATCTATCTCTCTATCTATCTATCTGTCTCATATCTATCTATCTATCTCTCATATCTATTTATCTCCTATCTATTATCTATCTATCTACACATTTCCGTGTCTTGCAGAACATTCCGCACTGATAATTCACATATATTGGGGTAGGTTCTCCTTTAAGCCATGGCGGTCCTAACCTTGAAGCGGTGGATGTATTTGCCCCCTCCTCATCCGCCGCAGTGTGTAATGGATTCCGCCGGTGTCTCTCGGGGGTTGCAGCGAGTGCTTTTAAGAGATAGAAACTTCCAGATTGGCATCTAATGAAATTTCGTATTTAAGTCCATTACTGTAAGTGTCTGTGCGTGGGCGCCGCCGACACGTCTGTCTCATCAGAGGGGCATCTCTTACTGACTGTCTAATCTGCAGGGTCTCCAGAGCTCACCTATGGGGTGTCACCCAGCTTTCCCAGCCCCTGAGCGGTAAATCTACCTTCTTATACCCTGACACGTGGCCCCGGCATGTAAGACAATCCTCTGGATTGATGCAGGTTACCTGCACTGATACATTGTAACAAACTGACCCCCAGCTGTGAGAAGTGTCAAGTCAGGAAGGGTTTATATACTCTGGATAAGTGCTTCCATTCATTTATAGCAAGCAGAGATTCCTGAGCTTATACTACACAGCTGAGAGTTTGCTACAGTTGTATCCAGTCTAGGCAATCCTCTGTGAGGTAAACAGGACTGCAGACTGATACATTGTAACGAACCGGACAGGAGAGAGATCTGTGCTGCTTCTCTGTCTGAGGAGGATTGTCTAGACTGGATACAACTGTAACAAACCCTCAGCTCAGGGATGTAATGTTTCATCACTGATGCTTAGTGCCTGACCCTCCAGCATCCAGCGCTTCAGCAGTGCACTGGTTAAGCTCCTAGGGTCAGAGCTATGTCCTGTCTGTTCATATGTGGGTGATTACTGCACAAGCGCTACATGTACTCAGCACTCATTCTCATTAACCCTTCTGTTACAGAGAAAGCTTCGGGCGCCGATGACGATGTTCAGAAATCTGACATCTCGTCCAGCAGCGGGGGCGTCATCGAGAAGGAGTCTCTGGGTCCTCTCCTCCTAGAGGTACGTCAACCCCGTATGTGTGTGTATAGATGTAGCAGAGCCGTGCCAGTACTGCAGGGTGTTTGTTCTCTGTGGTTTTTCCATTGCACTCCTAGGAGATCTGCTGTCTAATATAGTGCAAGATATAATACAGGATTTATATCAGCAGAATAGTGAGTGCAGCTCTGGAGTATAATAAAGGATGTAACTCAGGATCAGTACAGGATAAGTAATGTATGTACACAGTGAATCCACCAGCAGAATAGTGAGTGCAGCTCTGGAGTATAATAAAAGATGTAACTCAGGATCAGTGCAGGATAAGTAATGTAATGTATGTACACAGTGACTGCACCAGCAGAATAGTGAGTGCAGCTCTGGAGTATAATACAGGATGTAACTCAGGATCAGTACAGGATAAGTAATGTAATGTATGTACACAGTGACTGCACCAGCAGAATAGTGAGTGCAGCTCTGGAGTATAATACAGGATGTAACTCAGGATCAGTACAGGATAAGTAATGTATGTACACGTGACTCCACCAGCAGAATAGTGAGTGCAGCTCTGGAGTATAATACAGGATGTAACTCAGGATCAGTACAGGATAAGTAATGTATGTACACAGTGACTGCCCCAGCAGAATAGTGAGTGCAGCTCTGGAGTATATTACAGGATGTAACTCAGGATCAGTACAGGATAAGTAATGTAATGTATGTACACAGTGACTGCACCAGCAGAATAGTGAGTGCAGCTCTGGAGTATAATACAGGATGTAACTCAGGATCAGTACAGGATAAGTAATGTATGTACACGTGACTCCACCAGCAGAATAGTGAGTGCAGCTCTGGAGTATAATACAGGATGTAACTCAGGATCAGTACAGGATAAGTAATGTATGTACACAGTGACTGCCCCAGCAGAATAGAGAGTGCAGCTCTGGAGTATAATACAGGATGTAACTCGGGATCAGTACAGGATAAGTAATGTATGTACACAGTGACTCCACCAGCAGAATAGTGAGTGCAGCTCTGGAGTATAATACAGAATGTAACTCAGGATCAGTACAGGATAATTAATGTAATGTATGTACTAGAGATGAGCGAATTTCCGGTTATGAAATTCGTTTACACTTCATTTACTGGGAAAAGGTGAATTGCGTTATGGATTCTGTTACCACGAACCAAAACGCAAATCTATAGCGGAATGCCTTTAGAGGCATTCCGTTATTCATTCCGTCATAATTGAAGTCTATGGGCTGTAAAACGGATCTGTCCCGTTTGCGTTATACAGGGGAGGACTCCGTGTAACGATCAGGCAGTGAGCTGCTGGCCCCAATGTCTCTCAGCATTCACCAGACAATAGATGTCTGATGAGTACGTGGGTCCTGCTCACTGACTGTTTCCTGTTATCTATGTAGCAAGAACATGAGAATGACCCAGTGATGCAGATGAATACTGCTGATGCGTAGAGACAGGGGATGTACATATATAGCGGTATGGAGGCATACGCTGACAGTACCACCTCGCTATTGGCCAGATCTGCCTTGTTACTTTGTATCAGTCTGGATCCTGCGCTGGAATAATGGTTGCTTGGCAACGAGCATTGTCAGCGAGTCACCGACAGCCACGTTTACAGTGACTGACACATCTCTGCCTGCCATGCTGCCATCATCCACTCCGTCTTCTACAGTCTGGGGCGAGGGTCTTCCACTCCTGGGACCCTCACTGAGCGGATTGTCACCTAGCGGTGAGCGTCCTGTTGTCTTGCACGGGAAGATGTAGCGGGTTTCTCTTGCCAGAGCTCTAGATGTGACTGGAGTATAATACAGGTGTGGCGCAGGAAGGGTTAACCAGACATGTGCTGGGCAGGAGAAGGCCGTATCTGTAGATAAAGAAGGGAGTCAGCAGGTGCGGGGCAGCTGGCTGATCGGAGACCAGTCCTTGAGTCTCGGGCGCATGTGTTGCCGTTTCCTTGCAGTGTCAGTGACCTTGCGCGCTCCTGCGGCGCGGGACGGGAGACCCTCCGGTGCGGCCCATCTGCCATGAGATGGCTGCCTTGACAGCAGAGGCAGTTACTGGGCTCCGTCCACACGGTGCAGAAAAATCCGCCTGTTGCTGCAGATTTCTACTGCTCGGGCGCAGACCCATTCACTTCAATGGGGCCGCAAAAGATGCGGACAGCACTCCGTGTGCTGTCCGCATCCGTTGCTCCGTTCCGTGCCCCCGCAAAAAAATAGAGCATGTCCTATTCTTGTCCGTTTTGCAGACAAGAATAGGCATTTCTACAACGGGCCTCGTTGCGGAACGGAACGCGGAGCAGCTTCCGTGTTTGGCGGATGCGCGGTTTACGGACCGCAAAACACATACGGTCGTGTGCACGAGGCCAAAATCTCCTCGGGGTGAACAACCCCTTTAAGAATCAATTGATTTACTGCCAAGTGAGGTCAATTTACACTTCGTATTTAGTGTCCTGGAAAGTTCCACAGCTTTCTTCTATTGCTCTTTTCAACATCTCTGCTTGCTGCCAGTAAATAAAAAACTGTCTACAAACCCTTTACAACTTATCACCTCTTGCAGTTCCGCAAAAAAGTAGTGCACGTCCTATTATTGTCCGCAAATCAGGGTCCAAGGTCCCATTCAAGTCAATGGGTCCGCAAAAAATACGCAACGCACACGGAACACATCCGTATGTCATTCGTATTTTGCGGATCCATACTGTAGAAATGCTATGCCCAGCCCATATTGCTCATGTGTTTGGTGATTTAATAAGTTACTGTTTCTGATCCGCAAAAAACGGATCAAATACGGAAATCATGCGGATATGTTTTGTGCAATAACAGAACGGATGAGGACTTAAATTAGAGGGGAAAAAACCTCAGATACTGAACAACAGATCCGTGAAAAACGGACCGCAAAACAGCAACGGTCGTGTGCATGAGCCCTAAGATATAGGAATACCCCTTTAAGGTTACCATTCACTTCAATGGAGGGATAATGTAATTATCTATGAGCCAGGTTTCCCATTACCCCCCAGTTCAGGGTGTGCTGATTGCCAGGCCCTAGTGGTCCCAAGAGCTTGCACTCCTTTCTTGCGGCCACCAGTTTCCAGCCATCTGATGACCCGAGTGTATGAGTGCTGATAGGAAGCATTGAGGGAACGGTCCCAGCGCATGGAGCCGGCTCCGCCAGACGCTGCCTGTGGTTTGTGTCTCCCGCCAGCACGTTATTACACATGGAAATCTTCCCCCCACGCTCTTAAAAGCCGGATAATTGGAGCGGGATCAGATAATGGAGTCACTGGAGCAGCTCTTCACATCGCTAATTGCCAGCAGTCAACAGTAAGGTGTGTTATCAAATAGCTGCCAGGCAATGCCACTCAGGGGTGGCACCAGAGGTACTGTCTTAAAGGGGAAGACAGCCTTATGTCACGCCAGCGGTCTGTCAGCTGGAATTAAATAAAAATAGAAAAAGTAACAAAGCAATAGCGCCACATGGCTCTCAGAAATAAGATATCAATAATAAAAAAAATTATAAAATGGCACCACCTAGTGGTCAGTGATTATAAAAAATAATACCAGAATAGCACCACCTAGTGGTCAGAGATGATTATGAATAATTGCAGAGTAGCACCACCTACTGGTCAGTGATTATGAAAAATAAAGCATGAATAGCACCACCTAGTGTTAAGTGATTATGAAAAATATTACCAGAATAGCACCACCTAGTGGTCAGTGATTATGAAAAATAATACCAGAATAGCACCACCTAGTGGTCAGTGATTATGAAAAATAATACCAGAATAGCACCACCTAGTGGTCAGTGATTATGAAAAATAATACCAGAATAGCACCACCTAGTGGTCAGTGATTATGAAAAATAGTACCAGAATAGCACCACCTAGTGGTCAGTAAATATGAAAAATAGTACCAGAATAGCACCACCTAGTGGTCAGTAAATATGAAAAATAATACCAGAATAGCACCACCTAGTGGTCAGTAAATATGAAAAATAGTATCAGAATAGCACCACCTAGTGGTCAGTGATAATTGAATATGACAGAACAGTACTACCTAGAGGTCTGTGTCAATTAAAAATAATGCCAAAATAGCACCACCTAGTGGTCAAGTTTTTGAATGTAATAAAATAATAGAGCCACATGGCACTCAGAAATGATGAAAAATAGTAATAGAATGGCACCACCTAGTGGTCAGTGATTATGAAAAATAATTCCAGAATAACATCCGTAATGATCAGTAAATCTGGAGCATAATAATAGTAGCGCCACACTGTCTTTAGTGATTATAAAAGTAATAGTACCGCGCAGGTTAGCACTACCTCGTGGTCAGTTATTATAGAGCGTAATAACAAAATACCACCACCTAGGACGTGATATACAGCTCTGCGGACAGTATCACACATGATAGGATTAGATACACAGCTTAGCAGACAGTATCACACAGTGATAGGATTAGATACACAGCTCAGCAGACAGTATCACACATGATAGGATTAGATACACGGCTCAGCAGACAGTATCACACATGATAGGATTAGATACACAGCTCAGCAGACAGTATCACACAGTGATAGGATTAGATACACAGCTCAGCAGACAGTATCACACATGATAGGATTAGATACACAGCTCAGCAGACAGTATCACACAGGATAGGATTAGATACACAGCTCAGCAGACAGTATCACACAGGATGGGATTAGGTACACAGCTCAGCAGACAGTATCACACATGATAGGATTAGATACACAGCTCAGCTGACAGTATTGCACATGACAGTCTTAGATACACAGCTCAGCAGTCAGTATCACACATGGTAGGATTAGATACACAGCTCAGCAGGCAGTAACACACAGGATGGGATTAGATACAAAGCTCAGCAGACAGTATCACACAGGATAGGATTAGATACACAGCTCAGCTGACAGTATTGCACATGACAGTCTTAGATACACAGCTCAGCAGTCAGTATCACACATGGTAGGATTAGATACACAGCTCAGCAGGCAGTAACACACATGGTAGATTAGATACTTAGGTTGATGCCTTCCCCTATCTCTGGAGGTGGAGTGACACATTTATGGGGGCACTTATGGAGCATTACCCAGCGCTGTGCGGGGTACCCTCAGATAATACCGCACATACACCCCGCTTCCTTTCAACCCTCTTCGTTCTCTGCAGGAGTCGCGGGAAGAAATCTGTTTTTACTAGGTCGGAGGAAGAACGCACATTCCTAGAACTGAAATAAAAGACAATTTACAGGAATGGATGATTTTAGAGACATTTCTCCTATCCACCCAACCGGCTGAGGAGGGGGGCAGTCATTACTGACACTGAGCTATAGGGGGCGCCAAATGACAATGGGGAGATAAAACTGGTTATCGAGAGCTCTAAAGATCCACCGCCATCACCTGGTCGCTGATCAGTATGGCAGGTCAGTGCATATCAGCAGAGATAAGGTTAAGGGCTCATGCACATGACTGTACGTAATTTGCGGTCCCCAAAAAATAGATCTGCAAAAATACAGATGACGTCCGTGTGCATTCCGTATTTTGCAGAACGGAACAGCTGGCCCCTAATAGAACAGAACTATACTTGTCCGTAAAGCAGACAATAATAGGACATGTTCTATTTATTTGCGGAACGGACATACGGAAACTGAAAGTAAACACGTTCATGTGCATGAGCCCTAATTCTGTATTACGCCAGTCCAGGTGGCAGTAATCAGTACGGCGGGATGGGGCAGGGATAGGGTTAATTGTAATACAGCAGAGATAGGGTTAATTGTATCATCTTGTGTGCAGGGAGCAGATACTAGTGCAGCAGGGATAGGGTTAACTGCATCATCCTGTGTGCAGGGAGTAGATATCAGTGCAGCAGGGATAGGGTTAACTGCATCATCCTGTGTGCAGGGAGTAGATATCAGTGCAGCAGGGATAGGGTTAATTGTATCATCCCATGTGCAGTGAGTAAAAATCAGTACAGCAGGGATAGAGTTAATTGTATCATCCTGTGTGCAGGGAGTAGATATCAGTTCAGCAGGGATAGGGTTAATTGTATCATCCTGTGTGCAGGGAGCAGATTCTAGTGCAGCAGGGATAGGGTTAATTGTATCATCCTGTGTGCAGGGAGCAGATTCTAGTGCAGCAGGGATAGGGTTAATTGTATCATCCTGTGTTCAGGGAGCAGATTCTAGTGCAGCAGGGATAGGGTTAATTGTATCATCCTGTGTGCAGGGAGCATATTCTAGTGCAGCAGGGATAGGGTTAACTGCATCATCCTGTGAGCAGGGAGTAGATATCAGTGCAGCAGGGATAGGGTTAATTGTATCATCCTGTGTGCAGGGAGTAGATATCAGTGCAGCAGGGATAGGGTTAATTGTATCATCCTGTGTGCAGGGAGCAGATTCTAGTGCAGCAGGGATAGGGTTAATTGTATCATCCTGTGTGCAGGGAGCAGATTCTAGTGCAGCAGGGATAGGGTTAATTGTAGACCACCCCCCCCCCCCAGGCCCGGGCCTGTTCCCCGATGTCGGAGATTTCGGCGTGGTTTCCCCGTTTCCGGTTTGGCGGTGCCGCTTGTTAATAGTTACCGCTCTACATTAGATGCTGTTGTATTAGGCCCCCGGCCAGACAAAGAGCGAGCGCCGCTGAGCGGAGGCCTGGATGGGGAATGTCCGCCGCGTTCCCGGCCGTGACATAACAGGGATGTACGCTGGCAGGACAACAACAACCATCGGACACTGATGAAACAGCTGCGTGTGCTACGTCCCTGCGCTCCAAGGCAGGGAGGCACGAGGTGGCCTTAACCCCATCCTGACTGACCCCTTAGTTGCATCTGATGTGGCCGCCTCTGCTACCTCCTGAAGGGATGTCACAGGGATGTGGAGCCGACTGGGAAAGCTGGGTGACAAGTGACAGGCAAGCTGGACGTATTCGCTGCCACCCAACTTTCCCAGAGAACTGAGAAGATCCAAGAAAGAAAAAAGCTACATTTAAATGGACTCTGTCCTTAAAGATCCCTCGACCTCTAAGACCTGAAATGCTGCAGGTTATGTAAAATGTTAACCATGCAGCTGAGGGTTTGTTACAATTACATCTAGTCTGGACAATCTGATCCCTGTTACCTGCACTGAGACACTGTAACAAACCATCAGGGGAGGAGAGAGATTTGTACTGCTGACGTTGGGATAAAACTGTAAAAAAAAAAAACTCACCTAAGCTTTTAGAAGTATGTTGTGTTCACTGACAGCAAGCAGGGATCCTAACACTGGTAAGGAGTATTGTAGACAAGTTATTTTCAGGGTTTTTCATTAGACAATGCTATAGCTTTATATGCTGAAAACACAATACCCCTTTAAGAACAATATATTCAGATATTTATAAATGTACGTTTTTTGCCATTTTTTTTCTACTTCAGGCTCTGGACGGATTTTTCTTCGTTGTCAACCAAGAAGGTCGGATCGTCTTTGTCTCAGAAAACGTCACTAATTACCTGGGCTACAAGCAGGAGGAGCTGATGAAGGACAGCATCTACAGCATCCTACACGTGGGGGACCACGAGCAGTTTGTCAAGAACCTGCTGCCCAAATCTTTAGGTAGGTAGCCGCTCCAAGTGCAGTTGTCAGCCTGACGCCTCTCTGGCGCGGAGGCTGCTGTTCTGCTGCCCGGACACTTTTCCACTTCCGGCGACCACTTCTGTGCAGGGAGCTACATGGAAGGAAGTGGTGGTCACCCAGACAGGAAGCTACTGATTGACAGGCAACCTGAACTTAATACAAATAGGGGACTGCGGCGGAGAGTCCCGCGCTTCGGCACCATCTATCTGTACACATTTTTACTCTCTAGTTTATGACACCTGTCACGATCAAGGACGGTGAACGATAAAACGTGACATATTTGCCAGAAGCGCGTGGGAACACTGCCATGTGGAGTGTGGTTTGGCAGGTGTCACAGCTGCAGCTTTCTCCACATGAGCCAACCCTGTGCACACAAGCAGTCCGAACAGAAGATCTACCTTCCTTATGGTGTCTATCTATCTCATATCTATCTATCTATCTATCTATCTATATCATATCTATCTATATATCTATCTATCTCATATCTATCTATCTATCTCATATCTATCTATATCATATCTATCTATCTATCTATCTATCTATCTCATATCTATCTATCTATCTATCATCTATCTATCTATCTCATATCTATCTATCTATCATCTATCTATATCATATCTATCTATCTATCTATCTATCTCATATCTATCTATCTATCTATTATTTATCTATCTATTATCTATCTATCAATCTATCTATCTATCTATCTATCTATCTATCCATCCATCTCATTATCTATCTATCTATCTATCTCATATCTATCTATCCATTATCTATCTATCTATCTATCTATCTATCTATCTATCTATCTATCCATTATCTATCTATCTATCTATCTATCCATTATCTATCTATCTATCTATCTATCTATCTATCCATTATCTATCTATCTATCTATCTATTATCTATCCATCCATTATTTATCTATCTATCCATCCATTATCTATCTATCTCTCTATCTATTTATTATCTATCTATCTATGTGATATCTATCTATCTATCTCCTATCTATCTATCTATCTATCTATCTATCTCATATCTATCTATCTATCTATCTATCTATCTATCTCATATCTATCTATCTATCTACAGTGGCATGCAAAAGTTTGGGCACCCCTGGTCACAAGTCCTGATACTGTGAAAAGTTAAGGAAGTTGAAGATGAAATGATCTCTAAAAGGCATAAAGTTATAGATGACACATTCTTTCACACTTGCGTTAGAGGTATCCGGCAAGCAGTTCCGTCACCGGAACTGCCTGCCTGATCCGGTAATCTGGATGCAAACTGACAGCATTTGTAGACAGATCTGGATGCGGATCCGTCTTACAAATGCATTGCAATACCGGCTCTGTCTCTCCGGTTTTCATCCGGAAAAACGGATCCTGTTTATATTTTTTTTCCTTTTTTTTTTTAAAGGTCTGCGCATGCGCAGACCGGATCTGGCAATGCTGTAATTTTAATGCCGGATCTAGCACTAATACAAGTGAATTTGCGCCGGAGAAAATACCACAGCATTTTCTTTGTCCAAAAACCGTAAGAGGGACTGAACTGAAGACATCCTAAACAAATGTTTCTCCATTCAAAATGCATCAGTTTTTTCCTGTATTGAGCCCCTAGGATGGAACTCAATACCGGAAAAAAATAACGCAAGTGTGAAAGTACCCTTAAGGCCTCATGCACACGGCCCATTGTAGAAATGCCTATCCTTGTCCGCAAAACGGACAAGAATAGGACATGTTCTATGTTTTTTTGCGGGGGCACGGAACGGAGCAACGGATGCGGACAGCACACGGAGTGCTGTCCGCATCTTTTGCAGCCCCATTGAAGTGAATATGCGGCTCGGACGCGGACCACAACAACGGCCGTGTGCATGAGGCCTAAGCAAAAGCATTTTTTTTTTTCATCTTGTACATTTTCAAAATAACAAAAATGGAAATGGGCCCGAAGCAAAACTTTGGGCACCCTGCATGGTTAGTACCTAGTAGCACCACCTTTGGCAAGTATCACAGCTTGTAAGTGCTTTGTGTAGCAGCCAAGAGACTTTCAGTTACTGTTCGAGGGATTTTCATCCATTCTTCCTTGCAGACGTCTTCCAGTTCTGTGAGAATCTTGGGCTGTCTTGCACGCTCTGCTCTTTTGAGGTCTATACACAGATTTTCAATCATGTTCAGATCAAGGGACTGTGAGGGCCATAGTAAAACCTTCAGTATGCGCCTTTTGAGGTCTGATTGGAGGGATGTTCTTTTCATGTGCCTTTGCTCATCGGGGCCAGAGTTCTATTTTAACCTCATCGGTCCACGGGACTAGTTTATAAAATGCATCAGGCTTAGGCCTCATGCACACGAACGTATTTTCTTTCCGTGTCCGTTCCTTTTTTTTTTTTTTTGTGGACTATATGCAGAACCATTCATTTCAATGGGTCCGCAAAAAAAACGGAAGGTACTCCGTGTGCATTCCGTTTCCGTATGTCCGTTTCCGTATGCCATACGGAACGTCATCCGTTTCTTTTGCGGATCCGCAAAACACATACGGTCGTGTGCTTGAGGCCTTATTCAGATGTTCTTTTGCAAACTTCTGATGCTGAATTATGTGATGAGGACGCAGGAGAGGTTTTCTTCTGATGAAGGCCATATTAGCGCAGGTGTCGCTGATCAGTAGAACAATATACCACAACTCCAGAGTCTGCTAAATCTTCCTAAAGGTCTTTTGTAGTAAAGCGGGGTTCTGATTTGCCTTTCTAGTAATCCTATGAGCTGCTGTCTCTGAAATTCTTCTTAGTCTTTCATCATACCTTCTCTTAATCTCCACTGTTCCTGTTAACTCCCATTTCTTAACTATCTATCTATTAATCTATCTATGTTTGCCTCTCCTGTAGAGTTCATCTACTTACAAGACCGTGCCCATGTTGCTATTTTGTGAATTGAATTTATTTGGCTTAATTGGCACCATCTTGAATATTTTCTTGCCCGCCCTGTTATTATTGTATGTTGCTATTAAGCTCCCTCCCTCTTGTATTTTTTTTATAGTCAATGGAGCCCCCTGGTCCCAAGAAGCCAACAGGCGAAATAGCCATACATTAAATTGTAGAATGCTGATTCGGCCTCCAGATGACGCAGGGGCGGAGAACCAGGAGGCGCGACAACGGTACGAAGTGATGCAGTGTTTTACTGTGTCCCAACCAAAATCCTTCAAGGAGGAAGGAGAAGGTAAGACCCAGATGAGTGTCTTATACAGAAGGCTCTGAGCGCTCATAGCTGTCACCTCCCTTCTTCATACAGGATTAGAAGGCTCTGAGTGCTCATAGCTATCACCTCTCTTCTTCATACAGGATTAGAAGTCTCTGAGTGCTCATAGCTGTCATCTCCCTTCTTCATACAGGATTAGAAGGCTCTGAGTGCTCATAGCTATCACCTCTCTTCTTCATACAGGATTAGAAGTCTCTGAGTGCTCATAGCTGTCATCTCCCTTCTTCATACAGGATTAGAGGGCTCTGAGCACCACAGCTGTCACCTTCCTTCTTCATACAGGACTAGAAGGCTCTGAGCACTTATAGTTGTCACCTCACTTATTCATAGAGCATTAGAAGGCTTGGAGCACTCATAGTTGTCACCTTTCTCCTTCATATACCATTAGGAGGAGGCTCTGAGTGCTCATAGCTGTCACCCCAATTCTTACAGGATTAGAGGGCTCTGAGCACCCACAGCTGTCACCTTCTTTCTTCATATAGGACTAGAAGGCTCTACTCATATTTATCACCTCCCTTCTTCATACAGGATTAAAAGGCTCTGAGTGCTCATAGCTATCACCTCCTTTCTTCATATAGGATTAGAAGGCTCTGAGTGCTCATAGCTGTCACCTCCCTTCTTCATACAGAATTAGAAGGCTCTGAGTGCTCATAGCTATCACCTCCCTCCTTCATACAGAATTAGAAGGCTCTGGGTGCTCATAGCTATCACCTCCTTTCTTCATACAGGATTAGAAGGCTCTGGGTGCTCATAGCTGTCACCTCCCTTCTTCATACAGGATTAGAAGGCTCTGAGTGCTCATAGCTATCACCCCCCTTCTTCATACAGGATTAAAAGGCTTTGAGCACTCATAGCTGTCACCTCCCTTCTTCATACAGGATTGGAAGGCTCTGAGCACTCACAGCTGTCACCTCCCTTTTTCATATACCATTAGAAGGCTCTGAGCACCCACAGCTGTCACATTTTTTTTCCATACAGGACTAGAAGGCTTTTAGCACTCATAGTTGTCACTTCCATTCTTCCTACATGATTGGAAGGCTCTGAGCACTCACAGTTATCACTTTCCTTCTTCACACATGATTAGAAGGCTCTGAGCACTCATAGTTGTCAATTCTCTCCTTCACCTTTTCCCATTATGGTAGTCCTCTTCAATCCTGCAGGCAACGCCCTGACATCAGGGCTGGGATTGAAGGGGGAGGCAGTAACAAGGAGAAGGGTCTATCCTGATATGTGGTCTTTAAAGGGGGGATCTGGTCTGGGGTCTTTATAAAGGGAGGGTCTGGAGTCTGTATAAATGAAGGTCTGATATGAGATTTTTATAAAGCAGTGTCTGATCTGGCGTCTGTATAAGGTGGGGGTGTCGGGTTTGAGTTCTGTATAAATAAGGGTCTGATATGTGGTCTGTATAAAGAGGGGTCTGGGGTCTGTATAAATGAGGGTCTGATATGAGGAGTCTTTAGGTTTGGTCTGAATTAATTTAGGGAGTCTTATCTAGGGTTTGTATTATTTTAGGGAGGTCTGGTTTTGGATATGTTTTAGTTTAGGTGTCTGGTCTGGGGTCTGCATTAGTTTAGGGGGCTAGTGTAATCTCAGTATTAGTTCAGGGGTCCAGTCTCGGTTTTTTATTTCTTTAGGGGTCTAGTGTAGGGTCAGTATTAGTTTAGGGGGGACTGCATTAGTTTAGGGGGTCTAGTGTAGTGTCTGTATTAGTTTAGGGGGTCTGGTCTAGGGTCTGCATTACTTTAGGGGTAGTGTAGGGTCGGTATTAGTTTTCTGGGCCTAGTGTAGGGTCAATATTAGTTGAGGAGGTATGGTCTAGGGTCTGTATTAGTTTAGGGGGTCTAGTGTAGGGACGGTATTAGTTGAAGGGGTCTGGTCTAGGGTTAGCACTAGTTTAGGGTGTCTAGTGTAGGGTCAGTATTAGTTTAGGGTGTCTGGTCTAGGGTCTGCATTTCTTTAGGGGTAGTGTAGGGTCGGGATTAGTTTTGTGGGCCTAGTGTAGGGTCAATATTAGTTGAGGGGGTATGGTCTAGGGTCAGCACTAGTTTAGGGTGTCTAGTGTAGGGTCAGTGTTAGTTGAGGGGGTCTGGTCTAGGGTCTGCATTACTTTAGGGGTAGTGTAGGGTCGGGATTAGTTTTGTGGGCATAGTGTAGAGTCAATATTAGTTGAGGGGGTATGGTCTAGGGTCAGCACTAGTTTAGGGTGTCTAGTGTAGGGTCAGTATTAGTTGAGGGGGTCTGGTCTAGGGTCTGCATTACTTTAGGGGGTCTAATGTAGGGTCGGTATTAGTTTGGTGGGTCTAGTGTTGGGCCAGTATTAGTTTAGGGGGTCTACTCTGTGGTCTGTATTCATTTTGGGTCATAAAGGGTGCTGTATGTACTATACAAAATTCAAATTTAATTGGGGGGGATGTGTACGGTCAAAGATATTTTGTTAGTCCCTTATCAGTATCCCCTTGACATCTCTTCACTTGTCAGGTATGTGTTAACTGCACACACAGTCCTGATGGTGAGTCCTAGAATGTGCCCGCTATAACGGTATATTCCTGCGCGGTGATCGCGTGCAGTGCACATCCGGTATACAAAATGCAGAAGTGTCAGTAGATGAAGTCAGCAGAAGTGCGTGCGGTTACTCCGGGTCACGTTATGTAACATTACAGAGGGGGAACTGCTGGCCTGCCACAATGTGGGACAGGGACTTATGTCACGCCTCACCACCACCTGCTCAGTGCTATGGCGACCATTAGGACTGCGGAAACAATTAGCAGAAGTAACGGCAGAATAATTACAAGCTTCAGATTCATCAGTTGTAGTTAGAGGAGCTCATTGGCTGGTTCATTCTTGGTATTGCATAAGTCATCACACCCCCGTAACAGGAGAGTCCATACAATGTCTCAAAATGCAACCTCTTGAGTAGTCCTCATGGCTGAAGTCAAGTCTACTTTGGTCATCCGGGTGCAGAATTAGAAAACGCCCCCAGGCCCCTATGGATGCACCCGCAGACGCCATTACAGAAGACTCACAGCCCATGACTACTGGGGGGTATAACACATGGAGGCATCATACAGCACCTGAAGGGCCCACTGTACCGTCATACCGACCTCAGGTGCTGCTATACAGGCTCCCCGAGACCGACTCCAATACCAAGCACTCAGGGTGTTAATATTTAGGCAATGCCCTGCTTATGTAAGAGATTAGTATGTTGTGTAAGAGACTGAAGGGAAAGCAGGAAATCGACATAAAGAATCCTGTGTATAGGATCAGAGGCGCGAGGAGCGAGGGATCAGCTGATGGGGGGGATGTTTAAACCTAAGGAAGACAATTATTATTTTTTTATTGCTTATGGGCTTGTTTTCTAAATTCTTAAAGGGACACTAACTGCCTCAGCAGGAATCCATTTGGCCTCCTCCATCTTTCTCACGGAGGCAGCTTTCTGCAGCAGCAACCCTCCACCCCTTCGACCAAACCTATCCCCTCATTCGGCCTCCACCAAAGAAGCGGTCGTACCCAATGATGGAGATCTGGAATAGCATTGGGCGTCACTATCCATGGTTAAGGGATGGGTGGAACCATCTTCAGGAGGGGACCATTTTGCCCACTATGACCTACGGACGGGTTGTGATTGACGGCCATGTTCACCAGTCTCTTCCTTCCTTTCCAGATTTCCAGTCCTGTCTGATCTGCATCGCTCGGAGATTACCTCGGCCCACACCCATCACCTCTCTAGAATCTTTCATGACTAAGCAAGATGCTACAGGTGAGAAGGAGGGAGGACAGGGGGCCCCTGGCGGTAATGCCCTCAGGAGCCCAAACAAAGTAGGAGCCTGCTGACTCTTGGCACCTCCACCAGTCAGCTGATTGAAGGGGCCATACCGCTCCTCCAGGGTTGTGCCCCCTTCATTTGTTACCAGACACAGCGCCATACTTTTGATAGTGGTTGTGCCTGGTATTACAACTCAGCGGGTATTACACTGTGCAGCACTGAGCTCTAATACCAGCTCATACCAGTGGTCCTCCACTGGTCTGTTTTTGATGGACTATACTAAGGTTAGATCATCAATATTGTAGTCCCCCAAAAAAACCTTCTAATAATAATATTCTAGCTCCCAGCAGCCACCACTAGGGGGAGCTACTGAAGATTTATGAAAAGGTATGCTTTGGGGTCGTGGCAATTTATTTGTGTGGGGCCCAGAATTTTCTGAGCATGCCACTAATTGGGTATACTATGTGCCCTCCACCTAGGGACACTCAGCTATGCAGTGATTGGGAGCAAGTCCTCTATCACCAGTGCAAATGTAACTTTTAGGAATCTGGAAAACTTGGGTGTCAACCTCTGTAGTGGCGCTGTATTGGTGGTCACCCAGCTTTCCCAGACACAGATATATCAACTAAACCAATGTATACATTTTATTTAAAGGGGAACTCAGTCCACTTTAAAGGGACTGTCTCTTCAGAGACATTGGTGGCATATCGTTCTCTCTAAAACAGGGCCCCCAGATGGAACGAGATCAAACCAAACGGCCACCGCTCCATTCACTTCTATGGGAGTTCCGAAGATAACCGAGTGCACTAGCTCAGCTATTTTCGGAAGTCCCATAGAAGTTAATGGAGAGCATGCGCGGCAGCGAATGTTGATGTTGGGTCTGATCTTCACACCTCCTTAGACCTCAGTTCACAAGTCACAGATCAGTAACACGGATCTCTCCACAAATACAGGCGAGAGGCGTCTCATTCTCAGCTTGTTTTCATTGGCGCGGTGACAGAGCAGCCGAGAGGCGGTGTAAACGCTGTCTTCATAAACCTTCTCCCCGTCTCCAGAAACCTGTCCTTCCAGCGTAAAGCTCATCCTGTGAGAGGAGCTGTCAAATATGAGCGTCTCCGAAAAATAACTGGACAGAAATGACGACGCTGAGCTAATATATATATATTTTTATTTTTTTTTAGGAAAAATCATCTCCATTGACACCAGTACATTGAGAGCCTCAGGCAGCACAGGGTGGGAGGACCTGGTCAGAAAATGTATTTATGCTTTCTTTCAAGCTCAGGGTACAGAACCATCTTATGCCAAACAGCTTTTTCAAGAAGGTAAGTGTACAAGGAACATAACAATAACCAATATACACAGTGACTGCACCAGCAGAATAGTGAGTGCAGCTCTGGAGTATAATACAGGATGTAACTCAGGATCAGTACAGGATAAGGAATGTAATGAATGTACAGAGTGACTCCACCAGCAGAATAGTGAGTGCAGCTCTGGAGTATAATATAGGATGTAACTCAGGATCAGTACAGGATAAGTAATGTATGTACACAGTGACTGCACCAGCAGAATAGTGAGTGCAGCTCTGGAGTATAATACAGGATGTAACTCAGGATCAGTACAGGAGAAGTAATGTAATGTATGTACACAGTGACTCCACCAGCAGAATAGTGAGTGCAGCTCTGGAGTATAATACAGGATGTAACTCAGGATCAGTACAGGATAAGTAATGTATATACACAGTGACTCCACCAGCAGAATAGTGAGCGCAGCTCTGGAGTATAATACAGGATGTAACTCAGGATCAGTACAGGATAAGTAATGTAATGTATGTACACAGTGACTGCACCAGCAGAATAGTGAGTGCAGCTCTGGAGTATATTACAGGATGTAACTCAGGATCAGTACAGGATAAGTAATGTAATGTATGTACACGGTGACTCCACCAGCAGAATAGTGAGTGCAGCTCTGGAGTATAATACAGGATGTGACTCAGGATCAGTACAGGATAAGTAATGTAATGTATGTACACAGTGACTCCACCAGCAGAATAGTGAGTGCAGCTCTGGAGTATAATACAGGATGTAACTCAGGATCAGTACAGCATAAGTAATGTATATACACAGTGACTCCACCAGCAGAATAGTGAGTGCAGCTCTGGAGTATAATAAAGATGTAACTCAGGATCAGTACAGGATAAGTAATGTATGTACACAGTGACTCCACCACCAGCAGAATAGTGAGTGCAGCTCTGGAGTATAATACAGGATGTAACTCATGATCAGTACAGGATAAGTAATGTATGTACACAGTGACTCCACCACCAGCAGAATAGTGAGTGCAGCTCTGGAGTATAATACTGGGTGTAACTCCCTTAACAGAGACAAGTTGGTACAGCACGAAGAGGCAGCATATTAACCTTCTTGTGACCATGTCCACACATATAAACACTCACAGGAGGTGTAACCATAGATTTATTTCCAGTATGTTATTCTAATGACTCTTACTTCTTGTATTCTGCTTCCCCGCTGCAGTAATGATGAAGGGAACGGCCTGCAGTCCATCGTACAAGTTCACCCTGAGCGACGGGACTGAGCTCAGCGCTTACACCAAGTGCAAGCTGTACTACCCCCAGAGTCCTGACATGCAACCTTTCGTCATGGGAATTCATTTCATTGAAAGGTGATGGAGCAGATTACAAGTGACCGCCATCTTGCGTTGTTATTAACATAAAGGGGAGCTCCACCAATGAGTTTTGTAGGAATGCATTTCAGATGTAGCAGAGCTAGGTCGGAGTCTCCTCTTACATTGTATTATATACCTTATATATATATATATATATTTGATGTGTTTTTCAGGGATCAAAGCTCTCTTTGTAGTCAAGACAACACTAACTCAGGAATGTCACTACCCCGACTCAGCCCCTCAATTAACTCTACCGTCTCGCCAGCTCCGGGGGTGCCCTTCTCTTCTACCACCTCTCCATCCAGTGGCAACATGCTGACCTCTAGTGCAAACCAGCAGCCAGTCACTGGCCTCCATAACATCAGCAGCTCCAACACCAGCCAAACAAACTATGGATGTTCCCCTGGAAGTCAGATGGGAACCAATGTTGCCTTAAATATGGGGCAGGCTGGACCCCAAAACAGTAACAATCTAAACCTCAACAGTTCCCCCTTGAGTAGTCCAGCGATAAGTCCTCAGTTTATGTCTCCAAGGCCACGGGGAAGTCCAGGTTTGGTGTCTCGGCCTCGAGCTTCAGGTAATCCCTTTTCCCCCCCAATGCCTACCATGCACTCCCCGGTCGGGATCTCTAGCAGTGGTTGTAATAACAACAACAGATCCTACTCCAATATGCCACCAAATTCAATGCCAATGCTTAATGAAGGACCTATGACCCCGGTAGGGTATTCTTCTCCATCTCCTGGCATGGTAGGTGGGTTATGCACCAACAACAATGGGAGGATCTTTTCTAATTCCCAGGCCATGAACGATGGACCTAACAACCAGTCAACCTATTCTACCATGTCCCCCATCCTACGACAGGTCTCATCACAGAGTTCTCCTGGGAGACTCAGTATGCAGCCCATAAAAATGGAACCCAAGGACAACAGTAGTGACAACAGAGCCGGGGATGGAGACAGCAAAAGTTCCTTGGCTACATCAAGTCAAAAACTTGTACAACTCTTGGCATCCACTGCTGAAAGCAAGTTGCGGGATGGTGACCCTACTTGCAGAGATCCTTTAACTTGTCCTGTTGTTTCCAACTCGAGCTGTGGAAGTTCCTCGAGCGGGACGTGTCCTTCATCTCACAGCTCTTTGACGGAGAGGCACAAGTTACTACATCGGCTCCTCCAAGAAGGAAGTCCTTCGGATCTAAGTACTTTGTCTATAGACCATGACAAGAAATGTGGGTCCGGCAATAGCCAGGCTCAGGGTAACACGCCCGAGATAAAAACAGAGAAAAGGGACTCCAAAGACCAGATTCTTCGTAACCTACTAGACAAGGATGAGAAGGAGATGAAACCAAGTCCTTCTCTGAGTCTGGAGGACGTGAAGGTGAAAGTGGAGAAGACGGAGTCGGTTGATCAGTGCGTCTCCGCTACCAAC
This sequence comes from Bufotes viridis, assembly GCA_033119425.1. Lineage (NCBI taxonomy): Eukaryota > Metazoa > Chordata > Amphibia > Anura > Bufonidae > Bufotes > Bufotes viridis. The sequence continues at coordinate 32,513,233 of CM065592.1, forward strand.
ACGATGGTGAAGACAATTCAAGAGGACATGAAACTGGAGACACATGACCAGGTGAGCGCCCATTTTATTACCAAGAACTTTCTCCAAAGCTAACCAGATACCCCATAAACCAGTGGTCTCCAACCTATGGCTCTCCAGCTGTGAGAATATTACAACTCTCAGCATTCAACAGCTGAGGGGTCACAGGCTGAACACCGCTGCTATAGAGAGGAGCCACCCAACCAATTGGTTTTCCATATTAAGTCTGTGTCCCTATAATCCTGATATTAAGTCTCAGGACCGGCGGACAACCATCAGATGCTATCAGTAATGGGGGACTGACATTCTGAGTTACCCCCTACTAACTTCAGAAGTGGTACTACGAGACTTGGGGTACAGGATAATGACACTGACACTTGGGGTACAGGATAATGACACTGACACTTGGGGTGCAGGATAATGACACTGACACTCGGGGTACAGGATGATGACACTGACACTTGGGGGACAGGATTATGACTCTGACACTTGGGGTACAGGATAATGACACTGACACTTGGGGTACAGGATAATGACACTGACACTTGGGGTACAGGAAAATGACACTGACACTCGGGGTCCAGGATGATGACACTGACACTCGGGGTACAGGATGATGACACTGACACTTGGGGTACAGGGTAATGACACTGACACTTGGGGCTAAGATACCTTTCTGCCCCCTCCCCCCGTTATGCTGTGGCATATTGGGCCTCTGCCCCCCTCTGGGATGGTCTGAGGCTCTCTTCCTCCTCTTCGGCTTGTGAGGTCCCTCATTCGGGATAAGCCTCATCGGGCACATCGTGAGTCTCCAGAGGTGCAGCCATGCTTGCTGAAGTCTGTTTGGTTTTTTTGTCTCCGCTCCCCCGTTCCCCCGTTGCAGGCTATAGCAGCAGATCATCACCGTACGTTCATGTCTGTGTCCTCAGGGTCCTCATTTCCACTCCTGGTCCTGTTATTTAAAGAACAACTCCGCCTGTTTTATCAAATCCTATGTCACAATCTGTGGTCCCGTTCTCCCACTGTGCAGTGTAAAGCATGGGGAAGAAAATGTGGAGCTTTCAGAGCCTACAATGAGACAGACAGTCAGCTTTACCAGTTGACACTGCAGCTAAGCTGGGGTCAATAATTATAGCTGTGTCCTATTGGATCAGAGCTGCAGTGTAAAGCATGGTGGATATGCTGAGCCCTGTTAATAGGCCTTATGACCTAGAGTAGTGACTCCACCGTGAGTATGATGGGGTTATTTACCATCCTGAACTCTTTACCGCGCAGCGAGCGTTCCCATGACTCGGAGGAGATTAGTAGGAAACAATGAGGCTTTATTGGGCCGCTGCTTGTTGTGGCGCCGTCTTTTGGGGATTCCCTCTCGTGGGGCTCCGGCTGTTATTTCTAGCTCTCCAGGATTAGTGCCGGCGCATCATTTCTTGTCCCCCAAGAATGAATCCTAGAACTTTCTTACAGCTTTATCATGGCTTCCGAAGGCTTCTGGGTCACTCTGTTCAGTAGATTGGGAGCTGCAATTAATTGGTTGTCACCCAGTTTTCCCAGTTAGCTTTACTGGTGAGGTTTTCATCCTGTCCCTGGTTCTTCTTTCCACCTCCTCTAGATCTGGGTCTCGTGTGACTTTCCTCTCACATTGTCTTTCCTTTTGATTCCCAGTATAGAAGCACTGTGTCTGGCTCTATTATAGTGGGACTGTGCCTGGCTCTATTATAGTGGCACTGTGTCTGGCTGTATTATAGTGGGACTGTGTCTGGCTCTATTATAGTGTGACTGTGTCTGACTCTATTATAGTGGGACTGTGTCTGGCTCTATTATAGTGGCACTGTGTCTGGCTCTATTATAGTGGGACTGTGCCTGGCTCTATTATAGTGGCACTGTGTCTGGCTGTATTATAGTGGGACTGTGTCTGGCTCTATTATAGTGGCACTGTGTCTGGCTCTATTATAGTGGGATTGTGTCTGGCTCTATTATAGTGGCACTGTGTCTGGTCCTATTATAGTGGCACTGTGCCTGGCTTTATTATAGTGGCACTGTGTCTGGCTGTATTATAGTGGGATTGTGTCTGGCTTTATTATAGTGGCACTGTGTCTGGCTCTATTATAGTGGCACTGTGCCTGGCTTTATTATAGTGGCACTGTGCCTGGCTTTATTATAGTGGCACTGTGTCTGGCTGTATTATAGTGGGATTGTGTCTGGCTCTATTATAGTGGGACTGTGTCTGGCTCTATTATAGTGGCACTGTGTCTGGCTCTATTATAGTAGCACTGTGTCTGGCTCTATTATAGTAGCACTGTGTCTGGCTCTATTATAGTGGGACTGTGCCTGGCTCTATTATAGTGGCACTGTGTCTGGCTGTATTATAGTGGGACTGTGTCTGGCTCTATTATAGTAGCACTGTGCCTGGCTCTATTATAGTAGCACTGTGTCTGGCTCTATTATAGTGGCACTGTGCCTGGCTTTATTATAGTGGCACTGTGTCTGGCTCTATTATAGTAGCACTGTGTCTGGCTCTATTATAGTAGCATTGTGTCTAGCTCTATTATTGTGGGACTGTGTCTGGCTCTATTATAGTGGGACTGTGTCTAGCTCTATTATAGTGGGACTGTGTCTAGCTCTATTATAGTAGCACTGTGCCTGGCTCTATTATAGTAGCATTGTGTCTAGCTCTATTATAGTGGCACTGTGTCTGGCTCTATTATTGTGGGACTGTGTCTTGCTCTATTATAGTAGCACTGTGCCTGGCTCTATTATAGTAGCATTGTGTCTAGCTCTATTATTGTGGGACTGTATCTAGCTCTATTATAGTAGCACTGTGTCTGGCTCTATTATTGTGGGACTGTGTCTGGCTCTAGTATGGTAGCATTTTTTTGGCCTTATTATAGTAGCACTGCGTCTGGCTTTATTATAGTGCCACTGTGTCTGGCTCTATTATGGTGGCACTGTAACTGGCTCTACTATGTTGGCACTTTGACCCACTATTTATATGTCCTCACTATTTTCACAATTTCTGCTTGCAGTCAGTGAGTGAATACATTCCTGTTTATATCCAGGTGAAAATATGTACAGATCTTATATTACGAGTTACGAGTTTACTACAGTTGTGTTTAGTCTAGACCGGAATGCCCAACCTGCGGCTCTCCAGCTGCAAAACTACAACTCCCAGTATGCCTGGACAACCTAAAGCTATAAGGGCATGCTGGGAATTTTAGTTGTGTAATAGCTGGATGACAACAGGTTGACCATCCCTGGTCTAGCCAATGCTCTGTGGGGTTAACAACCCCCCATACACTGAATAATGCCCCGGACACAGCGCCTAATCCGCGATCTTGGAACGCCGATTCCTTCATGTGTTTCCGCCCTAGTGCAGAAACGGGGAGAAAGAAAAATCCTTGATGTGATTGATGGGGATGATTGAGATGTAGTGCGGCTCCCAGGCTTGACTAATATGTTTTTGAAACTGAACACTTTACTGACGGGAACCAGGCAACAAGCACCATGGCAATGGGATGGCTCCGAGCGTAACAAAGCCTTTATCGTGACTGCAGCAGGGCCACGCTCGTTAGGCCGCAATCACTTATGGATGTTTAGTGTCTCCGTCAAGCACGTCTGTGATTCCCGAGCCACATGTGACCTTGTTACCAGAAAAAATATCAGTAAATGACAGATTTTCAAGTGAAAATAATTATGAAAAAGAGATTCACTAAAGGGGCGTCCATCCCTTATCGGAGCATCCGACCGTGCCGAGTAAAGTAAATAACTCATGTATATTCATCCAGACGGGATCTGAAACCTTCCCAACTCCCTCACTGCATCAACCCCTATTGAGTCTCGGCACAACACTTGCTAATTAATATGCCAGTGTGCCAATAGCACCCTCCCTGTGTGCCCCAGAATGGCCTCATTACCACCCCAGCCACCCAGATCCTACATGCCTGCTTATGCTGGTATAACCTGGGCATCTCCTGTATATAATTATATATGTACAGCTGGTATAAGTTATACATCTTCTTGTATATAGTGATATGGACCATGATGGTATAACCTGGGTATCTCCTGTATATAATTATATATGTACAGCTGGTATAAGTTATACATCTTCTTGTATATAGTGATATGGACCATGCTGGTATAACCTGGGTATCTCCTGTATATAATTATATATGTACAGCTGGTATAAGTTATACATCTTCCTGTATATAGTGATATGGAGCATGCTGGTATAACCTGGGTATCTCCTGTATATAATTATATATGTACAGCTGGTATAAGTTATACATCTTCTTGTATATAGTGATATGGAGCATGCTGGTATAACCTGGGTATCTCCTGTATATAATTATATATGTACAGCTGGTATAAGTTATACATCTTCTTGTATATAGTGATATGGAGCATGCTGGTATAACCTGGGCATCTCCTGTATATAATTATATATGTACAGCTGGTATAAGTTATACATCTTCTTGTATATAGTGATATGGAGCATGCTGGTATAACCTGGGTATCTCCTGTATATAATTATATATGTACAGCTGGTATAAGTTATACATCTTCTTGTATATAGTGATATGGAGCATGCTGGTATAACCTGGGCATCTCCTGTATATAATTATATATGTACAGCTGGTATAAGTTATACATCTTCTTGTATATAGTGATATGGAGCATGCTGGTATAACCTGGGCATCTCCTGTATATAATTATATATGTACAGCTGGTATAAGTTATACATCTTCCTGTATATAGTGATATGGAGCATGCTGGTATAACCTGGGTATCTCCTGTATATAATTATATATGTACAGCTGGTATAAGTTATACATCTTCTTGTATATAGTGATATGGAGCATGCTGGTATAACCTGGGTATCTCCTGTATATAATTATATATGTACAGCTGGTATAAGTTATACATCTTCTTGTATATAGTGATATGGACCATGCTGGTATAACCTGGGTATCTCCTGTATATAATTATATATGTACAGCTGGTATAAGTTATACATCTTCTTGTATATAGTGATATGGACCATGCTGGTATAACCTGGGTATCTCCTGTATATAATTATATATGTACAGCTGGTATAAGTTATACATCACCTTGTATATAGTGATATGGACCATGCTGGTATAACCTGGGCATCTCCTGTATATAATTATATATGTACAGCTGGTATAAGTTATACATCACCTTGTATATAGTGATATGGACCATGCTGGTATAACCTGGGCATCTCCTGTATATAATTATATATGTACAGCTGGTATAAGTTATACATCTTCTTGTATATAGTGATATGGAGCATGCTAGTATAACCTGGGCATCTTCTGTATATAATTATATATGTACAGCTGGTATAAGTTATACATCTTCTTGTATATAGTGATATGGAGCATGCTGGTATAACATGGGCATCTCCTGTATGTAATTATATATGTACAGCTGGTATAACCTGGGCATTAGGGGAAGAAGCAGAATTTCTACAGGTGGTGGATGCATTATTGTAGAGTATGCACAGCCCGGGACACCTTTAGCTGCCCCCTCTCCCACACACTACTTCTTAGCGTATTTGCGGATGCTCTCATTCTGCTTCCGCCTCCATAAGATGTGCTTTTCTCGTAATAAGCTCAATATCTCTCTTTATTTGCTCACTTGAGCTCTGTGCAACACTCTCTTCTCTCCTCCGGAGCTTCTTCCGCAGCCATTTCAGAAGGTTTATCAGTGATCCTTCTAAATTCTGTTTAAGGGAAATTAGAAGAGTAAAGTGGCAGGAGGGTGTTTTGTGGATCATTAGAGTCTGCTGGGCATTATCATTTAAAGGGCAGCTCCATCTTTACACTGATGCATTCAGTTTCAATGAATGAATATGGAATTGTCACTAATTGGCAATAAAATTGGCTCTAAATGCATTTGATATGGCTCCAGACTGCGGAACCATGGTGCATCCTGCAACTTTAACAGCCCGTCAAATGCCCCACATCAGTAACCTATTCCCAAATCAATGTAGTTTCATGTATATGACATGGCAACCCTTTACCGTTGGGCTCCATAAGACAAAGGCCCGATTTTTTGTGCGGCCATCCCAGGCCCTTGCCCGCCGAGTTTATTTGCCCCTCTATTATCCATAACCAGTGAGTAACTTGTACATCTTTTTCGGCAGTTTGCGGCGGAGTTTGATCAGCTGGACCAGTTGCTTCCGACACTGGAAAAAGAGGGACAGCTTTCTGGATTTGGGGGAACAGATCACACAGAAACCGGGTTACCTCTGAAGACCGAAATACTACCGACATCTTTACAAGCTGGTACTGTGGCCCGGACCCCCACAGCGCTGAACAGTAAGTGTAACAGACGTTATATAACGCCCCACCAATATGGCAGCACTTACTATCCTGGAGGACTCGTTCTGTCAGTGACCCTGGCACCGCTGATCTCTGGCATAGAGAGGGTCGATCCGGTAAAAATTCACCCACTCATAGTTTCACCTAGATGTTTTGACGAATCCTGGCTAAATGAGGATCCATCAACAGCAATCTGAGGTATCCCTCTTGTGTATTAGATGGGGTTTTTGTTTTGTTTTTTATAGGATCACCAGTTCTCCCATAAAATTTTTGAATCCAACTTAGCTTACAGAGTTAGGGCTCATTCAGACGGCCGTATGCTGTCCGCAAAAATGCGGATCAGTTTTTTTGCGGACAGTTCAGCATGTCCGCAAAAAAAAAAAGGATTGCATTCTGTGTTTTTGCTGATCCATAGACTTCAATAGGGCCATGTCCTGATTTTCACTGACAAGTATAGGACATGTTTCATTTTTTTGCTGAGCCGTGCAATGTAATCTAATCTGCAAAAAAAAACGGATCCCTATTTTTGCGGACAGCATACGGCCATCTAAATGAACCCTTATATTGATTTCACCTCCATTCACACCCAAACCTGTGTTTTAGATTTCCGCCAGGTTCCTGTCACTACAGATGACCTGAACACCCATATCTGACAGCGATAAGCCACAGATATAGAGCGACCATCAGACTTGCGAATGCAGCTTTGGATGTGAGTGGAGTATTAAAGTAAAATTCAGTAGTTACCCAATAATATGTTCATACATGTCAAGAGTCCTGATTTTGGCAGGACGGTCCCATAATTTGGGCCATAAAGGGTCAGAGTTTATGCAAATTTGCTCCCAAAGCGCCTGTTCTGAGGGCAGGGCTAAATATCCCGATTTGGTAGAACTCAATTTTCGGAAGCGTGTAGGTTTAGATTCCAATTTCACATCTATATGCCCTCAAAAATTAGAAAATCCTGGCGTAGTATATAAACCTTTGACTCGTCCTCTTTCAGTTCAGCCTTTCTGTTCCTGGGAAAGCTGGGTGACAATATGGCCACGCAGCAGCGCTCTCAGGGGACTTTGCCAGCTTTCCCAAATCCCTGAACAGCAAGTTTTGCTAATTATACGTCTCCACCATCCCCTCATCACTGCATTATTGGCCGAAGAATAGCAAGACGGTCCGAGAATCCCCTTGTAGGAGCTGTTATAGCGGCCATATTGGTCGTCACCCAACTTTCCCAGAAACTGACCAGCAGCCAGACAGATATTTTAAAGAACTGGACAGGAGAGGACGAGTCCAGGATTTATATTCGCTGGGATTGTTTTTCTAGGCCTATGTGGAAGGGATGGCGGCCTTGCCTGGATGGTTTGTGTAACATTCACCCCCTGAGCGATGACACCATAAATCTGTCAGGACCCCGGGGGTGTTTTATCTCATGGAGCTGCTGTGGTGATTTGTATGAGTGACCTGCTAAGAGGAATCGGCATTAATACTCATTTTGGCCCAGATCGGAGGACATGAGGGTGATTGATGGCAGCGGAGGGAGGAAGAGGCTGCTGATAGATTGTGTGCAGGGGGCTGAAGGCTGCTGTACGAGAGGTCGTAATTCACCAGGAGGACTGCAGATCATGGCTATAGAGCCCCTCCATCTGCATGGAGGGAAGCGGGCGTCCATAGCTGGTCTTATATGTGTAAAGTCGGCCAAATATACAGAAATCTCTCCGATAAGTGTTATCACAAAGTTCCCCTTTAAGGGATTTACAAACTTAAGGGGGTGTTCAGGCCTCGAACAATGATCACTTATCCGTGAGATCCGAGGGGGTCCGGCCACTGGGGTCGCACTAGCCACAATACTGTGACTAGGAGAAGTCGGATTGACTGAGCTGCCATTTAACTGTGTAATAGTAAAACCATCTTGGTTGCCCATAGCAACCAACCACGGCACAGCTTTCACTTTTCCAGAGCAGTTTAAAAAATGAAAACTGAACTCTAATTTGTTGCTATGGGCAACAAACAGTCTTACTGCCCCATTACTGTCTAACAGGTAAATAGGCCTTGTTACCCATAGCAACCAATCACTGAGCAGCTTATACTTTGCCAGGGCATTGTGGAAAATGAAAGCTGAGCTCTGATTGGTTGCTATGGGCCCATGACTATTGCAGGAAACTGTCAAACAGAAAAATAAGCCTGGTTATCCTTAGCAACCAATCACAGCTCAGCTTTTATTTTTCTAGAGCAGCTTAAGAAATGAAAGCTGAGCTCTGATTGGTTGCTGTGGATAACAAGTACAGTTTTTATTTAAAAAAAAAAGTCCTTTTGTATTTCATTTCGTCACTATTATCAAGATCTTTGCTTGCTGTCATGAAATGGGAACATTCTCGTTTACTTCCAAAAGCAGAAAATCCATGCAGACTTAGTACTTCTTACAGCTAAGAGTTTGCTACAATTGCACTCAGACTACACAATCCTCTGTGAGAATACTTCTGGCCGTACGCCTCCTACATAGCTAAAAAAAACAAGATGTGAATAGAACCTTAACTGTCTAGACTGCATACAATTGTGATAGACCCTCATCTGTTGTTATAAAATACTACATCTGCATGGGGTCTTTTGCTTCCGGATCTCAACAAGAAAGTTTTTATTCACTGACTGCAAGCACAGGTCTTGAAAATAGTATGCTGTGTGATGAAAGCTGACCTAAAGAGCCCAGTAGGCCATTTTGCACCACATAGAAGTGGCATTGCCAATGTTATTGCTATGGATATCAAAGAAAAATGCTGGAAAGTCTCCGGATCTTTACAGGTGTCATGTGGAGAGTCGCGGGGTTTCCACTTATATTCCCTTTTAAGGAGTGTTCCGGATTCTGCAGGATAGGGGTTTAACTATTAGACCAGTGGGACCCCCACCAATCACGAGAACAGGGGCCCCGTGCAGCCTCTCTATTCATTTCTATGGGAGTTCCGGAAATAGCAGAGCTGGATAGGGGATAACTTAAAGTAACCGGAATACCCCTTTAACTTATCAGAAGGTTAAATTAAGATGGAATTCCCCTTTAAGAATTGTCACATTATTAGAACGCCCTTCTATGTAGAGCGCCATTGATGTCCACGGCACTGTATTGTGAGCACTCTCTGAAAGTACTGTCACTCTGATCACCACAGCGGCCTTCATTCTGAGAGTCGTTGGGTGGTCTCAGTTTACGGACCCCACTGATGATATTTACCCACGTCGGACCAATCATTTGAGGTGGTATTCCCCTTTAAATGACCAACACGTTCGGCTCAGTTTTGCAGAATCCATAGAGTGCCGGAGAAATTCTGCAATCCTAATTAAGAGCAATTTTGAGGGTCTCTAATCGCTTTCCCGTGCACACTGTATATACTGTACGGTATAATTTGTTCCTTGCAGTCGTATCCTGATTTTTCCTCCGTAGAGCAAACAAACAGCTCGGCTGGCGGAGGATAAGATGAAGTAGAGCCATACAAATCTGCAGGCAAATGAGAGCCGTGCGGGCGGCCAATATTTGCACAGAAAGTCTCAATGCGTCCCGGATGGGATTTCGCGCTGCAAAATTCTGAGGCAAACTGATTACAGGGTCCCATGATAAAACTACTTGGCATGGGCTGGTATCATGCCGTGACAGAGGTTCTCCAGGGTGAGAAAAACATGGCTGCTTTCTTCCAGAAACAGCGCCGCAACAGGTTGCATATGGTATTGCAGGCCATCCTCCTTCCTTCAATGGGGCGGGTGTGGTGCTGTTTCAGGAAGAAAGCAACCATGTGGGTTGTTTTTTTTTAGTCCTGTACAACCCCTTTAAGAAGGTTTCGGCGCAATCTCTGTTTTTTTTACACAACCCTCCCGCTCACATTACTTTGGGTCTATTCACATTAGTAGGATGCCACGGTATAGCCATCTTCTCATGCTTTCTGTTTCCTTAAAAGACCTTTTACAGGAATTATTTTCGGCATGGAACATGCACCGATTGATGATATAACAAGTCAATCAGTGCCCGTTTAAAGGGGTCTTTAGACAATTCGGTTGATGATTTAACAAGTCAATTGGTGCCCGTTTTAAGGGTTCCCTAGACGGGTTGGTTGGTGATATAACAAGTTAGTCGTGCCCATTTAAAGGGGTCTTTAGACGGGTCGATGGCCAAACAAATGTATACAGGAACAATAGGTCCCAAGCACTGGCTTAGACCTGCAAAAAATACGGATGACGTCCGTGTGCATTCCGTATTTTGCGGAACGGAACAGCTGACCCCTAAGGGTCCATTCAGACGTCCGTAGAAACGTTGCGGAACGGATCCGGACCCATGCAGTTTCAATGGGGACGGAAAGGATGTGAACAGCACAGAGTGTGCTGTCCACATCCGCATTTCCGGTCCTCGGCCCCGAACTTCCGGTCCACGGCTCCGGAAAAAAATAAAGCTTGTCCTATTTTTGTCCATAGCTGCAGACAAGAATAGGAATGATCTATTAAAGTGCCGGCGATGTGCGGCGTCAGTGTTTTGCGGACCGCAAAACACTACGAACGTCTGAATGGACCGTAATAGAACAGTCCTATCCTTGTCTGTAATTCGGACAATAATAGGTCATGTTCTTTTTTTGCGGAACGGAAATACGGACATACCGAAACAGAATGCACACGGAGTAATTTCCGTTTTTTTGCAGACCCATTGAAATGAATGGTTCCGCAAAAAACGGAATGGACACGGAAAGAAAATACGTTTGTGTGCATGAGCCCTAAAGGGATGTAATACTAATTAGTCTGTAGAAGTTTCAAAGAAAGCCTACATTGTCCAAAAGTTGTACTGTATGTCAACCCTATGAGCCCACCGTCAATGAGAGAGTTAATGGGGGGGACACAAAACTGAACACGCGGACCTATAGGAATTTCCACAGGCAAGAACAGGTCTCTTTGTCACCATAACTGCAAAGATAACCATTTTAAAGATCATTCTGTCCATCAGGGCCACCTTGATCAGCTACTTGGAGTTGATCGCGCCTCTATACGGAGTCCGTAGGTCACCATTCTCAGACCTAATATTCTCCTCTCGGTCCATCAATAGGTTAATAGAGTTGATATGAAGATCTTAACGGGTGAGAATAAGCAGCAAGGAATGTTTAAAGAATTTTGGGCAAGTTTTTTCATGTTCGGAGGAGGGGGAGAGCAATCTTGGGCCACATCCAAACTCAAACCTGCAGAGACTGTAAGTCATATTCTGCCTGTGTTTTTATGGACTTTGTAAGACGCATAGGGATTGCCAGAAGGATGTCTGGACTTGAGCCTGTTCACCTCTCCCAGTGCCGGGCTGTCAACTCTCAAGGACGACAACTGACATAGTCCTATAGAAGCATGTCACTCAGCCCTAGGAAACTGAGGCAGCATCTCATGGCCCCTATCACAGCAACACCTACAATGTATGAGTGATTGGTGACAGCTCGGTCTATGCTCCATTGAGGCCTCCATCAGCCAGCAACTTGGAGGCACTTATAGGTTCTCTTTAACAAGCTGTGTAGTGAGCTGAGGTGTCAAAACAGAAGAACCTTCTTGTACTAAGACCAGACTGAGGGTTGTCTTGTAGCAGGTATTCATGTAGGTCAAGGCTATGTGCTCTACTGCAATGGTTGAAAAAGGCAAAAAAACAAAAAGCCAATAAAGTATCATAAGAGCAAAGACTTTACACTAAGGAACCTGCATCAAGGGGTTTATAACACATAGAAGGTTATACCATGGAATCTACACCAAAGAGCTAATACTAAGGAGTCTACACTACAAACCTATACCGTAAAACTTATAGTAAGCGTCTACATCAAAGAGTGTATACTAAGGAGCCAACATCAAGTTTCTTATACCACATAGTCTGCACTACATAGTCTACACCAGGCATGCTCAACCTGCGGCCCTCCAGCTGTTGTAAAACTACAACTCTCACAATGCCCTGCTGTAGGCTGTTCGGGCATGCTGGGAGTTGTAGTTTTACAACAGCTGGAGGGCCGCAGGTTGAGCATGCCTGGTCTACACTAAAGAACCTAAGCCATGGAGCCTACCCTAAGGAGTCTACTAGAGAGAGCCCACATCAAGGAGCTTATACCACATAGTCTGCACTACATAATCTACACTAAAGAACCTACACCATGGAGCCTACCCTAAGGAGTCTACTAGAGCCTACATCGAGGAGCTTATACCACAGAGTCTAGATCCTGAAAGTTGTACCATGGAATCTATACCAAGGAGCTAATACTAAGGAGTCTTCACTACAAACCTACACCATGAAGCTTATACTAAGAGTCTACACCAAGGAGTTTATACCAAGGAGCTTATCTCACAGAATCTGCGCCGTGAAGGTTATACCATGGAGTCTACACCAAGGAGCTAATAGTAAAGAGTTTACCCTACAGAAACGACACCATGGAGCTTATACTAAGGAGTCCACACTACAATCCTACACCATGAAGCTTATACTAAGAGTCAACACCAAGAGGTTTATACCAAGGAGCCTAAATCAAGGCGCTTATACCACAGAGTCTACATGATGAAGGTTATGCCATGAAGTCGACATCAAGGAGTTAATACTTACGAATTTACACCAAGGAGCTAATACTAAGGAGTCTACACCATGATGGTTATACCATGGAGTCTACACCAAGGAGCTAATACTAAGGAGTCTACACCATGATGGTTATACCATGGAGTCTACACCAAGGAGCTAATACTAAGGAGTCTACACTATAGAACCTACACTATGGAGCTTATACTAACAGTCAACACCAAGAGGTTTATACCAAGGAGCCTAAATCAAGGCGCTTATACCACAGAGTCTACATGATGAAGGTTATGCCATGAAGTCGACATCAAGGAGTTAATACTTACGAATTTACACCAAGGAGCTAATACTAAGGAGTCTACACCATGATGGTTATACCATGGAGTCTACACCAAAGAATCTACACTATGGAGCTTATACTAAAGAGTTCACAATACAGAGTCTATGCCACAGAGTGTAGGCTACGTAGAGTCTAGGCTAGGGTTGCACAACATTTACTGGTCCAAAGGCCACATTGTCATATTGAACAACTCCAAAGGGCCACAACAAAGCTTAAAGGGGGATTTCCATCTGACACATTTATGAGAGCAGGCGAATGTACAGGCATGTGGCTCCCTCCATTGAAGATTATGGGTGTTGTGGTAGCGGCCTACCATTTCACAACTCCGATAAACTACAATGGAAAGAGCCACGCGCATAGTCTGACACCTCTGTAGCTCATATACTACTTTCTAGAGTGCCAAATGGGTCAAGAGACCACATTCTTCTGATATATAGGGACCCAGACTGCTGCATGAGTATTTGCCCAACCCTGCAGCTGAACTGTGTACCCCTTCTTATCTCTCTGACATGGAAACTATATGCCAGAGAGATTGTCTAGATGGTTGGGGGCCACACAGCATAGCATTGCAGGCTATATGTGGCCCCCAGCCACAGGTTGTGCACACCCTAAGGCTATGGAGTCTATGCTACAAGTCTGTTTTACAATCCACACTATATACCAAGTAGACCAATACTTTAACTGCAGCATGTGCTCCTAGGAGCCTACACAGTGGAGCCTAGAACAAGAAGTCTATGCCAATGAGCTTATACCAAGGATTCTACATGAAAGAACGTACACCAAGGAGCCAACACCAAGAGCATATACCGCATAGTCTTTATTACAGAGGCCATACTTGGAAGCCTGGACCACAAAGCCTAGACTACAGAGCCTGCACGAAGAAGTCATTCAGTTAGGACACTGTGTGTTTTGAATGGCAGGTGTCTCCAGTTATGGAATATATTCTTTTATCTAAGACTCTAGTACTATAACACACTGACATAAAGGTTCTAGACTAACCAGCAACACCAGCGTTCTAGACCAATATTGCCAAGATTCCAAACCATGCAGTGTTTGCCTTCAGAATAGCGCCACATCAAATCTAACATTCCAGAAAAAAAATCTACTGGTACCAGTGTTCAAGAACAATGTCATATGGTCATCAGGAGCCCAGGCTAATCTCACACTAACTATAGGGTTCCAGAGCAATGACAATCTGATACAAGAATTATAAACTAATGATACAGTGACACAATAGCAAATGAGTTCCAGATCAATGACTTATTGATAACAAGGTTCTTGAAGAATTTTACACTTGTCCTTCATTTCTCAAACAATGCTAGAATGACCTTTGGCTCCCAGAACAAGGGCAGTTTGGTAACATGATTCTAGAACATGACAGACTTACAGTAGATAAGTTAATAATGCCACACTGTAGATAAGGACCCAGAACAACAACATAAAGTTCCAGATCAATGTCAGAATGACACAGAGACTCTAGAACAATGGATCCTGTCACTAGTTTAATCATATTCATCTCTTTCCTATATTCCTCATTTTCAAGATCCACATTCTAGGCCTGCCTTGGTCTCCTGAGCACAGAACATTACATATCACCTATATGTGTGTCAATACTGTACATCCTTGAACAACCTAACTGGCATTCACACCAATATATGGGGTCCGGGTTCACCAAACCTTTTAGATCCCGATGATCCAACCAGTGTTGTAAGCCACTTGTTGGCCAAATATCAACTTCCCGGGCTTAATGGGTGGTTTTGATTTCATAAATGGTCAATATTTTGGACATTCAAGAATGGGAACACGAACATGTGGTAGATATATTTTGGGAGGTGGAGACATTGACCAAGTTTCCTTAAATTAAAGATTTTTAGGAAGGAGGTGGGCAACACCGACTACTATAGGATGAGGGTATGGGGGGCAACATTTCTGTTCTAGGCTTATTGCTTGCATTCAACAGAAGTTGCATAGTAGGATGGATGCATGGATATCGCATGTACCTGGCATGACTCTAACCGCACACATGCATGTTCCTTACTTCTTAGATTTTAATGGCGTCAACGCAAGCCAGTCTCCCTTTGAATTCTGTGAGTCCTTAGACCCGGAACTAAATCCATTCCCTGCACATACTGACACCAGTCCCCGGTCAGGACTGACACCGGAACGGGGCTGCGGAGTTTTACCTGGAGCGCCAACATTTCAGACAGATCCTGGTATGTAGACTCAATTACTTATATAGCAGGACGTAACTGTCAACGAGGGAATATTAATATCCCAATCTTTGGGGCAATGGTGGGTTACCTCTTCTCTTCGACAAGCCAATCCAAAACTCAATCTGCCCATAATGCTAATATCTTCCAACACCTCTTCTTTGCCTACCACTTGTGATCTATAGTATGTATGCCTGTCCTTTCTTATCACAATGTCTCTGTCCAGGCACCAAGACTTCTCCCATGCTGCACCCATCCCCTGGAATACCTTCTCTTGGGCAGTCTGCTTCCCTTCCCCCAAGACTTACACCTCACCAGGGGCATTCATAAGGGCTCCGTCACAGGTCCCTCTCTGTTAGGGAAAGGCAGGCTTCATCTTCTTTCACGTCCCTATAAACCCGCAATTATCGCCTGCAGCTAATTGTGCCAGCAGATGTGTGTAAATACAGTCCCGTCTCATTAGGACATCTTGTATAATATGCATGTTAAGTGCCTGAACACAGAGCCAGCCACGCGGGGCCCCGGCCTGACATCTCCAAGCTGTTTTCCTTAGCACGGTTTGCATATGAAGAGCTAAATAGAAATGTGATATGTGACTAAGGTACATATGTTTGCGTTACCATCTCCCTAGCACCATGTTGCCCTGGGGAGGGAAAGCAGAGCCTCCAACAGGTTTAGATTTATGGCCAAGAATGAAGAGGAGCAGGTTGTATTTTGGTACTATACAAGGTCTGCATAAACTGCGGGTAATGCTGAGCTCGGGCTTCCCTAGCCAACCACCACCCACCAGACCGAACAAGAGAACGCCATCTTGTAGTGCAACTGAGGTACTGGTTCTCCTTGTGGAGATCCAGCTGTACATGCAATGCTCCCTGGGAAGAACTATGCAAATTAGCTCTCCTTCTGTCTCTCTAGTGCCACCTGTAGGTAGCTACCTTTAATGGATCAGACATTGACTTAAAGGGGTATTCCAGTTGTTTGAAGTTAACCACTATCCACACGATAGGGGATAACTATTAGATCGGTGGGGGTCCTCTGATGGGGGCCGTGAAACTTCTATGGGAAGTTCGGAGATAGCGGAGCACTGTACTTGGTTATTTCCGGCAGAAGTGAGTGGAGCGGTCGCCGGGCTTGCACAGTGCGCTCTTCATTAGTTCCTATGGGGACACTTGGCTATTTTCACTACTCCTAGAAAAATGAATAGAGGGTGGCTGCACGTGCGTGGTGCACTCTCCTTCACTTTGGGTGCTCCGTTCTAAAGATGGGCATGGGTCCTAGCAATATGCCACCAATGTTTGTAGTGAGACAATCCCTTTAATGGGTAGATACCGGTCAGTGGCACAAGAGAGAGAGCTTTCTGACAGAGGGTGAGATAGGGTCGTCTGTCTTGTGTGAGAGTGTTCCATCTAGTCCAGTAAGATGGCATCTATTCTGAGAGGGTGCCGCCTTGTATGGAACTCAATGAGAAAACAGATGGCACCAACTAAGAGGAGACTGTTCCTTCTAGTGCAACCCGGAGTGGGATTTTGCATAAGAAAACAGCACCTGGTGTGATATCGTTGCACCTAGTGCTAGATGCCGCCACCTAGTACAAGACACAAATTTAGCAATTAAGAAGTTCCCACAGGGCTTCTCAGTTGACCTACAAATTTTCCTCATCACCTCACCCGAAATAAGTTCCTATGTCAAGGAGCCGTCTAGTATTTTCAGTTAATGGACATTCGATGGATCCTGGTGGGTTTGATCCTTTGTGGTCTGGCTCTCCCGACCTCTCTACTATAGTTGTGAATTCATTAAAAGTTGGTCATCTCATTGGCCAATCAAAATATTGCAAGATCTGATCATATGGCTATGAATGGTATATAAATTACATACCTTCTCTATATGCACAGCATGTAGCTACCATAAGTGTCCTCCTGGGGCTATTTAAAGGGTAGTAACCTGATGGAATTTTCGTTCAACTTTTTTTTTACTTGTGACAACTTTATTTTTATTTTTTTTTACTGATATGTTTACAATGACCTGGAGACTCTGCAAATCATAGCAACCGCATGTGCTGTAATGGCATTGACTGCCACCTAATGGCTGGTCCTCTCATTGCAGCCTCAAAAACCATAACAAGTGCTACCAGTTGTACGTTATGCGGTCCACTGCATATCCAGCTTGATCGGTTTTCTTTTTAATTTCTTATATCTTCAGGTCTGCCAGACTCAGACATGGGAATCGCAGACCAGTTTGGACAGTCGGGGATTGCTGACCAGATGCCTTGGTCGGACAGCTTGACTTTACTGAACCGTGTGACTCCGAACACACAGGAAGAGTGAGTAACCTCAAAAAATAAAAGATTGCGTTTCTTAAAGGGGTAGACCAAGGTTTCATGATCATACGGCCACTGGTTTCGACTGTAGTCCTGCACACTTTGGACGCCACGATCCCATGCCAATTATCATTTCATAGATTTTCCATTAGGTGGTCACAGAATAGATAGTGGTAGATGTCCCACCAACACTGGCGACATTTCTCCAGACGGAGTTACCTTTGAAGTAGAAGATTGAGGCATCATTTTGAGGATCACCATGATTTTGACAACCTATATTTCATGGGGCATATTGAACTGGTCCAGGGGTGGACGGGATCCCTTTTCAGGACAGTAGGATCTACAGACCTCCATGGATTTCAAGCAAAACACTACGACTTTATCGGAGCAACGAGATCTCCCGAGTTTGGATTCTACAGTGTGGGCCCTTTAAGGACGAGGGTAACCCTCAATTATTTAGCGGATAAAGCCCAGCTCACCGCACCTTGCCGTAAAGACCTCTGCAAATTACTTTCAGATGTCGGATTAAATTCTGACAACACATTTTTGAATAAGTATTTGAGAAGCTTGAGGGCTTTAGGGGAGCTATGTCCTCCTCCGCCTAGCCTGCAGTGTTGTGTAGGTCTGTCCCAACCCTTAGCTGGGCCCCTAACATATGTTGTCCTTTATAGCCTGAGATCCAGCAGAAGGAAACGTAAAGAATGAAACTCAGAGGAGCACGTTGCACGCCTCGTTACTCCACGGGACATCTCCACCGCCTACAACTGCATTATAATAGCAAGCGCCCGGAAGGCACATAAAGCCATAGAGGAGATGTATGTGCAGATCCCTCTACCTCATCAGAGGGGTCTTCTGAGGACAGAGAGCACAAAACATTGCAGGGCCGCCCTGCTATTTTTAGAAGTCTCGCAGCCGCCTGTTATTCTTTGGGTCTCTGTTCCTTAAAAAGCTCTGGGAAGTTTCTAGGGAGTTTAGGGCAGACCAATGGGATCACATGTTTTCCCCAGGGAGTATGCACCGATAATCCCCTTCAGGCGCTCTTTGCTCCCCTTCGGTGCTTTTAGAGGAAATCAAAGGCACCTGAATTCCCAGGGCATAATAGAAACGTCGCGAGGGCTTTGAATTCTTTTTTCTTTTTAATTCTTTTTTTTTTTTTTTCGGTCTGAATCGCTTACAGTAAATTTGCTTGTACTACCTCTGAAAAGGAACGCCGCCACCTTGTGGCGACTTGTAGAATAGCAGTGCTGTATGACAATGGGGGAAAAATTCAAGGCTTGCATTAGGCCTGGGCTGGGGGGTAGTAGTTATGGCAGCTAAAGGGGCCCAGCTCCACTCAGACTAAGGGGCAGTTAATGGTGAGATGTTAGGGTACTTTCACACTAGCGTTAAAGTTTTCCGGTATTGAGTTCCGTCATAGGGGATCAATACCGGGGAAAAAAATGTATCAGTTTGTCCTAATGCATTCTGAATGGAAAGCAATCGCATGCGCAGACCTTTAAAAATGGGAAAAAAATAAATACTGGATCCGTTTTTCCGGATGACACCAGAGAGACGGATCCGGTATTTCAATGCATTTGTCAGACGGATCCGGAAACAAATGATATCCATTTGCATACGGATTTCCGGATTCGGCAGGCAGTTCAGTTGCCGTAACTGCCTGCCGAATTCTTCTAACGCTAGTGGGAAAGTACCCTTAGTGGCATTGAAAACTTAATGTAGCCTCCTACCTGTGAGACCCAGTGCTGTTGTTAGGGTCCTCATTGAAAAAAAACTATTTTCTATATATGATAACAATCCACTAAATAATACCGTCATACACTTATCAAATAATACCACTCAGCATGTCACAAATACTGGTACTGAATAAATCCCTGTATACAGTACCAATATTACCAATATACGCTTCACCATGAACACAAAATACCGCCCCAGGGGACTGAATGCATCCATGCTGACAGTTAATAGAAACCACCATATAGCGGTAAATAGCAGCTCTACATAGGCGCTTCTCATGCTGTATACATGATTACAGTACAGTTACTTCCTTGTGTCTGCAGACTGCCTGCTCGGCTCCACTCTTTTCCAGCACCGTCAGTAGTCATGTTGCTGTGTGGCCCCCCATATAGCGGGAATGTCCCCCTTCAAGCTTCTACACTAGTTAATAAGATATGCGCAAAGAAATTTAAAGTTAAACTCCCCTAACCCCGTTAGACAAGGGACCACTCCCTCCTGCCAACAGTTGGCACAATGCAGTGATGTCACCATTCACCTTTGCCCTTCGCAAGATATCCCAACAT
Source organism: Bufotes viridis (assembly GCA_033119425.1). Lineage (NCBI taxonomy): Eukaryota > Metazoa > Chordata > Amphibia > Anura > Bufonidae > Bufotes > Bufotes viridis. The sequence goes on from CM065592.1 coordinate 32,533,294, forward strand.
TGCTTCAGGTTGCATGGCTGCATGGCTGAAGCACTGGGGTGGCAGTGTTTTAGTATATGAGCGCTATATGGTGCCCTGTAGGGGTTGTCAATAGAAGGTCCTTCAGAGGGCACCATCCAGCCCAACGTCATAGAGTGACGATGGAGGTCTAGGATTGGGTCAGGGCACGCACCACGGTTAACAGGATCCAAGCCCATCACCCAGCAGGTGTAACGCCATGCATCCACCAGGTGACAGCGCTAGAGAGTTGCCCCTGAACACAGGATGGGAAGAGAATTGTGAGACTCAACACTTATGCAGCTCAAGTTCTGCTGGAGGATGACAAATCCACTTTCAGTCCTGGTCTTTTCAGAACAAAGTAAGATTTTTCACATCTTAGAGGAGTCGGGCGTTGGCAGTGCCCGTCTAATGCCCCATCCAAAAGCGAGTTAATTGTGCTCGGGGCAGCACAGGGGTTGGAAATATTTTTTTTCTCGGAGGAGCTGCGCCCACGCGGTCGTCCCTGCAGTTGTTTTTCTATTTTCAGCTCGGGGTCTCCACATCTGGTACTCATCTATCACTAAAAGGATAAACATTACTGGTCCGGAGGAAGCGCCCGCTCCACGTATTCGCTATCAAAGCTACCTTCTGTTTCCCTGGCACATCGCAGGATTTTATTAGCCTAAATGGTCCTGGGTGTAATTATAAGATATTTATTTTTTTCGAGGGGACCTGATACCTTACATATTAGAAACACTCCGGAACAGAATGTCGATGGAGGAGCCTCGAAGCCCCTGGGTCAATGGTGACCTATTTAATTCTTTACATATGATGGTTACAGAATGGATGCAAAGCGGGGTTTACCAGATTATCGACTTAACCCTTAAAGTCTTGAAGACTGCAGTGAACACACCAGTTGGGGTTTTCATTCCTCAGTCTAATGCAATGTCATAGCCACAGCCCAATCTGCACCGGAAATTTTTGCAAAACATTTTGTACTGTGATCAGCCGGCTACTATCAACCATGATGCTCCCCGTGATCATGAGAACCATGGGTTGTTAGCATGCAGCTTAGAAGAAAGCTCCTGGGTAAAGAGGGAGGTTCCGAGGGTCATTACCACCATGACGCCCATCTTTGATCCTCCAGTCTTGCTGTCATAGGGTAGAGAGGCCTAGCAGCCTTTGCCTGGCTGTCATTGGATTGGAAACATTATTCATATCCGAGGCTAAAAAGTGCCTATTGTTACAGCTGAGGGTTTGCTCCAGGCAAGCCTTTGTGAGCTGAACAGACTAGACTCTAGACCAGGCATCCTCAAACTGCGGCCCTCCAGCTGTTGTAAAACTACAACTCCCACAATGCCCTGCTGTAGGCTGATACCTGTAGGTTGTTTGGGCATGCTGGGAGTTGTAGTTTTGCAACAGCTGGAGGGCCACAGTTTGAGGATGCTTGCTCTAGACCTTATGAAAGTCCATAGCCCCACCATGGCTGTAGACCAGTTGTTACATTACCAGTGTATACTAGTCCAGGAGCGTACCTAGATGCTGGTTCCTGGCCACAGTTATGTAGATGGCAGACTTTCCAGACGGGTCCAAAGTTGAGCATCGAGAAGCAAGAGCAAATCAGACCTGAGGGTGATAGAAGAATAGTTCTAGTAGACCCTTATTGAGTTGGTGGGTACGAGGTGTGGAGTTGAAGTTATCTCTTCACTCACACAAGACGTTGTGACCTTTACTGGTCACATACCCAGGTTGTGGACACCAGGATAGACCCCGCTAGACAATCAGATGGCACAATTAGGCCGGGCTAGAGATCTAGTCAGGACAGAACGGGGTTGGTGAAAGTTAAAGCCAAAAGGGTCTGATGGTTAGATGGTTGGTGAGATATAACTGAAATGCAAATGGTAAAAAATGGTAAAAAAGGCCAAGAAACTCACCAAAGTGCTGAAACCAATACTGATATGATTCCCCTATAGCACCCTGGGAGAGTGGTCACATGCCGTACCTGGTCTGTAGCTGAGGAGGGTAATGGTGACATTGGGCTACTCGTGTTGACCTGCTGCATCCCTGGCAATGGGTGGTGGGAGCCCATTAAGACGGTGCACACAGGACAGGGAGCACCATACCGACCACTCCACTGCCCAATGGCCTCGTAAATTCAGCTGTTGTTGATCTTCACCAACTCTGGACTTGGGTGGAGGGGCACCAAGCCTCAGCCTCTGTCTTATGTCCCAAGATCTGCCCCAATCTGACGTTCCAAAATCCTAAAAAGAGAGGTTGGAGGTTCAGACAGGTTTTAGTCATTAGGCTGTCCGATCAAGAACAAGCCCTTCCTAAGGGAACAAGATAATATGAAATCTCTATAGACAAGAACTGAAATTTGTCTAAAGAGGGTAAGGGCCTCGATAGCCCTCTCCTCATTGTGCTCCACTAATGTGCTTAGACAATTTGCCAAAAACAAGGACAATTCACGTAGGCAACGATTCATGTCAATGACTTAGCGCCGGCGACCTCTGCCGTCGTGCCCGCAGCTCCATAACTGTTTTTGTCTTCCTTCGGCAGGATTGATGACTTTCTGTGTCCTCCAACCACTATGGAGGGACAAAACGATGAGAAGATCCTCCTGGAGCAGCTCGTATCCTACCTCAATGGCAAAGACGAGAATGAGCTGGCGGAACTGGACAGAGCCCTGGGAATCGACAAGCTAGTGCAGGTATGGAGGATTTATGGGGAAGCCTCCAGGCTGGACTGGTGGTATGGAGAGAGTTTCATGGACAGAATCAATGTCAGGGGGCTGCAGGCCATGGTGACTACAGACATTGTTGTGAGCCTAGATTTTTCTAGAAATCTATAAAATGTTTGTATTTTAGCGTCTTGAAATGTTGGCCACAATTTATATTTACATCCAACCTTCCATAAAGGGCTTGTCTAGGAATATTATAAAGGAGCAGAACCACCCTTATGTATAGGCTTTGGCTGATCTGCAATACCATACATAAGCTGTGGGCAGCTGTGGTGCCGATTTTTAAAGACAGCACCCATGGTTTTCTAATGCTTTACAACCCCCTTTGTTTTTCGATTTTGCAGTTTTCGAAAAAACAGCACCACTCTTGTCTAGGGGCTGTAATAGGTATTGCAACTCGTGCCCATTCAAGTACTGAGCTGCAGTACCATACATAACCTGCGGACAAGGGTGGCGCTATTTCTTTAAAGAAAATCTTTTATTCTAATCCTGGAAAACCATTTAAGCATACCGCTTCCATTATGACTCATTGAGTAATGAGATTTGTATGATGTTCTGGTATCATCGGGGGTTTAAATGCAAAGGAAGAGAAATCCTCACATCTCCGTTTTGGAAGTGTTAGCAGTGCAGTCTCACATCATATTATGTCATGGATGATATTTACATTACATATTATTTACATTGGCTTACATTTTACTTATCGGTATTCCATAGGGAGGTGGTCTGGACATCATCAATGACAGATTTTCTCAGCAACCACCAGGCGCTCCAGTGCTCATGGAACAGAAGCCGGGAATGTATCCTCAGTCCTACCCTGCTGCCTCTCCCAACCCCGGACTTCCCAGTCCCTTCTCCAGCATGGTCAGGCAGAAGACTAATTATGGTCCTATGCCTGTTCAAGTGCCACCTCCTCTCCTACGAGGGGCTCATCCAAATGTTATGAACATGCAACCTCGGCAGGCACTAGCCAGGCCAGGAACGGCCTCCAACCAGCTACGTCTTCAGCTTCAACAAAGGCTACAGGGACAACAGCAGGTAACATCAAATATGGCTATAACCACAACCAAGGTTCATGATAGGAAGAGTGTAAAAAATGATCTATACAAGCTATAATGTCATCCTGAATTGTATAAAACTAAAACAACATCTGTTAGTAAGTAGTATAATACTGCTCCTATGTAAAAGAATATAACTACTATAATTCTGCTCCTATGTACAAGAATATAACTACTATAATACTGCCTCCTATGTACAAGAATATAACTACTATAATACTGCCTCCTATGTACAAGAATATAACTACTATAATACTGCTCCTATGTACAGAAATATAACTACTATAATACTGCTCCTATGTACAAGAATATAACGACTATAATACTGCCTCCTATGTACAAGAATGTAACTACTATAATACTGCTCCTATGTACAAGAATATAACGACTATAATACTGCTCCTATGTACAAGAATATAACTACAATAATACTGCTCCTATGTACAAGAATATAACTACTATAATACTGCTCCTATGTACAAGAATATAACTGCTATAATACTGCCTCCTATGTACAAGACTATAACTACTATAATACTGCTCCTATGTACAAGAATATAACTACTATAATACTGCTCCTATGTACAAGAATATAACTACTATAATACTGCTCCTATGTACAAGAATATAACTACTATAATACTGCCTCCTATGTACAAGAATATAACTGCTATAATACTGCTCCCATGTATGTCTCTCTTATGGTCATATAACCTTTTGCTCTATTAGATTCTACACCAGAACCGGCAGGCCATTCTCAGTCAGTTTGGAGTTGGCAATGCAGTTCAGATGGGGATGAGACCCGGCATGCAACAAGCCATCACCCCTCAGGTATTGTCAGCGAGAGGACGGTTTACGTTTGTCAAACTGTGACAGTAAACTTTTTGAGTTGTAGAAGACACTTCAGGAACCACCACATGGTCACATTATATACCTACCATTGATGGCTTCCGATGATTCTTCTCCATCTATGGTCCACTCTAGTACTGTAGACCAGACCAGCTGTGGGGCATTTGGGCTTTGAGGAACCAGGCTGGTCCTTGAAGTGACTTGATCCCATGTTCTTCTTTCTCCGCAGCCTCCGATAAACGCTCAGATGCTCGCCCAGCGCCAGCGGGAACTCTACAGCCAGCAACATCGCCAACAGCAACAGCAAATCATGCAACAAAGAGCCCTTCTTATGAGGCAGCAAAATTTTGGCAACAACCTGCCCCCTAATGCTGGACTTCCCGTCACCATAGGAGCTTCTAGGCTCCCACAAGGACCTCCCCAGCAGTTCCCTTATCCTCACAGTTATGGTACAAACCCCGTGAACCCACCTCCGTCCACCAGTCCCTTTTCACCTATGGCCACAACCCCTGAGGCCACCTTGCCCAACCGAGGAGGCGCCACTCGAGGTGGACTGGTGAACAGAGGCATGATGGGAAACGTTGGAGGACAGTATGGAGCCGGGATGAACCCTCAGATGACGCAAAACGTCTTTCAGTACTCGGGAACAGGTACGGGTGAAACCGAAACTTGACAACTCAAAGTTTTCACAGTTGTCCATTATGTTGGGGTTGAGAGGTGACACAGGAAATTGGTGGCCACCAGGGTGAGCAAGTTTTAACTCTTTCTGGGCCTAGAAAACAGGCTCTTGTAGGGGGCTTTAGAACCAAGTGGCATGGCATGGACGTGCTGAAAATTCAACCATTGTTTACGATGAAGCTTACCAGTCTACCTTTGTTGTCTGCAGGTATGAGCCAGCAGGCCGACCCAACATTCGCGCCATCTCTAAGTCCCACCAGCCCCTTGATGTCCCCTCGCCTAAACCGTTCTCAAAGCCCGATGCTCCAGCAGAATCCATCCACCCCCGGGTACCAGTCACCAGACCTTAAAAGTTGGCAGCAGGGCACACTGGGGAGCTCGAGGTAGGTACAACGCGTTGAGCGTCCTCGACCTTTCCTTCTACAATGGTGACTCCAGTAACCATCTCTCCATCTCTTGTTTTGCTTGCACAGTGTCTTTGGGCAAGCGGGACAGACCCAGCCTTCCCCAGGCCAGCAAGGAATGTACAACAATATGAGCATCACGGTATCTATGGGGGGCAACAACGCCGGCGTCCAGAATGTCAACCAGATGAGTGGGCAGATGCAGATGAGCTCACTGCCCATGCAGGCCATGAATAGCATGTGTACAGACCAGGTGAGTCATGGCGGCGCAGTGAAAGGGTTGTCACTGTGGTCAGGAGCATAATGGATGTGACTACGGTGTGTATGTTAGCAGTGGTTATATAGTCAGGGCTAGATTGATGTCATTGGGTCTATTACCCATTTGTGGAAGGAGAATGAAGAATAGATTGAAGTAATAAGGTAAATAATGACGCTACATAGTGCTGAAATAATGCCATATCATATTGTGCACTATATGCTGTGCGTAAAGGGAAAGTGAGGGATGGATAATGGCGGTAGAAGGTAAGCTCTTAAGAGGATGTAGTCTCGCTATACCAATATTATTATTGGACAGCGTCACTCAGGCACTATATGGCAGTATTTAGACAAGCTCCACATGACGCTGTTATTTGTGCATTGTATAGTGGTAATATTTAAAGGGGTTATTCGGGAATTAATATTGACGGCCTGTCCACAGGATAGGTCATTAATATCACATCAGTGGGGGTCCGAGTCTTGGCACCCCTGCCGATTAGCTGTTTCGTGAAGGTCCGACGAGTGTGGAGGCCTCCTGAGCGCTTACCAAGTACAGCGCCATAGATCGTATTGCATGTGACTGATGTCTGATGACGTCACATGGCCTAGTAAGAGGCCCTGGCACTCACGGAGCACCCGGCCTCTTCTAACAACTGATGGGCAGGGGTCCTGGGGGTCGGACTATCGCCGATCAGATGTTGATGACCTATCTTGAGGATAGGCCTTCAATATAAATTTCAGGATAACTCCTTGAAAATAATACCACTATACATGCACATATAACAGCGTCATGAAGAGCTTGTCTAAATACCGCCATATAGTGCCTAAGTGACGCTCTCCAATAATAATGGTATACAGAGACTAAATGCTCAGAAGAACTTACATTCTTAAATCTGCACTTACCACACCATCTACTGCCCATCCTAACATGGCTGGGAAGGCGGTGGAGGCCTTTAGGTGATGTTTTCTCCAGGCCCATCTGGCTCTGGATACATACCTGCAGGATTGGGGGGGGTAATATTTCATTGGTAGTAACGCTCTAGAATATTCCGTGACGCAGGTGTCTTACTTACAGCAGGTAAATGATCCATCTCTGAGACCAGGTGGGCTTTACTGCAACCAACTCTCCTCAACGGATCTGCTGAAAACAGATCCAGACACGGGGCAGGTAAATATCAGGACCTATCAGTCTATTAGTGCCTCAGGACTACTGGTGCCTCATGCCTCATTGATATCAGCAGTTTTAGGTTGGGCAGCATCTTATAGGTCAAGGAATTGTATTAAAACCACAAAGGGTGGATTTATTAAAAGTGGTGGCACATTACATCTCTGGGGGCACATATGGTGGCACAGTATATCTCTGAGGGCACATATGGTGGCACAGTGCATCTCTGAGGGCATTTATGGTGGCACAGGACATCTCCGGGGCACATATGGTGGTACAGTATATCTCTGAGGGCACATATGGTGGCACAGTATATCTCTGAGGGCACATATGGTGGCACAGTGCATCTCTGAGGGCACATATGGTGGCACAGTGCATCTCTGGGGGCACATATGGTGGCACAGTACATCTGAGGGCACATATGGTGGCACAGTACATCTCTGGGGGCACATATGGTGGCACAGTACATCTTTGTGGGGACATATGGTGGCACAGTATATCTCTGAGGGCACATATGGTGGCACAGTATATCTCTCAGGGCACATATGGTGGTACAGTATATCTCTCAGGGCACATATGGTGGCACAGTACATCTCTGAGGGCACATATGGTGGCACAGTACATCTCTGAGGGCACATATGGTGGCACAGTACATCTCTGAGAGCACCTATGGTGACACAGTATATCTCTCAGGGCACCTATGGTGGCACAGTACATCTCTGAGGGCATTTATAGTGGCACAGTACATCTCTGGGGGCACATATGGTGGCACAGTACATCTGAGGGCACATATGGTGGCACAGTATATCTCTGAGGGCACATATGGTGGCACAGTACATCTCTGGGGGCACATATGGTGGCACAGTACATCTCTGGGGGCACATATGGTGGCACAGTACATCTCTGAGGACACATATGGTGGCACAGTATATCTCTGAGGGCACATATGGTGGCACAGTACATCTCTGAGGGCATTTATAGTGGCACAGTACATCTCTGGAGGCACATATGGTGGCACAGTAAATCTCTGAGGGCACATATGGTGACACAGTACATCTCTGGAGGCACATATGGTGGCACAGTACATCTCTGAGGGCACATATGGTGGCACAGTACATCTCTGAGGGCACATATGGTGGCACAGTACATCTCTGAGGGCACATATGGTGGCACAGTATATCTCTGAGGGCACATATGGTGGCACAGTACATCTCTGAGGGCACATATGGTGGCACAGTACATCTCTGAGGGCACATATGGTGGCACTGTACATCTCTGAGGGCACATATGGTGGCACTGTACATCTTTGGGGGCACATATGGTGGCACAGTACATCTCTGGGGGCACATACAGTATGGTGGCACAGTACATCTGAGGGCACATATGGTGGCACAGTATATCTCTGGGGGCACATATGGTGGCACAGTACATCTCTGTGGGGACATATGGTGGCACAGTATATCTCTGAGGGCACATATGGTGGCACAGTACATCTCTGGGGGCACATATGGTGGCACAGTACATCTGAGGGCACATATGGTGGCACAGTACATCTCTGGGGGCACATATGGTGGCACAGTACATCGTTGTGGGGACATATGGTGGCACAGTACATCTCTGAGGGCACATATGGTGGCACAGTACATCTCTGAGGGCACATATGGTGGCACAGTACATCTCTGAGAGCACCTATGGTGACACAGTATATCTCTCAGGGCACCTATGGTGGCACAGTACATCTCTGAGGGCATTTATAGTGGCACAGTACATCTCTGAGGGGCACATATGGTGGCACAGTACATCTGAGGCACATATGGTGGCACAGTACATCTCTGAGGGCACATATGGTGGCACAGTACATCTCTGAGGGCACATATGGTGGCACAGTACATCTCTGAGGGCACATATGGTGGCACAGTATATCTCTGAGGGCACATATGGTGGCACAGTACATCTCTGAGGGCACATATGGTGGCACAGTACATCTCTGAGGGCACATATGGTGGCACAGTACATCTCTGAGGGCACATATGGTGGCACAGTACATCTCTGAGGGCACATATGGTGGCACAGTACATCTCTGAGGGCACATATGGTGGCACAGTACATCTCTGAGGGCACATATGGTGGCACAGTACATCTCTGAGAGCACCTATGGTGACACAGTATATCTCTCAGGGCACCTATGGTGGCACAGTACATCTCTGAGGGCATTTATAGTGGCACAGTACATCTCTGGGGGCACATATGGTGGCACAGTACATCTGAGGGCACATATGGTGGCACAGTACATCTCTGAGGGCACATATGGTGGCACAGTACATCTCTGGGGGCACATATGGTGGCACAGTACATCTCTGAGGACACATATGGTGGCACAGTATATCTCTGAGGGCACATATGGTGGCACAGTACATCTCTGAGGGCATTTATAGTGGCACAGTACATCTCTGGAGGCACATATGGTGGCACAGTAAATCTCTGAGGGCACATATGGTGACACAGTACATCTCTGGAGGCACATATGGTGGCACAGTACATCTCTGAGGGCACATATGGTGGCACAGTACATCTCTGAGGGCACATATGGTGGCACAGTACATCTCTGAGGGCACATATGGTGGCACAGTATATCTCTGAGGGCACATATGGTGGCACAGTACATCTCTGAGGGCACATATGGTGGCACTGTACATCTCTGAGGGCACATATGGTGGCACTGTACATCTCTGGGGGCACATATGGTGGCACAGTACATCTCTGGGGGCACATACAGTATGGTGGCACAGTACATCTGAGGGCACATATGGTGGCACAGTATATCTCTGGGGGCACATATGGTGGCACAGTACATCTCTGTGGGAACATATGGTGGCACAGTATATCTCTGAGGGCACATATGGTGGCACAGTACATCTCTGAGGGCACATATGGTGGCACAGTACATCTCTGAGGGCACATATGGTGGCACAGTACATCTCTGGGGGCACATATGGTGGCACAGTACATCTCTGGTGGCACATATGGTGGCACAGTACATCTTTGTGGGGACATATGGTGGCACAGTACATCTCTGGTGGCACATATGGTGGCACAGTACATCTTTGTGGGGACATATGGTGGCACAGTACATCTCTGAGGGCACATATGGTGGCACAGTATATCTCTGAGGGCACATATGGTGGCACAGTACATCTCTGGGGGCACATGGTTTCCGGGTATATCTGTACACGTACATATGTGATAGTATATCATTACAGGAAAATATTTTTGCAGGAACATGTGGCGGCACAGTATGTCTCGTGAAGCATATGTATGACAGTATATTTCTGCATGAACATATAGAGACAGTATTTCTTTTGGGCACGTATGTGAATGTATATCTCTGGGGGCACATACAGTCACACAGCATATCAGTATACAAGATTTCATCATGCAGTTTTGATTACTCTTATCCCAGTTTGTGCCTTAAAGGGACTGTCCAGCTGTTTATTTCCAGAAACAGCTCCTCATCTGTCGACAGGTTGTGTCTGGTATTGCAACGCCACACACAACCTTTAGCAAGAAATGGGTGAACTCCAAAGTATCTTATATTCTCCTTCTCCCAGCAGGTACAACAAGTGCAAGTCTTTGCAGATGTTCAGTGTACAGTGAACCTCGTGGGCGGGGACACTTACCTAAACCAATCAGGACCCATCCCTCCACAGAAGAACACCCCCGGCCCCCAAACACCACAGGCTCAACAAAAAAGCCTTTTGCAACAGCTTCTGACCGAATGACAACTTGCTGATATGAAACCTTGTGAAGGGGAGCGACAGAAAGCGTGACGAGAAGAGCAACGCGGACAATTGATCGGAGTCTATATATATGCAGCGTATATATACGTTTTTGCAGAGATGTCTGATATCTCTTACACTGCGGCCATCCTTTCGGGTAGGAAGACTGCAAAGTAAAAGACGTGTTGACGAATGTGAGAAAAAAAGGGGAGAGAGGGAGAAAAAACCATAAACATTCAAAAACATTTGCCGCAGTTTTTTGCATTTCCCCTCAAGCCCCGCGTCCTTTTGGTTTTTTGGGATGACGCTTGTTTGGTCGTCGGACTTTTGGAGCAAGACAAAGAGAGAGAGAGACAAAGAGAGCTGTAGGGCTGGACAATCGGACCCCTTGGTCCCCCCTTTCGAGCCAAATGACAGATGATAGTTATTTTTGTACGCAGTCGCTGTGATGACACTGAACGGAACGGGCGCATTTCTGGCGCCCAAAGAGGAATGTTGCAGAATGTCAGTTTCAGCTGGTTCTGTCACTGATGTGGAACCCGAAGTAGAAGATGTTGGAGGAAAATGGAGGGTTCTGGGTAATTTACGGGTGGCGGGGATTGGGGGAAAAAAAACAAAAAGAGAGAAAGTCTATATATATTATACCGAGGTAAAGCGCATCTTTGTTGCAGCTGAAGTGCATTTGTAGAGCTATTTCTGGCTAGTATGTACAATCATGTTTTTACTAAGTGAGAGGCCAGCTTTGCGCACCTTTTTTGGGGGCATGTTTTTTAACCCGTTTCTTGCTGCTGGAGCAGCGAAGGTGGCAGCCCGCAATTTTTTTTTTCCTGAAGTTTCAAAAAAGTTTCTTGAAAAAATAAAATTAAAAAAAATCTTCTTTTTTTTCTTCTTCACCTCGTAAATACTGAAGTGATTTTTTCTTTCTTTCCATCCGCAAAAGAGGTCAGTGAGATTTGCCGAGGACGGCCCACAAGGAGCCGTTAATCCTTTCAAGCTTTGTTTATAAAAAAAAGTCTCATGTCCATTGAGGTCTTGCCATGTTACCTCTGCAAAGTCGACCGCTGCGTTCTTTGCAACCTTCGGGGTCGATGGCGGAGGCGCAAGAGGTATGACAGCATTACTACAACACCCAACATCCTGTACGTCAACGGCCATCTCTTGTAGTTATAATTGTAAAAAAAAAAAATTCAACTTTTTGGACACTTTTTTTAGTTGTTGGGAGGGAAAAAAAATTGTATTGGCAGATAACTCGCACCTTGTGGGGCCCTGTTGATTTTGAGGTTAAAATTTGAATATCTGGAAAACATTTCCCAAAATTTTAAAAAAAATATATATAAATAGATTTGTCATTTATTATGCTCAGGTAGTATCGATCATGATTAGAGTTAAAGGTTGTATTCAGTGAATCAAGAACATTAAAAATCTATATGAAAAAATTCTGGACCTAGTTTAGTTCTACTTTGGTTCTTATTTACTCGTTTGACATCTATAATGAAGGATTTGTTCAAGATTCTGAAACAGCGCCACCTTTGTCTACAGGCTGTGTGAGGTATTGCAGCCCAGTGTGATCAGATTCAGTGGAGCTGAGGTGCAGTACCAGACTTGACCTGTGCACAGGAGTGGCGCTGCTTCTGGAAAAAAAAACTTTTTTGACTACCCAATGACTTCTTGGCTTTTTTGTTGTAAATTTTATCCTCATCAGAGGCAACCCCTATTGAAACACATGGACATCATAGATGGGACCCTCGCCCCATATGAGCCACAAAGGACACCCGCTCTGTAGGTGCCTGTTCAGGTGGCCACTCCTACAGTTCTGCCATATAATACTAAATTTCCCCTGATTTTTCCATGGCTTCCCCCCAGCAAAATCTGGGGCTAACAAGACCAGCACCAGTAGGGGCGACCAGTTGACACTTTTGGAAAGGGGTAATCTCTGATGAGCCCAGCCTTTAAAATTATTCTTGTCTTTGATTTAAATAATTCATTTTCCGAATTTTTTTTTTCTCCAAAAATTTAACATTTTTCAATTCTCGTTGTCAACCACATTTTTTTTTAGCCTCTCCTCCCTAACCACATTTTTTTTTAGGGTAAAAAATAAAAAAAAAAAGATTAAAATCGTGTTTAAAATGAAGAGAAAAAAAACACTAATAAAAATCTCTAATATCAAATCAGAAGCACAGGAAGCAGTCACATTGTTTCATTTTTGGGTTAAATAAAAAAAAATTCTCAAACCAACAAGAAAAAAAATGTCCTATACCTGAGACCACTAACTTTTTGGTACGCAACAGATTTTCCAGTAAGGAATGGGGGGAAAAAATCCTATGCAGAAAAAATAGGGTTGAAAATACCCAAAATCAACAGCGCCCCCTATAGATCTCAATCGACTATATGTAAAAAAATAAAATAAAAAAATCTGCTGTACAAAAGAGGGCTAAAGCTCACGTCACCGTCAGTAAAATGGTGTACATACAATATACCCATCACTACGCAGGGCTGGATTTAACTTTAGGACACCTAGAGTATGTAGATGTTGAGATATCAACCTGATATTTTTGCTATGATTTTTTGAATTTTTTTTTAAAAATGTAAAAAATAAATAAAAAAATTCTTGCAATGTAAATTCCAGTTGATATTTAACAATCGTCAAAACACATTAGCAAATTAATATAGGTAATGGGTTAGAAAACGGCAGCCCATGAAGGCGTCTGTACCTTCCCCAGCCCTAGTTTTAAGGACAGGCCCAGACAGAGGTGTCACCATGGGCGTAACTTGCCGTACCTTGAGCCACGGACACAGTTATTAACTTAAAGGGGTCCAGCGAAAGTTTGGCTTATTTCCATTCAAACACAGCGCCACACCTCTCCACAGGTTGTGTGCGGTATTGCAGCTCAACCCCATTCAATTCAAGGCAGTCAAAACCGCAGTACCACACGCAACCCATAGACAAGTGTGGCGCTGTGTTTAAAAGAAAGCAGCCATTTTTTTTTTCTTTTAAATCCTGGACAACCCCTTTAAATCCAGTCCTGCCACTCCTGTGTTCTGAGACAGAACTTTCCTGTTTCGTTCCTGCAAACGGCTTTCAGATGTCAGTAGTCTAAGATGAGTAATCGCTTTAACCTGCTGCTAGGATATTGTATATACCCTCCAAAACTCGCCATTACTAAGTTCGTAACAATGTAACCTTATACTCAGGATATTCCTACTGCCTGTGCCCTACAACGGTACAACGCAAGCGGAATCTGTATATTTTTATCTTGCTTTTTCTTAAGAACATTACGAATAGGGCCTTTTACTTTTTTTGTTTAGTTTTTTTTTTTCTTTCTTTTTTTTACTTTTTTGTTTGTTTTTTTTGTACATGGAAGGAAATCTCTATTTACACCAGTATTTTTTTTTATTAGTTAGATTTCGGGGGAAAAGTACAGTATAAAGGACATGTATAGTTGATTTGTAAGTAATTTTTTGGGTTGTATTTTTGGTTATTCGATGGCACTGCCTTTTTTGCTTTTGTTATTCTTTCATACCTCAGCTTCTACAGATTTTCCGCCATTCCCATCGGAATTAGTACGGACCTCTTTGGTTTTCGCCCTACGAGAAGAGAACGGCTCTTCTTTTAACGAAAACTGTTTTTTTTTTTGTTTGTTTTTTATAGTAGGTGTATTTATATGTACACATACACTCAATATTTGTAGATTCTTTTTATCAATCACAGACAATCAAAATTATTTTCAAGAGTTCTAACCAGGATGTGATGGCGTAAAATTAAAAAAACATTGAGTCAACCAACTGAAAGTTGTGTCCTGTGGTAGAAAATTCTAATGAAGAATACGTTTAAAGAGTCGCTGTACTTTCACACAATTTAATTTAGTAGAGAATGGTGTAATTAGTATATTTCTAAATCACTTCATTTAAAAAAAATCTGCCTGCGTCCACCTACAAAAGCTGTAAAGTCATGGCCACTAGGGGTCTCACTTCCACCTAGTTTGCAGTCCACTGTCTGTTGTTAGGCTACATCTGTCTCTAGTAACAGAGACACAGAAGACAGTTCACAAGAAATTGGGGGCTGTCAGAGCTAGCTGAGCTCCTGAGCCAGATAGAACTGCTTCAACGCTGCCTCTGAAGAGCAGGAAAGCTCCTGTGTGTCCTTAAATGTGTTCTCTCCCTCCTTATATCTCCTTTCCCTCATTGGGAAGTGAGGTCACTGCATATAGTACTGGCAGATTTCACAGAAGGGAGAAACCCCCTCCCTGTGAGAGAAATGCATCTAGCTGTGCAGCTGAAACTGGGAATAATATGGCTGGAAGACATGCTCCTTCACAGTTATGATTCTACAGTGAAGCACACCCATTATGCAAACAGTTTTTGAAAACTCAGGTACGCTTTAAGTACCTTATGAGGGGTTGTCTGGCTGGTAAAATTTTGAAAAGGGGGCAGAATGGCATAAAGCGGGCTTTCCAGTGGAAAAAGAATGCTCAAAGTGGGTTAAATAAGTGAAAGACATGTACCGATTCCCAGCAGCTAATGTCCCAGCGATCCTGAGGTCTCCGCTGGTCTTTACTTCCGGCTCCCATCTTGACACACAGGAAGCAGAGGCTAGCGAGAAACCAGCGAAACATTAGAATTAGAGCGGCGGGGGTCAGAAAGAAATATATATATTTTTTAAACATTCTGCCACTTTTTAAAAATAATTCTTCCCGGTAGACAACCCTTTAATAAATATCCTAAAGCAAAAAAAAACTAAAAACTTGCCTATTTCACAGTTGAATAACTTTATTGCTAGAGCCCACAATTTAGCAAAACTCTGAGAATTTTTTAAATGAAATAAATAAAATGGAATTTGGGTGTTCCCTAGATTCCCATGTTTTTGCACTAAATATGGATGCCCAAGTCCTATGCTTATTTTTTTATTTTACGTTTGAAATATCACGATTAAAAGTCATATAGCAAAAAAACACCTAAAGCAAAAAATGAAAATAATTTAATTTAAAGACTTACTGATTTTTTTATTTTTTTAGCTGAAGCCATTATATTGGTCTGTGATTGGACTGTCCATTTTACAGGTCCTAGGTATGAGACCACATTTGGGTACCAAACCACTCTTCCTGCAAAAAAGTTCAAAAATTTATGAAAAAATTTAAGTGTACGTGTACATATCGGCACATACTCTGCTTCTCTCATAGAAAAGGCAGTGCCTCAGAATCATTGCTTCGGTAACTGACCTTGTTCTGTTTGCTGCTGCAGCTGTATATAAAGCTTCAAATACTTTTTTTTTTTTGTGGTGGGCGCCATTCACTTTATTGAAAATCTGACTTCTGAACCTTGTAACTAAACCAGCATGTTAATTTTTTTTTTATTTTGGCTTCTTATTTCCAAGTCCTACTGCTAAATAATAAAAAAAAGAAAAAAAAATTGCAAATAATATTTAAAAAAAAACAAAAAACTTCAGGCCCATACCTTTTAGCATTTCGGTAAATTGCTACTACAAAAAAAAAATTATTCTTACATTTTGAATCGAGACTCTTTAGCCAGCTGCTTTTCGTAAATGTAAAAAGGTATGACGATGAGTTTCAAATATTTTATATGACAATTGTTTCTTAAAAAAAAAAGTTGAACGCCGGGACTTTTTCATATTTCCCCCACCCCCACCTTAATAGAAATAATAATTAAAAAAATGTTTTCTGCTCAATACAGATTTGTTCCCTTTAAAAAAAAAAATGTTTTATATTTTGTTTGAAATAAAGGCTGGCTATTGTAATGAATGAAATAATTTATTGTAAAAAAAATAAAAATAAAAAAAATGACCGATCTTGCTTTTTAATTTCCTAAGGAAAACTGCATAGCGAAACAATTTTAATTTGTTGCTTCTATTTTTCTCTACTTAGAATTTTTAGGAGTAAAAGGAAAGAATGTGATATGGAAAACAGATGAGAAATTCATACAGAAATTTCCAGTGCAGAATTTTTTTTTTCCTAAAAATGTTTGCTCCGGAAATGGCAAATTTTTTTAGAAAAATAAAAATAAAAAAAATAAAAAATAAAAAAGTAAGGTGCTCCATGAACCCATGTGATTCCAGATACCTGTGACATGTTGCTAAAACAGTTGCGAAATATGTTGGAACCTCTCCCCCTTTTCCTGCCGGGAGGCTCTGCGTCGTTTTGCAGGCTGCGCCGTGCAGATCTTGCAGGCGGTGAAGTGGTTATGGTGGTTGAATAATACTGCTTTGTGCTGTTATATTATTGGCTTGTTCAATGTTTAATTATTCTGTTTATTGTAAATAAAGTCATTTAAAATTCTGATTTTTGGAGTGTTTTTGGTCATTTTTTTTTCTTTTTAGTTTCAAAATTTTTTCAAAAAAATTCCATAATATATCAATTTCAAGAATTTCAAAATTAAAACAAATTGGTTAGGGTCTTCTCACACTCCCAGGGCATACGCCAAACAAATCCATAAGGTTCCATTCACCAAAAAAACACCAGAAGAGGGACCTTTTGGCCTCTGCTTCACTGGTACATCAGTTTTTTTTTCAGCAGTACGGAATAACGAAATCTGCCGAGTTTTTAGTCAAAGATCGACGTAAGTCACTGCAGGGGAAATATTTATTAAGACCAGTATTTATTAGGGATGTCCCGATACCAGTATCGGTACCGATACCGGCATTTGCACGAGTACTTGTTCTCGTGCAAATGCCGCCGATACCGGAAGTTCCGGCCCTGCAGCTCGTATACACAGTGGCGGAACTAGAGTTCTATGGGCCCCAGGGCAAACTTTAAATTGGGGCCCTCCAGACACGTTCCCTTCCCGATTCTGGGCCCCCTCCACCCGCCGGGCCCGGTTACGCCCCTGCCTATACAGTATTTATGTAAACCTAATCTATGTAAAAGTAGCCCGAACTTACTAACTATTGCGGCGCAGTCTCTATCAGTTCCTCCATGCGCCTCCTGCATCCTTCATTTATAAAGTGGGCGGAGCAGGAGGCGCATGGAGGAACTGAGTGCTCAAGCTGATAGAGACTGCGCCGCAATAGTTAGTAAGTTCGGGCTACTTTTACATAGCTTAGGGTACTTTCACACTGGCGTTTTGGATTCCGTTTGTGAGATCCGTTTCAGGGCTCTCACAAACGGTCCAAAACGGATCAGTTCAGCCCCAATGCATTCTGAATGGATAAGGATCCGTTCAGAATGCATCAGTTCGGCTCCGTTCCGCCTCTATTCCGTTTTGGAGGCGGACACCAAAACGCAGCATGCAGCATGTTGGTGTCCGTCTGAAGAGGCGGAGCCTAACGGATCCTTTTTTTTTTTACAATGTAAGTCAATGGGGACGGATCCGTTTTCAATGACACAATATGGAGCATTTGAAAACGGATCCGTTCCCCATTGCTTTTAATGTAATTCAAAACGGATCCGTTTTGGACTTTGTCATTTTTCTTTAAAGCTAATGCAAACGGAAATCGCAGCATTTTCTATATTCTGCGTTTTTCACGCAGCTCCGGTTTCATAGAAGTGAATGGGGCTTGTACGAAAAACCTATTGCATCCAGATGTAATCCGTTTTTTACTTACGGTTGCTAGGGGATGTAGATCGTTATTCTTCAGTTTCTCACACGTGTGAAAATCGCATCCAAAATTGATTGCACCCACGCGGACAAAACTGACTGAACTTGTGTGCAAACCCGTCAGTTTTTTTCCTGAACAGATCCTGATGCAATCCATATAGTTCGTGTAAAAGAGGTCTTAGTATTTAACTTACACAGGAAAACACTAACCTCACACAGCACGGGAGCTCCACCCACATGGTGACATTACCAAGGCAGGGACTCCATGTGGGAGTGGTGGTAAAGTAATAATTGGATGTGCATACACTGTGGGCGTCCAGAATGTCACCAGCCACTCCGTAAACGGTATGCATGTTACGGTCCCGGTCCAGTCTCTATTAGGTCATATTAGTTACAAAAAGTTGGCAATAAGGCCTCTTTCACACGGGCGTTGCGGGTGCACTCCGTCAAACAGTGCGGGTGCGTTGCGGGAATCGCCGCGATTTTTCCCTGCGAGTGCAAAGCGCTGTCATGCGTTTTGCACGCGCGGGAGAAAAATCGGCACTTTTGGTACCCAGACCCGAACCTGCACTTCTTCACAGAAGTGCATGTTTGGGTCAGAAATTGTCCCGCTGGTATTATTTCACATTATAACATAGTTATAATGTAAAATAATACCCTTGGCCATCTCCCTAATGTTTAAACTGGTGCAGAATGGGTTAAAATAATAAACTAATAATTACTTACCTGTTCCATTTGATCGCGAAGCCCGGCCTCCTCTCCGTTAGCTTGAAAGATGTAAAGGACCTGTGATGATGTCACAGCATCACATGGCCCAATCACCTGCTCCATCATTGGTCCATGTGACCATGTGACATCATCCAAGGTCCTTAACCACTATCCACAGCCTGAGGATAGTGGTTAGGACCTGGATGATGTCACATGGACCAATCACATGCTCCATCACCATAGTGATGGAGCAGGTGATTGGGCCATGTGATGCTGTGACATCATCACAGGTCCTTTACATCTTAGATGCTGCAGGGAAGAGAGGAGAGATCGCGACTACGCGATCAAGTGGCTAAGGTAAGTTAACTTTTATTATTTTTAACCCCTTCCTCATCATTTAACAATGCATTCTTTATTAAGAATGCTATTATTTCCCTTATAACCATGTTATAAGGGGAAATAATAGAGATTGGGTCCCGTTGCTAAGCAACAATGCGGGAAAATCGCAACGCATCCGCACTTGGTTGCGGATGCTTGCGATTTTCCCGCAGCCCCATTCACTTCTATGGGGCCTGCGTTGCGTGAAAAACGCAGAATATAGAACATGCTGCGATTTTCACGCAACGCAGAAGTGATGCGTGAAAAGCACCGCTCATGTGCACAGCCCCATAGAAATGAATGGGTCCGGATTCAGTGCGGGTGCGTCCTCCTCACGCATTGCACCCGCGCGGAAAACTCGCCCGTGTGAAAGGGGCCTCTGACCCAACCTCACCGCATCATCAATCATTATGATGCAATAAGTTTGGGTCGAGGGAGCCGCCATTGGTCCGACAGATGTGGCCAACTTGGGCTGTGTTTCCTGGACTGAACATGGTCATGTGGATGAGCCCATATTATCAGGCGAGTAATGAAATTGCCCTGAGGATGGTCAACGTCAACACTAAGAGGAATAGGCAAAGGGGTAAAAAGCCAATGGAAAGTACGGTAAATGGCAAGTACAGATTCCAAGCCCGGAATCCACCTCTTCATGCAGCAGATTGTATATATACATACATGCAGGGTGGTCTTAAAGTATGGAGATACCTGAACACATGGACAATGTTGGTAGGGAACACTGTCCTGTGTAAAGCATGTTGCTAAGGGGAACATGGTTCCAAGATGGCAGCTTTCAAAATGGTCACTGTTGCTGCCATCTTGGAACCAAACTGATATCTTCAAATAGGAAGTTGTGCATGTGACACATGTATCCGATTTAAATCCAAATCTGTGCTTAATGTGGCGTACCTTTATTATTAACCATGTTCTCTTTGTTACAGACACGGATATGGCTACGAGATTAACATGTGAGGAGAAGACAGAGATTGTGCTGATATCCGGGAGAGCGGTACCAGAGTTATCGCGGCAGATTTCAATGCTCGGCACCCTAGAACACCGATTCACCGTGGCACAGTTGGCAAATTGCTTGCCAAATTTTAATAAACAAGTTCTGTATTGGACCTGCCAAAAAGTGGACGTAACAAAACTGCCACAAACGAATCAAACAACAATGGCCGCCCTGGGGTCCTTCTGCAAGAGCCTACATCGTAGCACCCATCATCTGTCACAGGCGGGCAGGGCGAATCAAACCATTGGGCGGACACTGGTTTCACACAAATGGCACCCAGACAAGAGCCAGTTGCTGCATCTCCTCAAAAAGGACAATGCCAATTGTGGTGGTGAATTTGTGGAATGTGTTTCACAGCAATTGCAATGACCAACATTTGGCGGTTCGAACACAGAAGCTGTTTGCCAAAATTTGGCCATGGTGGACAGGGTGTCGAGCATTGAAATCCGTTGCACTGACTGGGGTACTGCATTCCCCCTGGAGATAATGTTAATCTCGCAGCCATATCCGTGTCTGTAACTAAGAGAAAATTGATAAGAACTTTGGCAGGAATAAAAGTACATCACATTAAGCACAGAGTTCGATTCCTTGTCAGATACACATGTCACAGGCACAACTTCACATCTGAAAATGTCAACTTGGTTCCAAGATGGTGGATTTCAAAATGGCCACTGTGTTGGATACCACCCCCCACGGATTTGCATCCTTCCCCTTAGCAACATGCCACACACAAGATGGAGACCCCAACCAGCGTTTTCCATTTATTCAGGTGTCTACTTTTGGACCACCCTATAGATATATCTGTGGAAAGTCCGGTAATGTCATGTCCAGTATTGAGAACAGATACCGAGCCCGGAATCTCCCTCTTCATTCAGCAAAGTATATGGTTAAGACATGTGACGTACCCTAGTCATAGGACATCACAGAAACCACTGTGATGTCACCATGATCTATGTGAGAAGACAAACTCAGCACTGCTACTTCTATAAAACAAACCAGCATATTATCATCTCATTTTCAGAAGAGGACAGGGTTATAATGATGCCTCTGGTGGTCTCCATATTGCGACCATGGGCTGATTCAGACGGTTCCCTTGACTCGACTGACTGTATCACTGTCATTTTCTAATCTGATAGCGGGGCTGTTGTGGTGTGCTGACATCATCATGTCGGTACATTGCAACAGCCACACGAGCAGATATTGTACTTTATGGTACAGTCTCTAACAGTCATTTTGGCTGGCCTGGGAGATGCGGCCAATACACAGACCACGATTAGTGGGCCGATCATGGTCGTGTCAGTCAGCCCTTTATGCTGTAGGGTGGTAGGTACTATGTATGTGACATTTTGTGTCGTGCGCTCCTTATAAAACGATCACCCCAAAAGTGGAAGGTTCTGCAGTGGATTTGATGTAATGAAGGACAGACAGGATAGTATCGCCTGCCAAAAGAGACTGTCGCAGTGTCATGGTAGAAACCATACCGTACTGTCATGGCCTCACGCTAACTACAGTCCCAAAGGGAGAACTTAACAGTCAAAGTGCGCATATTGCGCCGCTATACTGTCCTCAAAGCAGCCGTCCCTGCATAATCCTGGTTACTGTACCATCATACGCCTCAATAGATCGCTATACCCAGTTAGTACCTTGCCACTAGAGATGAGCGAATTTCATATTTTGAAATTCGTTCACGCTTCTTTTGGTGGTAAAAGCAGAATTGCGTTACGGATTCCGTTACCACGGACCATAACGCAATTCCATGACGGAATGCATAACGGTATGCCTAGAGGCATTCCGTTATTCATTCTAGTGTTGAGCGGCAAATATTCTAATTTTTATTGCGAATATCGGCACTTCGAGAATTTGCGAATATTTAGAATATAGTGATATATATTCGTAAAAACGAATATTCGTTTTCTTTTTCATCTGAACCCATTACCTGCTGGCTTCTTGCTTGTGGGCCGATGTGAGAAGGCTGCAATATCGTAGTCTGTAGTGAAATAGAATATTCTTCATTATTGAGTTTATTTTATATTATGCGAAAAATCTGCAATATAATATTTGCGTAATGCGAATATTCGAAAACACAATATATAGCACTATATTCAATATAGCGCTATATATATTTATTCTTTAGAATATTCATTTTTTCCAATTTAACGTGAACAGTCATTGGCCCAAAAGCAACTTAAGCAGGGAGGAACCATGACTTCAGATGGAAAGAAATTACGAATATTCTAAAAAACGAGCATATAGCACTATATTGAATATAGTGCTATATATTCGTGTTTTTTAATATTTGCATTACGCGAATATTACATTGCTGATTTTGCAATCAATAGAATAACCTCGAATATGAAAATTCACGAATCGAATATTGTCCCTGCCGCTCATCACTAATTCATTCCGTCATAATAGAAGTCTATGGTCTGCATAACGGATCCGTCCCGTTTCTGTTATGCAGGCGAGTCCTCCCCGGTATAACGGAAACTGGACGGATCCGTTATGCAGACCATAGACTTCTGTTATGACGGAATGAATAATAGAATAATCCAGGGCTTGACAAATTTCCTTGGAATCTAGCAGTCAGCTAAAAAAGTTAGGAGCCAGACGGAGCCGCGTCATAAAGCCCCCAATAGATGCCCCCATAGTGCCCCCCCCCCCGACTTCTCCATAGAGCCCCTCAATAATGCATGCCAGTACATAGGGCCCCCAGTACATGCCCCCATAGTGCCTCTTCCCCTCTTCTCCATAGTGCCCCCCATAATGTGCCAGTATATAGGGCCTCCAGTAGATGCCCCCATAGTGTTCCTTCCCCTGTTCTCCATAGTGCCCCCCATAATGCTTCCCCTCTTGGGGTTAATTGCCTCTGATCACAGCGCTGGGTCACAGGCAGGTGCCGGCAGCCTGTGTCTTCTGCCTACATTTATATATGAAACGGTACTAGGCATTGCTGGCCAGTGCTCCCGTCCCAAAGCCCCCTTTTGTTTCCTGTACCCGGCCAGAGTGACAGGACCAGGCATGGGTATTTGTCAGCCCCTTTTCAAAAGGTGCCCCGGGCGGCAGGGTTGGCGCGTCCTCTAGGCAGACTAGGAGCACCTGTCCCCCTCTGGCGGCTCTAGCACTGCCCGGGCTGGCGCATCCATGAGGGCTCACCGCCCGGGTGCAGCATGAAGAGAGGGACTGACAGAAGGTGAGCTCTGCACTCCCTCCTGTCCTTCCCTCATTGTAGCGTGGCCGAGCCCTGTATGGTCCCACGGGTACAGGCGCTTTTGTTTCCTGTACCCGGGCAGACTGACAGAAAGTGCACACTGTGTGCACACTTCCTGTCAGTCCGGCCGGGTACAGGAGACTGATGCTCCCTGTACCCGTGGACCATACAGGGCTTGGCCACGCTACAATGAGGGAGTGACAGGAGGGAGCGCTGAGCGCTTTCCTTCTGTCAGTCCCTCTCTTCATGCTGCACCCGGCGGTGAGCCCTCATGGACGAGCCAGCCTGAGCAGTGCTGCAGCCGCCTGAGGCTCTATATAGAGCACTCGGGCGGCTGCAGCATGAGGGGGGGCCAGCGCTCCTAGTCCGCCTAGAGGACGCGCCAGCCCCGCGCCCGGGCACCTTTGATAACGGGCTGACAAGTACCCACGCCTGAGATTTGTCGAGCCCTGCTCTAAAGGCATTCCATCATAGAATTGCGTTATGGTCCATGGTAACGGAATCCATTACGCAATTCTGCTTTTACCACCAAACAAAGCGTGAACGAATTTCACATGACATTCGCTCATCTCTAATTGCCACCAATAGATGCCAACTGATGGCCACTAACAGTTACAGAGCCCTAACTATGACTCACAGTAGTTATAATGACTCTAGGGCTTCCACAGCAGTTATAATACCCCTCACACTGTAGTCAGAGTCCCCCTGCCCATTACTGTGTCCTCTTAAGACCTTGCCACCTATACATCCATCCTAATCACAGGAGAACAGTCGCTCCCGATTCTGCACTGAGTGAGCAGTTATACAGTGCTTCCATCATCATCCAGGAGCATGACCACTTCTGCCGAGATGGATGGAGCTGGGCACCGTCAGTGACATCCTGGGTCCACACTTAGCACTTCCTCCAGATCTGTCCCAGATGTAAACCGTGAAGGAAAAAAGCTTAAATAACAAGTAAAAAATAAATCACAAAAAACTTTAAATTAATAATTAAAAATATTTATAAGAAAAAAATAATAATCCAGCCTCTCGCTGTACGTGGGTCAGATGTCGCCAGTGGAAACTCAGGCCCACAGACGTCCATAAAAACAATACGCTTCCTGTACTGGGAGAGATGTCATCAACAGGAACATGAGGACGGTCAATAATGGTTCATCCCGACCCATCACTTCAGGAGTTTAAACTTCTTCAAGTAGCGGTGCACTTCATCCTTGGGGTACGGCCTGAGGGCAATACAGGTGGGGATGTTCTCAGGTTGTTCAATCCACAGTTTGTGATCGATATTGGCCTCACCCAATGTCTCAGCTAAACGGGTCAATGTGACCTCATCCGGGACCTGGAAGGACAAACACCGCCAATACTCGTTACAAAGGGAGACAGTATTATAGTAGTTATATTCCTGTACATAGGAGCAGTATTATAGTAGTTATATTCTTGTACATAGGAGCAGTATTATAGTAGTTATATTCCTGTACATAGGAGGCAGTATTATAGTAGTTATATTCTTGTACATAGGAGCAGTATTATAGCAGTTATATTCTTGTACATAGGAGCTGTATTATAGTAGTTAGATTCTTGTACATAGGAGCAGTATTATAGTAGCTATATTCTTGTACATAGGAACAGTATTATAGTAGTTATATTCTTGTACATAGGAGCAGTATTATAGGAGTTATATTCTTGTACATAGGAGGCAGTATTATAGGAGTTATATTCTTGTACATAGGAGGCAGTATTATAGTAGTTATATTCTTGTACATAGGAGGCAGTATTATAGTAGTTATATTCTTGTACATAGGAGCAGTATTATAGTAGTTATATTCTTGTACATAGGAGCAGTATTATAGTAGTTAATTTCTTATACATAGGAGCAGTATTATAGGAGTTATATTCTTGTACATAGGAGGCAGTATTATAGTAGTTATATTCTTGTACATAGAAGCAGTATTATAGTAGTTATATTCTTGTACATAGAAGCAGTATTACAGTAGTTATATTCTTGTACATAGGAGCAGTATTATAGTAGTTATATTCCTGTACATAGGAGCAGTGCTAACATAATGGAGAGGACTCCTGCGCATGCGCAGCAATCCTGGCTTATTTCAGTGCAGCGCTGACACTGGGGGAACCAGGGTCAGTAGGAAAATAGAACTAGTGCTGTGGACTCTTATCTGCAGGACTGCTCATTACTGGAATTACCCAGGTGACGGGTCCCCTTCAGCACAGGGTGGAGACGCCCTCTCCTGGCTCACCTCCAGCACCACTTTGTGCATGGTGTCCAGCTCCTGCAGGTAAGCCTGAGTCTGCGGCTGCTGGTAGTGGAGATGAATGACAGCTGTGGCGGCATGGCAGGCCTGAGCCACCACAGCTCCAAGCGGCCACCCGAGGTTGGACTGCAAGTCCCTGCGGAGCACCACGTACTGCACCAGCGTCGCCATCTAGCCTCCTCCTGCTGTCTTCTTCTCACAGTTGTCAATAAAGTTATTCAGCGCTCCACATGTACAGTTACGAAGCTGCGCACGATTCGATTGGTCAGCAATCTATTTACCAATCACATTAGTAGAACCGCCTCCCTTTGTGGTCATTTGAATGGGAAACTTTATTGGCTGAACATTCCACTCCTCACCAATCAGCGTGTACGTTTCATTTTCCATTTGTTTCCAGGTAACCGAAGACATTCAGACACTAGAGAGCTCAATATTTTATAATGTATGTCTCCACCTCAGCGTCCTTGAGGATCATATAAAGTGAGCGCTTATGGTCTACAACATAATGGCGTCAGATTACTAGATGCCGGCTCATTTTGAAGACACAAATTCTTACCGCGTTCAAATTGAATTCATTTTCTATTAACCAGACGGATTAAGACGTTTGGCGGTAGATATGGCTGGACGGAGGATGAGGTTTGTTAACTCTTGCTTTGACCTAATAGGGGCATGTCTTCTAAATATTCCTATATTTGGTGCACTATAAGTCCCAGCATGTTCTGTTAATCCCTTTAGTATCCTTCTAAATGTATTATGTGTGGACTATATTTGCAGTGACTACTACTCTCATTATGTATGCATTGCAGTTAAGACAGTCCATTACTGCATCGTGCTTGCGTTATAAGTTGTACTATACTGTGTATACGTCATGCAGTACAAAAGTGCGGTACATCTGCTTCTGTACTACAACTCCCAGCATGCCATCTTAACCTGTAGCTGTCAGAACATGTAGTTAGAGGTTTGTTTTCTCTTTTTTTTTTTTTTTTATAATTTATCGTTTTAACCTTTTTGTATTTTTAATTCCTGTTTATATGTATTGTTTATATATATATTTTTTTTATTGTTTATTATAATTATTATATTTTAACCTTTTTTTTTTTTTTTCTGTCCTTGTCAGGTGACGTCCAGCGTTTTCTTTGCGTTTGAGGTCTTGGTCCGGAGCGGCCATGGAGCAGGTGGAGACGCTCTTCAGAGAAGGCGAGGCGATATTATTCGTGTCTTCACGTTGAGGGGGGAACATGTTGCAGGAAAACTGCGAGGAACCGAACGTGTTGGAGATTTCTGTTAGGATGGGTAGTCACAGACAATTCTCATATTAAAGGGTTTGTCCCGGTGTTAAAGGGGTTTTCCGGGATTTTAATATTGATGTTCTGTCCTCAGGATAGATCAACAATATCAGATTGGCGGGGCTCCGGCTCCCGGCATCTCCACCGATCAGTTGTTTGAAGAGAAGGCCACGCTCCCTGTGAGCGCACCCTTCCCACCATTGTTTATCTGCTCGCCTTCGACATCGCAGCGGTGAGCGGTGTAATTACAAGCATGGCGTCCACTTTCACTTCTATGGGACGGCTCTGTAGTATTCACTTGAATAGGGAGGAGCCGTCCCATAGAAATGAATGTGGACGCCATACTTGTAATTACACCGCTCACCACTGCGTTGTCGCCGCCCAGTAGGTAAACGATGAAGGGAAGGCTGCTCTCACATGGAGCGTGGCCTTCTCTTCAAACAACTGATCAGCCGGGAGTCGGAGCCCCGCCAATCTGATATTGATTACCTATCCTGAGGATAGAACATCAATATTAAAATCCTAGAATCCCATTTAAAGGCGTTATCCAATTTCTCAAACCCCCTTTCCCCCCCACATGTGCCAGGCCCCTCAACGATAATATACTTACCCCGCTCCTGGTCCCTGCACCGCCGCTGCTGCTCAGAAACATCCTCCCACATGTGCCGGGCCCCTCACAGGTAATATACTTACCCCGCTCCTGGTCCCCGCACCGCCGCTGCTGCTCAGAAACATCCCCCCACATGTGCCGGGCCCCTCACCGGTAATATACTTACCCCGCTCCTGGTCCCAGCACTGCAGCTGCTGCTCAGAAACATCCCCCCACATGTGCCGGGCCCCTCACAGGTAATATACTTACCCCGCTCCTGGTCCCAGCACTGCAGCTGCTGCTCAGAAACATCCCCCCACATGTGCCAGGCCCCTCAACGATAATATACTTACCCCGCTCCTGGTCCCTGCACCGCCGCTGCTGCTCAGAAACATCCTCCCACATGTGCCGGGCCCCTCACAGGTAATATACTTACCCCGCTCCTGGTCCCCGCACCGCCGCTGCTGCTCAGAAACATCCCCCCACATGTGCCGGGCCCCTCACCAATAATATACTTACCCCGCTCCTGGTCCCCGCACCGCCGCTGCTGCTCAGAAACATCCCCCCACATGTGCCGGGCCCCTCACAGGTAATATACTTACCCCGCTCCTGGTCCCTGCACCGCCGCTGCGGCTCAGGAACATCCCCCCACATGTGCCGGGCCCCTCACAGGTAATATACTTACCCCGATCCTGGTCCCTGCACCGCTGCTGCTGCATCTCCCTGCACACGGATGGGGGGGGGGGGGGGAGAAGCCAATGGCAGACGGGGGGAGCCTCCCTATATCTAGAAATCAGGGGCCCTCTGAAAAAATATTAAAAATGGCCTCATTTCGTATTCGGGTCCAAATTGATGGAAGGCAGGGCCAGAGGAGGGCTCAGGCCTGGGCATCGGCCTACCTGGAGATTTCCCTGTAAGGTCTATGGCCAGTCCACCCCTGCTAGAAATCCATATGAGGGAAATGTCCCAAATTATTTGGCATTTTCGTTGGGCGGCTGGGATAGGTAAAGCATGGTGGAACCAAATGTGGGTGACGAGCAAATAAAAACTGCGTAGGATTTTTGTTTCTTTTGCACACAGATTTGCTCTGGCCTTTATTTGGCGCAAAAAAAAGCCATACAAATCAGTGGCTGGTGGTCTCTTTTTCGGCATCTTCTCCCTATAGAGAAGATGGAACCGTGCCTGAAAAAAAACCGCTTGTGTGTCTGAGTTTCATATTCCCAGACAGCTGGACCTCGGCTTTCAAAATGCAAAAGTGCCTCTAAAAATCTGTGTATGAAATCAGTCCAAGGCCACTTTCACACTAGCGTTATTATTTTCCGGTATTGAGATCCGTCATAGGGTTTCAATACCGGAAAAAAAACGCTTTTGTTTTGTCCCCATTCATTGTCAATAGGGACAAAACGTAACAGAACAGAGCGGATCGCTCCAAAATACCTTCTGTTCCGTTCTCATACCGGAGAGCAGCATGCTGCGGTTTGCTTTCCGTCCTGGGATACGGAGCAAGACACTGCATGACCCACAATGCAAGTCAATGGGGACGGATCCGT
The DNA here is from genome assembly GCA_033119425.1 of Bufotes viridis. Taxonomy (NCBI): domain Eukaryota; kingdom Metazoa; phylum Chordata; class Amphibia; order Anura; family Bufonidae; genus Bufotes; species Bufotes viridis. The sequence continues at coordinate 32,562,735 of CM065592.1, forward strand.
TTTCTCTGACACAATAGAAAATGGAGTTCATGACGGATCCGTCTTGGCTATGTTACAGATAATACAACCGGATCCGTTCATAACGGACGCAGATGGTTGTATTATCCATAACGGAAGCGTTTTTGCTGAACCCTGCCGGATCCAGTAAAAACGCGAGTGTGAGAGTAGCCTTAGGCTTCTTTTATGTCTGTGTTCACATGATAACCTATCCTGAAAATAAGATTTTTAAATATTGAAAACCCCTTTAAATTTTGCTCCTTTTTTTTTTTAAAGGAGCGGACGCAAAAAAATAGCAATTCCGCCATTTTTTGGCTTTTGACTCCAAGCTTTTTTCCATCCCTTATTTCACTATGTGGCCATGATGGGAGTTATCGCCGATCCCGAACCCCGGCTGTGAGTTCTCATAGCTGGCACCGTCAAGGGTGGCAAGGGGTTAACATGCCTAGAACCCTTAGACAGATTGCAGTTCCTGTAATTGCCCCTTTAGGGCATGCTGGGAGTTGTAGTGTCCTTAACATGGACACTGCCTGTGTATGGATTTTCTGACCTGTCTGTCTCCCGCGGGGTAGGCGTCCTGTCACATCTGGAGCAGCTGGAGACCTTGGCGCACAACTTGGCCACCAAACAAGAGCAGAGCCGGCGGCAGGAGGACATAGTGCTGGAAAAGAGAGACATGATCCTGCAGCTGAAGAAGGAGAGAGACGAGCTGCAGGCCAAGATCAGGCCTCAGAAGGAGGAGGTCAGTGCCGCCCGCGCCAAATCCATTGCGGTGTAATATAGAAGATTGATGGAAACCTCACATATCGTCCTCTCAGATCCAGGCGCTGTCAGCAGGAGATGAGGGAAGCCGCCCGCTAGGGCCAAGCACCCAGGAAGCCCTGCAAGAGCTGAGGCTGGAGGAAATGAAGGGCATCATGGAGGCACTGTGGTTCACAGGTAGAGTGTGGGCAGGGAGGGCACAACAATAATAATGTCTGTATGGCGCCAACATATCCTGCAGCGCAGATATCACAGAGTGAGGCTAGTTACACATGAGCGAGCTCAGTGCGAGAAACGCGCTGCGTGTGTCCCGTTCTGACGACAGGATTGCACTGCATTATAATGATTTATAATGCTGTGTGTTCCTGAGAGACCTGGAATCTACTGAATTACACTGACGCCATTATGTCAGAACAGTTCAGTAGATTCCAGGTCTGGCAGGGACACACACAACATTACAAAGCATTATAATGCCGCGCGATCCGGTCAGAACAGCGCCTCAGACTGACGCACGCAGCGTGTTTCTCGCATTGAACTTGCTCATCTGTAACTAGCCTAAGAAAAAAAAAACGGATACACTGTCAGTTTTTCATAGTCATTTTGCGTCTGTGTATGCATCCATTTTCTTGCCATCTATCCCGTTTTAACAGCCGTTTTGCATCAATTATTAAAAACGGCTGATTATCATTGTTGTTTTTTTGTTTTTTTTAAGACCCCAACTCTGTGCAGCCGACCTCCATTAATTTTTTTTGAGGCCGGCGAATATAGCCGAGCACTGGGTCGGCTATTTCCGTCGGCCCCATAGAAATGAATGGGAGCATGGGCCGCGCATGCGTGGTACACTTCCATTCACTTCTATGGGAGAAGCGCTGGGTGGTGGACGAACCCCGGGACATCTAGGGTCCTCCAGCCACAGCTCTCCCCGCTCCGCTCTCGCGGGTCCCGCACCTATCAGACAATGGGGGCATATCCTAGCGCTATGCTCCCATTGTCTGAGATGGGACGACCCCTTTAAACCACGCCCCTTTTAGTGGCAACAAATAAAAAAATAAAATACTCCCCTGGCCACAGGCAGTCCCACAAACACTCGCTTTGCATCAGAGGCAACAGGACATGACGCTCCCAGATTGATCATGTGACGTTACCATGCTGGGAGCGCAGGTCCTACTGCCTACGGTGCGAATCGCGTGTTCAGGGGAGTATTTTATTTAGTTTTTTCTTTGTTTGTTACTCCCTGCATTCTGCCCTGCTGCCTATGTAACTTTTAAGAGCTGTTAGACAAGGACCCATTGATTTTAATGGGGTCCGTCTATTGGACGTGTCCTATTCTTTGATGGGCAGTATTCCCAGCCATGTGAGAAGCCCCATAGACTGCAGTGTGAATGTGCCCTCAACGGTGCAAACAATAGCAGTGAGGGCCCTGCCCGCGAGCCCTTACAGTCTGTGGGGACGCCTGCACTGACCCATTGTAACACAGGACAGGAGAGAGATTTGTGCTCAGGCTAGATACAACTGTAACAAACTCTCAGCTGTGAGAAGTGTTAGATCTGTGGGCATTACCTCTGTGTTTTCAGGCATTAGCGGGAAGAAGACGGACCACGGGGTTTGCTTCTGTCTCAGCACGGCCTTTGAAGGCCACTACCTGGACTCCTATTACATCCAGGTGCATAGTCTGAAGAAGCCGCAGGTCACCCGCCACAACGTCCCGCCGTTCATTCCCCTCAAAGAAATCACCAGTTCGCACCTGCAATCGGACCTGAAAAAATTCCTCTCGGTTCTGTTTGACCATCTGAACGGGTTCGCCGGGAGAAAATTCCAGGCCGATCAGCTTCAGGTATCCGTATGTCCTCATAGACTTGGTTTTGGAATGTCTCTCTGCTTGCTGTCAGGGAATGAGAACACTTTGTCCACACTCAACTCCCAGTTTTGGTGCAGCTCTTGGTCTACGGCGCTCTCCAATATGAGGATCGCTGACTGAGGCTGCCACCTGGTGGCCAAATGGAGACTAACACTAACAGGAGACACAATGGGTACAGCGGCAGAGCTGGGTGCTCAGTGCATGCAGAGCGGCCATTATTTTATGAATTAGACCTAGAACAGGGATGGGCAAACTGCGGCTCTCCAGCGGTTGCAAAACTACAACTCCCAGCATGCAAAGACCATCAGCCTACAGCAGGGCATGATGGGAATTGTAGTTTTACAACAGCTGGAGGGCCACAGTCTATGTTGAACCCCATCATGCGTTATACTCCAGTCACATCCAGAGCTGCATTTAAGATGCTGGTGCCAATTGAATCCAGGTATAAAGGTTTCTTAGGCAAAGATGTCACTTTATATACAGGGCGCAGAGGGCACCTACATCCCTGACACCCTGCAGAGGAATTCCCTCCACACCGTCCTCTCCTTCAGTTACAACGCGACGATCGACAACCAGAATTTCTGCTTCTCTGCAAAGCTGCTGTACGGCGCTATTACTGCCGTGCTTCCGACAGAGGCGCTGGTCACGTGTCCAGGTAATAGAAGCGGCGGCGGCCGTCGTCTTTTGCATTCCTTGACTTTGTGACTGATTAATAAAGCTCGTTTTGTTTTCACAGAAAATGCCGGACCCGTGCAGGAGGCGGCGGCGTCATCCCACTCCTCGTTGTTTTGCAGTAAGCCCCTCCATAGGGCTCTGGAGTCGCTGACTGTATAGGACGACTCACTCAGCTTTCCCAGAGTCAGATGTGATTGACAAAATAAATACATTTTTAATAACCTGAAAGAACGGCCGAGTGAAAGGTGGAGGAGGCCAAGAAGCTATAACAGAAAATGTGCAGAAAGTCTCTTAAAGGGCTCGTCTAGTCTTAGGAAGAGTTCTGCAAATTTATAATGGACTTTGCGTTTCAGTTTGTCACCATTTTCAAGATCTCTGCTTGCTGTCCGTGTAATTGTATTAATGAATTAGATGTATTGATATAGAATGTGTAAAGTGCTCTCAGTGTAAAAGTGAAAAAGCTCGCCCTCTTGTGGTGAAGTTGTGAATGGCAGATGTAATTGTTAAAGCAGCTGTCCGAGCTTTTAAAATGGAGGACCTATCCTCAGGATAGGGCCGTCATTATGTGATCAGTGGGGGTCCGCCTCCTGACGCCCCTGCCGATCAGCTCTGTGTCCTCCTCCTAGGCCAGTGACGTCACGTTCATTGGTCACATGGCCTGGGCACAGCTCAGTTCCAATCAAGTGATTGAGGCTGAGCTGCAGTAACAAGCACGGCCACTATCCAATGGACAGCGCTGTGCTTGGAAGGGTGTGAGGAAGCTGCCGTGCTCACAGGAGAGGCATGCCCAGGGGTGCTGGGCGTTGGACCCCCAAAGATCTGATGAGGATAGGACATGGTCTGACCGCTGGGGCCCCTGCTGATCACAAGAACGGGGGCCTGTGTTTCCATGCATGTCCAAACCTTCATATAGGGATAGCCAAGTACAAGTGCTGAACCGTTTCCAGCAGCGCCATAGAGCTGAATGGAGCAGCAGCGCACATACGTAACCACCACTCCATGTACACTGGGGGGTACGGGCCCCCGTTCTCGTGATCATCAGGGGCCCCAGCAGTCAGACCACTGCCAAACAGAGACTTATCCCCTTCAGAAACTAAAACTCCCAGAATGTTTAATTTACTGGTACAGCCAAGGAAGTGTGCATGCTGTGAGTTGTAGTTTCACATCAGCTGGAGTGCGCCCCATCCTGTGTATAGGGAATAGGTTGTCTTAATGGTATAACTCCCTGTCCTTCTTGTAGGAGTCCAGTGGGCGGTCCTTTCACTGATAGGACTGCTCTGGACTCCTAAGCATAGAAAGAGCAGCCATATAAATTACACCCTTTTTTCCCTATTAACCTATATATCAGTCTGCTCAGCTCCTCCTGCTCTATGACTGTGTAGTGACTGTGCCAGGGAACTGCGCTGCAGCACACTGGCATCAGCAACCTCCGGCACTCCAGATGTTGTGAAACTACGACTCCCAGCATGCTCCATTCACTCCTTTGGGAGTTCTGAGAATGGATAAGGAGGTGTGCATGCTGGGAGTGGTAGTTTCTCCACAGCTGGAGTGCAGAAGGTTGCTGATCCCTGAACTATACTGTTGACGGATCCTTCCTTCCACAGTAGTTTCCAATGGTAACCGGGAAAGGCTTGATAGGTGGGGGGTGTCAGGTGTCAGACCTCCACCTGTCCGGGGATGGATCATCAGTATCTAAGTCCTGAAAAAACCCTTTTAAGGCTCCATTCACACGTCCGCAATTCCGTTCCGCTTTTTGCGGAACTGAATTGCAGACCCATTCATTTCTATGGGGACACACTATATCCTGCCCGGATCCGGAATTGCGGATTCGCACTTCCGTTCCGCAAAAAAATAGAACATATCCTATTCTTGTCCGCAATTGCAGACAAGAAAAGGCGTTTTCTATGAGAGTGCCGGCGATGTGCAGTCCGCAAATGTGTGTGGATCTGCAAAACACACACGGATGTGTGCATGGACTTTAAGGCCTCATTCACATTTCCGTTTTTCACTGACGTGTGCTGTTGCATTTTCTGCCTACAGCACACGTACCCATTGATTTAAATTTGTCTGCATTTTACAGACTGTGGGTCTGGAAAAAAATCCACGGGCACATGCACTACTTTGATCTGTGATGCGGACCAAGTGCGCTTATTGAAGTCCATGCGTCCGTGACTGATAGGAGATTCTTTGGAAGTTAATTTTCAGCTGAGCAATGTCCATGAATTACGGATGACACACGGATGGTAAAAACAGACACACGGAACAACCACGGATCCTTCACCGACAGCTTCACGGATAAAACACGTACGTTTTTTTTTTTTCACGGACTTCACACTGACATGGAGACATGGAAATGAGAACGAGGCCCAACATGTAAGCCAGGCATCCTCAAACTGCGGCCCTCCAGCTGTTGCAAAACTACAACTCCCAACATGCCCGAACAGCCTATGGATATCAGCCTACAGCAGGGCATTGTGGGAGTTGTAGTTTTACAACAGCTGGAGGGCCGCAGTTTGAGGATGCCGGATGTAAGCTGTCCGTCTCTTCCCTATCTCAAAATGATTTGCAAAGTTGCTTAATTTTTTAAGTATCCTCCTGCGTGCAGCTTAGTGCAGTGGCGTCAGACTGCGAATCAGTACAGACCGAAGTAAATTATAGCAAGAGTGCAGTTTATTAAAAGCAAATACCAAAAAAATGACAACAGATGTGAATCGTAAAGAATGAACGTAGTTTAAAGTGCCCCATCGTTCCTCCCCTGACATTGACAAGTGATATCGGTGCACCAGCTCTAGCGTCAGTAGGCTGCCTGGAAAGTGAGTCTACAACAGTAGCATTTTACCCCGTGGCAGTTCCTTTGGTTCGGAGACCGGCCTCCATTCTTACTAATCGTACGTCCGCTTTTATTTTTAGGGATTGTCGACCTATTTGCAACCTTGAAATAAAATGTATTCGCATCAGGTTTGTTGTCTTTCTTTTGAGCGCTCCGGATATGTGTCTCGTGGGGCAGGATAGTCCTCGTAAAACTGCAATGTCAACCACTGAACCTATTGTGCGTCGGCTTCCTACAGTAACTCCTCGCTAGCCCTCCACGCCCCTGAGGATCGGCTGTGCACGCCGCAATTTTACGGCCAATCAGTAACCAACTTGGGCAAAGAGAATAATCAACTCAGAGAAGTCGGAGACTGGGAAACAAAAACATTCAAAAATGTTTACTTTGGAGACTTTCTCTCCAAGGTCCATTTGCTTGTCTAGAGACTTACCTCAGGAATGTTTACCTTCCTCCTGTGTAACTACCTCATCCCTACTGTAAAACCTGTTTTCCGGAGAGCCATCAGACACAAGGAACCTACTGACCACTGTTTCGTGGATATCAACCCTCGGCAAACCATCACTTGCCTCTACTGAAACCTCAACTTTATCTCCTTCTCCCATCTATGGACCTATTCACCATCAGACACGAACATATGTCCACCACTGAGAACCGGTCTGCTAGAAAGCCTACTTAAGCATTACGTCGTGCCTCAGACCTTCTCCCCACATGGACGGATTCCCACCTGAACGAAGGGACATAGTATCAGGCAATGTAAAGCCAACCTGAGTGGGGGGGGGGGGGGGGGCCCTTCACCTCCTACTGACCACATCCCGACGTCTCCACCAAGATGTCCCTTAACATCTGTTGAGAAACTTTCTACAATCAGACAGACATACGGTCTGAACCCTGGAGGATAAGTATACCATGAGCCACTCCTTAAGTTGAAGATGGCCCATGCTCTTGGAAGGATCAAGCTTAGTGGGGTCCGTGGGCTAAAAAATTTGGTGGGGGCCCTCGTTCTGATGATGTGAAAATGCATGACCTAAACATTAGATCAGGCATTCTCAACCTGCGGCCCTCCAGCCTTTTGGAAAACTACAACTCCCATCACTCCCGATCAGCCTACAGAAGGGCATGGTGGGAGTTGTAGTTTTACAACAGCTGGAGGGCCGCAGGTTAAGCAACCCTGCATTAGATCATTGGAGGCCACTAGGTGGTGGAAAACCCTGGGCATTCACCCCTCTCCAGCACGTCCATAATCCATTCACCAGAGAATAGATCTCCATCAACACACTCAACTGGGAACCATCCATCGATCAGTTAATAGCTTTATGGTCTGAAGAGCTTACAATCCGATGTGCGGTTCACAGCCATCAAATTCTGAATTTTTTTAAGCAGATATATTATTTTACAGGTTGAAGCGCCACATGAGGTTGACCAAAACTTTGCTTTATTTATCTGGTGAGACCACGTCTTTTACTCCAGTCACCTTCAGAGCTGCATTCAGAATTCTGCTGCAGTCACTTGTGTTGCCCGACAGCATGGCTGAGTTCTCCTGCATGATACAGCTTTTCTCGACATGTAAAATACAGAGGAAGCCCATACGCTCTTATGGGACTCAGGATTTCCTTAGTATCGGGCAGGTGATATAATTGGTGTCAATGCATCAGGACTTACCACAGGGATTCTCAAATCATGACCGGTAGGTGGGCCCTGAGGACTGGAGGTGAGAACCACTGATCTCCAGGTTTGAGCACTACATCTCCTATACTACACTATGGAACCGGGAGCGAAGCATCCTTCTAAACGCAGCTTTGAATGTGACTAGAGAAGAAACTGCACATCCTAAATAATGGCTGTAACACCAAAAAGGATCACTTTCAGATGCCCTCTCTGTACAAGATCTCAATGTCTTGATCACTCGGGACAATAACGGGGACTTAAAAAATATTCGTCTGTCTCTATTGAGCTTGGGTTCTGTTCACATCTGTGCTAATAGCTTCTGTCGGCCATAACAGTATTTTTGATGGCAATGCTATTCGAGTCTTGCCGCCAAAAAATGCAGAAAACTCCAGCAGACCCCACTGAAGTCAGCAGAATTCATCGGACTACTGCTCCATCCCAACCAGTGTAATCGGAGACCGGGTGGCGTTACTATAGTGATTAATACCAGTTTTGCCTCTACTGGATCAAAGTGAACACACTGATACAAAAGAATTTTTGAAACCGACCGCATACGTAGGCCGGAGCATTTACCTAATACACTGGATAAGGCTTAATACTCCATTTCTCCTGTTCACCCACACAGATATAAATGTCAGCTGTCTGTTGCCACCACTAGGTGTCAGTGTGCATACAGCTGTATGATGCTCCTATTGACCACTAGGTGTCAGTGTGCATACAGCTGTATGATGCTCCTATTGACCACTAGGTGTCAGTGTGCATACAGCTGTATACTGCTCCTATTGACCACTAGGTGTCAGTCTGCATACAGCTGTATACTGCTCCTATTGACCACTAGGTGTCAGTCTATATACAGCTGTATGATGCTCCTATTAACCACTAGGTGTCAGTCTATATACAGCTGTATGATGCTCCTATTGACCACTAGGTGTCAGTCTGCATACAGCTGTATACTGCTCCTATTGACCACTAGGTGTCAGTCTATATACAGCTGTATGATGCTCCTATTAACCACTAGGTGTCAGTCTATATACAGCTGTATGATGCTCCTATTGACCACTAGGTGTCAGTGTGCATACAGCTGTATACTGCTCCTATTAACCACTAGGTGTCAGTCTGCATACAGCTGTATACTGCTCCTATTGACCACTAGGTGTCAGTCTGCATACAGCTGTATGATGCTCCTATTGACCACTAGGTGTCAGTCTGCATACAGCTGTATACTGCTCCTATTGACCACTAGGTGTCAGTGTGCATACAGCTGTATACTGCTCCTATTAACCACTAGGTGTCAGTCTGCATACAGCCGTATACTGCTCCTATTAACCACTAGGTGTCAGTCTGCATACAGCTGTATGATGCTCCTATTGACCACTAGGTGTCAGTGTGCATACAGCTGTATGATGCTCCTATTGACCACTAGGTGTCAGTGTGCATACAGCTGTATACTGCTCCTATTGACCACTAGGTGTCAGTGTGCATACAGCTGTATACTGCTCCTATTGACCACTAGGTGTCAGTCTGCATACAGCTGTATACTGCTCCTATTGACCACTAGGTGTCAGTGTGCATACAGCTGTATGATGCTCCTATTGACCACTAGGTGTCAGTGTGCATACAGCTGTATACTGCTCCTATTGACCACTAGGTGTCAGTGTGCATACAGCTGTATACTGCTCCTATTGACCACTAGGTGTCAGTCTGCATACAGCTGTATACTGCTCTTATTGACCACTAGGTGTCAGTGTGCATACAGCTGTATACTGCTCCTATTGACCACTAGGTGTCAGTGTGCATACAGCTGTATACTGCTCCTATTGACCACTAGGTGTCAGTCTGCATACAGCTGTATGATGCTCCTATTGACCACTAGGTGTCAGTGTGCATACAGCTGTATACTGCTCCTATTGACCACTAGGTGTCAGTGTGCATACAGCTGTATGATGCTCCTATTGACCACTAGGTGTCAGTGTGCATACAGCTGTATACTGCTCCTATTGACCACTAGGTGTCAGTCTGCATACAGCCGTATACTGCTCCTATTGACCACTAGGTGTCAGTCTGTATACAGCTGTATACTGCTCCTATTGACCACTAGGTGTCAGTCTGCATACAGCTGTATACTGCTCCTATTGACCACTAGGTGTCAGTCTGCATACAGCTGTATACTGCTCCTATTAACCACTAGGTGTCAGTCTGCATACAGCTGTATACTGCTCCTATTGACCACTAGGTGTCAGTCTGCATACAGCTGTATACTGCTCCTATTGACCACTAGGTGTCAGTCTGTATACAGCTGTATGATGCTCCTATTAACCACTAGGTGTCAGTGTGCACACAGCTGTATACTGCTCCTATTAACCACTAGGTGTCAGTCTGCATACAGCTGTATAATGCTTTGATTGACTGCTAGATGACAATCCACATACTGTATCTACTAGATGGCAACCTTCCTGTATAATGCTCCTATTGACCACCAGGGGCATTTTGATACAGCTGTATAACACTCCTCGACCACTAGGTGGCAATCTGCATGCAAATGTGTAATGCTCTATTTGGCCACTAAGAGGCAATCTGCATGATGTCGTATGATGAATGCTAGTATTGCCCTGAATAGGAGCTGCAAATAAATACACTGCCCCCTAGTGGTGGCACGGAGCACCATTTTGGTCCCATCTAATTATTTGCTGTTGGGTAATGAACGTGCAGGATTCTCTACGGTATTAGCAAACAAGGAGTAGTGATCTGACCCAAGGGTCATGGAAATGGGTGGAATGGAAACATACACCAGGTCCTTATGTTCTGGGCAGTGGACCTGGCACCATAATAGGGGCCCTATATTTGCATTGCAGCCCCCCTTCTTTGGTGTATGCCACTCATGGCAGATATGGTCGCAAGAGGGTGTCTTGCCTGTAATATCAGGGGCTGGCTGCAGCCATACTGAGCTGCACACGTTGTGGGACTGAATGAATCACAATCTTCCATGTAATATCTACTGCTACTGGAGCACATGCATGACGTGAGGGTTCCAACAGAGCGTGACCGTCTGCCATGGTGGAAGTCAATGCAAGTCTATGGGCCACAATGTCCCTACTGCCTCGTAACAACACTCTGTAGAAACCAGTGTCCAGCCCCGGCTTCACCAAGCCTGAGATAATCACTACTAGTGCTATCGTAACTGGACGAGTGCTACGAGTGACCCCTCCCGAACATGAAAGTGTTCTCCGACTTACGAATATATTGCACCGAGCATGCTAACCTTTTCCATATCTACACAAATATACAATTAGTGAAGAACTCCCTGCACTGTTGATATAAATAAATTATGGATTATTATATTGCATTCATCTTGCCGCCGGCTTCTAGAGCCACCTTCACCCTAGGCTCACCTTCTAGGAGGGCCGAAAAGACAATCAACCCGACATTGACCAGCGCACTTGATCAAGTGCTCACAGTGAATTATCGCCCCCACGGGAATACATGTCACGATGATCCACGTTACAAAAAATTCCCCAAATTTCCCCTGGTGGGATACAATTTTTTGATGGACCATTACCTCTATGGCCAGGGTGATGAACCTCGACTCTACAGAACAAATTCTATAAGATGACTTCGATCCTAGCTCCATCCCTACCGTTCCGTCATACAGCGCAATTGTTAGGACCTCTATATATAATATATTCATCATTCGTAAAAATATAAATTTGAAAAAAACACATAAAGTAGATCTCTGTCCATAGACCACCTAGCTATATTTTGTTTCCTGTTTTTTTTAATTTTTTAATTTTTTTTTTACCTCCGTGCCTACTTACGTGTCCGTTCCTGGTAATAAAACGCAAGGTTTTTTTTTTTTTGGAAGCTGCGGGTTTTCTGCGTATAAAAGTAGATTATTTTGTGTGTGTTTTTGTTAAGAAAAATAGAAATCACAGAGGCTATCAGTGACGTCGGCTCTGTCCTAAGCACTGGCGTGTTAAATCGTGGATACAACAGTCTCTTCCCCTCCCTCAAGTCCTGGGAAAGTTGTATTTAAAGCGAGAGATAAAGGGGGGGAGGGGGATAAGCAGCAGTGAGCGGGGTGCAGGCAGTATCTGGAAGGGGAATACTAGTAGTCAACAATTAAAAATATAAATGGTTTAAAATTTCAATCTTAATTTTTTCGTCATGTGTTATGTATATAGTTGTCTTTTTTTATTATTTTTATTATTTTTTTTTTGTAATTTTTGTAATTTTTTTTTTAGTTTTTTTTTTACTCCAAATATAATGAAATATATTGCACTCTCGTCGTTGCATTGCCACTAACTACACGGGCAGGTTATTGTTATCATCACAGTAAACTAGCAGTAAATTGACCTTCCCGTTTCGGAATTGAGACTGTCTCATTGCCCTGAAAGATATATTGTGTTTCTCCAATAAAACGTTCCAACGCGTTTTGACCATGTGTGCTCATCTTGTACTTTTCGTGGGGCTAAAGCCCGGTTGAAGTCATTTAACTAAAACTCGAATATCGTGTCGTAAAGCATCCAATTTGCATTCTCTAGGATATCTAAAAAAATTCAACGTTGGCCCATTGGCCACCAACCTCCACTTTTGGGTCTGCTGGACTTCAAGATATGGATTTTACCAAGACGATGTCGTCTCTCGTGAACCTGTGCAGTCAAAAGGGATGTTGAGCGGAAAAGTCTTAAAAAGGCAACTCCAGAAATAAAGAAACTTGTAGTTATAGGTTATATCTAGTCTATATTGTCCTTTTTTTATTAATTTATTCCTCTGGCGTGTGAAGGACGTAGTACTTCCTTTTCTGAGACATCAGTCTGCATTGACATCATGTTTATGCTTGAGGGGTGATCTACAGATCAAGAGTTTTCCACCACTTGGTGGGGCAGAGTGACCGAAGAGCCGTTAATAAAGGAACCTTGCTTGTCCCGTCCTTTCAAGAAAAAAGTGAGAAGTTCGCCTTTTCCTTTGACGAAGATAGGTCCTCTCCTGACAAAACGAAAACCATAGTCCTTCAGGATGTCATGGGTGTCTTCTACAACCTGGAAAAGAGTGGACAAGAAGGTTGTGAGATGACTCACTGTCTAGGCCCTTTGGTCCTGGATCATCTCTTGTAGGCCTCTTTCACACGGGCGTCACGCTTGACGCCTGGATAAGAGGCCGGTGCGTTGCGGGAAAATGCACGATTTTTCCGCGTGCGTGCAAAGCGTTTTAATGCGTTTAACATGCGCGTGGGAAAAATCGTCATGTTTGGTACCCAGACCCGAACTCGGACTTCATCACTGAAGTTCGGGTTTGGGTTGAGTATTTTGTATATTTTATTTTTTTCCCTTATAACACGGCTAAAAGGGAAAATAATAGCATTCTAAATACAGTATACTTAGTAAAATGTGGATGGAGAGGTTAAAAATTTTAAAAATTAACTCACCTTATCCACTTGATCGCGTAGCTGCGAACTCTTCTCTCTTCTTCATTCATTAGCTGTTGGGTAAAGGACCTGTGATGACGTCACTGAGCTCATCACATGGTGCAATCACATGGCCCAACACCATAGTGATTGGACCATGTGATGTGACGTCACCACAGGTCCTTTAGCCGGCAGCTAATGCTTGAAGAAGAGAGAAGAGATCGGCAACTACGCGATCAAGTGGATAAGGTGAGTTAATTTTTTTTATTTTTTACCCCTTAATCCACATTTTACTGATTATTCTGTATTGAGAATGCTATTATTTTCCCTTATAACCATGTTATAAGGAAAATAATAAAGATCACGTCCCGTCTTTTAGCAAGCTTGCGGGAAAATCGCATTGCATCCGCACTTGATTGCGGATGCTTGCGATTTTCCCGCAGCCCCATTCACTTCTATGGGGGCTGCGTTGCGTGAAAAACGCACAATATAGAGCATGCTGCGATTTTCACGCAACGCAGAAGTGATGCGTGAAAATCACCGCTCATGTGCACAGCCCCATAGAAATGAATGGGTCCAGATTCAGTGCGGGTGCAATGCGTCCTCCTCACGCATTGCACCCGCGCGGGAAAACTCGCCCGTGTGAAAGGGGCCTTACTTATAGACATCTTTGACTCAGGACACTAAGGGCAAAGCCACACATCAGGTTTCCACATGCAGTTTTGGAAGCCAAAATCAGAAGTGGATCATCAAAGGAAAAAAAAATGTAAAAGACAGATGTGAATTCACGTATTTTATTAATTCGCTCCTGGTTTTGGCTTCCAAACCCGCATGAAGAAACCTGACCGTGTGGCCGTACCCTCAGAGTAATCAAGCTCCTACAAACACCTTCTTTTGGGTGTGGAAAGTAATTTAGAAGTCCTCGTAATACCACAGCGACTTTAACAATGTTGTTGTAGCCTGCCATAACCAAGACAATGTTATCTTAAAGGCTGTGGACATCTTTGGAGCAATATTTTTATGATCGCATTTTACTCATTTTAATCTAAAGATCAATTATTCCTTACTAAAAATGTTTAGCCGTTTCTGAGTTACAGGGGTTAAAAATCAGAAAGAGCAAGCGTACCCATGTTCTTGACCATAAATTAGGTGTTTCTTTATTCAACTTTTATTTTCCTTCTTGTTTCGATGGGGAGGTTTACATATTTAAAGGATTGATGAAGGGCCTGACCAAGCAATGTAGAATTCACCACAACTGTGGCCATACCTGTATGTTGCCCATGACACCGGTAGACTCCATTCTGCTGGCAACGTTTACCGTATTCCCCCAGATGTCGTAATGTGGTTTGCGAGCTCCAATTACACCAGCCAGAACTCCTCCCTTATTGAGTCCTGCGGAAACAAAATGGTGGTCTGAACTGATCTGTCCAAAACTAATATCAAATGACTAATATCACGATCCGCATGTGAAGGGAGAGGAGATTGCCCCACGTGAAGCACAACTGGTTACCACTGCCCGGGGGGGGCTAGTTTTTGCCATACTCAACCATATGGCACACAAATACATTGCATACTGTAGAATGGACCATATGGCAGGGCCCACCGATGCTCAACATGGCACTGACCATGAGTTATTTATTGATATGATTGAAAATAATGAAATTCAGACTTTTTTGTCGGTAGACGTTTAATAATGAGATATTGTTGCAGAATGTCCCATCAGTACAGCCACACTTATACACAGTGGTGCTTAAAAGCTTGCGAATCCTTTATCATTTTCTATATTTCTGCATAAATTTGACCTAAAACTACATCAGATTTCCCAAAAGTAGATAAAGATAACCAGAAAAAAAGAAATGGAGTCAAAAATGCAGATGGGCAGCAATGTTCTTTTTGGAGAGCAGCAGCGTTCTCCTTGCAGTCCTGCCATGCACTCCATTGTTGTTCAGTGTCCTCCTAAAGGTGGACTCGTAAACATTAACATAGCTAATGTGAGAAAGGCCTTCAGTTGCTTAGAGGTTACCTTGGGTTCCTTGCGGACTATTACTATTACGATTAGTCTGTAGGACCGCTGGTCAAACCAGACAAAGTGTGGATTCTATGTGTTAACCAAGGGATGGCAGCTACTAACCCCTAGGGTGTTATTCAGTACTCTCATAGGAGACAGGACAGAATGCAGCAAGAGAGAAACTGAACCACAGGATTAGCTAATATGGTTGACAGCTGACTCACTGAGTCAGACAACAGGTAACGTTCCAATAGCTTAAGTTGGGTCTAGAACCGCGGTTAGTGTGAACTGAGTCCAATAGCAAAGACGGTTGTGTGAAGTGGTTTTGCAGAGAAGACTGGAGTAAAGGCAGCAGATGAGGATGATGATCAGAGGCAGAAGCTGAAGCGAGGTTAGAGACAAGCCAGAGGACATAATCTGGTATCAGATAGTAGCGTGGTACAGAGGATCAGACAGTCTCAGGGTCAGACAGATCCAGTAGTCGATGCAGGCAGCAGAGTGCTCAAACAGGCTGGGTAAAACACAGGTGAACAGAACACCTTTGCTATAACAGTTAGTAACTCAGCGCTCACCTTAATGGAAGAGGAAGCTGCTATTTAAACTTTAAACCCCGCCCAGGGGCTATGCTGGGAGGCAAGAAGCCCATGCCCCTGGAAGCATAAATGACAGGAAGCGGCGGGCGCGCACCTCTTTCAGACGCCAGCATGGGATGGAACACAAAGGCAGCGTGGCCGAAGGACACGCCCGGCAAGCACGCGTCTGCCACATCTGGCGGGCAGGAGATACTGGAGATATGACAAGTGAGACAGCGGGAGGTATGGCAGAAGGCCCAGGCCTAATAACTACACGCCTTGCTCTTGGTGTAATCTTTGTTAGCAAGCACTCCAGAGGAGGTAAAAATGGTCTTGAATTTCCTCCATTTGTACACAATCTTTTTGACTGTGGATTGGTGGAGTCCAACCTTTTTATGGATGGTTTTGTAGCCTTTTCCAGCCTAAGGAGCATCAACAACTCTTCTTCTGAGGTCCTAAGAAATCTCGTTTGTTTGTGCCAGGAAACTACAAATGTATTGTGAAGATCAGACTTTGGTCGATGCCTGTTCTTTAAATAAAACAGGTCACCCACTCACACCCGATTGCCATCCCATTGATTAAAAACACCTAACTAATTTCACCAAATTATCTGCTAATTCTAATGGTTCACATACTTTTACCACTCATAGATATGTGATATTGGATCATTTTACTCAATAAATAAGTTACCAAGTCTAATACTTTTGAATCGTGTTTGACTTGGTTATCTTTATCTTCTTTTAAGACTAGTGTGAAAATCTGATGTAGTTCTAGATAAAACTTATGCAGAAATATAGAAAATTCTGATGGGTTCAAAAACTTTAAAGCACCACTGTACATGGCAGACAACACATCTTATTACTGCAACACTGTGTACATACCGCAATATTAGAAGAAACAATGGAGAACACTTACCTATTCGCAGCATGAAATTATTAAACGACTGGTAGTTGATGTTCATTAGTGTCACCTTCATTGCCAGAGCAAAGTCAGCCAGATCAGCAAGATGCTGCCAACGTTCCTTATCTGAGATCTCCTCCTTCTACCGAGACACGACAAATAACAGGCTTTGGTATAATACATCAGTCCTGTCATCATATCCTTCGACATTGCAATAGTAATTATATTCTTGGACATCGGAGCAGTATTATAGTAGTTATATTCTTGTACACAAGAGGCAGTATTATAGTAGTTATATTCTTGTACATAGGAGCAGTATTATAGTAGTTATATTCTTGTACATAGGAGCAGTATTATAGTAGTTATATTCTTGTACATAGGAGCTGTATTATAGTAGTTATATTTTTGCACATAGGAGCAGTATTATAGTAGTTATATTCTTGTACATAGGAGCAGTATTATAGTATTTATATTCTTGTACATAGGAGCAATATTATAGCAGCTATATTCTTGTACATAGGAGCAGTATTATAGTAGTTATATTCTTGTACATAGGAGCAGTATTATAGTAGTTACATTCCTGTACATAAGAGGCAGTATTATAGTAGTTATATTCTTGTACATAGGAGCAGTATTATAGTAGTTATATTCTTGTACATAGGAGGCAGTATTATAGTAGTTATATTCTCATAAATAGGAGCAGTATTATAGTAGTTATATTCTTGTACATACAGAGCAGTATTATAGTAGTTATATTCTTGTACACAGGAGGTACTATTGTAGTGGTTATATTCTTATACATAGGAGCAGTATAGTAGTGGTTATATTCTTGTACATAGGAGCAGTATTATAGTAGTTATATTCTTGTACATAGGAGCAATATTATAGTAGTTATATTCTTGTACATTAGGGGCAGTATTATAGTAGTTATATTCTTGTACATAGGAGCAGTATTATAGCAGTTACAGTATATTATTGTACATAGGAGCTGTATTATAGTAGTTATATTCTTGCACATAGGAGCAGTATTATAGTAGTTATATTCTTGTACATAGGAGGCAGTATTATAGTAGTTATATTCCTGTACATAGAAGGCAGTATTATAGTAGTTATATTCCTGTACATAGGAGGCAGTATTATAGTAGTTATATTCTTGTACATAGGAGACAGTATTATAGTAATTATAATCTTGTACATAGGAGATAGTATTATAGTAGTTATATTTTTGTACATGTACATAGAGAGCAGTATTATTTGTAGTTATATTCTTGTACATAGGGGCAGTATTATGTTGGGTGATACAGTTAATTTTGGCAAAATCTGTTACACAACTTGCATGAGGGTATTCAGAAACCTTCCTGCTATCGGGTACTCGGCTTAATGTCATCTTGAAATACAGTGAGAGTAACCTTGATAGTGTTGTTGTAGCCATTTGTGTTGGAGTCTGGGGTCACTCCGGATGCAGCCATGTAAGTGCTTCCAATGGTTTTAATCTTCGTAATACAGCGAAACTGAGGCTCATCCAACAACTTGAAAGAAAAATAAACAGAAGAGAATCAGATATGGAACGATAGCCAGTCCTGCTCTTATTGATATCTTCTGACTATAAATGTCCTCCCAAAGTCTAAATCCCATAAAAATCAACCTCTGGTGAAATTTCTAAACGTGGGTTACTGGAAAAACACGTTGATTTTTATTATTGCAAGCACTTACGGTCAATCTTTTGTGCCTTGGTGGCTTTTAAAACTTTTCAGACTATTTACCAGTACATCTTTCATCACAAAATCTAAGTAGCTTACCGCATCAAAATCTGAGATGATCTCATTGAGGAACCTCAGACACTCGATGCCTCCATTGTTGATACTTTCTTCTGTATAAAAGTCAGAGAAATTTGGGATCGAAGCAAACATCACCCCAATCTCATCATACGACTGACTATACAGCTCCTGAAAAATAGGGAAAACATACAAACCAGCTGAACATCACGAGAACAGTACAGCCTCGTCCTTCCATCTTACTCCTCTTCCTCTTACCTCATCTCTCTTTTTGGAGCCCAGGAAATGGCGAGCTACGTGCTCAGGCAACATGTTTGTGACTAGTGCCTCATTCCAGCGCCTCATGTCATAGACTTTCTCTTTCTGGTCATGTACATCGATCTTCCATAAAAATAGGGTCCTGGCCAACTTCTCCACCTGGAAGACCAAACCATGACTTAAAGTTGGCCATGTGGGGCTCCACAGAAAATGATTTCATATGCTTCCCAGATCACGACACAATATCCCATCTTTGGGTGGGTGACTCTGGTGTCTACCAGTGGGAGGCATGGTCCCTGAGCTGGTTGACTCTACCCTTGGATGGTTGTGAAGAGGGATGAGGTCAATCGGACCTGTGCTCCCCTTTCAAGGAACGTTTCTTGGGTGCGACGATGTGGTTCCGACGTTGTGTTAGGATCTAGCCTTGCGTTAGGCATCAACATTGTGCAAGACTATTGGCCACTTTTTTGTGTGGGGGCTGCATAACAAGAGAAGGCAACGCAATGTGTCCAGTTTGAGCTAAATGATTAGGTGACGTGTAAACTCACATGTCGAGCAAAGTAGTAGAAACTGAGCATCATGATGAAGATCATCACTGTCATGGAATATTTGGAAGGAACCAGATAGGCCCTGGAGAAAGATGACAAAGAGGAAATCCATGTACATCCATGTACATACAGGAAAACAGTAATTCAGTCTGTAGATGACATATAAACTGTAGATCATTTATAATCTGTGGGTCACATATAATCTGTAGATCATTTATAATCCCTGGATCACATATAATCTGTAGATCACTTATAATATGTACCTCACTCATAATCTGTGGATCTCTAATCATCTTTAGATCAAATATAATCTGTAGATCATTAATAAACTGTGGATCACATAATCTGTAGATCATTTATAATCCCTGGATCACATATAATCTGTAGATCACTTATAATATGTACATCACTTATCATCTGTAGCTCACATTTAATCTGTATATCACTTATAATCTGTAGATCAAATATAATCCATGGATCACATACAATATGTAGATCACTTGGCATTTACTCAATGATACTCATTAATCCCATTCATTAGCATTATATAAATAGGAACCAATTGATATGGTTTTCAAATATTAATACCATTTTGAGGTCACGTGACCCCATGATGTTTTTAATATAGACAAAATATAGATAATGTGTGGGTGATATGTATAGATTATGTAGATGATATGTAGATGATATAAAGTTAGTGAACCCTTCAGAATGATCTGCATACATTTGACCTAAAAGAACATCAGATTTTACACACATCCTAAAAGTAGATAAAGATAACCAAATCAAACAAATGAGTCAAAAACATTAGACTAAGTTATTAATAAATAGGAAAATGATCCAATATCAGATGTCTGTGAGTGGTAAAATTATGTAAACCTTTAGGATTAGCAGCTAATTAGAGTCAGGAGTTTTCAATCAATGGGATGACAATCAGGTGGGATTGGGCGACCTGTTTTATTTAAAGAACAATGATCTATCAAAGTCTGATCCCCACAACACATTTGTGGAAGTGTATCATGGCACGAACAAAAGAGGTTTATAAGGACCTCAGAAGAAGAGTTGTTGATGCTCATCAGGATGGAAAAGCTTACAAAAAAGATCTCAAACCATCTCCAATCCACACCCGAATAGATTGTGTACAAATGGAGGAAATGCATGACCATTATTACCTTCCCCAGGAGGGCCAACAAAGATCATGCCAAGAGCTAGAGTGTAATAGAGGTAACTTCTAAACAACTAAAGGCCTTTCTTACATTAACTATTGTGCATAAATCCATCAGGAGGACACTGAACAACGATGGTGTGCATGGCAGGAGAAGGAGGATGCTTTCTAAAAAGAACATTGCTGCCCATCTGCAGTTTGGTAAAGATCACCTGAACAAGCCAAAAGGCTATTGGGACAATGTTTTGTGGATGGATGAGACCAAAATAGAACTATTTGGTTTAAATGAGAATCGTTATGTTTGGAAAAAATTTTAATCCTGCATTCCAGCATAAGAACCTAATCCCATCTGTGAAACACGGTGGTGGTGGTAGTATCATGGTTTGGGCCTATTTTCTTACATCTTAACCAGGACGGCCTGTCACCGTGGAACCATAAATTCTGAATTATAACAGCAAATTCTTAAGGAAAATGTCAGAACATTTGTCCGTGAGCTGGATCTCAAGAGAACGTGGGTCATGCACACAAGATGTTCTACCAAAGAATGGTTAAAGAAGAATGAAAATAAAGTTCTGAAATGGCCGAGTCAAAGTCCCGACCTTAATCCCATAGAAATTTTGCAGAAGTACCTGAAGCGAGCAGTTCATGGGAGGGAACCACCAATATAGTAGGCTGATGCAGTATTGTACAGAGGAATGGGCTACAATTCCTCCAATCCGATGTGCAGGACTAATCAACAATTACCAAAAACCTTTAGTTGCAGTTATTGCTGCACATAGGGGTCACACCAGATACTGAAAGCAAAGGTTCACATACTTTTACCACTCACAGACATGTGATATCAGATCATTTTCCTCAATAAATATATGATGAAGTCTAACATTTTTGACTCATTTGTTTGATTTAGTTAGCTTTATCTACCTTTAGGAGATGTGTAAATTTTTTTTATCTAGGTCTAGGTCAAATTAATGCCGAAATATAGAAAATTCTGAAGGGCTCACAAACCTTCAAGCACTACTCTATCAGTATGGAGGATATATAGATGATATTTCAGCATGGAGGATATATAGATAAAGTTTCTGTATCGAGAGTATAAAGACAATGTGTCAGTATGGACAATAAATAAATTATATTTCTGTATGGAGGTCATATAGGTGATGTGTCAGTATGGAGGATATATATAGACGATGTTTCAGTATGGACGATATATAGACGATGTTTCAGTATGGAGGATATATAGATACAATTTATGTTTTGAGAGTATAAAGACGATGTGCCAATATGTACAATATATTGATGATGTTTCTATATGGAGGTCATATAGATGATGTTTCGGTATGGGGGATATATAGATGATGTTTCAATATGGAGGCTATATAGATGCTGTTTCTGTATGGAGCTCGTATAGACTATGGTTCAGTATGAGGATATATAGATGATATTTCAATATGTATGATATATAGACATCCATGTTGCTGCGTGGAGGATATACTGTATATACAGTGTTGCAATATATCCCATGTAGACAGTGTTTCAATATGGAGAATATATAGATCAGGGTTCAATATAAACTTTTTTTAGTGTAGAAGATACATACGAGGTACATATGTAGGTGATGTATCAGTGCGGAGAATATAAAGACAATCAGTATACATATTATCTAGACCAGGCATGCTCAACCTGCGGCCCCCCAGCTGTTGCAAAACTACAACTCCCATCATTCCTCATCAGCCTACAGTTAACAGCCTACAGCAGGGCATGGTGGGAGTTGTAGTTTTACAACAGCTGGAGGGCCGCAGGTTGAGCATCCCTGATCCAGACAATGATCCAGTATGAAGGATATGTACACAATGTTTCAGTACAGAGAATACATAGATGGAGACAATGTTTTGGTGTGAAGGACACAAAGATCACGTATCAGTACAGATATTATCTTGACAATGATTCAGTGTGTAGGCTATACAGGCTGTATCTAACATGGCCGACGGTCAGAATATCTGTTAATAGGTGCACTCACACGTAGCCGTTAAAACGCTTCCTGTCGTAATCATCAAATATCGGCCTCCAGGCATAAATGTTTACGACTCCGACAGCGATAGTGATCATCAGCATGAGGGTGAGCTTCACCATGTGGCTGACCTGAACCAACATGATGGTGGCGATCAGAGCCAGGATGGCAATGTAGCTGTAATATTTGGGGTTCTCCACGCAGCCCCAAGATTGAGATGGCAGGGTGCTGTTAATGGAGGGGGAGTAGTACTGCAGACAGCTGAGCTGTGGACGAAACACAAGAGTCATGAGAAACATCAGTGATCTGCTCCAGGACAGAGAGCCACAGATATGTCCTTTCTTACCATATCCACAATATCCGCCATAGTTAGAATAAAAATGGCCGACATTGCCCAAGTATTTCTCGCCCATCTGGTCCGGTCTATCCAGGTGGAAAATGCAACCAACTTTTTAGGGAAAACCTGTAAAAACAGGAAGAAGACAAACGTCCTGTGACAGATTCTTCAGCCTTACCCACGTCAGATGTTCTTTATTTTACCCCATGAGACCTGAATGATTAGACCTCCTAATACATACAGAAGGTTTCTTACCCTGGGGAAGATGGCTGCCAGCGAACAGATGGTCAAAACCAAGAGAAGGATTTCCCCAATTACAAACGTTACATAGTTGGCGACCAACCTGAGAAGGCATGAAGACAATTGGCAGTGTTATCAGGTCACTGTGGATGTCCCTGTTATCAGGTCACTATGGTTGTCAGTGTTATTAGGTCACTGACGTTGTCACTGTTATGGGGGCACTGTGGATATCACTGTTATGGAGGCCCTGTGGATGTCACTGTTATGGGGGCGCTGTGGATGTCACTGTTATGGGGGCACTGTGGATGTCACTGTTATGGAGGCACTGTAGATGTCACTGTTATGGGGGGCACTGTGGATGTCACTGTAATGGGGGCACTGTGGATGTCACTGTTATGGGGAGCACTGTGGATGTCACTGTTATGGGGGCACTGTGGATGTCACTGTTATGGGGAGCACTGTGGAGGTCATTGTTATGGAGGCACTGTGGATGTCACTGTTATGGAGGCACTGTGGATGTCACTGTTATGGGGGCACTGTGGATGGCACTGTTATGGAGGCACTGTGGATGTCACTGTTATGGGGGCACTGTGGATGTCACTGTTATGGGGGCACTGTGGATGTCACTGTTATGGGGGCACTGTGGATGTCACTGTTATGGGGGCACTGTGGATGGCACTGTTATGGGGGCACTGTGGATGTCACTGTTATGGAGGCACTGTGGATGTCACTGTTATGGGGGCACTGTGGATGTCACTGTTATTGAGGCACTGTGGATGTCACTGTTATGGGGAGCACTGTGGAGGTCATTGTTATGGAGGCACTGTGGATGTCACTGTTATGGGGGCACTGTGGATGTCATTGTTATGGGGGCACTGTGGATGTCACTGTTATGGAGGCACTGTGGATGTCACTGTTATGGGGGCACTGTGGATGGCACTGTTATGGGGGCACCGTGGATGTCACTGTTATGGGGGCACTGTGGATGTCACTGTTATGGGGGCACTGTGGATGTCACTGTTATGGGGGCACTGTGGATGTCACTGTTATGGTGGCACTGTTGATATCCCTGTTATGGGACCACTGTGGATGTCACTGTTATGGGAGCACTGTGGATGTCACTGTTATGGGGGCAGTGTGGATGTCACTGTTATGGGGAGCACTGTGGATGTCACTGTTATGGGGGCACTGTGGATGTCACTGTTATGGGGAGCACTGTGGAGGTCATTGTTATGGAGGCACTGTGGATGTCATTGTTATGGAGGCACTGTGGATGTCACTGTTATGGGGGCACTGTGGATGGCACTGTTATGGAGGCACTGTGGATGTCACTGTTATGGGGGCACTGTGGATGTCACTGTTATGGGGGCACTGTGGATGTCACTGTTATGGGGGCACTGTGGATGTCACTGTTATGGGGGCACTGTGAATGGCACTGTTATGGGGGCACTGTGGATGTCACTGTTATGGAGGCACTGTGGATGTCACTGTTATGGGGGCACTGTGGATGTCACTGTTATGGAGGCACTGTGGATGTCACTGTTATGGGGAGCACTGTGGATGTCACTGTTATGGGGGCACTGTGGATGTCACTGTTATGGGGGCACTGTGAATGTCACTGTTATGGGGGCACTGTGGATGTCACTCTTATGGGGGCACTGTGGATGTCACTGTTATGGGGGCACTGTGGATGTCACTCTTATGGGGGCACTGTGGATGTCACTGTTATGGGGGCACTGTGGATGTCACTGTTATGGGGCACTGTGGATGTCACTGTTATGGGGGCACTGTGGATGTCACTGTTATGGGGGCACTGTGGATGTCACTGTTATGGGGGCACTGTGGATGTTACTGTTATGGGTCAGCAGGACTTATTTTGGGGGAAGGGAGTATTTCATTTTGGGGTTCATTATTTTTGGCCGACTATTGTTAAAACATTGTCACATCTGAAGGGTGGTGCAGATTTTTGTGGGTCAGAAATCACCATTTTGGTGCTGCAGACTGAGATACAGCATGAGATACAGCTGAGAAGTCTGAGCTTCTGAGGTCATGTGAGGTATGTCTGGAGCTGCCCTTTAAGAGGATGTATCTCAGCCCCTCAGTGACAGGTCATGCATACATATTTCCAGACTGGTGAGTGGACTTACATGGGGTCTATGAGCATCTGGACCACGGCCGTGAAGAAGAGGACAACACAGGAACAGCTGAAAGCCGCGCCACTTTGCTTCTCCTTCTCCACGGAGAAGCGGGTTTCCATTTCCGGGTTGATGAATCTCATGGACAGGCGGTAGGTGTACTTCCCTTTCAGGCTGAAGAGACATACAAGAGGCCATGGTTTGAGATTTGTCACAGTTCCGCCCAGGTTCTACCAACCAAAGCTAAAAAAAAAAATACGAGGGTGCTACAAAAGTTCCAGATGGGTCGTCCTTATCTGGGTGGTGGCCCCCTAGGTTCAGCTGTTTAGGAATAATGGTCCCCTATTGGCTAATTGTACATTGGACTGACGAATAGTTACGTTTTATAATATCCCACCCCCTTATGTAGCATCTTACTGACGCGGGGCACAAAATCCCAGTGAATCTCATACATTCCTATTTTCTTCTCTGTACTGGTGTCATCACCAGTGGTAGAAGAAGGAGGCCGAATGGCAAAAATAAAACAGGGCCCCTCGTGATATCATGACCCAGGGGCCAATTTTGCACCAACGTGTTTGCAAACCACGAGGCTCCTCTGGGGAGTAACAAAGAGGACAGGACCAACCATAGATGGTCGCATCTCTCCAAGGGCCCCAAATGGTCTTCCTCTAAAGAGTGTTGAGGGGCCCAGCATGCAGAGGAATGGGGGGGTCCTGAGGAGGCAGCGAGATGACTCACACTTGTACAGTCTCTCTCTCCAGCAAGGCTTCATTCAGCAGTTTGTTCAGCTCCTGCTCATTCTGCTGAGCGTCAATGACTCTCTCGGCCAAGTCTCTCAAGCGGAGGCGTCTGCGGGGGTTGGGGAAAGATGGGTTCACCACCTGTGATGAGACAGGGAAGCAAACATGGAATCATTGTCATCACGAGCTGCAGTGCCGCATCATCTTAGAAATGTAAAGCTAAGGATACAAATGACATGCATGCTGGAATGTTTCCATACACCGACAGTAAGCAGAGATCTCGACAATGGGGAGGAAACCTATGGTTGCCGGTATCCTTTCTCAGAAGCAGATTGAGGCCAATGACATTGTAAACACCCCTCTTCTCCAAAAAAAGAAAATAAAATAGAGCTATATTTCATCTCGAGGGACCAAAATAAGGCAGCGGTGCGTATGAGATCTTATCCTGCGCTCGTTACATTGTGCAGATCATGAGAAAACCTGGTAAAATTCCTTTAATCTGCCATTATCTGCTGGACGATAGGGATTATGACTCCCTGCCCTGGATCTAGAACATCCGCAATTATAAGAGGATCCACTAGAGGTCACCACACCAAAAGGGACTGTGTGACATAAAGCAGCGAAACACGGGGGATGTGATTGCCAGGGAACTCACGCGGTCAGCCATATTGCTATATACTGTCGTGTTCTGTATATATTACAGAAGCCCTTCTCTTAGCCAGCTCAAGACCAGGCCATTCCCTGCTTACTCTTCATGATCAGAATTTTTTTTTTTAGTACATCCAACTTCGAAAGCCAAAACCTTTTTTCTTCATTTTGGTCATTAATTTTTAAGTCTATTTTTTTCTGTGATACATGGGGGTTTATTTTTATGTAACTTTTTATTTTATATTTTATTTTTTGCTTTTATTTTTTTATACTTGCAAAAATGTGAAAAGGGAAAAATACTTTGGGGGTCATTTATGACGAGAAGTACGCCATTTTTTTGCACTTTTGTCGCAGATTCGGTCGCAAACAGGAAGGGGGCCAGTTCTTCTCATTTATCATTTTCTATGTATGTTTTTTCCGCTGAAAGTGACTTAAATCTACTCCAGCAAGGGAGCTGTCATAGACAGCCAGCGCCTAAGTTAGGCCGGTACCTCTACGTAACTTAGGCGCATCAAAAACTTCAATCTTAATAAATGACCCCATTTGTGCTCACATAAGGTCATAAACATCTGTGGGTTATTTTATTATGCCATTATTTTTTCATTGGTGATTTACCCTGTGATTGGCTGATATATCACAGCCCCTGAAGCTTCATCCAGAGCTGATCTGGGTTTGCTAGGAGTCAGCAGCTCCTGCCCTTCCTCGATACCACTTGATCACTGGGACGGCAATCAGAAGTATTGTGTCCGCTTTCTGAATGGCATGAGCGCCGCGTATACAGAAATGGGGAAGAAATGGAATAAAAGCAATATCTGCCTTTTCTATGGTCAGTCCACCTATCAGTGACAGCCGCTCCCCGCTCCTGCAGCTGCACAATCTCCATGCACCTGCAGGATCAACAAGGTCGTTTTGAAACGTCCTTGCCGTGTTTGCCCAAGCGGTGGTGACTTACAGCTTGGGGGCGCTTCACCACTGACTGCTCCGGCACACATGACCCCCATCTGCAGCCTGACCGGAGGGGAACAAGCCGAAGACCGGAAAATTGCAGAACAGAGCCAGGGCACAGGACCGGAGCTGCAGGGAGCAGATGTGTATGGTTCTGCTTCCCTTACCTGGGGAACAGATGGCACCAAAATGCACTAGGGAAGGTGGAGGCCTGGGCAATTATCTGTGGGATCCATGGAGGCCGCACTGAGCAGCTTACAGGATGTGATCCCAGATACCACAGGACTCCTCAGAGGTCTTATGGAGTCCATACCTTGATGGAGCACAAGGGGATATATAAAATATTGTTTTTAATGTTATGGCTGAGAGGTGTATACTTAAAGGGGTTGTCCCAGCGCAGCCTTTAATGGCGTATCGCTAGAATATGTCTTCAAAATCAAATAGGTGCAGATCCCACCTCTGGGATCTGCTCCTATCTCCAGAACGGAGCTCCCGAAGTAGGGAGCGCACTGCGCATGTGCAGGTGCTCTCCATTTACTGCTACGGGAGTTCCAAAAATAGCCAAGCAAGGGTACTCGTCTACTTTAGAAAGTTAAATAGTCATCGATCAGACATTTATGGCCTATCCTACTGAAACCCTTGTAAAATGTCCTGAAACGACATGGGGACTCACTCTGGTGTCCAGCTCCTCGTTCTCGTCCGGGGTGGTGCAGGTGGTGTGGATGCTGCCGTTGCACTCCTTGGTGTTGATCAGCTGCGGCGAGTTTCCATGTGATGACGTCAGCGACAGCTTCTGAACAGAACGAGAATCCAAAGAGCAATGTCACCAATTGGCATGCTAAGCCACACCCACAGTAAGCCACACCCAGTCCAGTTAACCACTCCCACTTCTACCTATAGAAACCCGACCATCATCATGACCACTAGGGGGTTATGTGTTCAATTTCTGTTCTAAAGATGGAGCTAGATTCAGCAAAAATGTACCTGATCAGTTAATATTTCCTAAATTTTCCAACCCTATGGCCTAAACAGTCCCAGAAAGGATCCTCGGGGGCAGTACAGAAACAGCAGTGAGACTTACCACTCCATTTATGCCATTCTTATTTACTGGCTGCTTAGGGACGACCACCAGGTAAGTGATGATGCCCTTCTCTCGCAGGTAGTCGCACCGTGTGCCCCCTTCTCCAGGCTCCACATCAAACTCCCCCTTCAGACAGTCGTATGTGCTCTGGGAGATGTGCACCCGGCTGTGGTCAGGGAGAGGTGAACAGAGGTTACAGGTTGTGAGATTTGGTCTATTCTTTGGAAAGAGATACCAACCAGGCATTTTAGGGGTTAAAAAATCACCCTCAGCTTTAGGGCAACTTACCCAGGGATTCCTCCAGCCTCCATCTTGTTAGCCAGGGTGACGTCGGTGGACCACACATCATATTGCCACCGTTTCTGTCCCAGGACTCCTCCAATGACGGTCCCTGTATGAACGCCCACACGCATGTCTACGTCCGTTTTTGTTTTCTCTCGCACGTATCTACAAAAGTGAAAAAAAGCACATCTTAGATCAGGAGTAGTGATGAGCGGCAGGTGCCATATTCGATTTCGACGAAATTCGCGAATATTCGTTTCATATTCGTCGAAATCGAATATTCGTCATTTTTCTAGTTATCGCGATTAACATGCGATTTAAATAATCGCATATTGCGATTTTAACTTAAGGCTACTTTCCTATTGGTTTCATATCTAGAATTATAGCGAAGATGACGGATATGACGAATGTATTCGTCATATTCCTCAAGACGAAGATAACGAAGTATTCTACATCTTCGTTTTAGCTACCTATTCGTCAACTTCGCTAATTCTAGCAATCAAATAGGAAGGTTGACTATAGAGACAGCTGTGTTTAATTCGCTATGCGATTTTTTTTTTTTTTTTTAATAAATAGAATAATAATAATATAATATAATATAATAATTTTATTAAGTAATATAATTATTGTATTAAAAAAAAATCGCATAGCTAATTTAACACAGCTGTCTCTATAGTCAACCTTCCTATTTGATTGCTAGAATTAGCGTAAGTTGACTAATAGGTTGCTAAAACGAAGATGTAGAATACTCGTTATCTTCGTTTTGAGGAATATGACGAATACATTCGTCATATTCGCTATTCGCTAATTCTACCAAGCCAACCATAACTTCTGTGCTCATGGAGCGTCCCCATCACCATGGGAACGTCTCCATATACTAAAATGTACTGTCGGATTTGAGGAATTACGTTGAAATCGCAATGCGATTAATTCAAGTTATATTAATCGCATTGCGATTTCAACTTAGAGCTGGGTTTATAATGGGTCAGCTTGCTAGAATGAGAACGAGTTAACGAATATGGAATATAGCAGCAGTGCTAAGTTGAAATCACAATGCGATTAATTTAACTTAAAGTATTCGCATTGCGATTTCAACTTAGCACTGCTAGTGCATAGCTATATTCCATATTCGTTAACCCTTTGGCATACTCCTTCCACAAGCGTCTCGTCACCATGGGAACGCTTGGTGGTTAGAATATACCATCGGATCTGAGTTAGATCGTGAAAACTCAAACCGATGGTATATTCTAACACAGAGGCGTTCCCATGGTGATGGGGACGCTTGAAGCTAGAGTATACCAACACGCGCATACATACCGGCTCCCTGCTGCCTGAGGCACTCTGTCCTCTGACAGGGCACTGTGATCTGCACTATTAACCCCTCAGGTGCCGCACCTGAGGGGTTAATAGTGCGGATCACAGCACCCTGTCAGAGGTCGGGTGCCGCCGGCAGCAGTGCGCCTCCCCCACTATTAAAATCATCAATGGGCAGTGCGCCCTAATTCCCCTCACCAGTATTACAAACACAACTGGTGCCAGTGCCGATCCTCTCATTAAACATCATTGGTGGCCAGTGTGCGCCGACAATCCCTCCCCAGTAATATCGCTGGTCAGTGCGCACTCCTCCTCCTCCCAGTAAAATCATTGCTGGCAGTGCGCCTCCCTCTCCCCCTCCCATCATTGGTGGCAGCGGCAGCTCCGATCAGAGTCCTTCTTCTCAAACTCACAGTTTGAGGGGAGGAGCGCCCGCGGCCCAGCGCAGGTAAGTACAATGCTGACTAACTCAACCATGGCAGCCAGGACTGCAGTAGCGTCCTGGTTGCCATGGTAATCGATCGGAGCCCCAGCATTACACTGCTGGGACTCTGATCGGAGCTGCCGCTGCCACCAATGATGGGAGGGGGGAGAGGAGGCGCACTGCCAGCAATGATTTTTTACTGGGGAGGGAGGGGATTGAGTGCACTGACCAGCGATAATTAATACGGGGGAGGGATTGTCGGCGCACACTGGCCACCAATGATGTTTAATAGGGGGATCGCACTGGCCACCAATTATTGTTTGTAACAATATTTAACTTAGTGCTCCCATCACCATGGGAACGCTTCTGTGTTAGAATATACCATCGGATTTGAGTTTTCACGATCTAACTCAGATCCGATGGTATATTCTAACCACCAGGCGTTCCCATGGTGACGGGGACGCTTGTGGGGAGGAGTATGCCAAAGGGGTTTAACTGTACTGTTTGGAGGGGGAAAAAGACGAATATTCTAAAAATGTCAAAACGAATATATTCGCTATAGTGCTATATATTCGTTTTTTAGAATATTCGTCTTTTTTCAACATCTAAAGTCATGATTCCTCCCTGCTTCTTGCTTGTGGGCCGATGACTCATTGACCCACAAGCATTTTAAGCAGGGAGGAATCATTTGTTCAGATGGAAAAAATGACGAATATTCGATATAACGAATATATAGCAGTATATTCGCAATATTCGCGAATTATCGAAGTTGCGATATTCGCGATTAATATTCGCTATTCGAATATTCGCGCTCAACACTAATCAGGAGTGCATCTGCTATTGATCCATCCATACATCCATCCAGCGCATTGGGAAAGTCTTGTGCTATCAGTTCCCCCATAACGAGAAAGTGAGGACAGAATGTTACAAATCTTTGATAATTGATTGAAAAGGAAAAACTAAAATCTTGCATAGACATAAGTGTTCATACCCTTTACTCAGGACATAAGTATTCACACCCTTTACTCGGGACACAAGTATTCACACCCTTTACTCAGGACATAAGTATTCACACCCTTTACTCAGCACATAAATATTCACACCCTCTACTCAGGACTAGTTGAAGCCTCTTTGGCACTGATTTCAGCCTCCAGTCTTCTTGGAGATGATGCCACAATATTTCCTCACCTGGATGTGAGGATTTTCTGCCGTTCTTCTCCGCGGATCCTCTCCAGCTCTGTCAGGTTGGATGGGGGCCTTCGGTGGACGGCCATCTTCAGGTCTCTCCAGAGATGTTCCATTGGGTCCAGGGCTCTGGCTGGGCCACTCAAAGACATTCCCAGAGTTGTACTTCAGCCGCTCCTGTGTTGTCTTGGCTGGGTGCTTAGGGTCACTGTCTTGTTGGAAGGAGAACCTTCAGCCCAGTCCGAGGTCCAGAGCTCTGTCAGGTTGGATGGGACCATCGGTGGACGGCCATCTTCAGGTCTCCCCAGAGATGTTCCATTGGGTCCAGGGCTCTGGCTGGGCCACTCATGGACATTCCCGGAGTTGTCCCTCAGCCGCTCCTGTGTTGTCTTGGCTGGGTGCTTCGGGCCATTGTCTTCTTGGAAGGTGAACCTTTAGCCCAGTCCGAGGTCCAGAGCTCTGGATCAGGTTCTCATTAAGAATATCTCTTTACTTTCCTCCATTCAGCTTTCACACCCTTTGACCAGTCTCCCTGTTCCCCCAGTATGATGCTTCCACCATCATGTTCACTGTAGGGCTGGTATTGGGCAGGTGATGAGCGGGGCCTGGTCTCCTCCAGACATGACACTTAGAACTGTTCAAAAAGTTCAATCTTGGTTTCATCAGACCAGAAAATCTTGTTTCTCACAGTCTGGGAGTCCTTTAGGTGTTTATTTTGCTTCTTTCTGGCCACTCCACCATAAAGCCCAGATTGGTGGAGCACTGCAGTGATGGTCGATCTTCTGGAAGTTTTTACCATCTGCACACAGGATATTTGAAGCTCAGCCATAGTGACTAGAGATGAGTGAATTTCTCAAAAATTAAATTCGGGCGGTTCGCCAATTTTTTTTTTAAATTTGGTTCGATCTGAATTTATTCGTGGCGAATCACGTTAAAAAAATGCTATTTCCTGGCTGCAGAGATCTTTTATAGTGGTGTAGAACACTGTGCCTTGCAGTAACACGCATAGGGAGTCTGCTGTGGCAGTGAAACAATACTGTGAGTCAGTATGACATGCAGATGACAGGCGTCGCTCTTAGAATCACTGCACACTTCACTTATTTGGGCAGTCACGGGGCCAAAACTGACCAAATACCTCAGGTCAATGTTAGCGTCAAGAAGAAGCGCACTCCTTTTACACCATCGGCAGATGATTCCACATAGATGTCTACAGAACCTGTTCTATTATGTTCTATTAAAGGCTTATACAAGTAGAGCCCCCCCCCCCCAACAAAGTGGAAAGGGTGTCAGCAGTAGGATTGTGTTGACATCACTGATTATTTTACCCTTCCTCTGATCCATCAGAACAATAACCCTAAAAAAACGGATCCTGTCTGTGGAGCATATGCCTTCACTCGGTCAGCATTTAGTCAGTAATCCATCAGTATTGCTAAAGCAAAAAAAAACATGAGTGGATCCAAAACAGAGATGACACGTGAATATTTGCATGTCTTCTGTGTTTTGTACCTACTCCTGATTTTGGCTACAAAATCATAGGACAATTCTGATGAGACCATACAGGCCTTACAGCTGCTTCACAGACAGGATCCGTTGTGCGTCTCATTTTTCCTTTCTTCTTACAAATGATGATGTCAGCCAGACGAAAGACAAAATAGTGGCCCAGTCATGAAGTGGGGAGGGTGGAAACAGCATGATAAGTCCACAGAGTGGCCCTATGAAATAGTGGTGATGTGGAAGCAGCATGAGGAGACCACAGAGTGGCCCAATGACAGAGTCTGGAG
The DNA here is from genome assembly GCA_033119425.1 of Bufotes viridis. Lineage (NCBI taxonomy): Eukaryota > Metazoa > Chordata > Amphibia > Anura > Bufonidae > Bufotes > Bufotes viridis. Next base: position 32,596,269 of record CM065592.1, read on the forward strand.
GTGGCAGCAGCATCAGTAGGGGGCCATAGAGTGGCACAATGACAGAGTGTGGAGGTAGCGGCAGCAGCATCAGGAGGAGGCCACAGGGTGGCACAATGACAGTGTGGAGGTGGCAGCAGCAGCATGAAGGCCCACAGAGTGGCAAGGTGACATAGTGTTGAGGTAGCAGCAGAATCAGGAGACTACAGAGTGGCAAGGTGACATAGTGGGGAGGTGGCAGCAGCATCAGGAGACCACAGAGTGGCAAGGTGACATAGTGTGAAGGTGGCAGCAGCTTCAGGAGAACACAGAGTGGCAAGGTGATATAGTGTGTAGGTGGCAGCAGCATCAGGAGACCACAGAGTGACCTGGTGACAGAGTGGGGAGGTGGGTGGAAATACCAGTACTAGCTGAAGATGGTGGGTGAAAAAAGGAGCACTTGGCATCAGATGTGTGGCATCAGGCGGGTGGCAGCATCAGAATAGTAGCTGAGGCAGGTAGCCAGAAGAAACCGATCTCTTTTTTCAAAGTGTTGGTGTGGCACCATGGATGATCTAGTCTAATGCATCAGGCATTGGTGGGTGGAAATCCTGGCTGATCCACGCCTGATTCATCTTGACAAAGGTAAGTCTCTCCACATTTTGGGTGGACAGGTGAGTTGTTCTTGGTGTAACTATGGCCCCCGCCGCACTAAACACCTGCACTGATGCTACACTACTGGCCAGGCAGGACAGCTTTTCCAGGGCAAACTCTGCCAGTTGTGGCCACAAATCTAGTTTGGCTGCCCAGTAGTCCAGTGGATCTTCAATGTGGTGTGGCAGGGTGATGACAAGTATGCCACCACCTGCTGGTTCAGGTCCTGCTCCAGGTCTAGCTGCTGCTGCTAGTGAGTAGACTCAAGTTGCTGCTGATGGAGCTGGAACTGCTCCTACCCCCCCCCCCCCTTCCACAGCAGCCATGGCAGAGGAACGTAAGCGCAGAGGGCCCCCCGGTCAGACCTGCGAGAAGATGGATGATGGCACAGATAGGCAGCGGCCAACTGACTACATAGGATGTCTCTATAGTAACTCAGTTTGCCTCCCTCTCAGAGGGTGTAAAAAAGGCCCCCATTTTGGACCGGTAGCGAGGGTGGGGAGCCAGAAGTCATTCCTCTGCCGAATGGTGACCCAGAGGGACTCTCTGCTTCCATCTCCACTGCACACTGCTACGGTGTGTCTGGGACCTCTGCCTCATCTTCCTCATCGCCCTGTAGCTCCTCTGGCTGCTCCTGCTCCTCCTCTCCTGTCACCTGGTTAGAAAAACCACCCATACACATTGCTTGTGCTCCAATGTCCTCCTCCTCCTTGAGTTCAGCCCACACAGAGCTCATGTGGCCGTGAGATCTAGGCGACATATCTCCAGTCCCCTGACCAGCCAGATTTACCAGCATCTGTTCCAGGACATAAAGTAGTGGAATGCCGTTGTTCATCCCATAGTCCTGGCGACTGACAAATAACGTGGCCTCCTCAAAGGGCCCGAAGAAAAGACAGGTGTCACGCATGAGCTGCCACTGGCTGACATCAAAGTTACACAGGGGAGTACTCCTGTCCGCTTGGATCATCAAGAAATCGTTTATGGCCTTTCTCTGTTCATATAGTCGGTCCAACATATAGAGGGTGGAATTCCAACGGGTGGAAACGTCGCATATCAGCCTATGTTGGGGAGATTACGTTCTGCCGCTTCAGCTCAAGGAGGGTGTGTTTTGCGGTGTACGAGGGGCTGAAGTGTATGCAAAGTTTCCTGGCCATTTTTAGGATGTCTTGCAGATGGGTGGAAGACTTGACAACCAGATTGAACACATGTGCCATGCAGGGCACATGGATCAGCCCTCCTTGACGCAGCGCCGACACCATATTCTTCCCGTTGTCGGTCACCATGGTTCCAATTTTGAGTTGTCGCAGAGAAAGCCAGGATTCGATTTCTTGATGAAGGACAGTTCCTCCCCTGTGTGACTCCGTTCGCCCAGGCAAACGAGATGCAGAACAGCTGAAGGGGCACTGTAAATTGTCCCTGCAGTGGAGGCTGAGGACACGGTGGAGGAGGCAGAGGCGGACATTGTCGCAGGACCAACGGCGTGAGGCAGAAGCGGCGTCACGTGGCCAAGTTGCTGGTGTGGCTGTGCAGGAACCACATTCACCCAGTGGGCCATAAAGGATAATGTATTGTCGCTGACCATAGTTACAGCTCCACGCGTCAGCGCTGCCGTGCACTTTGGCAGACACTGACAGGCTCAAGGACTGGCCCACCGTCTGTTCTACATGTGTGTGCAGGGCTGGTACTGCCTTTTCGGCAAATAAATTACGGCTTGGTACTCTCCACCTCGGCTCGACACAAGCCATCAGTTCTCTGAAAGGTGCAGAGTCCACCACTTGGAAAGGGAGGGACTGCAGCACCAGCAACTTGGCCAGGAGCACATTCAGCTTCTGTGCTGTTGGATGAATGCACGCATACTGTTGTCTCTTGGCAATCGCTTCGGTGATCGATTGAAGATGGAAAGGACTGACAAGGAGTAGGAGCATCAGGACCAGCAGATGATGGGAAGGACAGACAGCTCCCTTCAGCTGAGGTGGTGGAACCTTGACTGCCTGAAATCGGGTGCAGGCCACTGGGTGATGCAGCGGTTGCTGTGGCAGGCTGGACCACCACATCAGAGCCACTGTTCTCCCAGGCCACTTTATGGTGACTTAACAAAAAACTGCCACACCGCCGAGTAGGTGATTTTACCCCCAACACTCCACACTGACTGACTGCTACTGCCACTGCCTCCGTGTTCCCCTGCACCACTACTTTCCGGGCAGGTAGGCTCCTGCAAAGCGGGTGGTCTACCCCGGGCATGTTTGGCTCCCAACCTCCCACTGCTGCCACCCTGCTGACTCCCGCCCACGCTAGCAACTTACTGGCTCCGCCGCTGCCTCACGGGCAAGCTGCCACCCTCTTCTCCCGATGATGATGAAGCCCCTAATTCACCCTGCTCCCAAGTGCGATCTGCTACATCATCATCATCGAGTACTGTCTGCACGTCACTGATGTCCTCCTCAATAGACTCTGGGTCAGGAGCCTGACCGCTCGCAACACCAGCTCCCACACCACTCTCCTCATCACTACTTGCCCGCCTACCGGAGGAAGCGGCGGATGTCTCCTCCAGATCTTGGCTGGCCAGTTGATGCTGACTGTCCTCTAGTAGCTCGTCCTCGCTGTATAGTGGAGCAGAGCCGACAGCATACAATACTTCTCTGGCTGAGAGAACAGAAAAGGACTGAGGCAGGTTGAGGACAGGTGAGGGCACAGGGCCTGCTCCCAGGCCATGCCAACTAAGGGTTGTTGCTGACGAACCCACCGACTCTTGGCTGGGGGTGTCTGATGTCACTTGGGACGAAGTGGATGACCAAGTCAACCATTCAAGAACCGCTGGGTTGCTGGTTAAGACACGACCGCTAGTTGACACTGGAGCTCAGGCCTCTCAAAGTGACCCCTGCTGCCATGGCCCCTTACTCTGCTGCGACCCCAAAAAAGTCTGTAATTTTCTCACTTCACCACACAACGGCTAATAAGCCCTTTTTTTCCGGTAATACATGCCAAAAGGGGCTTTCGAACTTATAACTGCACCGCTGAACGGCATATAATATATATTTTTGTGCTACTATTACATGACAAAAAGGGCAGTTATTTTCTCACTTCACCACACAACGGCTAATAAGCCCCCCCCCCCCCCCCCACTAATACAAGCCAAAAATGCTTTAGAACATATAACTGCACCGCACAAGGGCAAATAAGACCTGTTCATGGCTTTATCACACAGCACTTGCACCCCAATAATAAGAACGGTTTGCTGGAATTACAGAGCTGTATGATGGCAATTTGGATCCGCAGTCAGTGCAGCAAGGTGTAATAGGATTGTTCCTATTACCCAGGCTGTAAACTCCCTACTGAACCCTGTTCTACATAAATGCTGTGGAATGATTCTTAACTATCCTTTCCCTGAACTTCTATACAGCAAAATAAAAGTTTTAAAGTCTTTCCTAGCACTGTCCCTAGCGCCTGCTGACATCTCTCCCTGCACTAAGTACACTGAAAAATGGCAGAATACAAGATGGCTGAAGCTATTTATAGGGCTCTGACAACACAGGGCTGGCTGCTGATTGACTGCATGCACGGCATTATGGGTGATCCCGCCTTCCCAGAGTTCCTTGCTCCATGTCCTAACACGTGCATCAGCCATTTTAGGAAAAATGCGAAATTCGGATCGAATTCCACTTCGTCATCTTTGATTCGTTCATCTCTAAGGCCCCTTTCACACGAGCGAGAATTCCTCGCGGGTTCAATGCGTAATGCGAATGCATCGCGCCCGCGTGGAATCCGGACCCATTCATTTAAATAGGTCTGTGTACATGAGCGGGGGTTTTCACGCATTACTTTTGCGGTGCGTGAAAATCGCAGCATGTTCTATATTCTACGATTTTCACGCAGCGCTGGCCCCATATAACTGAATGGGGCTGCGTGAAAATCGCATCGCATCCGCAAGCAAGTGCGTATGCGATGCAATTTTCACGGATGGTTGCTAAGAGGTGTTGTTTGTACAAATTCAGTCTTTTATCATGCGCGTGCAAACGATCGCAAACAAAACTGAATGACTTTGTTTGCAAAATCACGCAGTTTTCACTGAACACATCCGGACATAATCCGGACACGCTCGTCTGTAAGGGGCCTAATAGTGACCATTGGGTTCTTGGTCACCTCTCTCATCAAGGTCATGGGGCGGCCAGCTCTAAGAAGAGTTGTAGTTGTTCCAAACTTCTTCCATTTAGGAATTATGGAGGCTACTGTGCTCTTGGGAACTTGTCTGTGCCCATCCCCAAATCTGTGCCTCCACACAATCCTGTCTCTGGGCTCTACAGGCAGTTCTTTCCTCCTCATGGTTTGGTTTTCTTCTGATATAGATTGTCAGCTGTGAGACTCTTTATAGACAGGGCTGTGTCTTTCAAAATCATGTCCATTCACCTGAATTTAGCACAGGTGACTCCAATCAAGGTGTAGAACATCTCATAGATGATCAAGAGAAATGGGAGGCCCCAGAGCGAAATGTCAAGTGTCGTAGCAAAGGGTCTGAATACTTATGTCCAGGAGAAATTGTTGTTTTTTCTTTTTTTTAAATTAGCAAAGTTTCTAAGGTTCTGTTCTCACTTCCTCCTTGTGGAGTATTCAGGGCAGAATGATGGAGGAAACTATGAAACAAGGAGCAAGATATCGAAATGTGGAGAAAGTGAAAGGGTCTGAAGACGTTCCAATTGTATCGTAAAACTGTGCTCGGAGCCGAACCTGCAAACACGATACTTACGATATGGCATCAACCATGGCCAGGCCCATCATGATGGAGCAGTACGCATGATCGTCTCTATAGTCCGGAAGGCCGCAGATACAGTAATAACAGTCACCCAAAATCTTAATCCTCAGCTGGTGGTATTTCTAGGAAACCAAAAGGCACAAATAGTAAGACACTATAAAATGTACACTACATAGACACACACTTATCATAAAACCAATGGTGTCCATGAAAAGCACTGCCACAAGTCCCCCTCCAAACCTGTTACAACCTCAGCTCTGCTACATCTCTACATAAACCTATATATACTCACCGCTGCAAGCTTGTCGAAGCGGGCAAATAGTTCATTGAGCAGCTTTACCAGCTCCTGGGCGCTGCAGTACGAGGACAGCTGCGTGAAGCCCACAATATCAGCGAAGAGTATGCTGTCAAGAGACAGAGACCATCAGGGTGAATATCTGCAGAACATCCTACTGCGCGGACACATTGTACATGAGTGGTCAGCTTTTGCCCCAAGGAGTAGTCAGCTTTTGCCCTAATTAGAAAAAAAATGGCAAAAACGGCGCCGCCCCTGTGCACAGGTTGTGTGTGGTACTGCATCTCAGCCTTACTCACTTCATAGGGCTGAGCTGCAATACCAGGCAACAGGTGTGCAGTTTTACAATAGAGCACCTTGTTACAAGATATAAAGGGGCCCCGCATACCTGACGTTCTCGTGGCGGTACATGTACATGGTGTTAAACTGCTGCAGCTCTTTCTGTTGTTGGTCTTTCTTCATGTCGTTGAGCATCTCGTCTGCAATGTGTTTGGGCAGAATGGAGAGGAGGAGACGTTCCTGCACAAAATACACAAGAGCCGGGATGAGAACGAGACATTGTCCTTGTCTTCTAGGAAACTCGAGCACATAGGGCACCGGATAAATTGAAATTATCAAAAACACGCTAAGAATGGTGGTGGCTGCCGACAGCAGAGGAGGCTAAAAGCACAACTCTGTGTCCACCAGCAGCAACTAGTGCAGGACATGGACACTTCGGGGTTACTTTGGTTTCCGTTGTATGACCTCCGTTTACCAGGGATTGGAGTTGCCCATATCTACCATGGACAAGACAATGAATATAAGATTGTCTACTAGAGATTTCGCTTTACCATGAAATGGACACTTTTATTCAACTGTCCAAAAGGGCTCAGATACTGCTTACCCCGCTGTCCACCTGGGCTCATGAAATGTACATACCACTGTCCACCAGGGTTCATGAAATGTACATACCACTGCCCACCAGAACTCATGAAATGTACATACCACTATCCACCAGGGCTCATGAGATGCACATACCACTGTCCACCAGGGCTCATGAAATGTGCATACCACTGCCCACTAGGGCTCATGAAATGTATATAACACTGCCCACTAGGGCTTATGAAATGTACATACCACTAGCCACTAGAGCTCATGAAATGTACATACCACTGCCCACCAGGGCTCATGAAATGTACATACCACTGCCCACCAGGGCTCATGAAATATATATAACACGGCCCACTAGGGTTTGTGAAATGAATATTCCACTGACCCGGGGATTATGCAACGTACATACCACTGCTGACCAGGGCTCATGGAATGTATATATCGCTGCCCTTTAGGGCTAAATAAACTTTTGTTCCATTGCCCACCAGGGCTTGTGAAGGGCAGGTACATACCACAGTTCACCAATGCTCATTAAATGTATATAGCACTAATCAACAAAGTTCATGAATTGTACATTCCATGACACATAAAATATACACACCACTGCCCAACAGGGCTCATGGAATGTGCTTACCATTGTCTGCCAGGGTTTATAGGATGTACATACCACTGCCCACCAGGTCTCATGAAACATATATATCACTATCCAGCAGTACTCATGGAATGTACACACCACTGTTTATGAAATCCAGCGGTAACATTTCAGTTAAATAAACTTTAAACTGACAAAAATACAGCCCATCACTTCAAGACATTATTAAGGTATTTAATTATGCTAGGTCTAATTCCCATTCACATCAATTTCAAGAAAACATAACAAATCCACCGAGAAATTAATATCCTCAAAACACAAAACTAATCTCGCTATTTCACTTCTTAATTTTAGGAAATTTGTGAAAAACTGTCCAAGCTCCCAGAGGGTCACCCATCTCCTGTGGCAGGATTACTGTATTGTGTACACAAAATACCTCAATTATCTAGCCTAAAGTGGATGACACTAGAGACCTAGATGCCAACTATCAATGTTCAATTCTGAAACAGAGCATGGCAGAGGACTGTATGGACTGATACTCCAGTCTGGGATTCCACGGCACATTTCTCTGCCAGCATAGTTGCATAGGTAGAATCCACGGTGGATTACAGTACCATGCAAACGGACCAAATTTTACAAAACATCCACACAGTGCTAATGTTTTCTGCTCCCAAAAAACAAGCAGGCTCATTCTGCTGTGAGTTTGTAGCATATTTTACACTTTCAATGTAGCAGAACTGAAATCCAATGTGAATTTGTTGCTTAAGTCATTACATATTCTTGTTTGCAGTTAGCTAGAAGTGGAGGTAAGTGGCACAGGCCATAATGATGCAGAACCTCAGGGCCTAGTTCGGGCAAAGACATAGCTGAGCACCACAGAGAAGTAGAAGCTGGAGCTATGGGTAGACTGAAGCCATCTAAATTCTGTTTTCTGAGAGAGGCCAAGACCTGTATTATAACAGGCCCATTACTAAGACCAGCCAGCCTGCCACCTGCAATCAGTACTGTGTCTTGCAAGCAAAGACTGTGTGGGAATAGTATAGTGGATACACAATGGTTGCAAGGAGCTCTGGGAAGGCGGGATCACCATGCATGCAGCCAATCAGCAGCCAGCCAGCCCTGTGATGTCACAGCCCTATAAATAGCCTCAGCCATCTTGGATTCTGCCATTTTCCAGTGTACTTAGTGCAGGGAGAGACGTCAGCAGGCGCTAGGGACAGTGCTAGAAAAATCATTATTGTGCCAAAAAAACGATTTACAAATACAGGGAAAGATTATTCAAGGTGTAGGGAAAGGATAGGGAGGAATCATCCACAGCATTTCTGTAGAACAGGGTTCAGTCGGGGAGGTTACAGCCTGGGTAATAGGAACAATCCTATTACACCTTGCTGCACTGACTGGGGACCCAAATTGCCATTATACAGCTCTGTAATTCCAGCAAACCGTTCTTATTATTGGGGTGCACGTGCTGTGTGATACAGCCATTAAGAGGGTTTATTACAAGGAAATATTTCTAGGTCTTATTTGCCCTTGTGCGGTGCAGTTATATATTCTAAAGCATTTTTTGGCTTGTATTAGTGGGAAAAAAAAGGGCTCAGTAGTCATTGTGTGGTGAAGTGTTAAAATTATAGCCCTTTCACGTGTATTAGTGGCAAAAGTAAAATATATTTGCAGTTTAGCGGTGCAGTTATATGTTCTAAAGCACTTTGTGCCGTGTATTAGTGGAAAAAGAAAAAATATATTTGCCGTTCAGTGATGCAGTTACATATACTGTATGTTCTAAAGCCCTTTTCGGCATGTATTAGTAGGGAAAAAGAAAAAGGGCTTATTAGCCGTTGTGTGGTGAAGTGAGAAAATTACAGCCCTTTTTGGTGTGTATTAGTGGCCAAAAAAATAATTGCCATTCAGCTGTGAAGTTCCATTGTACTACAGCCATTTACAGGGTGTATTAATAGGATAGATACGTACGTCCTATTAGCCGTTCCGCGGTGAATTGTGATTGTTATATTTATTTTTTTGGGGTGTATTAATAGGAAAAAGAATACGTCTTATTAGCCGGTCTGCAGTGAACTGACATTGTTATACTGCCATTGTTGGGGTGTATTAATGGGAAAAATAAGTACGTGTTATTAGCTGTTGTGCGGTGAATTTACATTATCATACAGGCATTGTTGCACTCTATTAATAGCAAAAATAAGTGTGTGTTATTAGCCATTCTGCTGTGAATTTACATTGTCATTCAGTGGTGAAATTTGTTTGTGATACAGCCTTCTTTGGAAAAATTGATGGGTGATTGTAGACTTCCTTTTGCTGTGCGGACCGAATTACTTCGATTAGCCATTAAATGGGGATTTTTTTTTGTGAAACTGTTTTTTGGGGGAAAATTGATGGGTGATTGTAGACTTACTTTAGCTGTATGGACCGAATTCCGTAGATTAGCCATTCAGTGGTGAAATTTTTTGTGAAACAGCCTTTTTTGGGACAATTGATAGGTGATTGTAGACTTCCTTTTGCTGTATGGACCGAATTACGCCGATTAGCCAATTGTTGGGTAATTTTTTTGTGAAAAAGCCTTTTTTGGGAAAATTGATGGGTGATTGTAGACTTCCTTTTGCTGTATGGACCGAATTACGTCAATTAGCCAGTCAGTGGTGAAATCTTTTTGTGAAACAACCATTTTTTGGGAAATTGATGCGTGATTGACAGCAACGAGGGATATGTGTGCAGACCACCTATCACACACCTTGTATACCCACCGAGCCAGCTCAGCACACCTTATATACCCACCGAGCCAGCTCAGAACACCTTATATACCCACCGAGCCAATTGTTGGGGAATTTTTTTGTGAAAAAGCCTTTTTTGGGAAAATTGATGGGTGATTGTAGACTTCCTTTTGCTGTATGGACCGAATTACGTCAATTAGCCAGTCAGTGGTGAAATCTTTTTGTGAAACAGCCTTTTTTGGGAAATTGATGGGTGATTGGAGACTTCCTTTTGTTGTATGGACCGAATTACGTCGATTACCCATTCATTGGGGAATTTTTTTGGGTGAAACAGCCTTTTTTGGGAAAGTCTACAATCACCCTTCAATTTTTCCAAAAAAGGCTGTTTCACAAAAAAATTCCCCAACGAATGGCGAATCGACGTAATACGGTCCACTCCTGGCCAGGGTGTGCATGGATGTCACATTATCAAGGAGGTTGCCCATATGCCTTGTCCATATGCCTGCTTGGGAACCCCACCTATAAGCCAAAGTGGAGCTTTGACCAGTGTCCCCTCTTTAAGCTGTGCAGCATCTAAACTCAGTCCAAAACCCGACCTGCCCACTACACAGCCTCTTTTGCAGCAACAGCGTATAAGCCTTCAAAGCATGCTTAGGAGCGAGTGCATTAGAGGAAGAAAGGCCGCTCCTCCTCCGCTGCACCAAATAGGAAGGAGCAGCAGAGAGGGAGACACACTGTTACTGCCTATGTCCTCATGCACACGACCGTTGTTTGATTCCGTGTCCGTTGAGCCATTTTTCGTGCTTTTCTGCGGACCTATTGGTTTTCAATGGGTCCGTGGAAAACTCGTCAAATGCACCGTTTGTCCTCCACGTTTGTGATTACTGTCCGTCAAAAAAATATAACCTGTCCTATTCTTGTCCGCGAAAAACGGTTCACGGACCCATTCAAGTTAATTGGACCGTGAAAAAATGCGGAGGCACATCCGACTGTCATCCACGTCCGTGACCTGCATATATATTCCATTATCCTGGGTGGAGATATTAAAATGACACTTTTTTTTCCTTCCTTTTTTTCTGGCGGGTCACGGAAACACAACAGAACCAAAAACGGACACGGATCAAGGAACAGCGGAACCCCATTTTGCGGACCGCTAAAAACAACTGTTGTGTACATGAGGCCTATGTCTTATCATCTGAGCTTCTTACTGCCTGGGCAGCAATAGACAGCCAATAAGCTGCTGCGCTGGTGAAGTTTATTGCTGGTGCTCCGTGGTCCAGATGACGCCTTAGGGTGGGCATCCCTATAGTGTACAGTGTTGTGACTGCAGCACTGAAGGGGTCAACTGCCATGATTGGAGTTATTTGGAATTCACGCCTGCAAGATCACCACAAAATGTTGCAGCGTTAAATGTCGTGGTGTCTGAACTTGCACCTGACCATGACGTATGTACAGTCGAGTCCCATTATTTTTACCAGCAGCTAATATCCAAGATAACCGCTGTGTGCAGCACGGACAGCAGCTAGCAGGCTGGGAGTGGCTCAGTAAGGTCCAGGTAGGTTGTCACAGGTATCTGGAACCATGCTGACTCATCTGAGAAGACAACCTTTTACCAATCGGCCGAGGTCCAATTCTGATACTCCCTTGACAATTGAAGCCTTTTCTGCCGATGGAACTTCATTATCAGAGGAGCAGTGACCGTCCGTCTGCTCCGGAGCCCCATACACAGTAGGTTCTCTGATCTGTTGTGTTAGATACGTCTGGTCGCCCCTGGGTAACTTTGGCGGTGATCTGCTCTACTGTAGGGTGTCGTCCAACCTCACACACCTTCACAGCCGACGTTCACCTCTCAGATCAGTGGCACGTGGTGCTCCGTCGTTTCCACGTCTCTTATTCACAATGCGGCCATTTGTCCACTCACCATACACCTTCACCACAGCAGCAGAGAACAGTTCACACTGCGCAGTGTCGAAAATACCACCACCCGGGGCCCGAGATCCAAATATCATTTGTGATGAGGTGCCATATTTGATTTTGCGATATTTTGCGACTATTCGATAGAATATTCATCATATATTCGTTGAAGTCGAATATTCGTCAATATTCTATTTTCGCAATTAATATGCGATTTAATTATTCACGTATTGCGAATTGAACTTTGAACGGGGTATAAAGACAACTTTCCTATTGGTTGGCTATCTAGAATTAACGAATAGAACGAATATAGCGCTATATTCTCTATATTCGCTAATTATAGCAAGCCAACCAATAGTAAAGTTAGAATATATCGATGTGGAACAGCACTCACCAGATCTTGCAGTCTTCCGGAATGCAACAGCCAGCCTGGAGCCCTAGATCCATAAAGGCTCCTATATGTATAGTCCAATGAAAGATGTCGGGGGCAGCATGTCCGGTTGAAATCCCTTTATTTGGGGACTGCTCACATGAAAAACGTGACTACAAAAAGGTTGCTACGTTTCGGCTATCAATCTTGACAAAGGCTATGTGAGAGCTGAAACCTAGCAACCGTTTTGTATTCACGTTTTTCATGTGAGCAGTCCCCAAATAAAGGGATTTCAACCGGACATGCTGCCTCCGACATCTTTCATTGGACTACACCAATAGGAAAGTTGACTGTACCCAGCTCTAAATTGGATGCGCAATGCGAACATATTACTTTACCTATATTTTTCAATAAATAGAATACTGACTCATTATTCTATTTATTGCCAAAAATAGGCAAAGTATTATTTTTCTTTGCGCATCCAACTTAGAGCTGGGTACAGTCAACTTTGCTATTGGGTTGGCTTGCTAAAATTAGCGAATATAAAGAATATAGCGTTATATTCGTATTCGTCATATTCGTTAATTCTACCCAGCCAAACAATAGTAAAGTAAGTTGCATATACCCCGCTCTAAGTTGGATGCGCAATGCGAGTAATATTACTTAATATTCTCGAATTGCGCATCCATCTTAGAGCTGGGTATAGGCAAGTTTACTTGGCTTGCTAGAATTAACAAAGATAACGAATACGAATATAGCGCTATGTTCTCTATCTTCGTTAATTCTAGCAAGCAAACCAATAGGAAAGTTATACCCCATTCAAAGTTTCATTCGCAGTACACAAATATTACGTAATGTAATATTCGCATACTGCAAATGTAACTTTGAACGGGCTATAACTTTCCTATTGGTTGGTGTGCTAGAATTAACGAAGATAAAGAACATAGCGCTATATTCTCTATCTTCGTTAACAGTATCTTATTCTTGGGTTCCGATTGAAAAAAATAATAATAATAATGTTCGTTTTCACGAATATATAGCACTATATTCTAAATATTCGCGAATTAGCGAAGTGCCGATATTCGTAAAAAAATTCTCTATTCGAATATTCGCTTTTAACACTAATAATCATCCCTTCATCAACTCTGATAAATTGCCCCTTTTACCCATGACAGTAACGAGGGATATGTGTGCAGACCGCCTATCACACACCTTATATACCCACCGAGCCAGCTCAGCACACCTTATATACCCACCGAGCCAGCCCAGAACACCTTATATACCCACCAAGCCAGCTCTGCACTTCTTATATGCCCACCGAGCCAGCTCAGCACATGGGACTTCCTTCATGAGCTACACACTGCCGAAAGTAGGAAGTGGTTAGAATAATGAGACTCGACGGTGTAAGTTGTCAATTGTTACTTATTTTCGTGTATATGACCTTGCTTTTAATTGGAGAGGTCACGATATCTTCTGTGTTTGGGTCATAACTCACAAAAATCATGGACTATAAGTTGTTGGAGTGAAGGAATCTTACTCTACATTCTTTTCTGCTCCTCTGTAAATCCATTGCCTCCGAACATTCGCAGCAGCTGCTAACAAGTTAATATCAGATTTTTCAGGATGAATACTAAGTAGGACAAGATAGAATTGCAGCTTAAAAAAAACAAGATATCTGTGGCCAAATCCGGCAGAGTGCCAGCTGCTCAGTACTCGGGCCCAGCTGCCGGACCTGCCTGTATATGGACAAAGTCATAATCGTCATGCAGAGAGAAGGAACAGGACAACGAAACCCAAATGTCTTCTGTAACCAGAAACCCCCAGAAACAAGGCCTTTACAAATGACATGATCAGTCGGGGCCCGTTGGAGAACGAGGTCACAATGGGTTCCATCAACGGCCTAGAGAAAGCTGGGCCCCATAGTAAATTTCTTAATGGGCCAGCCAACCATACAATAGTGCTGCGCTCTTAGTGGCCCTTCACGGTAGTGCTGCCCACTTAGTGCCTGCCTCACAGTCGTTATATACCCTTAGTGCCCCCAGACAGTAGTTATATCTCTGTTGTGCACCCACACAGAAGTTGTGCACCCATATAGTAGGTATGCCCCCTTAGTGCCCCCACACAGTAGTGCTCCCCCTTACTGCTCACATACAGTAGTTGTGCCCCCATAGTGCCCCCACACAGTAGTGCTCCCCCTTACTGCCCACATACAGTAGTTGTGCCCCCATATAGTAGGTATGCCCCTTTAGTGCCACCACACAGTACTGCTCCCCCTTACTGCCCCCATACAGAAGTGAAGCCCATGTGGTGTAATTAATATAAAAAAAGGTAATACTCACCTAGTTCTGTTCCCCTGCTGAACGGAACACATCTCCTTTCCCCCCAGCAGGTGCGATGCAGTGACGTCATCACGCCTGCTGACCTGAGAGAGCGCATGGACTGAGGACAGGCCGGAGAGTGATCCTCATCAAATCTACTGAGGAGAGCATAGGCGGGGGAATGAGGCCCATATAATAATGGATAACAGTAACCCATTACGGCTCAGACCCCCCTGCGGGCCCTAGTGTGGCCACTGCCTCCATATGTATCCCAACCTTCACTTGAGAATACAAGATGTTTATCCAGATTGCAACCCCATTGGGACCTCACATCACCCCAGATTTGTTTGGATCATGCAAGAGGCTCCTCACCTAGTGCCGGCTCAGCCTCCATCTCTGCCATGAATGGGGGGGGGGGGGGGTCATGTGAAACTAGTTTTTGTGAAGTAATGAAGTAGGAACTATACATGGACTTTCTAAAGTATTTGATAGTGTCCCTCACATTAGAAGGCATGCCCATTGGTATAGATAGTGCCACTTGTAATTGCATCGTAAGTGGACCACATGTGAAGTGTATAGTGGGACAGCAGTACCCCAGAATAGCTTTTCCCTCTGAGGGAGGAGCCTTCTAGTCAGGATTGCATCAGCCACTTCAGTTTTAACTCTGCCTGCGATGCAGGGTAGATGCTAGTTCAGCTCCAGGAGAAACATCATTCCTGACATCCCGCACGTCCACCGATCAGCTGTTTTGGGGAGCCACCAGAATAGGAAACTACAGAGTGGACAGGAGCCTGGATATGCCGTTCTCCTACATTAGCTAACTTCCATAGCCTAAACTTGCTGGGACTTGTAGTTCTCTCTTCTTACACACGGCCCTTTCTTAGACCGCAATCACATTTATTTTAGTTAATCTAACAGGCTTCCCGTGTCAACCATATGGTGGATACGGTATATAGAGAGTGCTCAACATGATTGGCGACTAGAGGGTGGGCGTTAGAGAAGCGGAAAAGGGGAGTGGCTTTAAAAAATGGGAGTGGTCTGTAAAAAAGGGGCATGGTCTATGTCCAAAAATTTGCACAGCGCTAAAAAAAAATTAACGTAAATTTTCAAAAGTTGGCAATTTTCTGTTGCTATAAAACTCACATCTAGCTTCTACAGAACCGTACATACACCAATACGAGGGAAGAAAAGTGACCGCACCGGCTGCACACAGAGGATTTCGTGGGTCACTTGAATTTTGCACGATTTTATTTTCTCTACACCCACCACCCATATGTCCAGAATGTTCCCACTGTTGCTCGGAAGAAATGGAAGCCAGTGATCCAGAAACTAGGAGAAGTTTAAAGCCTTGTGCTCATCTGGAAAAGGAGCCTATCCAGGCCTCTCGTCTCATCTCTGAGCTCGATTCTGTGTTTCTGTCTATTATCAACATCATTATCGTCTAAGTGTATCCGGACCGCTAAACACCAGCACAATAATCTCATTAGATTCTGAAATAACCTCTCAGAGTAATCAAAATATTCCCACTGTACCCAGCCCTGGTAACAGCGCCTCTCCCAACCTGCAGGACGGGTCCCCGAGGCATCACCATGTGTCAATCCAGAGACGACTGTAACAAGCAGCAAACACCGCTATAATACTGACATCACAGGCAAAATTAAGTGCTATATCTGTTCTACTGATGATAGGGGGCAGTATTATAGTAGTTATATTCTTGTACATAGGAGGCAGTATTATAGTAGTTATATTCTTGTACATAGGGGCAGTATTATAGTAGTTATATTCTTGTACATAGGAGGCAGTATTATAGCAGTTATATTCTTGTACACAAGAGCAGTATTATAGTAGTTATATTCTTATACATAGGAGCAGTATGATAGTAGTTATATTCTTGTACATAGGAGCAGTATTATAGTAGTTATATTCTTGTACATAGGAGGCAGTATTATAGTAGTTATATTCTTGTACATAGGAGGCAGTATTATAGTAGTTATATTCTTGCACATAGGAGCAGTATTATAGTAGTTATATTCTTGTACATAGAAGCAGTATTATAGTAGTTATATTCTTTGTCAATTATCTTTTTATTGAGACAAATAAGCAAATAGGTTACAACACTACCTTGACAACCTCAGCAGAGGAATCATAGGCAGAAAAAGGCACATATGAGCACAGAGGTTATCAAAGAAAAATAAAGAAAGCCCATTTCACCAAAAATACACGACTTAGCAGTGACAAATATAAAGACGGACATTAATAGTCAGGTATTAATGGGGGGGGGGGGGGGGAGGCCCAGCGACCAAGGAAGGGACAACTGTTACTTGAGCCCTCCTGGTCCCACGCACCTATAACACAAAGACTCAAGGCAAGGAAAAAAGCAATCCTGTAGTTTCATGTCAAACAGAAATAGTCGCAATCAATAAGAACATACATGTCCAGATATGATATCCAGTTACTACCCCACACGAATTGGGAGAGAGGGGGTAGGTTGCCCATATTTCCCTCTGTATTTCAACCATGGTGCCCATAAGCGCATGAATCTCCCATGGTCCCGAGCTTCCCAACTAGCTAGCTCCTCCATACGACAGATATGGTCAACCTTATTCTCCCAGTGAGAGACTGCGGGTGGTTCAGGGTCAAGCCAGCGGGCCGGTATTAGGAGTCTAGCTGCCTGAATCAGGTGAGCGGCTAGGTTGTGTCTGGAGGGAGTAAAAGAAGGAGTAGGTAGCCATAAAAGCACAAGCTCAGGTATCAACGAAAGCGGGGTGTCACTATCTTATTGACAATGGTCAAAAAACTTGATCCCAAAATGGTCTAATAACGGGACAGGACCAGAAAATATGATAGTAGTTATTTTCTTGTACATAGGAGCAGTATTATATTAGTTATATTCTTGTACATAGGAGCAGTATTATAGTAGTTATATTCTTGTACAAAGGAGCAGTATTACAGTAGTTATATTCTTGTACATAGGAGCAGTATTATTGTAGTTATATTCTTGTACATAGAAGGCAGTATTATAGTAGTTATATTTTCGTACATAGGAGCGGTATTATACTAGTTATATTCTTGTAAATAGAAGCAGTATTATAGTAGATATATTCTTGTACATTGGAGCAGTATTATAGTAGTTATATTCTTGTACATAGGAGCAGTATTATTGTAGTTATATTCTTGTACATAGAAGGCAGTATTATAGTAGTTATATTCTTGTACATAGGAGCAGTATTATAGTAGTTATATTCTTGTACATAGGAGCAGTATTATAGTAGTTATATTCTTGTACATAGGAGCGGTATTATACTAGTTATATTCTTGTAAATAGGAGCAGTATTATAGTAGATATATTCTTGTACATTGGAGCAGTATTATAGCAGTTATATTCTTATACATAGGAGCAGTATTATAGTAGTTATATTCTTGTACATTGGAGCAGTATTATAATAGTTATATTCTTGTACATAGGAGTAGTATTATAGTAGTTATATTCTTGTACACAGGAGCAGTATTATAGTAGTTATATTCTTGTACATAGGAGCAGTATTATAGTAGTTATATTCCTGTACATAGGAGCAGTATTATAGTAGATATATTCTTGTACATAGAAGGCAGTATTATAGTAGTTATATTCTTGTACATAGGAGCAGTATTATAGTAGTTATATTCTTGTAAATAGAAGCAGTATTATAGTAGATATATTCTTGTACATTGGAGCAGTATTATAGTAGTTATATTCTTGTACATAGGAGCAGTATTATAGTAGTTATATTCTTGTACACAGGAGCAGTATTATAGTAGTTATATTCTTGTACATAGGAGCAGTATTATAGTAGAGATATTCTTGTACACACGAGCAGTATTATAGGAGATATATTCTTGTACACAGGAGCAGTATTATAGTAGTTTTATTCTTATACGTAGGAGCAGTATTATAGTAGTTATATTCTTGTACCTAGGTGCAGTATTATATTAGTTATATTCTTGTAAATAGGAGCAATATTATAGTAGTTATATTTTTGTGCATAGGGGGCAGTATTATAGTAGTTATATTCTTGTACATAGGAGGCAGTACTATAGTAGTTATATTCTTGTACATAGGAGGCAGTATTATAGTAGTTATATTCTTGTACATAGGAGGCAGTATTATAGTAGTTATATTCTTGTACATAGGAGCAGTATTATAATAGATATGTTCTTGTACATAGGAGGCAGTATTATAGTAGTTATATTCTTGTACATAGGAGCAGTATTATAGTAGATATGTTCTTGTACATATGAGGCAGTATTATAGTAGTTATATTCTTGTACATAGGAGCAGTATTATAGGAGTAATATTCTTGTACCTAGGAGCAGTAATATAGTAGTTATATGTGTGTACATAGGAGCAGTAATATAGTAGTTATATTCTTGTACATAGGAGCAGTAATATAGTAGTTATATTCTTGTACATAGGAGCAGTATTATAGTAGTTGTATTCGTGTACATAGGAGCAGTATTATAGTAATCATAGTGTTGGGTATTGGTTGGTGTCTCCATTTTTCTCTCCCAAATGAAGAGTTGCGCGTTGCTAACAAAGATTGAGTCTCATTCCGGCGGTTTTGGCCTCGACATTCATCACGTGGTTACCTATTCAATTCAATCGGAGTGATATCCCATCTTCTGTGCATTGGTCACTTTTACATTACACAACAACATATACATTACGTCTGCTCTCAGGCACCAGATGTAGCTGGAGGACGCCTGACGTGGCTCAGTCATATTCTGTATACCGCTTACGCTGTGCACCCACCGCTGGATATAAGACATCACCAGTCAGAGTCGTCATAGTAACCTGGACAGTGCGGTGTAGGCTTCAGCCTCCATTTCTACCAGCGCTTCCTCCCTCACTGGTCCACATATTAGTATTCAGCGAAAACATCTTCAACGAGACCAGAGGCTGCAAGTTTAAAAATAGGCGAGCCAATTCTGTGATGTAATATATACAGATCCAGTAAACTACTGTAATCCGCCATCTGATAATCTGCTTGTTTCACAAATAGAGTCTCGTACAACCCTAAGCAGTGAGGACCCAATAGGTAGCAGATTTGGACTCTGTCGGGCACATGTATCCAATGAAAGCAGCATTGGCATAAGGTATGCAAAAAAAATTGTGCGCATGGCGCTATTTTATTCTTCTGCGACAGGTAGAGAGGGATAAAAAAGGGGTCCTGGTAATTTTAGACTTGCTGCAATTTCTTTAATTGACTGACGCAAAATCTTGACGTCCGTGAAATGTTGTGTGTGTGGAAGCGGTATGTCGCGGGTTCTGCACAGTGCACCTTGAAGCGCACGCCATCTTGAAAATGTTGCCGTAAAACTTACTTGGTTTTACCCTTGACTTCCTGGTTCAGACCCAAGAAGGCTGCAAAGTGCCGAGTTGAGGGCGAGCATGTGAGTCCCCTCAGGCGCCCTATTAAAAGACTGTGGAAACAATGGTGACATTTCATAGACCTCAAAGGCCCGGGGCTCATTCCAAAACATTTATGTGAACCGGCCACAAAAATAGCGCGCTTAACAGCTGACACACATACGGAGCTCATTTTATAACTTAACCCCTATTTGTCTGCAGCAGTAGCGACTGGGATACATAAACATCATTGTCAGTCCTCCATACCTCCTGTATGACGTGGCTACCTTACCTGGAAGAGCAGAGGTCAGAGAACCAACATTCTCCCTACAGGTGGAAATCCCAAACCTATGAAAGCTTCCAGGACCCACTGGGCCCCGCAAACCTGCCTTAATTACTCATATCTCTGGAGTCGGAATGGGGTTCCTTGGGCCCATCAGGGGAAATTATTCTCAGGGCCCAATCCCCATATCGTAGATGAAGTCTTATTAGTTCAAAACATAAAACAAACACCCTAGTGGCCAGTGATTAGCTCCGAAGACAGCACCAAATACAGTTTTCTCTTGGAACTTTGGGGACCATTATGGCTTTATAGACTGGGCCCAGCAGAGGATCCTCTGGACCTCTGGTGGGCCAGACCGACCCTTCATAATCACTTGGCGGCTCAGGAACCCGGTCATGTGATGCACCTCTTCTGAAAATAATGCCTCCACCAACGTCATATTATTTACAGGTTTCCGGTCTGGTCTACGAATGAGAATGTTAATTCTGCAACCTGGGATAGAGAAAGTGTGGTGGACGGGACCAGAACTATTTGTGTCCCTGGTGGCACATGTGGAAACGCATTCCATTTGCGCTTGCGCCAGGAAGGCGAATAGTTCTGACCTCTTTCAACAGCATCTCCCACATGCTGGGCTAGAGAACTGTTACCCAGACCAGACCAGGAACCTAAAAACGGACGTGATATCGGCATATGCAAGAATTTTTTTGGAAGAGGTGCATCACATGACTGGGTTCCTGAGTGGCCAACCCACACAACTTAGAGACAGTAAGCATATTATAAACTTTCTTCTACAGGCAGGACATGAGTAATCAAGATGGGCTTCCAGTAGGGTGCCAGATGTCCGGTTTTAGGCCGGACAGTCCGGTTTTCTGTCTCCCTGTCCTCCGTCCGGCGCAGGACCAGCGACGTCCACCCTTTCAGTAGCTGACGCTCAGACAGCGCAGCAACTGACTGAGGCGTCTCTCACCCCCAGTCAGTCACTAGAGCCGCAGACATGGCTCCCCGCGGCTGACTGAAGGGGAGTAAAGCACCCTGGCTGCACCCAGCCCACCTTCCATTCAGAAACTTCTTTTCTCTCCTCCCCCCACTTTTTTCCCCGACCTGCGATTGGGGGGAAGGGAGGGGGGTGCTGTGGCTTCACTGAGGTGGGACGTGGCTTATCGGTTTGGGAGCGTGGCCGGTGAGGTCCGGCTTTCTAAGGTGAAGCCAGTGGCCACCCTAGCTTCCAGGGCCAAAATTACCCAAAAACCACTTTAAGAAATACTAAAAGTGACACCCCTTTAAAACTTGCAGAGGTGTAACTTATAGATCTGAGCCTTAAGCTACATTTTGAATGTGTGTTGTTTTTTTTTATTCATGCATTACTCCAGTCACAACAAAAACTTCGCTCACTATTAGGGATGTCCCGATACCATTTTTTTAAGATTGAGTACGAGTACGAGTATCGATACTTATATTTAAGTACTCACTGATACCAATTATAACATGGGGCAGATTTATCAAACCTTGTATAAAGAAACAGCGGTGCAGCTGCTGATAGCAATGACCAAAATTAAAGCTGGAATTTGCTTGCTATGGACAACCCTTTGTACAAGGGTTAATAAATTAATAAATGGGCTTATAACAGTGTTTCCCAACCAATGTGCCTCCAGGGGGATCTGTGGGTGACGCTGCTATGGGGTGATCTGTGGGTGAAGCTGCTATGGGGTGATCTGTGGGTGACGCTGCTATGGGGTGATCTGTGGGGGACACTGCTATGGGGTGATCTGTGGGGGACACTGCTATGGGGTGATCTGTGGGGGACACTGCTATGGGGTGATCTGTGGGTGAGGCTGCTATGGGGTGATCTGTGGGTGAGGCTGCTATGGGGTTATCTGTGGGTGACGCTGCTATGACAGGGTCACCCCCAAATTCCCCATGACAGGGTCATCATCAAGGGGACGGGGGCCACGACGGCCAGTGTAGTGTGACTAATACACCGGCCCCGCTGCTCCTATACAGTATTTATGTAAACCTAAGCTATGTAAAAGTAGCCCGAACTTACTAACTATTGCGGCGCAGTCTCTATCAGCTTGAGCGTCCCTCCATGCACCTCCTGCTCTGCCCACTTTATGAATGAAGGATGCAGGCGGGGCAGGAGGCGCATAGAGAGACTGAGGGAGACTGAGGGAGACTGCGCCGCAATAGTTAGTAAATTCGGGCTACTTTTACATAGATTAGGTTTACATAAGTACTGTATTGGAGCTGCAGGTCCGGAACTTCCGGTATCGGCAGCAGTATCGGTGGCATTTGCACGACCAGAAGTACTCGTGCAAATGCCAGTATCGGTCCCGATAACTATACTGGTATCGGTATCGGGACATCCCTACTCACTATTTCACTGGCTGTTACCTTAAGGCCACATGCACACGACCGTCTCTATTTTGGGGTCCGCAAAAAAACAGATCTGCAAAAAATACAGATGACATCCGTGTGCATTTCGTGTTTTGCGGAACGGAACAGCTGACCCCTAATAGAACAGTCCCATCCTTGTCATTAATGCGGATAATAATAGAACATGTTCTATTTTTTTTTTGCGGAATGTACCTTCCGTTTATTTTTGCGGACCCATTGAAAAAATGGTTCCGTATACGGTCCGAAAAAAAAAAATGGAACTGACACGGAATGAAAATACGCTCGTGTGCATGAGGTCTAAGTCTGTCCTTACATTGCTATAACTTTTCTAATCTCCCAGGTTGGATTCAGCACATTCTGGGGCAAGTACTATATCCCGTGAGGCACCAAAGCAAAGCATACTCTGTACAGACACTGAACAAGCAGGGAAGGACATATCATATGTGCAACCTGTGCAGCTGCATGAGCCCATCCAAACACTAATAGCATTAGCAGCACCCTAGTGTCCATTAGCTAAGGACCCCTCAGTGACCCCTGATTTAGACGTTTGAAGACATGCACCCTAACAATTTTGAAATATTGTCAGTACCTTGGAAAACCACTCCCACATAAGACAAGTCAGGAGGATGTCTAGCTTTTTTGCACCCATGACTTCTGTGGGTATTTAGTTCTAGAATAGATTATTATATCTATTCTACAACTAAATACCCACAGAACACATGGGTGCAAAATAGCTAGACATCCTTAAGTCCTGACTTGTCTACCTTGGTCTTACCACAATCAATATTATTTTTATGATTGGACTGTTTGTATGATTCTAGGAGCGGCACACCCAATAAACTGAAGGTTAAGGTGGATTTAGCCAGGCCAAAGAGCAGCACACTGTCGGGAAGGAAGCGTTCCTTCCTGACAGTCGGCTGCTCGTTAAGTGGAGGTGAAGAACTGCAGTATGAGGACGAGGGATCACTATTGAAATGATAATTTATGTGCCCGCACAAACGACAGGATCCCGTTCATTCATCGCGTGATGAGATGCACCTTTAGATGGGCAGATTGTCAGGAACGAGCGTTCGCAGGAATGTTCGTTCTGGATAATCTGCCGGATTATATTGCCCTCTATATCCACCTTTACACTACATAGGAAATTCTTGGCTAATTATTGTAAAATGCTAAAAGATTAGTAATAACAAAAAACGTAATTATATTTACAAGGTATAATTCACAGCTCCTAGGCACTATTACAACATTGCAGTGATGCACCCAACCGTTCAACACAATTTATAGCAATGTTGTCTTATGTAGCAGAAGAACTGGGCCACCTTAGACATCAGTTCCCAATGTCCCTGAAAATGCCCACAGCATACACACAACAGTACATAGAAGAACATTTGTCCCCTTTCTAGTGCTACTGGAAATCAACACACTTCTAATCAAGCTAATACCTAATGATGTAAAAGGATAATAAACACAGTGATGTCACAGTATAGGGATAATAAACACAGTGATGTCACAGTACAGAGATAATAAACACAGTGATGTCACAGTATAGGGATAATAAACACAGTGATGTCACAGTACAGAGATAATAAACACAGTGATGTCACAGTATAGGGATAATAAACACAGTGATGTCACAGTACAGAGATAATAAACACAGTGATGTCACAGTACAGGGATAATAAACACAGTGATGTCACAGTACAGAGATAATAAACACAGTGATGTCACAGTACAGGGATAATAAACACAGTGATGTCACAGTACAGGGATAATAAACACAGTGATGTCACAGTACAGGGATAATAAACACAGTGATGTCACAGTACAGAGATAATAAACACAGTGATGTCACAGTACAGAGATAATAAACACAGTGATGTCACAGTACAGGGATAATAAACACAGTGATGTCACAGTACAGGGATAATAAACACAGTGATGTCACAGTACAGGGATAATACACACAGTGATGTCACAGTACAGGGATAATAAACACAGTGATGTCACAGTATAGAGATCATAAATACAGTGATGTCACAGTACATAGATAATAAACACAGTGATGTCACAGTACAGGGATAATAAACACAGTGATGTCACAGTACAGGGATAATAAACACAGTGATGTCACAGTGCAGGGATAATAAACACAGTGATGTCACAGTGCAGGGATAATAAACACAGTGATGTCACAGTACAGAGATAATAAACACATTGATGTCACAGTACAGAGATAATAAACACAGTGATGTCACAGTACAGGGATAATAAACACAGTGATGTCACAGTACAGGGATAATAAACACAGTGATGTCACAGTACAGGGATAATACACACAGTGATGTCACAGTACAGGGATAATAAACACAGTGATGTCACAGTATAGAGATCATAAATACAGTGATGTCACAGTACATAGATAATAAACACAGTGATGTCACAGTACAGGGATAATAAACACAGTGATGTCACAGTACAGGGATAATAAACACAGTGATGTCACAGTGCAGGGATAATAAACACAGTGATGTCACAGTGCAGGGATAATAAACACAGTGATGTCACAGTACAGAGATAATAAACACATTGATGTCACAGTACAGAGATAATAAACACAGTGATGTCACAGTACAGGGATAATAAACACAGTGATGTCACAGTACAGGGATAATAAACACAGTGATGTCACAGTACAGGGATAATACACACAGTGATGTCACAGTACAGGGATAATAAACACAGTGATGTCACAGTATAGAGATCATAAATACAGTGATGTCACAGTACATAGATAATAAACACAGTGATGTCACAGTACAGAGAGAATACACACAGTGATGTCACAGTACATGGATAATATACACACATATACCCCAACATACAAGTATATAACTACTATAATACTGTCTCCTATGTACATGAATATAACTACTATAATACTGCCTCCTATGTATAAGAATATAACTACTATAATACTGCTCCTATGTACAAGAATATAACTACTATAATACTGCCTCCTATGTACAAGAATATAACTACTATAATACTGCTCCTATGTACAAGAATATAAATACTATAATACTGCCTCCTATGTACAAGAATATAACTACTAAAATACTGCTCCTATGAACGCAAGTGTGAAAGAGGCCTAAATAAAAATGCACACCCCACTTTTCAGATTTGTATTCATTAAAAATGTTGAAAACCATGTATAATTTTCTTTTCACTTCACACATACTTGCTACTTTGTGTTTGTCTACCACATTAAAGGGGTTCTCCAGGCATTTAACATTGATGACCTATTCTAAGGATAGGTCATCAATATCAGATCGGCGGAGGTCCAACACCCGCCACCTCCGCAGATTACTGCTGATTTGCCATAGAGAGCAGTGGTGAGCAGGAAGAGAGAAGGTAGACGGCACATGCGCACTGCGCGCGCCGCCTTCTCATACAGCTGATTGGCAGGGGTGCCGGGTGTCGGACCCCTGCCGACCTGATGACTTATTCTGAGGATGGGTCACCAATATTCAAAGCTCAGAGAACCCCTTTAAAGCCCAATAAAATAAATTTTAGCTTGTGGGTGTAATGTGAAAAAATGTGGAAAAGTTCAAGGGGTATGAATAATTTTTCAAGGAACTGTAGAAGAACAACGGACAAAGACTTTGATGAAGCTCATTCATGGGATTCGTGGGGCTTTTAACATAAAAGGCCATTTCAGGTCTGGAGTTATCTTGAAAGGGTTTCCTTAGAAGAAAAACACTGATGATCTATCTTTTGGACCACTATGGAAAATCAGAAGAAAGGTCAGGAATGGACATGGTCACATGTGCTCCTCGGTATATCATAACTCAGATACTGGAGTCATAGGCAGCCGTTTCAGACAACCTATTAAAGAGTATTAATACTCCCTATCACCTCTGCGTTAAGAATTCAGAACCTCACAACACTTAATTGTGTGCAGTGTAGTTGGGATAGTAATTTAACACATGGTACCACTTTAATTAACCCTTCCACAACCGCACTGCCAGGATATTGCACAAGCAAAGTATGACTCTGAGGAACCTGAGTGACGTCACACAGTTGCTATTCGGGATCCACCTGACAAGTAGATACCAAACAACTACACCTTGTCATCTCCCTCTTGGCCCAGAGTTGTCTAAATAAAATAATGGCAAGGGAGATCATCACACAACAAATCCTCACCAACAACACGCGGCCTCCAGAGGGAGAAGCCGAAGGCAAGAAATAGCGGTACAGCAGCAAAACTGTCTAACCATGAAATATATACTGTGGTAGTCAGTTCTATCGTCATGTTAAAAAAGGTATTTTTTTTATTAAATAGTACAACCTTTATGACTTATATGATTTCATATCGACACTCTGCTCATTACCACCGCCTGTTGAATAATGTACTTTGTATGTGTAGCAAACAGGAGTGGAGAAGGGACAAGAATATAACTACTATAATACTGCTCCTACGTACAAGAATATAACTCCTATAATACTGCCTCCTATGTACAAGCATATAACTACTATAATACTGCTCCTATGTACAAAGAATATAACTACTATAATACTGCTCCTATGTACAAGAATATAACTACTATAATACTGCTCCTATGTACAGGAATATAACTACTATAATACTGCTCCTATGTACAAGAATATAACTACTATAATACTGCTCCTATGTACAAGAATATAACTCCTATAATACTGCCTCCTATGTACAAGCATATAACTACTATAATACTGCCTCCTATGTACAAGAATATAACTACTATAATACTGCTCCTATGTACAAGAATATAACTACTATAATACTGCCTGCTATGTAAAAGAATATTACTACTATAATACTTCCTCCTATGTACAAGAATATAACTACTATAATACTGCCTCCTATGTACAAGAATATAACTACTATAATACTGCTCCTATGTACAAGAATATAACTACTATAATACTGCCTCCTATGTACAAGAATATAACTACTATAATACTACCTCCTAAGTACAAGAATATAACTACTATAATACTGCCTCCTATGTCAAAGAATATTACTACTATAATACTTCCTCCTATGTACAAGAATATAACTACTATAATACTGCCTCCTATGTACAAGAATATAACTACTATAATACTGCCTCCTATGTACAAGAAAATAACTACTATAATACTGCTGCTATGTACAAGAATATAACTACTATAATACTGCTCCTATGTACAAGAATATAACTACTATAATACTGCTCCTACAGTATGTACAAGAATATAACTACTATAATACTGCTCCTACAGTATGTACAAGAATATAACTACTATAATACTGCTCCTACAGTATGTACAAGAATATAACTACTATAATACTACCAACTATGTACAAGAATATAACTACTATAATACTGCTCCTATGTACAAGAATATAACCACTATAATACTGCTCCTATGTATAGGAATATAACTACTATAATACTGCTTCTATGTACAAGAATATAACTACTTTAATACTGCTCCTACAGTATGTACAAGATTATAACTACTATAATACTACAAACTATGTACAAGAATATAACTACTATAATACTGCCTCCTACGTACAAGAATATAACTACTATAATACTGGTCCTACGTACAAGAATATAACCACTATAATACTGCCTCCTATGTACAAGAATATAACTACTATAATACTGCCTCCTATATTTTCTGATGATATTCTGAGCATTTTTATTTGTGAATGGGACATACTGTGACAAAAAAGATGCAAAACAGTGCGGTGACAAAGCAGCGCTACCCTAGTGGGTGGCAGGACCCAGGAGTCAAACAGCAACCCTGCTGTCAGACAATACCACCCATGGTACTGGGTCCTGCAGCACCGCTTTGTCACCGCACTGTGCTGCGCCATTTTTGTCACAGTAGGTCCCACTCAAAGAGGCAACCTTGGCGTGGTGAGTGGGCTTATGCCTTTTGATCAAAATGTACACTAATGCCTCTTGTACAGCATTCATTATAGGGGGCTGTACACTTTAATATTACGCTGAAATAGCGAGTTTAATTTGATCAAAGCATAGCATTGTTACGCTGAGATAGCGAGTTTAATTTGATCAAAGCATAGCATTGTGGATGTGCTATCCAGTTCTGTTTCTCCCCTTGATATAATACAAGAATATAACTACTATAATACTGCTCCTATGTACAAGAATATAACTACTATAGTACTGCTCCTATGTACAAGAATATAACTACTATAATACTGCACCTACATTCAAGAATATAACTACTATAATACTGCCTCCTATGTAAAAGAATATAACTACTATAATACTGCCTCTATGTACAAGAATTTAACTACTATAATACTGCTCCTATGTACCAGAATATAACTACTATAATACTGCCTCCTATGTACAAGAATATAACTACTATAATACTGCTCCTATATACAAGAATATAACTTCTATAATACTGCCTCCTATGTACAAGAATATAACTACTATAATACTGCTCCTATGTACAAGGATATAACTACTATAATACTACGAACTATGTACAAGAATATAACTACTATAATACTGCCTCCTACGTACAAGAATATAACTACTATAATACTGGTCCTACGTACAAGAATATATCCACTATAATACTGCTCCTATGTACAAGAATAAAACTACTATAGTACTGCCTCCTATGTACAAGAATATAACTACTATAATACTGCCTCTTATGTACAAGAATATAACTACTATAATACTGCCTCCTATATTTTCTGCTGATATTCTGAGCATTTTCATTTGTGAGTGGGACATACTGTGACAGAAAAGACGCAAAAAAGTGCGGTGACAAAACAGCACTGCCCTAGTGGGTGGCAGGACCCAGGAGTCAAACAGCAACCCTGCTGTCAGACAATACCACCCATGGTACTGGGTCCTGCAGCACCGCTTTGTCACCGCACTGTGCTGCGCCTTTTTTGTCACAGTAGGTCCCACTAAAAGAGGCAACCTTGGCGTGGTGAGTGGGCTTATGCCTTTTGATCAAAATGTACACTAACGCCTCTTGTACAGCATTCAGTATAGGGGGCTGTACACTTTAATATTACACTGAGATAGCGAGTTTAATTTGATAAAAGCATAGCATTGTGGATGTGCTATCCAGTTCTGTTTCTCCCCTTGATATATCACAAGAATATAACTACTATAATACTGCCTCCTATGTACAAGAATATAACTACTATAATACTGCTCCTATATACAAGAATATAACTAGTATAATACTGCATCCTATGTACAAGAATATAACTACTATAATACTGCTCTTATGTACAAGGATATAACTACTATAATACTGCTCCTATGTACAAGAATATAACTACTATACTACTGCCTCCTATGTACAAGAATATAACTACTATAATACTGCCTCCTATGTATAAGAATAACTTTGATAATACTGTCCCCTAATCATGTGGAGATATCATAATACTGCTACTAAGGTGTTCAGATGCAGACCTTTTTTTTCTTA
Organism: Bufotes viridis; assembly: GCA_033119425.1. Classification (NCBI taxonomy): domain Eukaryota; kingdom Metazoa; phylum Chordata; class Amphibia; order Anura; family Bufonidae; genus Bufotes; species Bufotes viridis. The sequence goes on from CM065592.1 coordinate 32,626,297, forward strand.
TTGGGGTTATTGCTCGGTATTCACGCTCCTACGTGTTGTCAGGTCCTGCTGACACTGTATGGTGCCACGCACAGTGTACAGGACACCTGCCATCTCTCTGCTGTAGTCTATTTATAGGCCGCTCTCAGGAATACCCATTTCTTCCTCCATTTTGCCTGGAATTCCTTTGAGAGGAAGGCAGAGATAGACGATGCTGCAATCTCGGCACCAGACGGATCAAGGCTGCCTATGAGACCTTGTGTGGTGCACATATCAGATTGCCCCTCCTTGTTGTCATGGCTACTGGAGTATCTGCGAGAAGCTCTGTGTGACTGCTTCACGAAAAAGAGGCCTCACATTACATCCAGACACATATTCAGTATATACACATCAGTAATATACACATTATCTCACACATCCACACACCGCACCTCACATAAAGGTATACACAGCAAATATATAATCACATAACGATATACACAGCACATATATACTCACATAAAGATATACACAGCACATATATACTCACATAAAGATATACACAGCACATATATACTCACATAAAGATATACACAGCACATATATACTCACATAAAGGTATACACAGCACATATATACTCACATAAAGATATACACAGCACATATATACTCACATAAAGATATAAACAGCACATATATACTCAAATACAGATATACACAGCACATATATACTCACATAAAGATATACACAGCACATATATACTCACATAAAGGTATACACAGCACATATATACTCACATAAAGATATACAAAGCAAATATATAATCACATAACGATATACACAGCACATATATACTCACATAAAGATATACACAGCACATATATACTCACATAAAGGTATATACAGCACATATAAACTCACATACAGATATATACTCATAGAGATATACACAGCACATATATACTCACATAGAGATATACACAGCACATATATACTCACATAAAGGTATACACAGCACATATATACTCACATAAAGCTATACAGAGCACATATATACTCACATAAAGATATAAACAGCACATATATACTCACATACAGATATACACAGCACATATATACTCACATAAAGCTATACAGAGCACATATATACTCACATAAAGATATAAACAGCACATATATACTCACATAAAGGTATATACAGCACATATATTATACTCACATACAGATATACACAGCACATATATACTCACATAAAGGTATATACAGCACATATAAACTCACATACAGATATATACTCATAGAGATATACACAGCACATATATACTCACATAGAGATATACACAGCACATATATACTCGCATAAAGATATACACAGCACATATATACTCACATACAGATATACACAGAAATATATACTCACATACAGATATACACAGCACATATATACTCACATAAAGATATAAACAGCACATATATACTCACATAAAGGTATATACAGCACATATATTATACTCACATACAGATATACACAGCACATATATACTCACATAAAGGTATATACAGCACATATATACTCACATACAGATATATACTCATAGAGATATACACAGCACATATATTCTCACATAGAGATATACACAGCACATATATACTCGCATAAAGATATACACAGCACATATATACTCACATACAGATATACACAGAAATATATAGTAACATACAGATATACACAGCACATATATACACATACAGATATACACAGCACATATATACACATACAGATATACACAGCACATATATACGCACATAGAGCACATAGAGCACATTTATTCCCACACACATCACACATACAGTCACCTACACTCACAGCGTGGACACTAGATGAAACAATGCTACCCTGACCTCAGAATATTTCCTAGAACTGTGTCCTTCATAACATCCCTGGTATTGTGTCATAATACCTCAAATACTAAAGTTCTCTGAACACAGAGAAAGAGCATGATGTTAGGAGAGGTCAGGAAAAAGCAGAGGTCTGGGGGGGGGGGCCGGGGTTAGGAGAGAGCAGAAGTCAGGAGAGAGCAGAAGTCAGGAGGGAGCAGAGGCAAGGAGGGAGCAGAGGTCAGGAGAGTGCAGAGGTCAGGAGAGTGCAGAGGTCAGGAGAGAACAGGGGTCAGGAAAAAGCCGAGGTCGGGGGGGGGGGGGACAGAAGTCAGAAGAGAGCAGAGGTCAGGAGGGAGCAGAGGTCAGGAGGGAACAGAGGTCAGGAGAGAGCAGCAGTCGAGAGAGCAGAGGTAAGGAGATAGCAGAGGTCAGAAGAGAGCAGAGGTCAGGAGAGAGCAGAGGTCAGGAGAGAGCAGCGGTCAGGAGAGAACAGAGGTCAAGGGGGAGCAGAGGTCAGGAGAGAGCAAGGGACAGCAAAGGTCCGGAGAGAGCAGAGGTCAGGAGAGAGCAGAGGTCAAGAGGGAGCAGAGGTCAAGAGGAAGCAGAGGTCAGGAGGGAGCAAAGGTCAGGAGGGAGCAAAGGTCAGGAGAGAGCAGCGGTCGAGAGAGCAGAGGTCAGGAGAGAGCAGAGGTCAGGAGAGAGCAGCAGTCAGGAAGTAGCAGCGGGCAGGAGAGAACAGAGGTCAGAAGGGAGCAGAGGTCAGGAGGGAGCAGAGGTCAGGAGAGAGCAGCGGTCGAGAGAGCAGAGGTCAGGAGAGAGCAGAGGTCAGGAGAGAGCAGCAGTCAGGAGGTAGCAGCGGGCAGGAGAGAACAGAGGTCAGGAGGGAGCAGAGGTCAGGAGAGAGCATAGGCAGGAGACAGCAAAGGTCCGGAGAGGTAGGGAGAGAACAGAAGTCCTCACAAAGCAGAGTTAAGGAGGGAGCAGAGGTCAGCACAAAGCAAAGCTCAGGGGAGAACAGAGGTCAGGAGGGAGCATTGGTGAGGAAAGAGCAGAGGTCAGGAGAGAGCATCGGTCAGGAGAGAGCAGAGGTCAGGAGGAAGCAGAGGTCAGGAGGAAGCAGATCTCAGGAGGGACAGAGGTCAGAAGGGAGCAGAGGTCAGGAGAGAGCACAGGTCATAAAGGAGCAGAGGTCAGGAGATAGCAGAGGTCAGGAGGGAGCAGAGGTCAGGAGAGAGCAGAGGTCAGAAGAGAGCAGAGGTCAGGAGGGAGCAGAGGTCAGGAGGGAGCAGAGGTCAGGAGAGAGCAGAGGTCAGGAGGGAGCAGAGGTCAAGAGGGAGCAGAGGTCAGGAGAGAGCAGAGGTAAGGAGAGAACAGGGCCGGAGGGAACAGAGGTGAGGAGGGAGCAGGAGTTAAGGAGAGAACAGGGCCAGAGGGAGCAGCGGTCAGGAGAGAACAGAGGTCAGGAAAAAGCCGAGGTTGGGGGGGGGGGGCAGGGGTTAGGAGGGAGCAAAAGTCAGGAGAGAGTAGCGGTCAAGAGAGCAGAGGTAAGGAGATAGCAGAGGTCAGGAGGGAGCAGAGGGCCGGAGAGCAGAGGTCAGGAGGGAGTAGAGGTCAGAAGAGAGGAAAGGTCAGGACAAAGCAGAGGTCAGGAGGGAGCAGGAGTTAGGGGGGAGCAGAGGTAGGGAGAGAACAGAGGTCCACACAAAGCAGAGTTAAGGAGGGAGCAGAGGTCAGTACAAAGCAAAGCTCAGGAGAGAACAGAGGTCAGGAGGGAGCATTGGTGAGGAAAGAGCAGAGGTCAGGAGAGAGCATCGGTCAGGAAAGAGCAGAGGTTAGGAGAGAGCACAGGTCATAAAGTAGCAGAGGTCAGGAGAGAGCAGAGGTCAGGAGGGAGCAGAGGTCAGGAGAGAGCATCGGTCAGGAAAGAGCAGAGGTTAGGAAAGAGCACAGGTCATAAAGTAGCAGAGGTCAGGAGAGAGTAGAGGTCAGGAGGGAGCAGAGGTCAGGAAAGAACAGAGGTAAGGAGTGAACAGGACTGGAGGGACAGAGGTCAGGAAGGAGCAGAGGTAAGGAGAGAACAGGGCTGGAGGGACAGGTCAGGATGGAGCAGGAGTTAAGAGGGTCTATCTATCTATCATCTCAATCTGCATATCCTCAGTATACAGAATTATTGATTTAAAGAATAATGTAGATAGAAAGACAGAACTGCCATTGAGCGGGTGAATGCATTATCAGTCTGGTGTGCGGGACTGTCCAGTAAAAATCGCAACTCTTGACCATCATGATATAAATAAAAGGTGAGTGCACCAATTGGTATTATCTGGAATTTTGCTTTGATATCTAATAAGTCCTGATTACAGACAAACACAATGTAAGTAAGCTAATAACACAAACAGTTTTATTGTTTATGTATATCATTGAGCACATTAAGTAAACTTCCACAGTGCAGGGAGAAAAAGTAAGTGAACCCCTGACTTGAATAACCTGTAGACCGCCTTTAGCAGTAATCAGCTCCAAAAAAAAATTCTGTACCTTTTAAATAAGATTTGCACATTGCCGAGGAGGAATTTTGGACCGTTGCTCCCTGGAGGTGTGCTTCGGATCCTGAGTATTTTGGGGACATCTTGCACGCACAGCCCTCTTCAACTCGTACCGCAGAGTTAAGGTCAGGACTCAGACCAGGCCAAAGCACAAGTCCTCTTCTGTTTCAACCATTCTTTAGCTGATTTACTTGTCTACTTAGGGTGATCTACATGTTATTATAATCAAGGGTTCACTTACTTTTTCTCCTGGCACTGTGGATGTTTTCTCCATGTAATATAAGACAAGATTAGTATTTAGTTTACGTACATTGTGTTTGTCAATGATTGTGATAACGACCAGAGAACATTTTTTGAGGAAACAGTGCTGAAATCAAGGTAATTCTAAAGGGTTCACTAACTTTTTCGTGTATATATTCTTATATCTATGCAAGAAAAGATACAACATCTCAGAACATAACACAGAATCTGGTATCTTGTGTATTCCGAGAAAAAAACATCTGCCGCGGTCCCTTTGTTAGAGATGGACGCCGCGTGTTCCTCTGTTTGTACAGACACGATGAAACATATTTAGAAGGTGCAAAGGACAGAGCCTGGCAAATAGAGGAGCGGAAAGCGGGCTGTATAATAACACTACAAACAATGGGCAGTCACGAGGCGCGGCATGAGGACACACTGCACCGTCCTCATCAAATAATCTATAACTAGGTATCATATACTATGCAGGCCAATCAGAGCAATCTAACCGGTAAAGGTTCTATTACATGGCCCAAGAGAGCTGGTAATGATGGAAAACGAATGGCTTCATACCTATCCTAGTGTCCTTTTTGCTTCATGATCGGGGCTACATGGGGCTGAATTATCATTACTAGGATCGTTTGTTGTCATACAATTTTGCAATTTTCGGCAGCAGGAGGTTGTGCTGCCAATGAAAGACAGTTTCATGTGTCACAATAATATAGCAGTATAATACTGTTCCTATGTACAAGCATATAACTACTATAATACCGCTCCTATGTACTAGAATATACCTACTATAATGCTACTCCTATGTACAAGAATATAACTACTATAATACTGCTCCTATGTACAAGAATATAACTACTATAATACTGCCTCCTATGCACAAGAATATAACTACTATAATGCTTCCTCCTATGTACAAGAATATAACTACTATAATACTGTCTCCTATGTACAAGAATGTAACTACTATAATACTGCTCCTATGTACAAGAATATAACTACTATAATACTGCCTCCTATGTACAAGAATATAACTACTATAATACTGCTCCTATGTACAAGAATATAACTACTATAATACTGCCTCCTATGTACAAGAATATAACTACCATAATACTGCTCCTATGTACAAGAATATAGCTACTATAATACTGTCCCTATGTATAAGAATATAACTACTATAATATTGCCTCCTATGTACAAAAACATAAATACCATAATACTGCTCCTAAATAAAATAATAGGACTAGTTTAGTACTATAATGTTCAATGTACGTTTTAAGTTTCTGAATTTGTATAATGCTGGAAGGATGAATAATGAAAATGTCAGCTAAATTCCAAGCCTCAGTCATAACATATACAATACAGCTCTTCATTAAACATTTAGGCAGCTCTATGCCATAAAGTTTACATAACGGCAGAGAGGAGCAGCTGTGTGTTCCAGCCGTTCATTCAGATATTGTTCTGACGAGATTAGTAGAAAATCTATACTATACCAGTTTCTATGTACAAAAAAAAAACAAAAAAAAAAAACTACTAAAATACCGCCTCATATGTACAAGAATATAACAACTATAATACTGATTCTATGTACAAGAATATAACTATTATAATACTGCTCCTATGTACAAGAATATAACTACTATAATACTGCTCCTATGTACAACAATATAACTACTATAATACTGTCTCCTATGTACAAGAATATAACTATTATAATACTGCTTCCTATGTACAGGAATATAACTACTATAATACTGCTCTTATATACAAGAATATAACTACTATAATACTGTTCCTATATACTAGAATATAACTACTATAATACTGTTCCTATATACTAGAATGTAACTTCCATTATACTGTTGTTATATACAAGAATATAACTACTATAATACTGCCTCCTATGTACAGTACAAGAATATAACTGCTATAATACTGTTCCTATGTACAAGAATATAACTACTATAATACTGCCTCCTATGTACAAGAATATAACTACTATAATACTGCTCCTTTGTACAAGAATAAAACTACTATAATACTACTCCTATGTACAGGAATATAACTACTATAATACTGCCTCCTATGTACAAGAATATAACTAATATAATACTGCTCCTTTGTACAAGAATATAACTACTATAATACTGCTCCTATGTACAAGAATATAACTGCTATAATAGTGCTCCTATGTACAAGAATTTAACTACTATAATACTGCTCCTATGTACAAAAATATAACTACTATAATGCTGCTCCTATGTACAAGAATAAAACTACAATAATACTGTCTCCTATGTACAAGAATTTAACTACTATAATACTGCCTCCTATGTACAAGAATATAACTACTATAATACTGTCTCCTATGTACAAGAATTTAACTACTATAATACTGCTCCTTTGTACAAGAATATAACTACTATAATACTGCTCCTATGTACAAGAATGTAACTACTATAATACTGCTCCTATGTACAAAAATATAACTACTATAATACTGCCTCCTATGTTCAAGAATATAACTGCTATAATACTGCTCCTATGTACAAGAATGTAACTACTATAATACTGCTCATATGTACAATAATATAACTATTATAATACTGTCTCCTATGTACAAGAATTTAACTACTATAATACTGCTCCTTTGTACAAGAATATAACTACTATAATACTGCTCCTATGTTCAAGAATATAACTGCTATAATACTGCTCCTATGTACAAGAATGTAACTACTATAATACTGCTCCTATGTACAAGAATTTAACTACTATAATACTGCTCCTATGTACAAGAATATAACTACTATAATACTGCCTCCTATGTACAAGAATTTAACTACTATAATACTGCTCCTTTGTACAAGAATATAACTACTATACTACTGCTCCTATGTACAAGAATATAACTAATATAATACTGCTCCTATGTTCAAGAATATAACTGCTATAATACTGCTCCTATGTACAAGAATGTAACTACTATAATACTGCTCCTATGTGCAAGAATATAACTACTATAATACTCCTCCTATGTACAAGAATATAACTACTATAATACTGCTCCTATGTACAAGAATATAACTACTATAATACTGCTCCTATGTACAAGAATATATCTACTATAATACTGCCTCCTATGTACAAGAATATAACTACTATAATACTGCTCCTATGCACAAGAATATAACTACTATAATACTGCTCCTATGTACAAGAATATAACTACTATAATACTGCTCCTATGTACAAGGCTATAAATCACCTAATATACCAGAGTCCACAGATAATCTGCTACTAAACCAGATAGACGAGGCGGCAAATCATCATGAGGTGGTTATTATGGGGGACTTCAGCTACCCATATATAGTGTTGATCACGAATATTTGAATTGTGAATTTCAATCGCGAATATCGGCACTTTGAGAACTCGTGAATATTTAGAATATCTCAAAATAAATTCGTAATCGCGAATATTCGTTTTTTATGCGAATTTTCGCAATCAAGAAAATAATGCCTGAAGATCAGGAATTCGCGAATTCGCGAAAATATGGCGAATTTTTACCCAAATATTTGCGAAATATTGCAAATTTAAATATTGCCCCTGTCGCTCATTACTACCCATATATAGACTGGGAAACTGAAACCTGTACATCGCATAAAGGAAACGGGTTCTTGGCAATAACCAAAGACAATTACCTTTCCCAACTGGTTCAGGATCCGACTAGAGGGACAGCCATACTGGACCCAGTATTAACCAATAGACCTGACAGAACAACAGACGTGCAGGTCGGGGGACACCTGGGAAATTGTAACTATAAAGTTATAACCTTCCAATTGTCATTCAAAAGAGTGTTTCTTCAGGGAGGAACAAAAATACCAAACTTCAAAAAAGCTAAATTTAGCCAACTAAGCGAGGCCATAGGCCTAACTAACTGGGACAAAGTCCTCAAAAATACAGCCACAAAATGGGATATTTTTAAAAGCATCCTAAAATCTAATTGTGAGAGGTACATACCTTATAGGAATAAAATGTTAAGGAACAATAAGAAACCAATGTGAATAAATAGAACCGTAAAGAAAGCAATAAATGACAAAAAGAAAGCATTTAAATCACTAAAACAGGAGGGTAGCGAGGAAGCACTGAAAAACTATAAGGAAAAAACAGAACATGTAAAAAACAAATAAAAGCGGCCAAACTAGAGACCGAGAGATTAATTGCCAAAAAGAGCAAAACGAACCCTAAAATGTTCTTCAATTATATAAATCGTAAAAAGTATAAATCTCAAGGTGTCGGTACTCTACAGAGTAATGAGGGGGGAGTTACAGAGAGTGATGAGGAGAAAGCAAAGCTGTTAAATATGTTTTTCTCCACTGTATTCACTGAGGAAAATAAACTGTCAGATGAAATGCAGAATGTAAAAGTAAATTCCCCATTAAAAGTGCCCTGTCTGACCCAGGAAGAAGTACAGCAGTGTCTTAAAAAGATTAAAATCGACAAATCGCCAGGACCAGATGGCATACACCCCCGTATCCTAAGGGAATTAAGTGATGTCATAGCCAGACCCTTATTTCTGATAGTTAAGGACTCTATACTGACAGGGAATGTTCCACAGGATTGGCGCATAGCAAATGTGGTGCCAATATTCAAAAAGGGTCCAAAAACAGAGCCCGGAAACTATAGGCCGGTAAGTTTAACATCTGTCGTGGGTAAACTGTTTGAAGTTTTTTTAAGAGATGCTATCTTAGAGCACCTCAATGAAAATAAGCAAATAACGCCATATCAGCATGGCTTCATGAGGGATCGGTCATGTCAAACTAATTTCATCAGTTTCTATGAAGAGGTAAGTTCTAGACTTGACAGCGGCGAATCAATGGATGTCGTATATCTGGACTTCTCCAAAGCATTTGACACTGTCAAGGCTGTCTGCCCCGCTGCCGAAGTTAGGTCGGATGACCACGAATAATCAATAAAGAACGCATCGTCAAAAACAAGTTTCGTGTGGTGAGTGCCGTCCCGGCTTTTCCTTCTTCATTACATACATTTGACACTGTACCGCATAAAAGGTTAGTATATAAAATGAGGATGCTCGGAATGAGAGAAAATGTCTGTATGTGGGTAAGTAACTGGCTGAGTGACAGAAAACAGAGGGTGGTTATTAACGGTACACACTCAGATTGGGTCACTAGTGCGGTACCTCAGGGGTCAGTACTGGAGGGGTCACTGTCACTAGTGGGGTACCTCAGGGGTCAGTATTGGAGGGGTCACTGTCACTAGTGGGGTACCTCAGGGGTCAATACTGGAGGGGGCACTGTCACTAGTGGGGTACCTCAGTGGTCAGTACTGGAGGGGTCACTGTCACTAGTGGGGTACCTCAGGGGTCAGTACTGGAGGGGGCACTGTCACTAGTGGGGTACCTCAGGGGTCAGTACTGGAGGGGTCACTGTCACTAGTGGGGTACCTCAGGGGTCAGTACTGGAGGGGTCACTGTCACTAGTGGGGTACCTCAGGGGTCAGTACTGGAGGGGGCACTGTCACTAGTGGGGTACCTCAGGGGTCAGTACTGGCCCCTATTCTCTTCAATATATTTATTAATGATCTTGTAGAAGGCCTGCACAGTAAAATATCAATTTTTGCAGACAACACTAAACTGTGTAAAGTAATTAACATGGAAGAGGACAGTGAGGACAGTATACTGTATATATACTACAGAGGACAGTATACTGTATATATATGCTACAGAGGAGAGTATACTGTATATATACTACAGAGGACAGTATACTGTATATATACACTACAGAGGATAGTATACTGTATATATATGCTACAGAGGAGAGTATACTGTATATATACTACAGAGGACAGTATACTGTATATATACTACATAGGACAGTATACTGTATATATACTACAGAGGACAGTATACTGTGTATATATACTACATAGGACAGTATACTGTATATATACTACAGAGGACAGTATACTGTATATATACTACAGAGGACAGTATACTGTATATATACTACAGAGGACAGTATACTGTATATATACTACAGAGGACAGTATACTGTTTATATATATTACAGAGGACAGTATACTTTATATATATACTACAGAGGACAGTATACTGTATATATACTACAGAGGACAGTATACTGTATATATACTACAGAGGACAGTATACTGTATATATACTACATAGGACAGTATACTGTATATATACTACAGAGGACAGTATACTGTATATATACTACAGAGGACAGTATACTGTATATATACTACAGAGGACAGTATACTGTATATATACTACAGAGGACAGTATACTGTTTATATATATTACAGAGGACAGTATACTTTATATATATACTACAGAGGACAGTATACTGTATATATACTACAGAGGACAGTATACTGTATATATACTACAGAGGACAGTATACTGTATATATACTACAGAGGACAGTATACTGCTACAGATAGAACTGGATAGATTGGAGGCTTTGGCAGAGGAGTGGCAGATGAGTTTTAACACTGACAGGTCCCAGAAAGATTATCAAAATTAGGGTTATTTATATTAGAAAAAAGACGACTGAGGGGAGATCTAATAACTATGTATAAATATATCAGGGGTCAGTACAGAGATCTCTCTCCTCATCTATTTATCCTCGGACTGTGACTGTGACGAGGGGACATCCTCTGCGTCTGGAGGAAAGAAGGTTTGTACACAAACATAGAAGAGGATTCTTTACGGTAAGAGCAGTGAGACTATGGAGCTCTCTGCCTGAGGAGGTGGTGATGGTGAGTACAATAAAAGAGTTCAGGAGGGGCCTGGGTGTATTTGTGTAGTGTAATAATATTACAGGTTACTTATAGCTACTAGAGAGGGGTCGTTGATCCAGGGAGTTATTCTGATTGGCTGATTGGAGTCGGAAAGGAATTATTTTCCCCTTAAGTGGGGAAAATTGGCTTCTACCTCACAGGTTTTTTTTTTTTCTTTCTTTGTCTTGCAGGAAAACAGGCCGAAAAACACAGGGCTTTTTTTGGCCTTATAAACTATGTTTCTATGTAAACTATGTTACTATGTTACTATAATACTGCTTCTATGTAGAAGAATATAACTACTATTATACTGCTCCTATGTACAAGAATATAACTACTATAATACTGCTCCTATGTACAAGAATATAACTACTATAATACTGCTCCTATGTACAAGAATATAACTAATACACTACTGCTCCTATGTACAAGAATATAAATACTATAATACTGCTCCTATGTACAAGAATATGATTAATATAATACTGCTCCTATGTCCAAGAATATAACTACTATATTTGAACATAGAATGGGACATAGAAGTGGTGAGAGCTGGGAGATGCTGCAGATTCCTGCGTGTAGCTAGCTAGCAGTAGATGTGGTTGAGCACTGCAGAGGAATTGAGGCTGGGGTACAGGGGTAGAAGATAGCTTCCTAGCCCCCGCATTCTGATTGCAGCCGTGGCCCAGGTACCGTGGCCAAGACCAGCCAGCTGCTGGTTAGCAATACTGTGTCACGAGGAAGGGCTTACCACCACTTAGGAGAGGCAATGCAGATGGTGCACGATGGTTGCGAGGACGGAGATACCGCAACCTGAGAGAACTTTTGTTGGAGACCATGACCACACCATGCAAGGGAAATGTGCCCACAGGTCATGGATACAGCTGAACTGGACAGCAGCACTTTTAAGATTTCTTAATATAAACCACACTGTCTACATCAGCTACGTCGATTTCCCACTGAGCTTGACAAACATTTGACGGTCATAAAAGGAAAAGAACAAGAGCGGAAAATGCTGAAGATAATTTCAATCTATGTCAGAAAAATGTGAACTATTCTGCATCCAGGACCCCGTATCTCAGCTCTGCACGGCACTCCTTGTAGCTGAGCTCTGCTACCTCCCGGGGGGCCTCATATAATGGTTATATCTGGAATAATGCACGGTCTGGCAGACCACGGAGCAAGGGGTGACGACAGATGATGACTAATCCACTTATAGATTTCATTTCTTGCCTGTGGACTCTGACTCTTAAAGGGTAACTCCGAGCAGGGTGCCGGAGGGTCGGTGCGAGAGGTAAAATATGGGCATGAAGGGTTTCTCCAAACCTTGTGCTCCTAATAACGTCAATCAGACCCCAGCAAAGCTCTACAAGGCCTAATTTATCAACACTGTCTGAGAGTAAAACTGACCCTGTTGATAATAGCCACCAATCAGAGTTCAGCTTTCATTTCTTGAACTAATCTTGGTAAATAAAAGCTGAGCTCTGATTGGTTGCTATGGGAAAGTGAAAGAAGTCCCAGCCAGTAATGCCGCCTACATTCTCCGCAAGTAAACAAAAAAATGACTCAATCCTGAAGAAGGTCAGTGCCACAGAAAAATATAGAGACCAAAGTGGAGAAATGCCAAGGACTATACAATATTTTCATGGGCCCACCTGATGAACTTTATGGGACCAACTGAAGAACTTTATGGGACCTTTTTCCAAATGTTATGGGCCCATCTGAAGAACTTCATGGACCCACCTAAAGAAGTGCATAGGTTTACCTAAAAACTTGCATGGGCCCACCTGAGGAACTTCATGGGCCCACCATACGAACTTCAGGGACCCACCTGAAGAACTTTATGGGCCCACCTAAAGAGCTGCATGGGACCACCAGAAGAAATACATGGGACCACCAGAAGAACTACATGGGCCCACCTGAGGAACTTCATGGGTCCACCATACGAACTTCAGGGACCCACCTAAAGAGCTGCATGGGCCCTCCTGAAGAACTGCATGGGAACACCAGAAGAACTACATGGGCCCCAGCAGTTTCTCAGTGGTCCCAAGTGGTGGGCTCCTCTCTATGATGTCCATATGCCGTAAAGGTCATATGGAGTGAGACTGTCTTCCTGAGACAACCATTTTAATGACATTTTAGTTACAATATGTGCCCAGTTCTTGTGGAAGAAACCTTCTCCAGTATGGCTCATAAAGTGGGATACAGGTAGTAGTCTCCAAATGCCCTATGAACCCATATGGAGAAGAGCTGTCCCATACCAGCAAGGACTCCTGCACCATGTGTGGATATAACAGCCCTACCTGTTGCTGACTTTGCTCTTCCAGATTCAGTTTGACTTCCAGGGATTGACGTGCTTCAAGGAAGGCCTTCCGATGTTTACGGTCCGCCATGTAGTAGGACATGATACCGACAGTGATTGTACACAGGTAGATGGCTATATTGGACATGACCTGGAGAGAAAAAATAGTAAGTTAGACATATTTATAACCAACATCATATCAACAGTGACACAAATGTCCATCTTTGATCCCCACAGTCTCCTTATAGAAATAATCAACATAAAAAGCTGAGTCACTTTACAAACACCTTACACTGCCAAACTAGTACATAAGGTGTGTTATAGAGCTGCACTCACTATTCTGCTGGGGGAGTGAGTGTGAAAATACATTACCTTACCTATCCTGTACTGATCCTGAGTTACATCCTGTATTATACTCCAGAGCTGCACTCATCATTCTGCTGGTGAAGTCACTGTGTACATACATTGTTTATCCTTTACTAATCCTGAGTTACATCCTGTATTATACTCAAGAGCTGCACTCGATATTCTGCTGGTGGAGTCACTGTGTACATACATTACATTACTTATCTTGTACTTATTCTGAGTTACATCCTGTATTATTCTCCAGAGCTGCACTTACTATTCTGCTGGTGAAGTCACTGCATACATACATTACACTACTTATCCTGTACTGATCCTGAGTTACATCCTGTATTATACTCCAGAGCTGCACTCACTATTCTGCTGGTGGAGTCACTGCGTACATACATTACATTACTTATCCTGTACTGATCCTAAGTTACATCCTGTATTATACTCCAGAGCTGCACTCACTATTCTGCTGGTGGAGTCACTGCGTCGTACGTACGTACGTACGTACGTACGTACGTACATACATTACATTACTTATCCTGTACTGATCCCGAGTTACATCCTGTATTATACTCCAGAGCTGCACTCACTATTCTATTCTGTATCATCCGGCCTGCACCTCTGTGATAAATCTGGTGCCGGTCTACACCTCTTTGTGCTCCCAGAGGAGGCCATGTGCATTATAGGCCGGTAAGTTTAACATCTATTGTTGGTAAACTGTTTGAAGGGTTTCTAAGAGATGCTATCTTGGAGTACCTCAATGAAAATAAGCAAATACCGCCATATCAGCATGGCTTCATGAGGGATCGGTCATGCCAAACTAATTTAATCAGTTTCTATGAGGAGGTAAGTTCTAGACTTGACAGCGGCGAATCAATGGATGTCGTATATCTGGACTTCTCCAAAGCATTTGACACTGTACCTCATAAAAGGTTAGTATATAAAATGAGGATGCTCGGACTGGGAGAAAATGTCTGCATGTGGGTAAGTAACTGGCTGAGTGACAGAAAACAGAGGGTGGTTATTAACGGTAGATACTCAGATTGGGTCACTGTCACTAGTGGGGTACCTCAGGGGTCAGTACTGGAGGGGTCACTGTCATTAGTATGTATATACTGTATATATACACTACTGAGGACAGTATACTGTATATATATACTACAGAGGACAGTATACTCTATATATATATACTACTGAGAACAGTATACTGTATATATACTACAGAGGACAGTATACTGTATATATATATATATATATATATATATATATTACAGAGGACAGTATACTGTATATATATATTACAGAGGACAATATACTGTATACATATTACAGAGGACAGTATACTGTATATATACTACAGAGGACAGTATACTGTATATATATACTACAGAGGACAGTATACTGTATATATACTACAGAGGACAGTATACTGTATATACACTACAGAGGACAGTATACTGTGTATATATTACAGAGGGCAGTATACTGTATATATACTACAGAGGACAGTATACTGTATATATACTACAGAGAAAAGTATACTGTATATATATACTACAGAGGACAGTATACTGTATATACACTACAGAGGACAGTATACTGTGTATATATTACAGAGGACAGTATACTGTATATATACTACAGAGGACAGTATACTGTATATATACTACAGAGGACAGTATACTGTATATATACTACAGAGAAAAGTATACTGTATATATATACTACAGAGGACAGTATACTGTATATATACTACAGAGGACAGTATACTGTGTATATATTACAGAGGACAGTATACTGTAGCGGACTGGACCCTGTACCAGAGTCTGCCCCAGTTTCTTGGAGAGGCATGCTTGCTAGCCTCTTACCCTGCGACTATGGCCCCAATGACAGTTGGCATTCACAATGGACATTGCTGTGACCTAATCAACAGTCACAATGGACATTACCTGTGACCTAATCATCATTCACAATGGACATTACCTGTGACCTAATCATCATTCACAATGGACATTACCTGTGACCTAATCACCATTCACAATGGACATCGCCTGTGACCTAATCATCATTCACAATGGACATTGCTGTGACCTAATCACCATTCACAATGGACATTACCTGTGACCTAATCAATATTCACAATGGACATTGCTGTGACCTAATCAGCACCCACAATGGACCAGCCATGTGGGATTGTGATATATCTGGCTGTATGTTGATTGGTCGCTGTATTTTGTGTGGGAGTGTCTGTGTTTATTGTACGGATTGATTGGTTGTATTTCAAACCCCTGTGGGCCGTACTATGTTTGTGGAGTATAAATAAAAGAGGCTGTATGCCCCAGGAGAGAGTGCCTGCTTGACCCTCAAAACGAAGTGTCGTCTCGTTATTGGGGGGGATTTGACTGTATGCTGATTGCCAGGAGTGTAAGCTCTTCATATTGCTTTTCCTGTTCGGCTGCTTCCAGGGTTCGTGTGTCTCTTGTTCGGAAGTTGGTGAATTCGTGTGGTTTGCAGTTCGGGAAGTTGGTGATTGCAGTAGCTGCTGGTCAATCTGGAAAAGGGAATATCGCCTAAACGGAGTTGTGTGCGTAACGGTCCGTTACATTTGGTGGCAGGCGGCGGGATCATTTCCACAGCCCAGAAGGACATCTACAGGGCAACACCATTCCTTGGATTACAAAGTGAGGGCAACGTTAGTACCCGTACAGCGCCCCTATCTACAAAAGAAAGAACTTCAGGAGAACAAGCATGGCACCCAGCTACACGCAGGAGGAATTTGACAGAGAGCTGAGATCACGGCTGATTTTCTTCGGACCCAACCCCCCGGAGAAATCTGTGCAGTTCGTGAGGAGGATAACAGCAGAGTACCTGCAGTTCATGGCAGATGGTATCGTCCGCCCTCCCCAGCGGCTGAGTGCGCTCCGGAGAGCTGAAGGTGCCGTCCTTCCTCCCCAGCGGCTGTGTGTATCCCAGGGAGCTGAAGGTGCCGTCCTTCCTCCCCAGCGGCAGTGTGTACCCCGGGAGCTGAAGGTGCCGTCCTTCCTCCACAGCGGCAGTGTGTACCCCAGGGAGCTGAAGGTGTCGTCCTTCCTCCCCAGCGGCAGTGTGTACCCCAGGGAGCTGAAGGTGTCATCCTTCCCCCAGCGGCCGTGTGTACCCCGGGAGCTGAAGGTGCCGTCCTTCCTCCACAGCGGCAGTGTGTACCCCAGGGAGCTGAAGGTGTCGTCCTTCCTCCCCAGCGGCAGTGTGTACCCCAGGGAGCTGAAGGTGCTGTCCTTCCTCCCCGCGGCAGTGTGTACCCCAGGGAGCTGAAGGTGTCGTCCTTCCTCCCCAGCGGCAGGGTGTATCCCAGGGAGCTGAAGGTGCCGTCCTCCCTCCCCAGCGGCTGTGTGTACCCCAGGGAGCTGAAGGTGCCGTCCTTCCTCCCCAGCGGCAGTGTCTACCCCCGGGAGCTGAAGGTGTCATCCTTCCTCCCCAGCGGCAGTGTCTACCCCCGGGAGCTGAAGGTGTTTCCCTTCCTCCCCAGCGACAGTGTGTACCCCAGGGAGCTAAAGGTGTCATCCTTCCTCCCCAGCTGCAGTGTGTACCCCAGCAGCAGGACAAAATATTGAAAGGGGAGACAGTTGGTCCCCCTCCACCAGCAGAGAGAGGGTCAGGGAGAGGAGCCTGCTACCCGCTCTCCCCAGCGGCAGTCTACAGTTCAGAGAGAGGGCTTGTTACACCCTCTCTCCAGCGGCAGCCCTAACCCACCAAGGGGAGATGTTACGCCCCCAACGGTGCAGATGGGACCGTGGTCTCTGCACTTGCAGCACAAGGGGCAAGGATGGTCGGTCCTGTCCGCCAGCCACAGAGCGGTTTATCCAGAGGGGAGACAGTCGGTCTCCTCCCCCACAACCAGGCTCCCACCAGGCTACTTCCGTGGTAGCGCTGGCCCCAGGGCAGAGTACCGCCGGTCTCTGCCCACTCAGCAACCCACCTAGGCAGTCTACCAGTCCCCCGCACAGCCGTAGTGAGGCACCTGGACATGGACAAGTTGCTACTTTATCCAGGTGTAGTAACCATTTATTGTGGGTGGGCTGTACTGCTGTTTGTGCTTCGTGGGTGGGTTGCTGGACTAACCAGGGCACTGACCGGCAGGAGGTCAGATACCCTGTTAGTCTCTTTGGTAAAGGGGAGAAATGTAGCGGACTGGACCCTGTACCAGAGTCTGCCCCAGTTTCTTGGAGAGGCATGCTTGCTAGCCTCTTACCCTGCGACTATGGCCCCAATGACAGTTGGCATTCACAATGGACATTGCTGTGACCTAATCAACAGTCACAATGGACATTACCTGTGACCTAATCATCATTCACAATGGACATTACCTGTGACCTAATCACCATTCACAATGGACATCGCCTGTGACCTAATCATCATTCACAATGGACATTGCTGTGACCTAATCACCATTCACAATGGACATTACCTGTGACCTAATCAATATTCACAATGGACATTGCTGTGACCTAATCAGCATCCACAATGGACCAGCCATGTGGGATTGTGATATATCTGGCTGTATGTTGATTGGTCGCTGTATTTTGTGTGGGAGTGTCTGTGTTTATTGTACGGATTGATTGGTTGTATTTCAAACCCCTGTGGGCCGTACTATGTTTGTGGAGTATAAATAAAAGAGGCTGTATGCCCCAGGAGAGAGTGCCTGCTTGACCCTCAAAACGAAGTGTCGTCTCGTTATTGGGGGGGATTTGACTGTATGCTGATTGCCAGGAGTGTAAGCTCTTCATATTGCTTTTCCTGTTCGGCTGCTTCCAGGGTTCGTGCGTCTCTTGTTCGGAAGTTGGTGAATTCGTGTGGTTTGCAGTTCGGGAAGTTGGTGATTGCAGTAGCTGCTGGTCAATCTGGAAAAGGGAATATCGCCTAAACGGAGTTGTGTGCGTAACGGTCCGTTACATATACTATATACATATTACAGAGGACAGTGTACTGTATACATATTACAGAGGACAGTATATTGTATATATACTACAGAGGACAGTATACTGTATATATACTAGAGGGCAGTATACTGTATACATATTACAGAGGACAGTGTACTGTATACATATTACAGAGGACAGTATACTGTATATATATACTACAGAGGACAGTATACTGTGTATACACTACAGAGGACAGTATACTGTATATATACTACAGAGGACAGTATACTGTATATATACTACAGAGGACAGTATACTGTATATATACTAGAGGGCAGTATACTGTATACATATTACAGAGGACAGTGTACTGTATACATATTACAGAGGACAGTATACTTTATATATACTACAGAGGACAGTACACTGTATATATACACTACAGAGGACAGTATACTGTGTATATATTACAGAGGACAGTATACTGTATACATATTACAGAGGACAGTGTACTGTATACATATTACAGAGGACAGTATACTGTATATATACTACAGAGGACAGTATACTGTATATATACTACAGAGGACAGTATACTGTATATATACTAGAGGGCAGTATACTGTATACATATTACAGAGGACAGTGTACTGTATACATATTACAGAGGACAGTATACTTTATATATACTACAGAGGACAGTACACTGTATATATACACTACAGAGGACAGTATACTGTGTATATAAACTACAGAGGACAGTATACTGTATACATATTACAGAGGACAGTATACTGTATATATATACTACAGAGGACAGTATACTGTATATATACTACAGAGGACAGTATACTGTATATATATATTACAGAGGACAGTATACTGTATATATATATATTTTTTTTTATCAAATCATTTTTATTATGAATTTTTCTTTAAACTAAAAAAAAACAAAGAGTACAAAATCCAAGAATCAAGCTTGTACAGGATATAGCGCATGTGGTACAAATGCATTATAATCATGTATCTTAGGAGGCAGTGTCCACATCACTTAGTACTCTGACAGAGATGCATAGGAATACAACTAAGGCCCCTTTCACACGGGCGAGTTTTCCGCGCGGGTGCAATGCGTGAGGAGGACGCATTGCACCCGCACTGAATCCTGACCCATTCAGTTCTATGGGGCTGTGCACATGAGCGGTGATTTTCACGCATCACTTTTGCGTTGCGTGAAAATCGCAGCATGTTCTATATTCTGCGATTTTCACGCAACGCAGGCCCCATAGAAGTGAATGGGGATGCGGAAAAATCGCAAGCATCCGCAATCATGTGCGGATGCGTTGCGATTTTCCCGCATGGTTGCTAGGATACGATCGGGATGGGGACCCGATCGTTATTATTTTCCTTTATAACATAGTTATAAGGGAAAATAATCGCATTCTAATTACAGAATGCAATGTTCCCGGGCTTGAAAGGGTTAAAAATAATAAAGAGTTAACTTACCTTCTCCCATTGTACGCGCAGAGCCCCAGAGCGTCGTCTCTCTTGATAGTTTGGCTGCTTGAGGACCTGTGGTGACGTCACAGGGTCACATGGTCCAATCATAGAAGCATTTGAGTGGACCATGTGACCCATGTGATCCCTGTGACATCACGGCAGGTCCTTCATCGAACATCTGTTGTTCGATGAAGGACCTGCCGTGATGTCTGAGATCACATGGGTACATGGTCACTCAAATGCTTCTATGATTGGACCATGTGACCGTGACGTCACCACAGGTCTCAAGCAGCAAGCTATCAGAGAGACGGCGTTCTGAGGCTCTGCGCAATGGGAGAGGTAAGTTAACTCTTTATTATACAACCCTTTCAAGCCCGAGCATTGCATTCTGTAATTAGAATGCGTTATTTTCCCTTATAACTATGTTATAAAGGAAAATAATTACACATACAGAATACTCATCCCGAAACCAGACTTCAGTGATGAAGTCTGACTTGAGTCTGGGTACCAAGCATGCGGATTTTTTCACGCGCGTGCTCAACGCACTACAAACGTTAGCACACGCGCGGAAAAATCGCGGCGATTCCCGCAACGTTCCCGCATCTTATCCGGGCGTCAAACATGACGCCCGTGTGCAGAAGGCCTAACAGGTAAACTTTACCCCCCCCCCCACACACAGACGCACACACACACACACATCCCCGGAGCCGCACCACACCTGAAAGCCCATTTCAGAAATGAAAAGACCAGCCAACAGACTGCATGCACACCTTATGCCCAATCAGTTACCGCATCCCCAGCCTACTATTTAGATCTTGAAGTAGAAGGCCACCTGATGGTAACCCTGGCGTTGTAAGCCAGGAGCCCCATATAGAATCGAATTTTCTGATTGTGCCCCTCTTCATGTAAATCACCCGTTCCAATTGTATTATCTCGTTCATAAGAATAATAAATTCTGCCTTAGTAGGTACCTCCATACTGATCCAATATCTAGAGATCATTTTCCTAGCATTATATAATATCCTGCGTATGCCTATGGATGCTCCCACTTCTGTGTCGTCCTGCAGGAGACCCAAGACACAAGTTAAAGGTTCACACCTCAATCATATATTATAGACTCTATAAATAATACCCCGCTCATCCTTCCAAAAGTCCCCCAGATTCACACACTCCCAGAACATATGCATAATATGAGCATCCGGAGCATTACATTCGGGACAATTAGATGTGTCGCATATCTTTAACTTTGTGGAGGAACGAGGGCGTTCTATAAACTCTGTGTACTAAATATAGCTGCGAAAGTCTATGCGACTCGCATAACGACAGTAATGGTCCAGACTCTAACACTTCAGTCCACTGAGTTTTGTCAAGCTGACCCAGGTCCTTGTCCCATTTGTTTTTTACTGTGAGTGGAAATTTGTCCTGATAAAAGGACAGTAAAAGCCTATAGAAGGTTGAGATAATGCCTTTCGTGTCCCCCCCCCCTTTTCTTAGTTGGTCAGCAATGCAGGAGGCCCCTATAGCAAGGTCTGTTTCCTTTCCTTGCTTCTCCAAAGCTGAAGGTAGCGAAAAAACCCAGAGTTAGGGTCCTTTCACACTGGCGTTTTTGTTTTCCGGCATAGAGTTCCGTCCTCGGCGCTCTATGCCGGAAAAATCCTGATCAGGATCATCCCAATGCATTCTGAATGGAGAGAAATCCGTTCAGGATGCATCAGGATGTCTTCAGTTCAGGACCGGAACGTTTTTGGACGCATGCTAAATACCGCAGCATGCTGTGCTTTTAGTTCACGGTCAAAAATCGAACACTTCCTCCATGACACGGATGCGGAACATCTACATGCCCATTGAGAAGGCATTAATCCGGATCCATGGCACTGGTCAATCATAAGCGTCGTTTGGCGCATCGCGGATCCAACGCTGTGACTGTTCATCAATGGTTTACCATGGCAGCCAGGACGCTAGAAGTCCTGGCTGCCATGGTCAAGATGGATGAGGTGAGCGAGAGCATGTATACTTACCATCCGTCCGGCTCTACAGAGCGCTCAGTAAGTAGACATCAGTGGCGCCCTACACGCATGTGATCACGTGAATCCATGAGGCATCGGAGCGCTCTGACGTCATTCAGGAGCACCCTGGCAGCCGCATCCGGACTGTAAGTATACCGCTCCCCGCTCCCCACTACTACTATGGCAACCAGGACTTTAATAGCGTCCTGGCTGCCATAGTAACCTGAAAGCATTTCGAAGACTGATCAGGATCCTGATCAGTCTTCTAATGCTTCAGGTGACTTGCGTTCTGACGGATCCGGCGGGACAGAAGTGCCTGCCGGATCCTCAGAACGCAAGTGTGAAAGGACCCTTAGGCAGACCAAACTCTTCCTTCAGCTGGTCATAACTTTTAAGAATCCCTGAGGTGTATAACTGTGACAGCCAAAAAATACCCTTGTCCCTCCACAAACCAATCCCTCCAGATTCTTTAACTAAGACCCCCATGGTCCCACAAAGGAGTCAGGGCTGTACAACCCGTAAGTATTGTGATCTCCCTCAGTTTTTGCCAAACCTTGTGGAATAAAAAAAAACGTGCGAAGACTGTCCGGTGGGCGAGTATCGGAACTGAGCTCTAGAATGTAACTCGGAGGTCTGCCCCCCAGC
Source organism: Bufotes viridis (assembly GCA_033119425.1). Taxonomy (NCBI): domain Eukaryota; kingdom Metazoa; phylum Chordata; class Amphibia; order Anura; family Bufonidae; genus Bufotes; species Bufotes viridis. Next base: position 32,649,471 of record CM065592.1, read on the forward strand.
AAGTGTGAGACAAATAAGCCAGTCGAACTGCTGCTCCCCCCTGTACCCCATGACTTAAAGTGTTGGGCTTGTGAAGCCAAGAAATACAGCCATGGATCAGGAATTGCTGAACCCCCATCACATTTTTCCCTTTGCAGAGTCTCTAGCCTAATCCTAGGCGATTTCTTGTTCCACACCAGGGCACGGAAAGCACCCTGCATTTTGTAGAAGTATCTCATCTGGATCCATATTGGGCTATTGTGCAGAACATACAGGAATTGTGGCATAAGCACCATTTTAATCAGATTGGCCCTCCCCACAATCGAAAGTGGTAATTTACACCAGGCAGATATCTTTTGCAAAGAACGATCAATTATGGGGTCTAGATTTAGGGCAATATAGTCCTTCACTCTTGTGGAGACCGGCACCCCAGATGTTTAAAGGAAGAGTCTACTCTCAAGGGCACTATCCTGTCCCGAATATCCTGTGGTATTGGATCTAAAGGTAGAACTACCGACTTAACCCAATTAATAGTGAGTCCTGAGTAAGAACCAAAGCGTTCAATAAGATGCATGACACACGGTATGGGGAGGGAGACTTTGTTCCAAAACAACAGCATATCATCAGCGTATAACGCTATCTTCTCCTCCACCGCACCATGTACCATGCCAGTCACCTGAGGGTCCTTCCTGATCATATGAGCCAGTGGCTCAATGGCCAAAGCAAAAAGCATTGGTGACAAGAGGCACCTTGCCGTGTGCCCCTCCCCTGTGCAGACGGTTCCGATAATAATCCATTCGCGCGAATTCTAGCACTAGGTTGTACATATAAAAGCTTAACCCAGGACATATACGCGGGTCCAAAACCCGTTGCCTACATTGTTCCCCATAAGAACTGCCACTCGACGCTGTCAAATGCCTTCGCAGCGTCGAGTGACAGAACCGCCCGACCGTGTCCGGCCGAACCAGACATCTGTAGATTCAAATATAGTCTCCTGATGTTAATAGCCGTCAATTTACCAGGCATAAAACCAGTCTGATCTCCATGTAATACTGTATATATATATACTACAGAGGACAGTATACTGTATATACACTACAGAGGACAGTATAAGGTATATGTACTACAGAGGACAGTATACTGTATATACACTACAGAGCACAGTATACCGTATATATACTACAGAGGACAGTACACTGTATATATACTACAGAGGACAGTACACTGTATATAGACTACAGAGGACAGTATACTGTATATATACTACAGAGGAAAGTACACTGTATATATACTACAGAGGACAGTATACTGTATATACACTACAGAGGACAGTATACTGTATATATACTACAAAGGACAGTATACTGTATATATATACTACAGAGGACAGTATATATATACACTACAGAGCACAGTATACCGTATATATACTACAGAGGACAGTACACTGTATATATATACTACAGAGGACAGTATACTGTATATATACTACAGAGGACAGTATACTGTATATATATAGTACAGAGGACAGTATACTGTATATATATACTACAGAAGACAGTATACTGTGCATATATATATACTACAGAGGACAGTATACTGTATATATACTACAGAGGACAGTATACTATATATACTAGAGGACAATATACTGTATATGTATACTACAGAGAACAGCATACTGTATATACTACAGAGGACAGTACACTGTGTATATATATATATACTACAAAGGACAGTATACTGTGTATATATACAACAGAGGACAGTATACGGCTGCAGATAGATCTGGATAGATTGGAGGCTTGGTCAGAGAAGTGGCAGATGAGGTTTAACACTGACAAATGTAAAGTTATGCACATGGGAAGGAATAATGCAAGTCACCTGTACATACTAAATGGTAAAACACTGGGTAACACTGATATGGAAAAGGACCTAGGAATTTTGGTGAACCGCAAACTAAGCTGTAGAAACCAGTGTCAGGCAGCTGCTGCCAAGGCCAATAAGATAATGGGTTGCATCAAAAGGGGCATAGACGCCCGTGATGAGAACATAGTCTTACCACTTTATAAATCACTAGTCAGACCACACATGGAGTACTGTGTACAGTTCAGGGCTCCTGTGAACAAGGCAGACATAGCAGGGCTGGAGAGGGTTCAGAGGAGGGCAACTAAAGTAATAACTGGAATGGGGCAACTACAGTACCCTGAAAGATTATCAAAATTAGGGTTATTCACTTTAAAAAAAAGACGACTGAGGGGAGATCTAATAACTATGTATAAATATATCAGGGGTCAGTACAGAGATCTGTCCCATCATCTATTTATCCCCAGGACTGTGACTGTGACGAGGGGACATCCTCTGCGTCTAGAGGAAAGAAGGTTTCTGCACAAACATAGAAGAGGATTCTTTACGGTAAGAGCAGTGAGACTGTGGAACTCTCTGCCTGAGGAGGTGGTGATGGTGAGTACAATAAAGGAATTCAAGAGGGGCCTGGATGTATTTCTGGAGTGTAATAATATTACAGGCTATAGCTACTAGAGAGGGGTCGTTGATCCAGGGAGTTATTCTGATGCCTGAATGGAGTCGGGAAGGATTTCTTTCCCCTTAAGTGGGGAAAATTGGCTTCTACCTCACAGGGATTTTTTGCCTTCCTTTGGATCAACTTGCAGAATAACAGGCCGAACTGGATAGACGGAAGGTTTTTTAAGCCTTATAAACTATGTATGTCCTCCGGCAGTCCGCATGCATTTGCCGGGGGCCCATCACACAGCCCGCTGCCTTGCGCTTACCACTCCCCAGTAACGTAGACGGCATAATAAAACCTGTGCAACAAAAAGGGTGTGTAAAAAGTCGCAAAACGGGAATTTTTTTTTTTTAACACTGAAAACTGCCATTGCGATCTTAGTCAATCCTTCGGTGGAACTAAAAGGCTCAGCAATACCTATGAAAGCTAGCTGCTGTTGCTAGCATTAGGTTTCAACTACATGACCCTATTTTTGGTCCGATTTGCATTTTTGGCGGATCACACATGGAACCAATCATTTCTATGGGGTTGCAGAAAATGCGGAGAGCAGACGGATGTCATCCGTACATCTTCTGCGCAAATTATGTGCCAGCCATGAACGGAATATGCTACCACGTGACCTCTGTATCACGTGCGACTACATGGCAATAAAGTTACGCGACATTTCATATAATTTATTTCAATAGTGTCACGCCGCGACTGTGACAGTGACATAAAATCCGACTCTGCTGGATTTTGCGTTACAAGTTCTATTTCGCATGCGGCTTTTAGGCTTGGGCTACACGGCAGTTATTTTGGAACTGTGATTTGGCTGTGGCAAATCACAACTGATAGTGAAGTCAATGGAGTAAACGTTGCGCGCGTCATGCGACAGAAAATCCAGTAGTGTTGGATTTTATGCGACTGTTGTCTTGCAGTATGTCGCGACACCATTGACGTACATTATATGAAATGTCATACATCTTTCTTGTTGTGCGTACCCTAAGGTTTCGTATGGCGGCATTTGTCGCACGACATTTGACAGAATGATTGTCAATGGTATCGCGACAGGCGACATGGTGCGACTGCGACCTTGCAAAAATTATAAAAAATTTTCATTTTATTTTCTCTGTGGTGAAATAATGACATCATACATTGCTCAAATAATACCACCATATGGCGCAAGAATAATACCACCCTACCAAACTATAACCAAATACCACTACACGGTGCCCAAATAACAGCACCGAACACTAACCAAATAATACCATTAAACAGAGCTCAAATACCACCGCCATAAAGAGCACAAATAATACTACTATACAGTGGTCAAATAATACCAGAAAACAGCACCCACATAATACCACCGTGCAGGGCCCAAATTATACCAACACACAGTTTTTTAAAAATACCACCATACCGTAATCAAATATCAGTGTACATTTCTCAAAAATAAAAAAAACAGCATACAGCGCTCCTGTAATACCACTATATAGTGCTCAAATAAGGCCATAAGATGCACAAATAATGCTATCATCAAGTGCTTAAATAATACCACCATACAAAGGCCAAATAATGCAATCATACAGTAACCAAATATTACCACCATACAATGGTTAAATAATACCACCACACAGTAACCGACATACTGCTACTGCGATGTGATAGTTGCAAAAAATTATTTAATATTTAAATTTAATTTTTGGGTATGCAACTTTTCTTCGAAGCGCTGTCCCGCAACACATCTCGCCCTGTAGCCGATCTCTAAATCTACCACGTTGCGCCCTGGGCCCAGCGAGTGCGCCTTTATCTGCCTCTTGTCTTCCTGTAACGGGCAGAATTCTTGGCATTCCTGGGGGATTTGGTTTTGTAGGTCAGGATTAGGCAGGATTCCTGTTCTGTATACAGGATGGAATTACTTACATGGAGAATCCACCTATTCCTCTCCTAATGCGCTGAAACCTCAGGTCACCACAGTCTACACACTAAACCTGCTTCATAGGAGCTGGGGGAACATTACGGTTTTTTTTTCTTCTAGATTTTAGGGGGCGTGACCGCCTGTCGTGTTCAAATTATCCTTTAATTATAAAGCACCATTAAAGGGACAGCGCTGCTTTCATGACAATAAAGCTCGATCATTGTATAATAAAAAGTAAAAAAAAATCTGCTTGCTGTCAGTGAATAGAACCCTTCTTGTTTACATCCAGGGGCTGATATCACATCCTCAGGGGGTAATTAGAAAGTGTAAGGCTCCATACCAAACTTCAGTTCATCAGATCACCAAATCCAATGCTTTGCCCTTTTTCTCACTAGATACAGAGCTTCCACTGTTGCATCATAATGCTGTCATATAGTGCCTACATAAAATTGCCAGTGGTGGCCAAATAATGCGACCTGATAGTGCATAGATAAGTACCAGCATCCTCATAATACCGTTATCTAGAGATACACAATAGTGCTGTTCTGTAATAACCTTACAAACAACCCTTCCATACAGTTACCTAACACTGCTATACTGTACCACCATAACCATACACTAAACAAATAATATTCTGTATAGTGTCTAAACCAGGCATCCTCAAACTGCAGCCCTCCAGCTGTTGCAAAACTACAACTCCCAGCATGCCCGAACAGCCTCCAGGTATCGTCCTACAGCAGGGCATTGTGGGAGTTGTAGTTTTACAACAGCTGGAGGGCCGCAGGTTGAGGATGCCTGGTCTAAACAATGTCACACAGTGCTCAAATAACACTACCATATGATGCTCAAATACTACCACCCTTCTGTGCCCAAACAACGCAAACATACTGTGGTGAAATAATGACATCACACAGCGCTCAAATAATACTGTTATACATTGCTCAAATAACACCATCATACATTGCTCAAGTAATAAAAATAATACCACCATATGGTGGCACAATAATACCACCCCACCAAACAATAACCAAAGACCAGTACACAGTGCCCAAATAACAGCACCAAACACTAACCAAATAATACCATTAAACAGTGCTCACATACTACCATCATAAAGTGCATAAATAATACCACTCTACGGTGCACAAATAATACCAGAATACATCGCCCGCATAATACCACCGTGCAGGGCCCAAATTTCCAAAAATACCACAATACTGTTATCAAATATCAGTGTACAATGCTCAAATAATATCAGCATAGAGCGCTCAATAATACCACTATATAGTACTCTATTGGCAGGATAAGAAAATGCTTAAATAATACCACCATACAAAGCCCAAATAATGCAATCTTACAGTAACCAAATATACCACCATACAGTGGTTAAATAATACCACCATACAGTAACCAAATACTATCACTGTACAGTGTTTAAATAAAACTACCATACAGTGATCCAATAATTCCACCATACAATGCCTAAATAATCCCACCATGCAGTGGTCAAATAATACCGCCATAGGCTATATTAATATTCCTAGAGGTCAGAAGCCTCGGTAACCATACCACACAGGTCGTAATCCCTTAAAGCCAGCCATGGTGACATACAGTCAACACATAACAGTGTCCGTCCTGTACACAGTGTGATCACATGCAGTACTACCAGTACTTCCCAGATACAATAGTGCCATATAATGTCCAAATATCAGCGCCTACATAATACCAGAATTAAACATGTACGATGACGGAGCATTACCCCGTGAGCCCTGCAGCTGCTCAGACATAAATGAGACATTTACACTTAGGAAAACGCGGCTGAAATTAATCCTATTTCCCGGCTCAATCCTAAAATAGTAAGCGCCTGGTTTTCCATAAACTGCTGAGAGGCGTGAAGAACACATCCTGCGCTGGTGGAGGAGCATTCTGTGCAGCAAATCTATGACCTGCACTAGTAAGCCAGCTAGCACTATTAGTAGTAGTACACCAGCTAGCACTATTAGTAGTAGTACACCAGCTAACACTATTAGTAGTAGTACACCAGCTAGCGCTATTAGTAGTAGTACACCAGCTAGCGCTATTAGTAGTAGTACACCAGCTAGCGCTATTAGTAGTAGTACACCAGCTAGCGCTATTAGTAGTAGTACACCAGATAGCGCTATTACTAGTAGTACACCAGCTAGCACTATTAGTAGTAGTACACCAGCTAGCGCTATTAGTAGTAGTACACCAGCTAGCGCTATCAGTAGTAGTACACCAGCTAGCGTTATTAGTAGTAGTACACCAGATAGCGCTATTAGTAGTAGTACACCATCTAGCGCAATTAGTAGTAGTACACCAGCTAGCGCTATTAGTAGTAGTACACCAGCTAGCGTTATTAGTAGTAGTACACCAGATAGCGCTATTACTAGTAGTACACCAGCTAGCACTATTAGTAGTAGTACACCAGCTAGCGCTATTAGTAGTAGTACACCAGCTAGCGTTATTAGTAGTAGTACACCAGATAGCGCTATTAGTAGTAGTACACCATCTAGCGCTATTAGTAGTAGTACACCAGCTAGCGCTATTAGTAGTAGTACACCAGATAGCGCTATTAGTAGTAGTACACCAGCTAGCGTTATAAGTAGTAGTACACCAGCTAGCGCTATTAGTAGTAGTACACCAGCTAACGCTATTAGTAGTAGTACACCAGCTAGCGCTATTAGTAGTAGTACACCAGCTAGCGCTATTAATAGTAGTACACCAGCTAGCGCTATTAGTATAAGTACACCATCTAGCGCTATTAGTAGTAGTACACCAGCTAGCACTATTAGTATAAGTACACCATCTAGCGCTATTAGTAGTAGTACACCAGCTAGCACTATTAGTAGTAGTACACCATCTAGCGCTATTAGTAGTAGTACACCAGCTAGCGCTATTAGTATAAGTACACCATCTAGCGCTATTAGTAGTAGTACACCAGCTAGCACTATTAGTATAAGTACACCATCTAGCGCTATTAGTAGTAGTACACCAGCAAGCGCTATTAGTAGTACACCAGCTAGCGCTATTAGTAGTAGTACACCAGCTAGCGCTATTAGTAGTAGTACACCAGCTAGCGCTATTAGTAGTAGTACACCAGCTAGCGCTATTAGTAGTAGTACACCAGCTAGCGCTATTAGTAGTAGTACACCAGCTAGCGCTATTAGTAGTAGTACACCAGCTAGCGCTATTAGTAGTAGTACACCAGCTAGCACTATTAGTAGTAGTACACCAGCTAACACTATTAGTAGTAGTACACCAGCTAACACTATTAGTAGTAGTACACCAGATAGTGCTATTAGTAGTAGTACACCAGCTAGCGCTATTAGTAGTAGTACACCAGCTAGCACTATTAGTATAAGTACACCATCTAGCGCTACTAGTAGTAGTACACCATCTAGCGCTATTAGTAGTAGTACACCAGCTAGCGCTATTAGTAGTAGTACACCAGCTAGCGCATTAGTAGTAGTACACCAGCTAGCACTATTAGTAGTAGTACACCAGCTAGCGCTATTAGTAGTAGTACACCAGCTAGCGCTATCAGTAGTAGTACACCAGCTAGCACTATTAGTAGTAGTACACCAGCTAGCGCTATTAGTAGTAGTACACCAGCTAGCGCTATCAGTAGTAGTACACCAGCTAGCGCTATTAGTAGTAGTACACCAGCTAGCGCTATTAGTAGTAGTACATCAGCTAGCGCTATTAATAGTAGTACACCAGCTAGCGCTATTAGTAGTAGTACACCAGCTAGCGCTATTAGTAGTAGTACACCAGCTAGCGCTATTAGTAGTAGTACACCAGCTAGCGCTATTAGTAGTAGTACACCAGCTAGCGCTATTAGTAGTAGTACACCAGCTAGCGCTATTAGTAGTAGTACACCAGCTAGCGCTATTAGTAGTAGTACACCAGCTAGCGCTATTAGTAGTAGTACACCAGCTAGCGCTATTAGAAGTAGTACACCAGCTAGCGCTATTAGTAGTAGTACACCAGCTAGCGCTATTAGTAGTAGTACACCAGCTAGCGCTATTAGTAGTAGTACACCAGCTAGCGCTATTAGTAGTAGTACACCAGCTAGCACTATTAGTAGTAGTACACCAGCTAGCGCTATTAGTAGTAGTACACCAGCTAGCGCTATTAGTAGTAGTACACCATCTAGCGCTATTAGTAGTAGTACACCAGCTAGCGCTATTAGTAGTAGTACACCAGCTAGTGCTATTAGTAGTAGTGCACCAGCTAGCGCTATTAGTAGTAGTACACCAGGTTGCGCTATTAGTAGTAGTACACCAGCTAGCGCTATTAGTAGTAGTACACCAGCTAGCACTATTAGTAGTAGTACACCAGCTAGCGCTATTAGTAGTAGTACACCAGCTAGCGCTATTAGTAGTAGTACACCAGCTAGCGCTATTACTAGTAGTACACCAGCTAGCACTATTAGTAGTAGTACACCAGCTAGCACTATTAGTAGTAGTACACCAGCTAGCGCTATTAGTAGTAGTACACCAGCTAGTGCTATGTGTAGTAGTACACCAGCTAGAACTATTAGTAGTAGTACACCAGCTAGCGCTATTAGTAGTAGTACACCAGCTAGCGCTATTAGTAGTAGTACACCATCTAGCGCTATTAGTAGTAGTACACCAGCTAGCGCTATTAGTAGTAGTACACCAGCTAGTGCTATTAGTAGTAGTACACCAGCTAGCGCTATTAGTAGTAGTACACCAGCTAGCGCTATTAATAGTAGTACACCAGCTAGCACTATTAGTAGTAGTACACCAGCTAGCGCTATCAGTAGTAGTACACCAGCTAGCACTATTAGTAGTAGTACACCAGATAGTGCTATTAGTAGTAGTACACCAGCTAGCGCTATTAGTAGTAGTACATCAGCTAGCGCTATTAATAGTAGTACACCATCTAGCGCTATTAGTAGTAGTACACCAGCTAGCACTATTAGTAGTAGTACACCAGCTAGCGCTATTAGTAGTAGTACACCATCTAGCGCTATTAGTAGTAGTACACCAGCTAGCACTATTAGTAGTAGTACACCAGCTAGCGCTATTAGTAGTAGTACACCAGCTAGCGCTATTAGTAGTAGTACACCAGCTAACACATTAGTATAAGTACACCATCTAGCGCTATTAGTAGTAGTACACCAGCTAGCGCTATTAGTAATAGTACACCAGCTAGCACTATTAGTAGTAGTACACCAGCTAGCGCTATTAGTAGTAGTACACCAGCTAGCGCTATTAGTAGTAGTACACCAGCTAGCGCTATTAGTAGTAGTACACCAGCTAGCGCTATTAGTAGTAGTACACCAGCTAGCGCTATTAGTAGTAGTACACCAGCTAGCGCTATTAGTAGTAGTACACCAGCTAGCGCTATTAGTAGTAGTACACCAGCTAGCGCTATTAGTATAAGTACACCATCTAGCGCTATTAGTAGTAGTACACCATCTAGCGCTATTAGTAGTAGTACACCAGCTAGCGCTATTAGTAGTAGTACACCAGCTAGCGCTATTAGTAGTAGTACACCAGCTAGTGCTATTAGTAGTAGTACACCAGCTAGCGCTATTAGTAGTAGTACACCAGCTAGCGCTATTAATAGTAGTACACCAGCTAGCACTATTAGTAGTAGTACACCAGCTAGCGCTATCAGTAGTAGTACACCAGCTAGCACTATTAGTAGTAGTACACCAGATAGTGCTATTAGTAGTAGTACACCAGCTAGCGCTATTAGTAGTAGTACATCAGCTAGCGCTATTAATAGTAGTACACCATCTAGCGCTATTAGTAGTAGTACACCAGCTAGCACTATTAGTAGTAGTACACCATCTAGCGCTATTAGTAGTAGTACACCAGCTAGCACTATTAGTAGTAGTACACCAGCTAGCGCTATTAGTAGTAGTACACCAGCTAGCGCTATTAGTAGTAGTACACCAGCTAACACATTAGTATAAGTACACCATCTAGCGCTATTAGTAGTAGTACACCAGCTAGCGCTATTAGTAATAGTACACCAGCTAGCACTATTAGTAGTAGTACACCAGCTAGCGCTATTAGTAGTAGTACACCAGCTAGCGCTATCAGTAGTAGTACACCAGCTAGCACTATTAGTAGTAGTACACCAGATAGTGCTATTAGTAGTAGTACACCAGCTAGCGCTATTAGTAGTAGTACATCAGCTAGCGCTATTAATAGTAGTACACCAGCTAGCGCTATTAGTAGTAGTACACCAGCTAGCGCTATTAGTAGTAGTACACCAGCTAGCGCTATTAGTAGTAGTACACCAGCTAGCGCTATTAGTAGTAGTACACCAGCTAGCGCTATTAGTAGTAGTACACCAGCTAGCGCTATTAGTAGTAGTACACCAGCTAGCGCTATTAGTAGTAGTACACCAGCTAGCGCTATTAGTAGTAGTACACCAGCTAGCGCTATTAGTAGTAGTACACCAGCTAGCACTATTAGTAGTAGTACACCAGCTAACACTATTAGTAGTAGTACACCAGATAGTGCTAATAGTAGTAGTACACCAGCTAGCGCTATTAGTAGTAGTACACCAGCTAGCGCTATTAGTAGTAGTACACCAGCTAGCACTATTAGTATAAGTACACCATCTAGCGCTATTAGTAGTAGTACACCATCTAGCGCTATTAGTAGTAGTACACCAGCTAGCGCTATTAGTAGTAGTACACCAGCTAGCGCTTTTAGTAGTAGTACACCAGCTAGTGCTATTAGTAGTAGTACACCAGCTAGCGCTATTAGTAGTAGTACACCAGCTAGCGCTATTAATAGTAGTACACCAGCTAGCACTATTAGTAGTAGTACACCAGCTAGCGCTATCAGTAGTAGTACACCAGCTAGCACTATCAGTAGTAGTACACCAGTTAGCACTATTAGTAGTAGTACACCAGCTAGTGCTATTAGTAGTAGTACACCAGCTAGCACTATCAGTAGTAGTACACCAGCTAGCACTATCAGTAGTAGTACACCAGCTAGCACTATCAGTAGTAGTACACCAGTTAGCACTATTAGTAGTAGTACACCAGATAGTGCTATTAGTAGTAGTACACCAGCTAGCGCTATTAGTAGTAGTACATCAGCTAGCGCTATTAATAGTAGTACACCATCTAGCGCTATTAGTAGTAGTACACCAGCTAGCACTATTAGTAGTAGTACACCATCTAGCGCTATTAGTAGTAGTACACCAGCTAGCACTATTAGTAGTAGTACACCAGCTAGCGCTATTAGTAGTAGTACACCAGCTAGCGCTATTAGTAGTAGTACACCAGCTAACACATTAGTATAAGTACACCATCTAGCGCTATTAGTAGTAGTACACCAGCTAGCGCTATTAGTAATAGTACACCAGCTAGCACTATTAGTAGTAGTACACCAGCTAGCGCTATTAGTAGTAGTACACCAGCTAGCGCTATCAGTAGTAGTACACCAGCTAGCACTATTAGTAGTAGTACACCAGATAGTGCTATTAGTAGTAGTACACCAGCTAGCGCTATTAGTAGTAGTACATCAGCTAGCGCTATTAATAGTAGTACACCAGCTAGCGCTATTAGTAGTAGTACACCAGCTAACACATTAGTATAAGTACACCATCTAGCACTATTAGTAGTAGTACATCAGCTAGCGCTATTAGTAATAGTACACCAGCTAGCACTATTAGTAGTAGTACACCAGCTAGCGCTATTAGTAGTAGTACACCAGCTAGCGCTATCAGTAGTAGTACACCAGCTAGCACTATTAGTAGTAGTACACCAGATAGTGCTATTAGTAGTAGTACACCAGCTAGCACTATTAGTAGTAGTACACCAGCTAGCGCTATTAGTAGTAGTACACCAGCTAGCGCTATTAGTAGTAGTACACCAGCTAGCGCTATTAGTAGTAGTACATCAGCTAGCGCTATTAATAGTAGTACACCAGCTAGCGCTATTAGTAGTAGTACACCAGCTAGCGCTATTAGTAGTAGTACACCAGCTAGCGCTATTAGTAGTAGTACACCAGCTAGCGCTATTAGTAGTAGTACACCAGCTAGCGCTATTAGTAGTAGTACACCAGCTAGCGCTATTAGTAGTAGTACACCAGCTAGCGCTATTAGTAGTAGTACACCAGCTAGCGCTATTAGTAGTAGTACACCAGCTAGCGCTATTAGTAGTAGTACACCAGCTAGCACTATTAGTAGTAGTACACCAGCTAACACTATTAGTAGTAGTACACCAGCTAACACTATTAGTAGTAGTACACCAGATAGTGCTATTAGTAGTAGTACACCAGCTAGCGCTATTAGTAGTAGTACACCAGCTAGCGCTATTAGTAGTAGTACACCAGCTAGCACTATTAGTATAAGTACACCATCTAGCGCTATTAGTAGTAGTACACCATCTAGCGCTATTAGTAGTAGTACACCAGCTAGCGCTATTAGTAGTAGTACACCAGCTAGCGCTATTAGTAGTAGTACACCAGCTAGTGCTATTAGTAGTAGTACACCAGCTAGCGCTATTAGTAGTAGTACACCAGCTAGCGCTATTAGTAGTAGTACACCAGCTAGCACTATTAGTAGTAGTACACCAGCTAGCACTATTAGTAGTAGTACACCAGCTAGCACTATTAGTAGTAGTACACCAGCTAGCACTATTAGTAGTAGTACACCAGCTAGCGCTATTAATAGTAGTACACCAGCTAGCACTATTAGTAGTAGTACACCAGCTAGCACTATTAGTAGTAGTACACCAGCTAGCATTATTAGTAGTAGTACACCAGCTAGCGCTATTAGTAGTAGTACACCAGCTAGCGCTATCAGTAGTAGTACACCAGCTAGCGCTATTAGTAGTAGTACACCAGCTAACACATTAGTATAAGTACACCATCTAGCGCTATTAGTAGTAGTACACCAGCTAACACATTAGTATAAGTACACCATCTAGCGCTATTAGTAGTAGTACACCAGCTAGCGCTATTAGTAATAGTACACCAGCTAGCGCTATTAATAGAGGAAACTTGGCGGGTACTATTTATGAGGATACTTTGCTCTATTAAAAACCACTTGAAGACCACAGGTTTATACCCCCTAGTGACCATGCCCGTTTTTACAATTCCGCACTACACTACTTTCACCGTTTATTGCTCTGTCATGCAACTTACCACCCAAATGAATTTTACCTCCTTTTCTTCTCACTAATAGAGCTTTCATTTGGTGGTATTTCCTTCTTGCTGACATTTTTACTTTTTTTGATATTTTACTTTTTTGACGAAATATTTGCAAAAAAACGTCATTTTTTCGCTTTCTGTTGTAAAAATTTTCAAATACCACTACATTTCAATTTAAATTTTTCTCTAAATTTATTGTTCTACATGTCTTTGATAAAAAAAATGCAATAAATGTATATTTATTGGTTTGGGTAAAAGTTATAGCGTTTACAAACTATGGTGCAAAAAAAGTGAGTTTCCGTACTTTGACTTTCTGAGCACCTGTCCTGTTTCCTGACGTACTACAATGCCCAGACAGTAGAAACACCCCATAAATGACCCCATTTTGGAAAGTAGACACCCTAAGGTATTGACTGAGGGGCATAATGAGTTCGTGGAATTTTTATATTTTGTCACAAGTTAGCAGAAATGGAATTTTTTTTTTCTCAAAAAATTTTATTTTCCGCTAACTTGTGTCAAAAAATAAAAACTTCCATGAACTCACTATGCCCCTTAGCGAATACCTTGGGGTGTCTACTTTCTAAAATGGGGTCACTTGTGAGGTTCTTTCACTGCCCTGGCATTTGAGGGTCTCCGCAATCATAACACGTATGGCCAGCATTAGGAGTTTCTGCGATTCTCCTTATATTGAGCAGACGGGTAATGAGATTTTTTTTTCCGTTCAGCCGCTGCGCTGAAAGAAAAAAATGAACGTCACAGATTTCTTCATTCACATTGATCAATGTGGATGAAAAAATCTCTAAAAAATGTGCAAAAAAAAAAAAAAAGAGGGTAGAGCTGTAAAGCTGCGATCGCTAAGGGACCCTTAGGCCTCATTCACACGTCCGCAATTCTGTTCGGCAAAATTTTGCGGAACGGAATTGTAGATACATTCAATTCTATGGGGACAGATTTTGTCCCGCTCGGATCCGGAATTGCGGATCTGCACTTCCAGATCCGCAAAAATATAGAACATGTCCTATTCTTGTCCGCAATTGCGGTAAAGAAAAGGCATTTTCTATATAGTTCTGTGCGGATCTGCAAAATGTGGAAAGCACATTGCCGGTGTCCGTATTTTGCGGATCCGCAGATCCATGGATCCGCAAAACACATACGGACGTCTGAATGAGCCTTACAGGTGGGTGATTAGTGACGGGGGGGGTGACAGGGGGTGATCAGGGGGGGTGACATGGGTCATCAGGGGTTAATCAGTGATGGGGGTGGTGGGGGGGGGGTGTAGTGATTGGTGCACTTTACTTATGTTTGCCCTGGTGGTATCAGACAAATGGACCACCAGAGGAGCAGACAGCAGGCATATCAGACGCTGTTTACAAAACGTTTTAAATGCGGTTTTTTTTCGCATCTACAGCCTGCCAGCACATGATCAGCGCTGGCAGGCTGTAGTTTCAGTTGTCCCGGTTACGATCGCATGAACGTGCACGCACGGCGCGCACGCGTTCATGCGAAATCTCGGGTCTCACGAGATGACGCCGATAGGCGTGAGTGAGACCTGAGAGAGCCGCCGCGCTGACGCCCATCGGCGTTAGCGTGGCGGCAAGTGGTTAATAGGGGAACTAAAAAGTGAAGAGATTTCATTCTAAAACTGGTCAGACTCTGAGAAAGCTGGGTGAATAATGATGGCTGCATGAGTTATAAGTTAGCTTTTCCAGAAAGACATACAGCAGGTAAGGCTCCCTGCTCACCACATTGCCTGCAGCCACCACTAGGGGGAGCTCACAGGTTTACTGCATACTGTTTCTGTATTGTATAATAGCACAGAGCACAGTGAGCTCCCCCTAGTGGTGGCTGCAGGCTATGTGGTGGTTCCTGCCAGGCTATCCTGGAACAAAACAGGAGGATACTGAACGGGTCGTCTTATAATAGCGAATATATAAACCTAGCCTCCTGTGTAATACATACAGTATTATTATAGAGGTTCAGCGGGTGTCACTGTCTGGATATCCCCCCCACATTGGATCCCTCCATCCTAGACCCCCCTCTGTTGGCCTCATTCTTCACCTGCAATCTCAGTGTTTCAGGAAATCACAAGTAATGATCTATTCTTCCTTTTCTGAGCAGAATAAATTGCAAAAACATTCAGAATTTGGACCATAAATCTCAAAAGTAAGAAGCAAGATGGTCTCCGATGCGGCACCTTCTGATGTGTTATACTGTGTACTGCCAGACAGTGTACAACTACAGTTCCTCCACCAACATGCACTGCCATAAAAATACACTGTATACTGCCAAATAACACTTAAATAAATGCCACCGCCATACAGGGCTTAATCCAATCTGCCATGCAGTGATTAAATAATATCACCATACAGTATATAAGTAATACTATCATACAGTGCTCAAATAATACCACCATGTGGTGATTAAATAATACTGTAATACAGTGCTCAAATACCACCATACAGTATTCAAAATAATATTGTCAAACAGGGATCAAATACCGCCATATAGTATTCAAATAATGCTATCATACAGCGCTCAAATAATACCATCATGTAGTGCCTAAATAATACTGTCATACAGTGCTCAAATAATACCACCATGTAGTGCTTAAATAGTACTGTAATACAGTGCTCAAATACCACCATACAGTATTCAAAATAATATTGTCATACAGGGATCAAATACCACCATATAGTATTCAAATAATACCACCATACAGTATTCAAATAATACAATTATACAGTGCTCAAATAATACTGTCATACAGTGCTCTGATAATTCTACCACATAGTGCTCAAATAACACATCATACTGTAGTTAAAAAATACAGTCATACAGAGTTCAATTAATACTACAATATAATGCTTAACTAATATTGTCATACAGTGCTCAAATAATACTGCCATATAGTGCTCAAATAATACCACCATACAGTAATCAGATAATGCTATTGTAAAGTGCTTAAACAATACAACCATACATTGTTCAAATAATGCCAACATATAGTAACCATGTAATAAGACCACACTGTTCAAATAATACCATTATACAGTGCTCAAATATTACCATTAAACAGTGCTCAAATAATATCACCATATACTGACTAAATAATACCAACATACAGTGCATGAATAATACCACCATATAATTACTAAATAATACCACCATACAGTAATCAAATAATACCACTAAGCAGTGCTCGAATAATACCACCATATACTAACTAAATAATACCACCATATAGTGACTAAATAATATCACTATACAGTGTTCAAATAACACCACTTAGGGGAAATTCACATTAAGCCTACATGCACACGACAGTGTTTTTTCTCGGCTTCCGTTCCGTTTTTTTTGCGGATCCCATTCATTTCTATGGATCCGCAAAAAAAACTGATGCCTCTTCCGTTTCCTGTCCGCGTCCGTATTCCGCATTTCACGTCCGCAAAAAAATTATGGCATGTCCTATTCTTGTCCGCAAAAAACGGTTTGCGGACCCATACAAGTCAATGGGTCCGCAAAAAATGCGGATGACCAACGGAAGTCATCCGTTTGTCATCCGCATCCGTTTTTTTTGCGGATGGTTGCTTGGAAACCAGGGCACTTGTACAGGTACTTTAGGAACTGTTTCAAGCCTTCCGTTTTCTTTTGCAGATCCGCAAAAAAAAACGGAAGACACACGGAAGCACAACCTACAAAATTTGCGGACACAAGGAAAGGATGTGGATGTGAAAAAAAAAGGGAGACGGATCCGCGATTTGCGGACAGCAAAAAACAACTGTCGTGTGCATGTAGCCTAAAACATAAATGAAGGTAGCAGTCCGGATAGGGTGGACATATAGACACCACCTTTGGTCAAAGGGATGTATCTTTAGAAAATAACCTTTTGTTTATATCATGTTTTTATGTTAAACTTTTTTTATACGTTTTTGATCATGTTTTGCCAATTTTCAATGTCATTTACTATCTAAAAATAATCCTGATATCCTGAGATTTCACACTGACCACTGAGCTCACAGTAGTCAGTCACTTCCTGTTGTGTAGAGATCAATTCTCCGCAGTCATCTCATTATCATCACAAGGAGGATTAACACGGACAACTAGAGAAAAAAAAGTGGTTCAATCTGAATTTATTTGCTGCGAATCGCGTTAAAAAACGTCTATTTCCTGGCTGCAGAGAGCCTTTATAGTGGAGTAGAACACTGTGCCTTGCAGTAACATGCATAGGGAGTCTGCTGTGGTAGTGAAATAATACTGTGAGTCAGTGTGACATGCAGATGACAGGCGTCGCTCTTAGAATCACTGCACACTTCACTTCTTTGGGCAGTCACGGGGCCAAAACTGACCAAATAACTCAAGTATGAACTCAGCCTTACAGGCCGATGTTAGTGCCAAGGGGAAGCGCACTCCTTTTATACCGTCGTCAGCTGATTCCACATAGATGTCTACAGAACCTGTTCTATTAAACGCTTATACAAGTAGAGCCCCCGACAGAGTGCAGAGGGTGTCAGCAGCAAGTTTGTGTTGACATCACTGATTATTTTGCCCTTCCTCTCATCCGTCAGAACAATAACCCAAAAAAACGGATCCTGTCTGTGGAGCATCCGGCTTCAATCGGTCAGCATTTGGTCAGTAATCCATCAGTATTGCTAAAGCCAAAAAAACAGGAGTGGATCCAAAA
Organism: Bufotes viridis; assembly: GCA_033119425.1. Classification (NCBI taxonomy): domain Eukaryota; kingdom Metazoa; phylum Chordata; class Amphibia; order Anura; family Bufonidae; genus Bufotes; species Bufotes viridis. The sequence goes on from CM065592.1 coordinate 32,667,728, forward strand.
CAGAGATGACACGTGAATGAGGGGACCACAGAGTGACCCAATGACAGAGTCTGGAGGTGGCGACAGCATCAGGAGGCCACAGAGTGGCAAGGTGACATAGTTTGGAGGTGGCAGCAGCATCAGGAGACCACAGAGTGGCAAGGTGACATAGTGTGGAGGTGGCGGCAGCATCAGGAGGCCACAGAGTGGCAAGGTGACATAGTGTGGAGGGGACAGTAGCATTAGGAGACCACAGAGTGACCCGGTGACAGAGTGCGGTGGTGGGTGGCAATACGAGTACCAGCTGAAGATGGTGGGTGAAAGAAGGAGCACTTGGCATCAGATGTGTGGCATCAGGCGGGTGGCAGCATCAGAATAGTAGCTGAGGCAGGTAGCCAGAAGAAACCGGTCTCTTTTGTCAAAGTGTTGGTGTGGCACCATGGATGATCTAGTCTGATGCATCAGGCATTGGTGGGTGGAAATCCTGGGTGATCCACGCCTGATTCATCTTGACAAAGGTCAGTCTCCCCACATTTGGGGTGGACAGGCGAGTTCTTCTTGGGGTAACTATGGCCCCCGCCGCAATAAACACCCGCTTTGATGTCACACTGCTGGCCGGGCAGGACAGCTTTTCCAGGGCAAACTCTGCTAGCTGCGGCCACAAATAGCGATGAGCGGGAGGTGCAATATTCGATTTCGCAATATTTCGCAAATATTCGATTGAATATTCGTCATTATTCTATATATATTGCGAATGTTACACGAATTTATATTCACATTGCGAATTAAAGTTAGAGCTGAGTTCCTAATGGTTGTAACTTGTATTGCTAGAATTGACGAAGATAACGAAAATCACGGATATAGCGCTATATTCTCAATCTTCGTTATATTCTAGCAATACAACCATTAGGAACTCAGCTCTAAGTTTCATTCGCGAAGCGAACATATAATCGCATTGCAAATTGATCTTAGGGCTAAGTTCCTAATGGTTGTATTGCTAGAATATAACGAAGATAACGAATATCACGAATATAGCGCTATATTCTCAATCTTCGTTATATTCTAGCAAGATAACCATTAGGAACTCAGTTCTAAGTTTAATTCGCGAAGCGAACAAATACTCACATTGCGAATTGATCTTAGAGCTAAGTTCCTAATGGTTGTATTGCTAGAATATAACGAAGATAGAGAATATAGCGCTATATTCGTGAATTTGTGATATTCGTTATATTCTAGCAATACAACCATTAGGAACTATTAGGAAGTTGAATTCGCAATGCGAGTAATTCAGGTTATATTAATTGCATTGCGATTACAACTTAGTCAAATTTGTGAGATCGTGATTCTCACATCCGACAGTACATTTTAGCATGGAGGCGTTCCCATGCACACGGGAAGTCGGCAGAAGTGGCAACGGGAATTGACGGGAGCAGGCAGGGAGCCAGGAATCCTCCGGACAGGTAAGAACAGCTTTTGGGAAGTGGGAAGACGACCAGAGAGCAACAAGGATTAACAACTTAAAAAAAAATGAATATTCGAAATAGCGAATATATAGCGCTATATTTGCAATATTCGTGAATTTGCGAAGTGCCGATATTCGCAAAAAAAAATCACTATTCGAATATTTGCGCTTAACACTAGTCACAAATCCAGTTTGGCTTCCCAGTAGTCCAGCGGATCTTCTATGTGGGGTGGCAGGGTGCTGTCCAAGTATGCCACCCCCTGCTGGTTCAGGTTCTGCTCCAGGTATAGCTGGTGCACTGCTGGTGGGAACCACATTTACCCAGTGGTCCGTAAAGGACATATATTGTCCTTGACCATAGTTACAGCAACCGACCAATTTTCCCAAAAAAGGCTGTATCACAAACAAATTTCACCACTGAATGGCTAATCGATGTAATTCGGTTCATACAGAAGAAAGTCTACAATTAATTTTCCCTTATTATTTTTCCTATAAATACACTCCAAAAAAATAAATATCACAATCACAATTCACCGCAGAATGGCTAATAGGACGGACGTATCTATCCTATTAATACACCCTGTAAATGGCTGTAGTACAATGGAACTTCACCGCTGAATGGCAATTTTTTTTTTTGGCCACTAATACAAACCAAAAAGGGCTGTAATTTTCTCACTTCAACACACAGCAAATAAGCCCTTTTTCTTTTCCCCCACTAATACACACCAAAAAGTGCTTTAGAACATATAACTGCACCGCTGAACGGCAACATATATTTTACTTTTGCCACTAATACACGACAATAAGGGCTGTAAATTTCTCACTTCACCACACAAAAGCTAATAAGCCCCTTTTTTCCCACTAATACAAGCCAGAAAATGATTTAGAACATATAACTGCACCGCACAAGGGCAAATAAGACGTAGAAATATTTCCTTGTAATAAACCCTGTTAATGGCTGTATCACACAGCACTTGCACCCCAATAACAAGAACGGTTTGCTGGAATTACTGAGCTGTATGATGGCAATTTGGATCCGCAGTCAGTGCAGCAAGGTGTAATAGGATTGTTCCTATTACCCAGGCTGTAACCTCCCCTACTGAACCCTGTTCTACATAAATGCTGTGAAATGATTCCTCCCTATCCTTTCCCTACACCTTGAATAATCTTTCCCTGAACTTGTAAATCTTTTTTTTAGCAGGATGATGTTTTTTCTAGCACTGTCCCTAGCGCCTGCTGACGTCTCTCCCTGCACTAAGTACACTGGAAAATGGCAGAATCCAAGATGGCTGAGGCTATTTATAGGGCTGTGACATCACAGGGCAGGCTGGCTGCTGATTGGCTGCATGCATGGCATTATGGGTGATCCCGCTTTCCCAGAGTTCCTTGCTCCATGTCCTCACACGTGCAGCAGCCATTTTAGGAAAAATGCAATTCGTTATCACGAAATTCGGTGCGAATCGAATAATTCCTGAAATTCGGATTGAATTCCACTTCGTCAACTTCACTCATCTCCACCGACAACTATAGTCAGAAAACAGAGTATCCACTATTTACAATAGGCGATAGTCACAGCTTATCTACTTCCCCTCCCTGCACAATGACTTCGGCACAGGTCACACTCACAGAGCATGCCCGCAACACTCTCCCATAGCAGTCAATAAACTTCTCCTGTCAATGTGGCTTCCGGTAAGCCTATCTCTAAACGGCTGTTAACAGTAACTCAGGAAAGATGGCCGTCCCCATAATGGTATAACATTTTATACAATCAGGTAAAAAAGTACAGAAAAGATATGTGTCAGTCTCTGGTTTTAATAAGTAAAATAAAATCCAGGCGCCGCATTACAGATGTTTCTCGGGTATTCAGGTAAATGGGACTGAGCTGCGGTACCAGGCATGGCCACTATCAGAGGTACGGCGCTGTGACTTTTAAACAACTGATCTCCTTCAGTCAGCTGATCGGAGTAGGATACTATAGGCCACACCCATATTGTGAGGGAAAAACCCCTTTAATCAAGAGGAAAAAAGGTGCGTATTAGACATTCCCTTTAAGGCCTATGTGACAAACCGCCAGAGTAACTTGTAAAGCTGTCAACTAAAGTTGCTTTTCTGTGCCGTTTTAGTCAGATTTTTGGGTGGGACTGGGGGCGGGGCTAAACTGCATGTCTTTATTGCCTTTAATGGTGGCTGCATCTTTTTTCTGATACCTGAGGGCCAGGGGTGGATTTGGCATTTCTGTCTGGGGGCCCCAGTTGCGCTGCTAAGCTCCACCTCATTGTGCTGCTAAGCTCTGCCCCACTGCACTGCCAAGCCCCACCCCCTTTATCCGCTAAGCCCCACTCTCAGTGCAGTCTGGGCACTTCTGCTCCTACTCTACAGCTGGGAAGGGCCCCTCTACCCTCCCAACACAGGCAGAATGTCCGCCCCTTTAGTCGTTTTTGTAAGACACCCGCTTGTAGCCAGCAGGGGGCCCCCTGGTCTGTGGGGCTCCAAGCATTTGCTTGATTTTTATGGTGGCAAAGTCCAGAATTATAATCAGTGATTATGGGCGGGGTTTGCATTCACCCATTTCTGAGACGGGACACCCCGAATTTGCTGGGACTTTCTCTAAAAATAAAATTTGGGACAGTTGGTAACTATATGTCTATTGGGGTTCGAGGGTCTCATGTCCTCCACCTTGCTTTACACTGCAGCTTTGCTTTTTCAGTCTAGAATCCAGTACATGACATAAACTACAAGCAAAGATTATAAAGTACATATTAGCAGGTAAGTGCCTCACACTGACTGAGGGGAGGGGCCAGCAAATGGGGGAGGGGCTTGAACATCGTTATCAGTCAGTCAGATCGTAAGAGGCACGAGACACCGACAGAGGTCCTAATAACCGCCATTGTGTTGATGGTGTGCTTAGTGAGGTCACGTGACCTCAGGGCGTCGTGTCTATGAGAGAGATGAAGAAGCGCAGCTCTCACTCCCTGACTGGAGGAACTGTCACAGGAAACGGCTATTTATAATGGCTGCTCCCAGGTTGCCATGGCAACAGATGTTCTAAAAATGATGTTAGCAGACACACGGAACGTGCCACGCGGTGGAATCCGGAAACAATCCAGAGACGTATAGATGTGGGGGTCTCCTTCAAACAGCACGTACAGCAGAGCTGGGTAACAGACGGCGGATAGAGTCCCCGACACAGGTGGCGCAATGACATCACTGCAGCGTGTCACCTGAACCTTGACGCTAACTGTGCAGGGGGCACATTGGGGACTCCCGCCGGTCAGCTGTTTGAGATAGCGGCAGCGCTGGCAGTAGCGCCACCTCTTTCTTGCTGTTTCCCGCAGGCCCAGTGACGACACAACTAGTATCACTGGCCGAGGTGCAGCTAAACCCCGTTCACTTCAATTAGGTATTATGGGTTTCTAAGGGGGCACAAGGTGGCGGGGTGTCATCTGTAAGTCACTGAATTTTACTGCACTATTATTACATATATGATCTAAAGAGCGCCTGTGTAATCCTGACTACCGCACTATGGTCACCGTATGACCGCAATGTTTTTTTACACTGTGTTTTTATTCAGTGACAGTATAGTAATATTATTCGGTCATTAGTGGTCATGGTGTAATGTTACTGAGTGCAGCTCTGGAGTATAATACAGGATAAGTAATGTAATGTATGTACACAGTGACTCCACCATCAGAATAGTGAGTGCAGCTCTGGAGTATAATACAGGATGTAACTCAGGATCAGTACAGGATAAGTAATGTACACAGTGACTCCACCAGCAGAATAGTGAGTGCAGCTCTGGAGTATCATACAGGATGTAACTCAGTCAGGCTTAGTACAGGATAAGTAATGTAATTTATGTACACAGTGACTCCACCAGCAGAATAGTGAGTGCAGCTCTGGAGTATAATACAGGATGTAACTCAGGATCAGTACAGGATAAGTAATATATGTACACAGTGACTCCACCAGCAGAATAGTGAGTGCAGCTCTGGAGTATAATACAGGATGTAACTCAGGATCAGTACAGGATAAGTAATGTATGTACACAGTGACTGCACCAGCAGAAGAGTGAGTGCAGCTCTGGAGAATAATACAGGATGTAACTCAGGATCAGTACAGGATAAGTAATGTATGTACACAGTGACTGCACCAGCAGAATAGTGAGTGCAGCTCTGGAGTATAATACAGGATATGTAACTCAGGATCAGTACAGGATAAGTAATATATGTACACAGTGACTCCACCAGCAGAATAGGGAGTGCAGCTCTGAAGTATAACACATTATGTAACTCAGGATCAGTACAGGATCGGTGATGTATGTACACAGTGACTCCACCAGCAGAATAATGAGTTCAGCTCTGGAAGAGCTATACTTACACTGAACAAAAATATAAACGCAACACTTTTGGGTTTTGCTCACATTTTGCATTTGCATTAGCTGAACTCAGATCTGAAACATTTTCTACGTACACAATAGACCCATTGCGCAAAATGAAGAAAATGTTCTGTGGCACTCAGAGATGCACCCTTTACAATAGACCCATTACTCTCTAATATTGTTCGCAAATCTGTCTAAATCTGTGTTAGTGAGCACTTCTCCTTTGCCGAGACAATCCATCCCACCTCACAAGTGTGGCATATCAAGGTGCTGATTAGACAGCATGAATATTACACAGTTTTGCCTTAGACTGCCCACAATAAAAGACCACTCTGAAATGTGCAGTTTGATCACACAGATGTCGCAACGTTTGAGGGAGCGTGCAATTGGCATGCTGACTGCAGGAATGTCTACCAGAGCTGTTGCCCTAACATGTTTATTTCTCTACCATAAGCCGTCTCCAAAGGCGTTTCAGAGAATTGGGCAGTACATCCAACCGGCCTCACAACCGCAGACCACGTGTAGCCACACCAGCCCAGGACCTCCACATCCAGCATCCCGTCTGCCATCTGCCCTGAACAGTGACTCATCCGTGAACAGAATGCCTCTCCAACGTACCAGACGCCATTGAATGTGAGCATTTGCCGACTCAAGTCCGTTACGATGACAAACTGCAGTCAGGTCCAGACCCCGATGAGGCTGACGAGCATGCAGATGAGCTTCCCTGAGGCGGTTTCTGACAGTTTGTGCCGAAATTCTTTGGTTATGCAAACCGATAGTTGCTGCAGCTGTCCGGGTGGCTGGTCTAAGACGATCATGAAGGTGAACATGCTGGATGTGGAGGTCCTGGTTACACGTGGTCTGTGGTTGTGAGGTTGGTTGGATGTACGGCCAAATTCTCTGAAATGCCTTTGGAGACGGCTTATGGTAGAGAACTGAACATTCATTGCATGGACAACAGCTCTGGCAGACATTCCTGCAGTCAGCATGCCAATTGCACGCTCCCTCAAACGCTGCGACATCTGTGTGATCAAACTGCACATTTCAGAGTGGCCTTTTATTGTGGGCAGTCTAAGGCACACCTGTGCAATATTCATGCTGTCTAATCAGCACCTTGATATGCCACACTTGTGAGGTGGCATGGATTGTCTCGGCAAAGGAGAAGTGCTCACTAACACAGATTTAGACAAATTTGCGAACAATATTAGAGAGCAATGGGTTTATTGTGTACGTAGAAAATGTTTCAGATCTTTGAGTTTAGCTCATGCAAAATGGGAGCAAAACTCGAAAGTTGCGTTTATATTTTTGTTCAGTGTAGATATAATGAAATCTTCCATTCCATTCTAACCTTCCCCTCTGGAGAGAGGGGGGCGAGTGCTTACCCCCTACTAAGGGAAGGGTGTGCAGGGACACGTCTCTGCTGGACATGCCCACAGCAGCCAGAGCACCCTAAGCTCTGCTAGCCATGGAGGCCAAAGCTTGAAGCCTCAGGAGCCAGGAGGAAAGTTCCCTGGCATAACCTACAGTCAGACTACAAAGTGAAGCTGAGTTATAGGGCCAGCCTGTCAGTACAGCAGAGTCGGAGAGAAACTGATAAAGCAAAGTGGAGTTTGCCTGCCAGTTTCATGCTAAAGCCTGCTGGAACCAAGACAAAGCCTGAAACTGTTTTGGAGACTGTGTATGCAAAGTAAAGCTGCCATTGAACTTTATCTCAAGGTCTGGACCCAAGTTATTCTTTTATCCCTCAATTTTTCCCCCTATTTATTGCTTCAGATCCAAACCCTGGGGTCCAGCCGTATCCAGGTAGGAGCACCGTGACACACATAAAGAGACATTTTAGGCCGCACTATACCACTCGGCAATTCCTACACCTGGGACACGCGACAGGGCCCTAGGAGGAGGCCGCCCGTTGCATAGCCAAGCTCTGGCTTAGCTATTTCGGTCGGGCCCATAGAAGTGAATGGGGGCTGTGGCCGGTCATGCGCGGTGTACTCCCATTCACTTCTATGGAGAGTGCGCTTGGTGGTGGCCGGACCAGAGTCCTCAAGCCACCACCTTGCGGGGCTCCGCTCCCGATATAGGTGCGGGTCCCAGCGGTGGGACGTGCACCTGTAAGACAATGGGGGTATATCCTAGTGATATGCCCCTATTGTCTGTGATGAGACAACCCCTTTAAGTGGAAGAAATTTCGAAAATCCAGGACTCTTCCTAGAGCTGGCCGCCCACCAAATTAAGTAGTCGGGGAATGAGGACCTTGGTAAGAGAGGAGTCCAAGCACGGAATGGTCACTCTGGCTGAGCTCCAAAAATCCTGCGTGCAGATGGGAGAAAGTTCCACAAGGTCAACCATCACCGCAGCCTCCGCTTTATGGCGGAATGGCCAGAAAGAAGCCTCTGCTCAATAAAAGACGCATAAAAGCCGCCTGGAGTTTACAAATAAATCACCTAAAGGACTCAGACTGTGAAAACGAATTGATGAAACCGAGATTAAACATTTTGGCCTCAATTCTAAGCATCATGTCTGGAGGAGACCAGGCCCCGCTCATCACCTGCCCAATACCAGCCCTACAGTGAACATGGTGGTGGCAGCATCATACTGGGGGGGCAGAGAGACGGGTCAGGGTGGAGGGAGAAAAGTACAGAGATATTCTTCAGGAGAACCTGATCCAGAGCTCTGGACCTCGGACTGGGCTGAGGGTTCTCCTTCCAACAGACAGTGACCCTAAGCACCCAGCCAAGACAAGACAGGAGCGGCTGAGGGACAACTCCGGGAATGTCCATGAGGGGCCCAGCCAGAGCCCTGGATCCACCGATGGTCCCATCCAACCCGACAGAGCTGGAGAGGATCCGCAGAGAAGAACGGCGGAGAATCCCCAAATCCAGGTGAGCAAACCCTGTGGCATCATCTCCAAGAAGACCGGAGGCTGAAATCACTGCCAAAGAGGCTTCAACTAGTCCTGAGTAGAGGGTGTGAATACTTGTGTCCTGAGTAAAGGGTGTGAATACTTGTGTCCTGAGTAAAGGGTGTGAATACTTGTGTCCTGAGTAAAGGGTGTGAATATTTATGTCCTGAGTAAAGGGTGTGAATACTTGTGTCCCGAGTAAAGGGTGTGAATACTTATGTCCTGAGCAGAGGGTATGAATACTTGTGTCCCGAGTAAAGGGTGTGAATATTTATGTCCTGAGCAAAGGGTGTGAAAATTTATGTCCTGAGTAAAGAGTGAAAATACTTATGTCCCGAGTAAAGGGTGTGAATATTTATGTCCCGAGTAAAAGGTGTGAATACTTATGTCCCGAGTAAAAGGTGTGAATACTTATGTCCCGAGTAAAGGGTGTGAATATTTATGTCCCGAGTAAAGGTGTGAATACTTATGTCCCGAGTAAAAGGTGTGAATACTTATGTCCCGAGTAAAGGGTGTGAATATTTATGTCCCGAGTAAAAGGTGTGAATACTTATGTCCCGAGTAAAGGGTGTGAATACTTATGTCCCGAGTAAAGGGTGTGAATACTTATGTCCTGAGTAAAGGGTGTGAATATTTATGCCCTGAGTAAAGAGTGTGAATACTTGTGTCCCGAGTAAAGGGTGTGAATATTTATGTCCCGAGTAAAGGGTGTGAATACTTATGTCCTAAGTAAAGAGTGTGAATATTGATGTCCTGAGTAAAGGGTGTGAATATTGATGTCCTGAGTAAAGGGTGTGAATATTGATGTCCTGAGTAAAGGGTGTGAATATTTATGTCAATGTGAGATTTTAGCTTTTCCTTTTCTACCATTCCGCCCTCACTGTCTCATTATGGGGGAACTGATGGCACAAGGAGCAAGAGAACAAAATGTGAGGAAAGTGAAAGGGTGTGAAGACTTTCCCATTGCACCGTATATGAAATGCTGCTCGTACTTGGCACCATCGATGATATGTAAGGCACAGGAACATTTCTAGGAGTGTTGGGTGAGTGTACAAGACGACATTATAATGTACTGTATAAACCACTGCCCCTGAAATGGAAACCAGTCACATTCCGAGCCGCCGCTGACTTTCCTATAAGTTACGTATACAATATTTACTTTGGGGCTCGTATAGAGACCGCGCATCATTCATATACAAGAAAGGATCTATGCATCATCCAGAGGACGGCGGTCTGTACAAGAGACAATGCAAGGGGAGATGGGGCACGCCCCTAAACACGGGGAGTCAATATAGTGTCCACTGGGGGTGAAACAGACCTTAAAGGGGTTGTCTCATAAAAAATATTTCAAACCAGCGCCTGGATCTGAAGACTTTTGTAATTGTATGTAATTAAAGATTTTGTATCTGTATAGCGCCACCTGCTGTTTGCCCTTTACCTTGTATATCTGTCCACCTTGCTGTGGTGGGCGCACATCTCAGTTCCATCCTTCAACTCCCTCCTGAGTTGTGATAGGGAGAGAGCTGCGGTTGAAAGGACACGCCCCCCTGAGCTGACAACTTGATCTAGCAGAGCAATTGAAGCCATGAATGGGGAGATCTCTGGATCCATGTGAGGTGCAGGGCTGGGCGTGGTTGTATTATTTCAGCACTATATGGTACCCCTAGAGATGGAGTCGACGTCGGTGGAAGGTGCTCCTTTAAATGATGTCACAGCGGATCCCCCATTTTTTGTCAGCAGCCTCAGGTTGACAAGTCTAGAAGACAGGAGACACTGTGGCCCCTGTGGGATGCTGTAAGGGCTCTCCGGGGGCCCGTTCAGGGTAATTAGTTACACGGCGCTCTCATACGCGCTCATTTACACTTGTTATTGTGAGCAAAGAGATGCACATGACAGACAGCATTAGCCGAGCATAGTGACAGTGACATCCAGCACAGGTGTAACATGAAACCGCTGGGCCCCTAATGTAACAGGTCTTGGGGCCCCAGTGATGAGGGCTGGGGGGGGGGGGGGGCCCCCCGGCAACCTCTGCACACAACCCCTACAGCTGCACCCTATAGATTATGTATGGTTCATCCTATGCCGATGTGATAGCTGAGGGCACCAGGGGGTATAGCGGACAGCACGCCCCCGACATCCAACCCCTTCCCTCCCTCTCTACATTCAGCTCAACCTGCGCCCCGGGAATGTCAGTAATTATTTGGATGATTTTACTTGGGATATATGTGCTACCAACCAGTGTATCTAATCCTATCGTGTGTGACACTGACTGCAGAGCTGTGTATCTAATCCTATCATGTGTGATACCGTCTGCTGAGTTGTGTATCTAATCCTACAATGTGTGATACAGCCTGTTGAGTTATGTATCTAATCCGATTATGTCGATACTGTCTGCTGAGCTTTTTATCTAATCCTATCATGTGTGATACAGGCTGCTGAGCTGTGTATCTAATTACATTGTGTGATCCTTTCTGCTGAGCTGTGTATCTAATCCTATCATGTGTGACACTGACTACAGAGCTGTGTATCTAATCCTGTCATGTGTGATACTGTCTGCTGAGCTGTGTATCTAATCCTGTCATGTGTGATACCGTTTGCTGAGCTGTGTATCTAATCCTATCATGTGTGACACTGACTGCAGAGCTGTGTATCTAATCCTGTCATGTGTGACACTGACTGCAGAGCTGTGTATCTAATCCTACCATGTGTGATACTGTCTGCTAAGCTGTGTATCTAATCTTATTATGTGTGATACTGACTGCTGAGCTGTGTATCTAATCCCATCATTTGCGATACTGTCTGCTGAGCTGTGTATCTAATCTTATCATGTGTGATACTGACTGCAGAGCTGTGTATCTAATCTTATCATGTGTGATACTGACTGCAGAGCTGTGTATATAATCCTATCATGTGTGATACTGTCTGCGGAGCCGTGTATCTAATCCTACAGTATGATACAGCCTTCTGAGCAGTGTATCTAATCCTATTATGTGATCCTGTCTGATGAAATGGGTATCTAATCCTATCATGTGTGATACTGTCTGCTGAGCTGTGTATCTAATCCTATCATGTGTGATACTGTCTGCTGAGCTGTGTATCTAATCCTATCATGTGTGATACTGTCTGCTGAGCTGTGTATCTAATCCTATCCTGTGTGATACTGTCTGCTGAGCTGTGTATCTAATCCTATCATGTGTGATACTGTCTGCTGAGCTGTGTATCTAATCCTATTATGTGATACAGTCTGCTGAGCTGGATATCTAAGCCCATGATGTCTGATATTGTTTATGAAGCCATTGGGGGCCATTTATCAATCTGGTGTAAAGCAGAACTGGTTTAGTTGCCCATAGCAATAGCAACCAATCAGATTCCACCTTTCATCTTTGACAGCTCATTTGGAAAATGAAAGGTGGAATCTGATTGGTTGCTATGGGCAACTAAACCAGTTCTGCTTTACACCAGATTGATAAATCTCCCTCAGTGACTCTAAGCCTAACTTGTGTGATACCGTTTTCTGAGTCAGTGTATCTAAGCCTATGCGATACTGCTTACAGGACCAGTGGATCTGAGCCTGTGATTTTTATGCCATTATAACACTCCTTCGCATCATAGCAGGGGATGCTGCATGGTTGGGGGGGCCACTCTTCCTGTTGTGCTCACTGTCGCCCCCTGCTGCATATTGCACTCTGTATGATCAGCCATTTAGGAGTGGGGGATGGGAGGTGACAACTCTTCTAGGCACATTTCTAGCCCTCATTTCAGGTTGTCACTTTCCGAGCGCGTTCCTCCATGGTCTGGGGCTCAGGGGTCCTGCCCTCCCCCGCTGCAGAGGCCTCTTGGTGACTACAGGGGGCAGCAGACGTCTCCTTCTCACGTCCATGGAAATATCTTATTTTTAGACTGTTCTGATTGTAGGAGCTTTGACGGCGCATAAACTGAAAGATTCACATTCGGACAGGAAGCGGCAGTCACACAAGAGACACGCTGCAGCCTCGCATGTGACCCCCGTGGGTAGAACAGCAGATCAGCCTGCTCCCAGCAGCACAGAGGATTTCAGGAGAATAGACAGCTAAATAGTGGAAGGAGTGGAGCACAGAGCTGCACAGAGGATTTCAGGAGAGGAGTGTGCTAATCTGGAGGGATTTTACACGCTGAGAATTAGATAGTGGAAGCAGCAGAGTACACAGCAGCACAGAGGATTTAAGAGAGTAGCGTGCTGATTTGGCAGAGGGTCACATACTAAGGGCTCATGCACACGAACGTATTTTCTTTCCGTGTCCATTCTTTTTTTTTTTTTTTACGGACCGCATGTGGAACCATTCACTTCAAAGGGTCCGCCAAAAAAAACGGAAGTTACTCCATGTGCATTCCGTTTCCGTATGTCCGTTCTGCAGAAATAGAACATGTCCTATTATTGTCCGCATTACGAACAAGGATAGGACTGTTCTATTAGGGGCGAGCTGTTCCGTCCCGCAAAATACGGAATGCACACGGATCTCATCCGTATTTTTTCCGAATCAGTTTTTGTGCGGTCGTGTGCATGAGCCCTACGGGTTATACAGTAGAAGGAGCAGGTTCACAGCAGCACAGAGGACTTTAAGAGAGGGGTAGGCAGATTTTATAGGAGGTGACGGAAGGGTTATGCAGTGCAAGCATACAGTCCCCAGCAGCACAGAGGATTACAGGAGTAGTGTGCTGATCTTATAAAGATCATACATTACAATGTGGAAGAAGCAAGTTCTCCAGCAGCACAGAGTATTTCAGGAAAGGAGTGTGCTGATCTTGTGGGAAATCACAGAATGAGAGTTACACAGTAGAAGCAGGGTCCCCAGCAGAACAGAGTATTTCAGGAGAGAGGTGTGCTGGTCTTGTAAAGATCAGACAGTAAGTATTACAATGTGGAAGGAGCAGGTTCTCCAGCAGCACAGAGTACTTCAGGAGAGTAGTGTGTTGATCTTCTGGGAGGTCACAGGCTGAGTTACATAGTAGAAGGAGCCAGATCCACAGCAGCGCAGGGTATTTTAGGAGAGGATTGTGCTACCTTTATAAATATAGACAATGTTATATAGTGGAAGCAGCACAGAGTATGTCAGGAAAGTCAGGCGAGCGCTCTCTCATGGGGAGGGGAGATAATCTAAGGTTGCACCTATCACGTACATACTGCAGGAAGGGGGCCCCGTTTTTCAGTTGCCACTGTGGGGCCCCATCACTTCTGTGTTCCAGGGTGGGCATCGGTGGTGCTGGAGTAGTGCCGGATTATTAGATAGCCTGGACTATCGGATGATTATGGAAAGCAGAGTCTACTGGAGTCAGTAAAAAGCGTAGTCGCCGGATTATCGGGCCCTCTGGACTGTGTGGTGCTGGGAAATGTGGGATTATAGGAAGGATGGACTGTTATACGGCGCAAATCTTTTAATCCGACATCAATGGGATTTGATAATTGTCATATTGTTGCCGGATTATCAGATTTTTTTAGATTATCAGGTGCAGTATTAAAAAAAATGAATTGTATTTCATATGAGATCGGCTATATATATGTGTATACTGGGGGGAAGACAGGAGACCTGTCGCCACTGATTCAGGGGGTGTCCGAATAGCAGGGGAGCCCTCAGATATACTCATCAATTCCTGAAGACGGCCCACGCACAATGCCCATCTGGGAGGAGTTTATAGCCCTGCTCATCCTGAGCCTCCAATTTTATGACTACAATGCAAGAATATACAGTTAAGACTGACACAGAGAAGGGGAAGAAGACAGTGTCGATTTTAACACTATTCAGGGTGTGTAGAAAGCTGGGTGACCACCCTAACACCATAGGACAGGGAAATACAATCTATTGCTCCCTGTTATCAGCCATTTCAGGTCTGAATTACTTACATCTGCCACTCCTCTTATAACGCTGCGGCACTATTATAAGATCAACACGTGGAAGGAGATTTATCAAAACTGGCGCAAAGAAAACTGGTTTAGTTGCCCTTAGCAACCAATCCAGATTCTATCTTTCATTTTCCCAAGGAGCTTGGGAAAATGAAAGGTGGAATCTGATTGGTTGGGTTTCATGCTGACCACAAGTCTATTATTCGGAGGAAACTCTATAATGGATGTGATATCTGAGTATATGACGGGGCGTTTGCCACGAAAGTGACCCATGGACGTGGCACGGCAATCATCCTCATTCAAATACACGAAAAGCAAGTTAAGCGGCCAGAGTAATACATTAATACTAAAGACAGAGTTTCTGAAAAAATTAAATTAAGACGTAAGGAAAAAAGGAGATGAAGACAAAAAAACAATAAAAATAATGAAAATTAAATCAAAGAAAGTAAAGCATAAATTGCAAAAAAAATGAAAATGGCAAAAAAACAAAATGAAGAAAAACAATAAATATGGAAAATGAAATCAAATAAAGTAAAGCATAAATAAAAAAAAAAAGAAAAATGAAAAGAAAAAAATGGCAAGAAAAACAATAAAAATAATGAAAATGAAATCAAAGAAAATAAAGCATAAATTGCAAAAAAAATGAAAATGGCAAAAAAAACTAAATGACGAAAAACAATAAATATGGAAAATGAAATCAAATAAAGTAAAGCTTAAATAAAAAAATTAAAAAAATTAAAAGAAAATAAAACTATATATAAAATCCATAGATTCCCACTGATTCTGCAACAGGTCTTCTCCTGAAGCGGGCCATCATTGTGCTGCATGAGGTTTGCTGTCTCGGCCTTAGGCCTCATGCACACGACCGTATGTGTTTTGCGTCCGCCGGATGACAGACCGTTTTTTTGGTGGATCCGTTTTTTGGGCAGATCCATTGTAATAATGCCTATCCTTGTCCGCAAACGTGAAAAAAATAGGACATGCTCTATTTTTTTGATGGAATGTAAACACGGACCACGGATGTGGAACAAAAACGGTTGACCATCCGCATTTTTTGACGGACCCATTGAAATGAATGGGGAAGCATCCTATCCGTGAAAAAAAATGGAACGGACGCGGAAACAAACAACGGTCGTGTGCATGAGGCCTTACAAGGGAAAAAATTTCCAACAATTGCCCAAATTCAATTATGAAATTTCTTTTTTTTTCCCCCTATACCATAAATTACAAAACTCTACACGAGAGACTCCAATCATTGTGGCGCAATATCAATACTGAGCAATAAAGGAGAACCCGACCTGTAATGATTCTACTTTGTAATCCCCAAATAAATAAAAAAAAGGCGCATAACTTTGGGGTCCACCAGGAAAACATGACACTTATACTTCCGACTTTGCAGGAAGCCGAATTGGCTGTATGCATACATATGGTCCTTTAGTATCTACACACATGGCTTCCTCGTGGGCAGGGCTTAACTAAACAAGCAATCCCAGCAGAATAGCCCACGAGGAGTAACTTTAGTTCTCAACTGTAAGAATCTGTGTCCTGTTGACCCCTTTATGTGACTGCCATCTATATAGTATGAATACACATTGAAGGGGCCCTCCAGAACTATGTCAAAAGTGTATTGAAGAGAATATGGGACATGCTCAAAGTTTGTATCACGCTATGGGCCCCACTTTGGGTAGAATGTCTACACTGACGAAGAGGAACACCCTATCTAATTGTTCTTGTTCATGGAAGTGCTAAATGAAAGCACAGGCCCCCAAGAGCAGAACTTGGGGTCCGCAATTTGAACATGATACAAGACATTACTGACCCGTAGCTCTGAAGAACCCCTCATAGATATGCCCATTTTGCATTATTTGTGGTGGCTTGATTTTCCTCCACCTGGTAAGTCCATCAGAACTTCCAGTTGGCATCAAACGAGCACTTACCTGGCGTAACAGCGCGTTTGTATCCATAGAACCCTGCTGATGTTGGGCTATGGTGACTCCCAGCACTAAGGTGTGTATTCCGCAGGACACGGTGGTAATCAGGACAATGGGGGTGAGACGTAGTGGCAACGTGATGAAGAACGAGAAGACAAAAAAGGCCTGCCAGCCGACCGTATCACTGGCCTCGTGGAAATGGGCAAAGTTAAGGCCAAGGTAAGAGAAAATCTGTGCGGCAATCAATATCCAAAGGATGTAGGGGACAAACTTGCGGGAAATACGGTCCGGTAGCAACCCAAACTTGCATAGGGCAAACAGAAGAAGGTGCGCCAACAGCCCAACCACGGCCACCAAGGTCGAAGCCAACTTGTCTTGGGTGTACACCACGGCGCACATCACGATGACATAGCAGTCAAAAAGAGCAGCAAAGACCACCAAAACCAGCAGCGTCTCGTGGCGCTGCCGACGGAAATAGGTCTGATAGAGGTTTTCCAATGACTCTGGTGCAAACGTCAGCCGCATAAACCTCGGCAAGCAAAGGCAGCATCCCGAGCTTCGGACCGTCACTTCATGTGTCCGCCCCACGCCATGGTCTGGGTCTGAGGGCAAGCTGACCGAATAGTCCGCTGAATACTCGGCTGAGTACTCGGGCTCCGAAAAGGCCCGATTCCGGTGCATCTTTGCCATTAATGATATTGCTGGTAGATTGCCTTCAGAAAGATCTCCGAACTTCTCAGACCCAGGATTCTAGGTCCATGGCTTACTCAAGACCATCAACCATGGCCGACACTCATCTTCTTTGGGTTACGTTCCGCCTTCCTTCGAGTTCACGGCAACATCTTCTAATTTCCAGGCCCCCAGAACCAGATATTCACATCTACCGGTGACTAGGAATACATCTTAAGGAGGTTCTCAATGCCAGGCCAGATGTTCCTTCAATAGATCGGAGGTCGATAAGACCCAGAAGAACATAGACAAGAGACCCTAAGGCCGATTGGAGAACCGGCAGCCACGACCACCACCTCTCAATCCCCCCAAAAAACCAAAACCTCCCTATCGGATCATCCAGGACAGGTGCACCGCCGGTTCCTCAGCAGTCTGGAGATGCCGTTCTTCCCGTGATCATATGTTCTCCGCTCGTCTTGCTCGGTTCCCCCCTTGTGCAATCTGTTGTTTTTTTTGTTTTTTTTTTAATCAAAGAACAGGATGTAATTCCTCCCAAAGCCTGGATCTTGTGTCCTCAATCAGGCACGACTCGTGACAGAAGCCCAAGGAAAATAATCAGCATGTTCACATCCCACCACGTATGGACAAACATCCCTCCACCGCTTAATAGGGAATTAGAAGAGTAAAACGCAACAGTGGACGGAAGGCGAGGACATAAGAAAACAAGGTGAGGCGAGGAATTACAGGGCGAGATCCTGGATCTCTACATCTCTCGATGCTCAATCCCGGGAAGATTTCCATTTACAGCCGGACACTGGGATCCTTCGTCTTCTCCATAGTAGGAATATCTGTGATTTCTCCTCTCCTGGGAATCACACAAAGGAGAGAACGGGCAGATGTCACAGCCTTACATCCAGCTGTCTCTTAGGCAAACCTCCCTTTTGCAAATGCTGCTGTCTTTTCATCAAGCCCAGGTCTGTGCAGTTTGGAAAGGGTCAGATGGTGAGGCTTCTACACACATACAAAAAAAAAAATTCCTTGCAGGGCTTCTTGCTGTAGGTTTCGCATTTACATCACATCCATCTTTCCTGCTGCTGCTGTTGCTGCTGCTGCTGCATCCTGCAACAACCTCCCCCCCTTCTTGCTGCTTGTTCCTCCAGCCTCATGTCTTGTGATGTGGAATACTGGGTTCCTAGCGTTCAGCGCGCCACCTGCTGGACACAGCCGGACCTACAGGTAAAGAGGTGCGATAACGGCGCACCACCTGCTGGAAGAAGCTGTAATTACACGAAGGCGAAGGAGAGATTGCATTCTATACCGCTATACTGTAACATACATACATTTTCTTAACCCCTTAAGGACAGGAGGATTTTTTTTTCGCATTTGCTTTTTCGCATTTTGTGACTTTTTATTTTATTTTTAGGACAATTTGTGATTGGACTTTTTTTATTACATCATTTATAGAATTTTATAATTTATACTAGGTCAGCATGTCATTTATATGATTTTTTTTTTTTTTACAATGGATAAAAATTCTTTTTTTTTACATTCCCCATTTACTTTAAATGACAAGGTAACGCTGTTGTACGGGATGTTAAATATGGTGACATTATTTATTTCTTTTGAGACTTGTTTTTTTTTGAGAAAATGTTTTTCTGCTGTGTTGTTGTTTTTCATTCATGTTAGGGCTCATGCACACGGCCATATGTATTTTGCAGTGCCCAAACCACGGATCCGAAAAAATACGGATGACGTCCGTGTGTATTCCGCTGCACGGAACAGCCGGCTCCTAATAGAACGGTCCTATCCTTGTCCGTTATGCAGACGGCCATGCAGACATATGGACACGGAATGCACATGGAGTAACTTCCCATTGAAGTGAATGGTTCTGCATACGGGCTGCAAAAAAAACGGAATGGACACGGAAACAAAATATGTTCGTGTGCATGAGCCCTAACCTGATTTAATGTTAAAGGGGTTATCCGATGACTAATGTAAAAAATGAGAATCAGATATCATATAGTCCATGAAAATCTCTTTCTCACAAAGCTAGAACCGACCCTGTACCGCACATGGATCCAGAGATCTCCACATTCATTGCTCTGCCTGATTTATATCAAGCTGACAGCTCAAGGGGCGTGTCTTTTCTGCTGTAGCTAAGGGGGTGTGTCCTAGATCTCCCTATCACAGCTCAGGAGGCAGTTGAAGGAGGAAACTGAGCATGTGCGGCCTTGTCAGTGAGCAGGACAAAAAGTTAAGAAAAAGAACAAACAGCAGGTGGCGCTATACAGATACATTTTTCAGTGGCTATGCTAAATTTTTAATTACATGCAATTACAAAAGGATTCAGATCCAGGGGCTGGTTTGAAAACTGTACAATATTTTTCGTGGGACAACCCCTTTAATTAAATGTTTAAAGGGTTTCTGTCACCTGAAAAATGGGTATTAAGCTGGCGGACATTGGCGATGTGCTAATGTCAGCTGAACATAACTACATTAGTGCCATCTCACTGCCTGCCGCCGTTATTGAGAAAAACAAACTTTTATAATACACTAATTAGCCTCTAGAAGCAGGGGGGGGCATTGCCCCTGCTCCTAGAGGCTCCGTTCTCCCACCTCTGGCAATGCCCTGCCTCACTAGATTGACAGGGCCAGGCAGCGTTGGTGTCCTACCTCCGGCCATGTCTGCAGTGTAAATCTCACGCCTGTGCCGTCCTGTTTAGTATACGGCGCAGACGCGGTAAGTGAAAGGCGCTTGCTGGCTGCCAGCTTCCTCACTGCGCCTTCGCCGAATACTGAACTGCGGGAGGCGGGAGATCTCCCCAACGCACAGGGCCGGCAGGAGAAGGTGAACGCTGCCTGGCCCTGTCAATCTAGTGAAGCAGGTCGTTGCCAGAGGTGGGAAAACGGAGCCTCTAGGAGAAGGGGCAACGCCCCCTCCCCCCCCCCTTGCTCCTAAAGGCTAATTAGCGTATTATAAAAGTTTGTTTTTCTCAATAACGGCGGCAGGCAGTGAGATGGCACTAATGTAGTTACGTTCAGCTGACATTAGCACATCACTAATGTCAGCCGGCTTAATACCCATTTTTCAGGTGACAGAAACCCTTCAATGTAAATTTTTTTCAATTATTTACGTTTTTTTTTGCCTTGGGACTTATTCACATGTCAGTGTTTGGTCAGTGATTTCCATCAGTGATTGTGAGCCAAAACCAGGATTGGAGCCTCCACGGAGATCAGCCCACACCACACCCCCTTTTTTAGACCTGGCGTGAGCGGTGAAAAAGGGGAAAAAGTTGTGGATTGTGGCGCAAATGACCTATGCGCCGCAATCTGCAACATTTATACGACAAAACTGGTGTACATCTGTTCATAAATGACCCTCTTAGTTTTTTCATACCTGCCATAACGTTATTTTTTAGAATTCCATCAACATGGCCGTATGGGGGCTTCTCTCTCTACTGGCCGACTGGGGTTGATTGAAAAAATGCGTTCAATGTGCATTAAACAAACAACAACTTTATTTTGCAGTTCAATGCAATTCCGACAATGTCAAATTTGTAAAGTTTATCTTTTATTACTTATTGCATTTTTTTTTGTGTCACCTTAGGGCTCATGCACACGAACAAATTTTTTGTCCATGTCCGTTCCGGCCCATATGTGTAACCATTCATTTCAATGGGGCTGCAAAAAAACGGAAATGACTCTGCATTCCGTATCTGTATGTCCACAAGTCTGGTCCGCCAAAATATAGAACATGTCCAAACGTTGTCCGTTTTGCAGACAAGGATAGGCATTGTTACGATGGATCCGCAAAAAAAACGGATGTCACACGGATGTCGTCTTTTTTTTTTTTTTTTGCAGATCTGTGTTTTGTGGACTGCAAAATAAATCCGGTCGTGTGCATGAGCCCTTATTCTGATGCCCAGAACTTGAAGAGTGAGCTGTAGTTTTTATAGGCTACATGCACACAACCGTTGTATTGGTCTTCATCCGAGCCGCAAATTCAGAAACGCACATGGGCGACATCCGTTTTTTGTGGATCCCCAATTTTCATAGCCTAAGGGCTCACGCACACGACCGTATTTTGCTGATAGGATGCAGACTCATTCATTTCAATGGGTCCGCAAAAAATGCGGACAGCACACCATGTGCTGTCTGCATCAGTATGTCCGTTCCGTAGCCCCGCAGAAAAATAGAGCATGTCCTATTTTCTTGTAGTTTGCGGACAAGTATAGGCATTATTACAATGGATCCGCAAAAATAAAACGGATGCCATACGGATGCCATTCTTATTTTTGCGGATCCGCAATTTGCGGACCGCAAAACACAGACGGTTGTGTGCATGAGGCCTAAGTATCATTTTTGGCTACATTCAAGTAATGGATCATGTTTCTATTTTTTTAGCAGCCAAGATGCTTGAAAAAAAACACCAATTATTTTTATATTTTTTATGGCGTTCAATGTGCACAATAAACAACAGGATATATTAATAGTTTGAACTTTTACGGACCCGGCGATAACAATTATATTTATAATTTAAAATTATGTTTTTATTATTTATATTTCTTTCATAGTAAAGGTGGGATATGGTTGTTGTGTTTTTTTAAATATTTTTCACAAACTTTTTATTACATTATTTTCTGATGTAACCGTTAAAAACCCTTAACCCAATAAGGTCACATGCCGGGTACCATGGGAGAGATTTATCAAACTGGTGTAAAGTAGAACTGGCTTAGTTGCCCATAGCAACCAATCAGATTCCACCTTTCATTTTTCACAGCTCTTTTAGAAAATGAAAGGTGAAATCTGATTGGTTTCTATGAGCAACTAAGCCAGTTCTACTTTACAGCAGTTTCATAAATAGCGCGGAATTTTGCGGCAGAGCAGCAGCATATTTGGTAGATGGGATTCAGGGCCGGTGCAAGGATTTTTGCCGCCCTAGGCAAAGATCCATTTTGCCGCCCCCCCCGCCATGTCACTCACTCACTGACAGACACGCACACACTGACAGACAGACAGACACACACACACTGACAGACAGACACGCACACACTGACAGACAGACACGCGCACACTGACAGACAGACACGAACACACTGACAGACACGCACACACTCACTGAACGACACACACTGACAGACATACAATCACTCAGACACTCACTGACAGACAGACATACACTCACTGACATACACACACTCACTCACTGACATACACATACACTCACTGACAGACACACACAGGCATACACTCACCTCCCTGGGGTCCAGTGTGGTGCAGCTCCTCAGTCCTCCAGCGCGCCGTTTAGTATGCTGGGGCCGGAATGACGTCATATTCCGGCTCCTGGCATCACAGAGGGCGCGCGAGGGAGGAGTGGGGAGCTTCTAGAACAGCCTCCCTTGCCGCCCGCCTCTTCTGCTCCAGTAATTTATTGGCAGAGCAGGCACCTGCCATCAGGGTAAGCAGGTGCCAGCTCTGCCATATTTAAGAAGGACCTCCACCTCCTGGCCCCCCTGTAATGGCGCTGGGGGTGGCTCAAGAGCCGCTCGCCCAGCGCTGCAGCCCCGGACAGGGGGAGCCCACCAGGTCTCCCCAGCAGGCCGGTACCCTAGACGAACGCCTAGTTCGCCTAACGGTAGCGCCGGCCCTGATGGCATTTTATCATATTATTCTATCTCGTCTACATGTTGCAAAACTTTCTGCACGTAAATCCACCTGCAGTGTAAATTTTCAAATCTGCAGCATGTCAATTCTTTCAGCAGAATTTAATAGCGGATTTCACGCTTTGCAGTGCATGGGATGAAATTTGGGGAAAATCTGCAAGAACATGTAACACGTACAGATTTTGCTGCAGATTCATTTGCTTATTGCAGTAAAATCCGCATGTAAATCCAGCAGTAGTTTGCTTGTGCAGGCTACATTAATTGTAAGTTACTGTCCCTTCCGTGGCCTCCTTGCTACTAATGGCTCTATCTCAGGCTGTATAACAGCTAGAGATATCAGCCAGGTTTTCTCTAACCCTTTCATGACACAGCCATTTTCAGTTTTTTTTTCATTTTCGTTTTTTAAGCCCAGTTTTTTTTTTTTTTTTCCAGTCACATAACCGTATGAGGGCTTGTTTTTTATGGGACAAGTTGTACTTTCTAATGGTACCATTTAATGTAGTAGGAAGATGCAAAAAAATAAATAATTCCAAATGAGGTGGACTTGGAAAAATAATGCAATTCCACCACAGTTTTATGGGTTTTGTTTTTTATGGCATTCCCTATGTGGTTAAATTGACCTGTTATGATCATTCTCTGGGTCAGTAGGATTACAGCGATACCAAATTTATATAGTTTTTCTTGTGTTTGATTACAAAAAAAAATATATATATATATTTTGTCTTTTCATCACCATATTCTGAAGCCCCCCATAACTTTTTTTTCCCCTTAAGCTATGGGACAAATATTATTAGATTTGAACAATACAGGCACTTTTGGATGTGGTCATGCTTATTTTTTTATTGTTTATTTTAATTTGTATATTTTTTTGTATTTTTAAAACCTTTTTTTTTTTAATACCTTAATACCTTTAAAAAAAACAACTAAATTTGCAATCATAACATTGCCGTTTTTCTTCAGTAATAGGATTTTATTTGTTACCTAATAGAGAATTCAGTATATTCCAATGCAGTGCTGCCCCCTGCAGACTTCCATTACCCTCAGTTCACACTTGCGCGTTTTACAGTGCGTTCGAACGCGCTGTAAAACGCTCAACAGGAGAAAACTTATGTGTCGGGCATGGTTCTCACCTGAGCGTTTTACAGCCCGTTTAAATATGCTGTAAAACGCCCTACGCTCAAAGAAGTTCTTGAGCTTCTTTGGGGCGTTTTGTCGCGCGTTTGCACCCATAGACTTCAATGGGAACGTGCGTAAAACGCGCGTTTAACACATGTTAAAGTGTAGATATGCCTTTTTTAATTGGTCTCCAGAGTCACGAACGCGCGTACCTTGGGGTGTCTTCTTTCCAAAATGGGGTCACTTGTGGGGTATTTATAGTGCACTGGAATTTTAGGGGTCCTAAAGCGTGAGAATCCAAATGCGTAAAAATGCCCTGTGAAATCCTAAAGGTACTCATGGGAATTTGGGCCCCTTTGCGAATCTTGGCTGCAAAAAAGTGTCGCTTATGTGGTATTGCCGTACTCAGGAGAAGTAGGGCAATATGTTTTGGGGTGTATTTTTACATATACCCATGCTGGGTGTGAGAAATATCGCTGTAAACGACAACTTTTTAAAAATTTTTATACAAAGTTGTCAATTTACAGAGATATTTCTATTACCCAACATGGGTATATGTAAAAATACACCCCAAACCACATTGCCCTACTTCTCCTGAGTACAGAGATACCACGAGTGACACTTTTTTGCAGCCTGGGTGCGCAAAGGGGCCCAAATTCCAACGAGTACCTTTACCCTGGGTTCACACCTGAGCGTTTTACAGCGCGTTCAAACGCGCTGTAAAACGCTCAAGACATGAAAACCAATGCATCCCTATGGGAGTGGTTCACACTTGAGCGTTTTACAGCGCGTAAAAACGCGCTGTAAAACGCCCGATGCATAAGCTCGTTCAGGAGCGTTTTTTTGGGCATTTGTCGCGCTTTTCCTCCCATAGACTTCTATGGGAACGCGCGTTTAACGCGCTGCTTAACGCGTTAAGTGTAGAGATGCTCTTTTTAATTGGTCTCCAGACCAATTAAAAAATCTCCAGAGTCACGAACGCGCGTAAACGCGCGTTTCCTATTGCAAAAAACGCGCATAAAAACGCGCGACTAAAACGCGCGTAAAACGCGCGTCTTAGAAACGCTCAGGTCTGAACCCAGTGTTAGGTTTTACATGGCTGCTCACAATTTAGCCCCGCCCAAAATGCCAGAACAGTAAACACACCCCACAAATGACCCCATTTCGGAAAGTAGACACCCCAAGGTATTCACTGAGGGGCATAGTGAGTCCGTCTGAGATTTTTTATTTTTTTTGCCAGAAGTTAGCAGAAATGTAAACTTTATTATTTATTTTTTTTCCTCAGAAAGTGTAATTTTCTGCTAACTTGTGAAAAAAAATGAAATGATACATGAACTCACCATGCCCCTCCGCGAATACTTTGGGGTGTCTTCTTTCTAAAATGGTGTCATTTGGGGGGTATTTATACTATCCTGACATTCTAGCGCCTGAAGAAACATGACAGGCGCTCAGAAAGTCAGAGCTGCTTCAAAATGCCGAAATTCACTTTTTTGCACCATAGTTTGTAAACGCTATAACTTTTACCCAAACCAATAAATATACACTTATTGGACTTTTTTTTTATCAAAGACATGTAGAACAATAAATTTAGAGAAAAATTTATATAGAAATGTATTTTTTTTTTGAAAAATTTTACAACAGAAAGTGAAAAATGTCATTTTTTTGCAAAAATGTAGTTCAATTTGTATTAATGGCAAAAAAGTAAAAATGTCAGCAGCAATGAAATACCACCAAATGAAAGCTCTATTAGTGAGAAGAAAAGGAGGTAAAATTCATTTGGGTGGTAAGTTGCATGACGGAGCAATAAACGGTGAAAGTAGCGCAGTGCGGAATTGTAAAAAGTGGCCTGGTTATTAAGGGGGTTTAAGCTAGGGGGGCTGAGGTGGTTAAACAGTCCTCCTCATCATGCTGTTCACATTTTTACATCATGAGACCAAGACGACACCTAACAATTGATGAACAGTACCTCGTCATTGTGAGGCTTTAAGCAGGATGTTGTCAAAAGGAAGTTGCCACTGAGCTCAGAGTGTCACTGTCATCAGCAGGTTGTCACAGAGATACAGATAGACTGGAAGAGTCACAGAAAGGAAGAGAAGTGGGCGTCCTTTGGCCACATCCCACACGGAATTCCCTGCGGAACTGGATGATGAATGCTACATAACTCCAGGCACATTTAAGGGAGGTGAGAGGCACCCAGATGTCACGTCAGACCATTCGAAATCGATTATATCAGCGTTGTTTGTGTGCTAGAAGACCTGCAAGGGTACCTGACCGGGGGACCGCTGGACTAGGGACCAGTGGGCCTCAGTACTGTTCACCGATGAAAATCGATTCACGCTGAGCAGAAATGATGGCCGCCCTCAATGTTGGAGACGTCAAGGAGAGCGCTCTGCATCAGCCACTGTTGTCACCAGACGAGCCTTTGGTGGCGGTGGTGTTACAGGGTGGGCAGGTGTGTCTAGTCCAGGCATGCTCAACCTGCGGCCCTCCAGCTGTTGCGAAACTACAACACCCATCATTCCCTGACAGCCCACAGTTATCATCCTACAGAAGGGCATCGTGGGAGTTGTAGTTTTACAACAGCTGGAGGGCCGCAGGTTGAGCATCCCTGGTCTAGTCAATACAGAACTGCCCTACACTGTGTGAATGGTCCAGGGACACGCTCATACTACTTGAAGAACATCATTAATCCAGTCAT
The DNA here is from genome assembly GCA_033119425.1 of Bufotes viridis. NCBI lineage: Eukaryota > Metazoa > Chordata > Amphibia > Anura > Bufonidae > Bufotes > Bufotes viridis. Next base: position 32,694,404 of record CM065592.1, read on the forward strand.
TGTGCCTCTTCATGAACAGCACAGGCCTAATTTCATCTTCATGGAGGACAATGCGCCAGCTCATCGAGGCCCCATCATTAGGGAACGGCTGCTGGAGACTGGGGGACTTGTCAAGCTGTACTTGATGAAGGCCACGAAACAAGTTATTGGGACACTGACATTTTTGTGGCTGTATACCCAGCACTGGTGTGGGCTTGTGTTTCAATAAATTGTTGGCGATGAGGAAATCACCACTGCTGCTTCTACGTGAATGCCCGACTTTCATGATACAAGATCACTGGAGACGGAAATTTTTACTTTTTCGAAAATTTCACCCGAAAGCCAAATATCCCTAACTTTTTGTGAGTAGCGTATATAGAAGGATTCTTTCAGTCTGAATTGACACTTTCACTCATTAGAAGAGCAGGTTCAGCACTCAAAAAACCAGAACACATATAGATTAAAATCAACCTCCCTACGCATTTCGAGTGTACGAAAGTCAAAGTAATTTTAAGTCAAAGCAATGCTGACTTAAGAGTGTTCATACACTTGAAATGCATGTAATCATATATAGATTGAACCTACCTGCGCGTTTCGGGTTAAGAAAGAGTGTTCATACACTTGAAACGCGTAGGTTGATTTTACTCTATATGTGATCTGTTTTTTGAATAAAGGATTTACTATTTTATTTCGTGCTGAACCTACTCTCCTAACTGGATTACTTTTCCTCTGCGCCAGCCTCGTGGTTCGTGCACTTCTCTGCTATCAGACGAGCTGACTTCTTTTTCCCATTTTTACACATTTTCGGTCATTTACACATTGACTATACCCATAAACCTTCGTTTTCAGTTGGCCCGTATTTTTTCTATTCAGAAGTGACATCATAGATTTATTAATTGGGAACATCAGATGGATTTGGGTCACTAGTTGGGACCTTCCATTTGAGAGGTACAGGGAGGCAGGCACGGCTCTGACCGCTCCGTGCAGGTGGGACTGAGGCTCTGTCAGCTCTGAAGTCCTGTGCTGGGAAATCACCACTGTCGGACCATGATGGGAGCTGTGGTTTCACGTCAGCTGGAGTCACTGGTTGGATACCACTGGTACATGGGGGGGGGCTGCTGCAATCTGTTGCCTTACAACCATAGTTAATTAAAGAGGTTTCATGGGATTAGAGAAAACAGCGCCACACCTGTCCGCAGGCTATGCCTGGTATTGTAGTTTGGCCTCATTCACTTCAATGGAGCGGAGTTGCAATACCAGACACAACCTGTGGCAAGATGTGGCGCTGTATTTTTTTTTCTAACCCCGTAAGTTGCTGGTGGAGGCTGCTGCACGTACTGTACATGGTGTCGGGCCAGCCGCTATTCCCAGGAATCAGTCCGCAGATCCCCCCCACCCCCAACACAGACGATGATGTTGATATTGTATCCCATAGTCAACGACTAGTTTTCCTACCATTGGCTAAAAAGGAGTGATGCAGTGAGGTCATCAGAGACGGGACAACCTGAAACGCGACACGTCCACTCTGAGATTCGCCAGTCAAGTAAAAAGGCAAAGACACAGGACGTCTAAATGTAAAACCTGAAAATTTTATGGAAGGTAAAAACACAACACAAGATATACAAATGTAATAATACAAAATATCCAACACTTGGGGGGTGAATATAAAAGAACAGAGGGCTCTTCAGGCTGGTGTCACGACGTGAGCAGTGTGTGTGGTGTCTAGGATTCTATTCTGCTACGTCAATTAAAGTGTCGCTCCACCTCTCATTACCACCGGCTCCAGACAGTTAAAGGGGGTGTCCGGTTTTACCATATCGATGACCTATTCATCAATATCAGATCGGCGGGGGTCCGACTCCTGGCACCCCGCCGATCAGCGCTTTTGATTTTGAAATTTTATCAATGACTTGAACGGGACGGCGCAGGTAAACGGCGAAGAGAAAACAGCGCTAGCACGAGTGCGGGGGTCTCTTCAAACAGCTGATCAGACCCCCGCCAATCCTGAGGATAAGTTATCAATATGAGAAAACCGGACAACCCCTTTAAGTCATTTGTCTTCGCCACCTGTTTTTCCAGTTCATTGTTAAAATAAATATTCTGGAAACCATCAACAAGTAGGTCAGCTGCTGTTGACTGATGCTAGTTTTAGCATTGGCCTCTATGTAGGGTTTTTTGTGTTCTGCTACAAATTGGCTCATTAAAGGGGTATCCCAGCCAAAAGCATTTATCACCCATCCACTGGACAGCTAGACTGTTGGGTGCCAAACGCTGGGACACCCACTGGTTGCTAGACCCCAGTCTCCTCAGCTGTGGGGACAGGAGGAGTTTAATGGAGCAATGGTTGAGCAGGTCAGCCATACCATTTTTAATAGCTATGCATGGATCCTGCTTGTTGATGGTTTCCATTTAGCAACATATATATTTCATCCTCAGTCAGCAGAATAAGAGTAGTGGGTTTGATAAAGAATAGAATACAGAATGACAAGATTATATATGGAACATAAATTATAATAAAATACTCAGTATAACTACCTCTAGGGAAGGCCTGGAAGACTCATTTACATATTGATAAAAAGGGGGTGTGGCCTGGCAACCTCATTTCCATACACTATCTGACGCTGAATAGTGACCCCCTCCTAATTACAGCCTCTGAGTACCCCGGGAATCAAACACATCAAGGTGGAATTCACTGATCCTGAATATCATAATCAAGAGCTGAATTCATAATTTTGCAGACTTCGGAGCTGAAATCTTCCAGCTTCGACTACTGCATCAGAAAAACTCACTGCCCCCCCCCCCTTAATTAAGCTGTTAGGACTGCGTCTGATGACAAGCTTGCAGATTCCAATACCAACAGTAATTCAGTGCCACATGGAGGGAGCAATGTGTATGGCTTTTCTGTACATCTTTGCAACAGCGCCACCGCTGGCCATAGGTCGCTTCTGGTACTGCAGCTCAGCTCCACTGAAGTCAATGGGGCTGAGATGCAATACCGCACACAACCTGTGGGCAGGAGTGGAGTTGTTTTTGGAAGAACTCAGCCAGGTTTTTCTAATCCTGTCCTTGACCATTTAGGCCTAATTCACACGTCCGCAAAATGGATCCGCATCCCATCCGCAATTTTGCGGAAGGGTTTCAGACCCATTTATTTCAAAGGGGCAGGAATGGATGTGGACAGCACACTATGTGATGTCCGCATCTGCATCTGTGTTTCCGTTTCCGTAAAAAAGCATTCTCTATATAGTGCCAGCGATGTGCGGTCCGCAAAATGCGGAATGCACATTGCAGCCGTCCATGTTTTGCGGATCCGCGTTTCCGCAAAACACACTACGGATGTGTGAATTAGGCCTTAAGATCCCAAAAGCTATATCCTGGGGGGTCACCCCATGAAATATGATTTTTAAATTTGTATCATTGCACAACTGTTAAAAGTAACTATGTTACATACGTGTTTGGTGATACTTGCCCTTTAACGCTGAGGTCTCTATCGCCACCTAGTGGCACTGCATATATCTCTTCTTTAAATTATGTGTGTGTGTATATATATATATTTTTATTTATTTAATTTTTTTTTATTGTGTCTCTCAGGGTGCTTCCCAAACCCCCTAGACTTCCTAAATACCCCAGTACCACATGACCCAGGCTCTATAGGTGCCCATCCAAATATACATCATATCTACTCCGACCATGATGCCCGGTCAATAGGGGAAGAATATAATAAATAACGTTTCCTCTACTCTGCATCAATTAGAAAATCGCCTCTTCCCCTCCTGACTCTGCTCCTCAAGACGACAACGAATACAACAGGGAGATAACGGAGGGACCCGAAGCTATGTAACCGGCTTGTGCTTATACGGCTAGCCCCGCCCACGCTGAGCGAGCTGGGCTCCGCCTGTGCATAGATGCCGCCTACTAAGAGCGGCAATGGAACCGTCCACCTCGTGTCTGCATGCAATTGATAAAGTAAACATAAATATGGCGGTGTATTGTCCACAAGGGGGCGACGGAGCCCTCCGTACAATCTTATAGTGCTGGGCGTGTCAGGGGTTAGGATTCTCAGGGTGACTGTAAGTCGTATCCACGCTCTATTTTATGTTCTTCAGTAATGCCGTCCGGGCGTTCACAACCGCCTTAAAGGCGTCTTCGCTCCCAGGGGCCACGCATTTGTCCGGGTGAAGGAGAACAGCGAGCTTCCGATACGCTTTGTTTACTTCTTCCCTACAAGGTAAAAAAGAAAATACACAATAATAAAGAGGGTATTACTAAAGTATGTGGCCAGACAGCAAATAAAACAGAGCCTGTAGCGCCACCTATTGGCAAATTGTGCTATACTCGTTACACAAATATCCATGAATCCAGTGGCTATCAGTCACCATTAGGGTCCCCTCATTCAATTCTGCCACACTAGCACTTCTTTCCACAAAATTTATAATACCGCCACGTGGAGGCAAATAATACTGCCAATTAGTGCCCAAAAAGAATGCTTATAGTAGATAAATACTACTACCATACAGTGTCCACATATTACCCTTATAAAATGCCCACACAATAATGCTATTCAGGGTACAAATAATACCGCCATATAACATTTAAATAGTACTCCGATACAGTGTCTACATAGCATGGTCTATGTAGTATATAGCTAAAGTGTCATTTGTCATACTGCCATACAGTACCAACAGAAAACCCCCATATAGTGACCAAATAATATAATAATATACTCTAAAGGACGTATATGGTGGTCTAGGGCAGTGAAAGGGTTAATGGTTAAATCTACGGTGAGTCCTCCCAAGCTCCATTTATTTCGCCCTTACATGCCTAGGGGAGGGGGTGTTGTGCCTTTCATGCACAAACCAAATTTCACCAAAAATTTCACCAAAGGTGATTTTTATTTTTTGTTTCTTCCACCTCACTTTTTTGCCGGAGACATGGGGCTTTGTTTTTTATTTAAAATTGGTGAATTTAATTAATTTTGTAGTTCTGTCTTGGGCATTAATGGTCCTCAGAATTGTGACCTCTTTAGTGTACTTAATGACACTTGAGAAACAATGATCTAGGGCAGTGAAAGGGTAAACAGTTAAATCCCTGGTGGTGTAGGGCAGTGAAAGGGTAAACAGTTAAATCCCCGGTGGTCTAGGGCAGTGAATGGTTCTATTACTAAACCCCTGGTGGTCTAGGGCATTGAAAGGGTAAACAGTTAAACCCCCAGTGGTCTAGGGCAGTGAATGGTTCTATTACTAAATCGCTGGTGGTCTAGGGCAGCGAAAGGGTAAACAGGTAAATCCCTGGTGGAACACAGGACCCCCTTCTTGTAATTAAGAAGGGGGCCCCAGCGTCTGGAACCCAACTATTTAAACACAAGTAGGTTTGACTTCTTTAGACATCCCCTTCACTAGCATATGCCCCCATTGTCTGATCGGTGTGGGTCCCACCGCTGGGACCCGCACCTACAACGAGAACAAAGTGGGGAGCGCTGTGGCTGGAGGACCCCAGATTTCCCGGGGTCCGTCCACCACCAAGCGCTGCTCCCATAGAAGTAAATGGAAGTGCAGCGCCCATGCTCCCATTCATTTCTATGGGGCAGACGGAAATAGCCGAGCCAGTGCTCGGCGGCCCCATAGAAATGAATGGAGGAAGGCTGCGCATGCGCACTGCGCCCTTCGTTCATTTCCTCGCTACGTTCTCATTGTGGGTTACGGGTCCCACCGCTGGGACCCGCACCTATCAGACAATGGGGGCATATCCTAGCGATATGCCCCCATTGTCTGAGATGGAAAAACCCCTTTAATGGTAAAGCCCCTGGTGGTCTAGGGTAGTGAATGGCTTGAACAGTTAAAGGGGTTGGCTCATCAGAGACATTGGTGGCATATTACTAGCGCAGTGCGGTCTCCATTATTTTCTATGGGACTGTTGAAAATAGCGGGGCGAGCTTGCTCGGCTATTTTTGGAACTCCCTTAGAAAGGAATAGCGAGCACGCCGCACATCCATAGGTGCGGGTCTCAGAGGCGGAACCTGCACCTATCTGACTTTGATGGCATATCCTATAAAGATGCCACCAAAGTCCCAGATGAAACAAGCCCTTTAAGCCCCTGGTGGTCTAGGGCAGTAAAGAGGTTAATGGTTAGATGCATGGTGGTCTGGGTGTTACTGTTAACACCTGACATGTGGAGGTAGCCTACAGGTGACAGCGAGTAGCAGAATATGTTCCTGAGTCACACGGCTGATGGGTCCTGTCCTCATTGCACCCCTAGGGGCCCTATACAACTGCCCAGGTGGCCACCCCCTATCACAGGCTCAGTGATGACATCACAGCTGTCACAATTATCAGCGGTGGCTTCTTATAAGATTATAACAGACAGGAGTTTACACTCATATGCGTTCACGGCGCGGTTCCGCCTCTGCTCACCTGGTGGCCCCCGGCTTCACCCCCAACATGTCCCAGCTGTCCTTGCTGTTGCGAATTCGCCGAATAGAATCCGCCTGCTCCTTGGTGAACCCGATGTTAATGGAGGACATGGGCTTCTTGCCGCCGTTGTCACATAAGTCCACGATGGCCGAGTAAAAAGCCTTACAAGAGAATACAAAGAGCGGATTTCTTACCGGTGTAGCAGAGTTGTGTTTGTCACTGTTTTTTTTGGATGCTTCATGGTTTTCCGGCGCTCCTATGTAACACCATATATAACACATTACCGTACTGCCATGACAGACTCGGCTCTGCTACATTACCTGGAACATCTCGTTGATGCCTTCCCCACTTTGCGCAGAAGTTTCAAAGTACAGGAAGCCCCTGCTCTCGGCCCAGAGTCGCCCCTCGCTCTCGTCCACGCACCTATGCTTGGTGCAGTCAATCTGTAACATGACACATAGTCACCTTATTGGGGGCGTTGTGTATAAGCCGTATAGTATTATTCTTCTGGTGACGCCCCCCATGACATGGGGCGGCTCCGCACGCACCTTGTTTGCACAGACGGCAAAGACAATGTTGTCAATGCTCCCCTGCGGGCCCAGCTCCTGCTTCATCTCAGACAGCCAGGCGTCCAGGCTGTTGAAAGACTCCTTCAGACAGATGTCATACACCAGGATCACCCCCTGCGTGTCCTTGTAGAACTCGTTTCGGACCTTGGAGGGGGCGGGTGAAGAGACACAGGACACTGGAGTTTATAATACATCTCAATGGTGCAAAAGTATTGACACCCTTGTTCAAAAAGAGCCAAAACCCTTCAATAGGTGGCTGATATGAGGATCTCCCTCCAAAAAAAGAGGTTCTGCAGCAGCTGGGCTGAGTATTAGAAGGCATATTGTACCCCTCTACCCCCGTGTAAATTAAAGTGAAACTCCACCATAGATTAGCATTGGCTCTGTAGTCAGTAAATATAAAAATCAGCATCCTGGTAAACTAGTTTATGTTGGAAACCATCAGCAAGCAGGTTGTCTGAAGCCGACTGGCCTGGTTTGAGTTTTACGTCTTATGCCCCATAAAGATTTTCGAATGGATCGAGAGGGAAAAAGGAAGCGACTCTGCAAACAGTCCTGACTGACAAGGGGAAATCGTTTTGTGTCTACAGCTCCTATGAAGACCTGTCTCCATGGTGACAGACTACAAACAAACCCTGTGTAGTCAGATTGAGCAGGCATCTAATCCCTACTACTTCCTAACATACAGGCACAAAGTGAGTGGCAGACAGAAGGGAGTATGACCGCAGGATCAGACTACACCGGGTTTGTTTGTTGTCTGTTACCACGGAGACTACATTTTTAAATAATTTTTTTTTCAGCTTTGTTTTATCGTGACAATCCAGAAGCCGTAACTTTTTTATTTTTCCCCCAATAAGTCGTTTTTTCCGGGATGAGTTGCAGTTTCTATTTATCGTACAACGGCGGCAGGACCTAATATGATTTTTTTTTTTTTTACTTTTGACTTAACCTTCTTATACCTACCTCATAGAAGAACGGGTGGCCCGCCATGTCGAATATATTAACCTTTATCTCTCGCTCTCTGATTTGCACCCTGAAAAAAATAAAATAAAAAAATCTGAAATCGATCAGGATCTGGGGTGAGGCTACTCAGGTCGCTTCGGGAGGTGGCCGGTCAGTCACATTACAAGATGGCTGCTGCGCTAACAATCTCGCTATACAAGACCGCCAGCAGGTGGCAGCATCACACTGTAGTCTGGTAGCTGGCACTGTATGATGACACGTGACTGTGCTGCCACACTGCACCCCGGCTTTACTGGCGCCTCCTGCAGGATTTGGTACTTACTTAGTGACCCCATAATCTATCCCGATAGTCGTCTGATACTTGGGGACGAATCGCTTTTCGCAGTAACGCTTTATAATGCAGCTCTGGGGAGAGGAAACAAAAAGATACTAGTCCTGTGTGTACACCCAGAACATGTATACAGCCCCCCAACACTGACAATGATACACTGTAACACAACTTCAGAAGTGTAATGTATCTACAAAGAGACTTCACCAGCAGAATAGTGAGTGCAGCTCTGGAGTATAATACAGGATGTAACAGGATCAGTACAGGATAAGTAATGTATGTACACAGTGACTCCACCAGCAGAATAGTGAGTGCAGCTCTGGAGTATAATACAGGATGTAACTCAGGATCAGTACAGGATAAGTAATGTATGTACACAGTGACTGCACCAGCAGAATAGTGAGTGTAGCTCTGGAGTATAATACAGGATGTAACTCAGAATCAGTACAGGATAAGTAATGTAATGTATGTACACAGTGACTCCACCAGCAGAATAGTGAGTGCAGCTCTGGAGTATAATACAGGATGTAACTCGGGATCAGTACAGGATAAGTAATGTATGTACACAGTGACTGCACCAGCAGAATAGTGAGTGCAGCTCTGGAGTATAATACAGGAGGTAACTCAGGATCAGTACAGGATAAGTAATGTAATGTATGTACACAGTGACTGCACCAGCAGAATAGTGAGTGCAGCTCTGGAGTATAATACAGGATGTAACTCAGGATCAGTACAGGATAAGTAATTTAATGTATGTACACAGTGACTCCACCAGCAGAATAGTGAGTGCAGCTCTGGAGTATAATACAGGATGTAACTCAGGATCAGTACAGGATAAGTAATGTATGTACACAGTGACTCCACCAGCAGAATAGTGAGTGCAGCTCTGGAGTATAATACAGGATGTAACTCAGGATCAGTACAGGATAAGTAATGTATGTACACAGTGACTCCACCAGCAGTACAGTGAGTGCCGCTCTGGAGTATAATACAGGATGTAACTCAGGATCAGTACAGGATAAGTAATGTAATGTATGTACACAGTGACTTCCCCAGCAGAATAGTGAGTGCAGCTCTGGAGTATAATACAGAATGCAACTCAGGATCAGTACAGGATAAGTAATGTAATGTATGTACACAGTGACTCCACCAGCAGAATAGTGAGTGCAGCTCTGGAGTATAATACAGGATGTAACTCAGGATAAGTACAAGATAAGTAATGTATGTACACAGTGACTGCACCAGCAGAATAGTGAGTGCAGCTCTGGAATATAATACAGGGTGTAATTTAGGATCAGTACAGGATAAGTAATGTATGTACACAGTGACTCCACCAGCAGAATAGTGAGTGCAGCTCTGGAGTATAATACAGGATGTAACTCAGGATCAGTACAGGATAAGTAATGTAATGTATGTACACAGTGACTCCACCAGCAGAATAGTGAGTGCAGCTCTGGAGTATAATACAGGATGTAACTCACAATCAGTAATGTATGTACACAGTGACTCCACCAGCAGAATAGTGAGTGCAGCTCTGGAGTATAATACAGGATGTAACTCAGGATCAGTACAGAGTAAGTAATGTATGTACACAGTGACTCCACCAGCAGAATAGTGAGTACGGCTCTGGAGTATAATACAGGATGTAACTCAGGATCAGTACAGAGTAAGTAATGTATGTACACAGTGACTGCACCAGCAGAATAGTGAGTGCAGCTCTGGAGTATAATACATAATGTAACTCAGGATCAGTACAGTACAGGATAAGTAATGTATGTACACAGTGACTCCTCCAGCAGAATAGTGAGTACAGCTCTGGAGTATAATACAGGATGTAACTCAGGATCAGTACAGGATAAGTAATGTAATGTGTGTACACAGTGACTCCACCAGCAGAATAGTGAGTGCAGCTCTGGAGTATAATATAGGATGTAACTCGGGATCAGTACAGTATAAGTAATGTAATGTATGTACACAGTGACTCCTCCAGCAGAATAGTGAGTACAGCTCTGGAGTATAATACAGGATGTAACTCAGGATCAGTACAGGATAAGTAATGTAATGTGTGTACACAGTGACTGCACCAGCAGAATAGTGAGTGCAGCTCTGGAGTATAATACAGGATGTAACTCAGGATCAGTACTGGAAAGACTTCCCCTTCATACAGACATACCAATGACAGAAACAGGGAGGATCTGGGGGTGTGAAGCTCAGCAATGGTAAATCCCCTTTGTCCGGGCAGCCGATATTACTCTGATAACTCTGCGGTCCCATTAAACGGTTCTGTATGAGGGTCGGTATGAACTGGCGGAGGCAAGGTATGTCCAGTGCAGACGTATCACAGCAGGTGCCTGGGAGCTGCAGTCTCAGATTCTGCTGCAGGGTGACCACACGCCACCGTCACTTACAATTTAAAGGGCCAGTACATAAAGTTTTAGCACCTTCTACTAATCTGTAATATCTGAGTTTCCCAACCCAGACGACCACCTTTATTCACTTCTACAAGTGTAGATTAGGGGGCAGAGTGCGCACCACGGACGCGGTCAGGGGGGTTGTTCCAAAAAGTAAAATAAAAGAAAGAAAAAGTACAAGTAATAATGTATATGTAAAAGGTTGTGTAGATATACAGGGTTTATATGGTGAGACTGTGCAGTGTGGGGCGTGACGACAGGACTCTGCTATGCGGAGGTAGTGGGGGGGTTTGCAAAGCGTTCACAGACCGGTCTGGACACGTCGCTGTCATATAATCTGGGTAATGACGGCGAGAGCAGAAAACGCTGCGGATGAGCCCTGACCTTACTCTATATTCATCACTCTGTAGAAGGGCCACAACTGGGTCTGCTCAGGGGGCCACACTGTCAGATCACATAATTCACGGTTGGAATATGCACCAACCCCCCCCCCCCCCCATCTGGCACCTCTGAGAGGAGAAGGCAGTTATGGAATCAGCTGGGACACCCCCTTGTCTCCTCCGCCCTGTAGTGCCCCCAATAACACAGCCAGTCACACAGAGCCCCCACTACAGACCTATCAGTGCCCCCATAACACAGACAGTCACACAGAGCCCCCACTACAGACCTATCAGTGCCCCCATAACAAAGCCAGTCACACAGAGCCCCCACTACAGACCTATCAGTGCCCCCATAACAAAGCCAGTAACACAGAGCCCCCACTACAGACCTATCAGTGCCCCCATAACACAGACAGTCACACAAAGCCCCCACTACAGACCTATCAGTGCCCCCATAACACAGACAGTCACACAGAGCCCCCACTACAGACCTATCAGTGCCCCCATAACAAAGCCAGTCACACAGAGCCCCCACTACAGACCTATCAGTGCCCCCATAACACAGACAGTCACACAGAGCCCCCACTACAGACCTATCAGTGCCCCCATAACACAGAGAGTCACACAAAGCCCCCACTACAGACATATCAGTGCCCCCATAACAAAGCCAGTCACACAGAGCCCCCACTACAGACCTATCAGTGCCCCCATAACAAAGCCAGTCACACAGAGCCCCCACTACAGACCTATCAGTGCCCCCATAACAGACAGTCACACAGAGCCCCCACTACAGACCTATCAGTGCCCCCATAACACAGACAGTCACACAGAGCCCCCACTACAGACCTATCAGTGCCCCCATAACACAGACAGTCACACAGAGCCCCTACTACAGACCTATCAGTGCCCCCATAACACAGACAGTCACACAGAGCCCCCACTACAGACCTATCAGTGCCCCCATAACACAGAGAGTCACACAGAGCCCCCACTACAGACCTATCAGTGCCCCCATAACACAGAGAGTCACACAGAGCCCCCACTACAGACCTATCAGTGCCCCCATAACACAGACAGTCACACAGAGCCCCCACTACAGACCTATCAGTGCCCCCATAACAAAGCCAGTCACACAGAGCCCCCACTACAGACCTATCAGTGCCCCCATAACACAGACAGTCACACAGAGCCCCCACTACAGACCTATCAGTGCCCCCATAACACAGAGAGTCACACAGAGCCCCCACTACAGACCTATCAGTGCCCTCATAACACAGCCAGTCACACAGAGCCCCTACTACAGACCTATCAGTGTCCCCATAATATAGCCAGCCACACAGAGCCCCCACTACAGCCACAGTGACCCCATAACAAAGCAGAGAACAAAGTGTTCCCATAACAGACCCAACCACACAGTACCCCTACAACAGAAACAGCACAGTGCCCCATAACATAGCCATTCACACAGTGCCCCCCACAACAGAGCAACAAGCCAATGCAAAAGCACCCCTATAACAGAGACAATGCTCAGCTCCCCTATAACAGAGACAACACTCAGCGCCCCTATAACAGAGACAACGCTCAGCGCCCCTATAACAGAGACAACACTCAGCGCCCCTATAACAGAGACAACACTCAGCGCCCCTATAACAGAGACAACGCTCAGCGCCCCCATAACAGAGACAACGCTCAGCGCCCCCATAACAGAGACAATGCTCAGGGCCCCCATAACAGTGACAACACTCAGCGCCCCTATAGCAGGGACAACGCTCAGCGTCCCTATAACAGAGACAATGCTCAGCGCCCCTATAACAGAGACAACGCGCGGCGCCCCTATAGCAGGGACAACGCTCAGCGTCCCTATAGCAGAGACAATGCTCAGCGCCCCCATAACAGCGACAACACTCAGCGCCCCTATAGCAGGGACAACGCTCAGCGCCCCTATAACAGAGACAACACTCAGCGCCCCTATAACAGAGACAACGCTCAACGCCCCCATAACAGAGACAATGCTCAGCGCCCCCATAACAGCGACAACACTCAGCGCCCCTATAGCAGGGACAACGCTCAGCGCCCCTATAGCAGGGACAACGCTCAGCGCCCCTATAACAGAGACAACACTCAGCGCCCCTATAACAGAGACAACACTCAGCGCCCCTATAACAGAGACAACACTCAGCGCCCCTATAACAGAGACAACACTCAGCGCCCCTATAACAGAGACAACACTCAGCGCCCCTATAACAGAGACAACACTCAGCGCCCCTATAACAGAGACAACACTCAGCGCCCCTATAACAGAGACAACACTCAGCGCCCCTATAACAGAGACAACGCGCAGCGCCCCTATAACAGAGACAACGCTCAGCGCCCCTATAACAGAGACAACGCTCAGCACCCCTATAACAGAGACAACGCTCGGCGCCCCTATAACAGAGACAACGCGCAGCGCCCCTATAACAGAGACAACACTCAACGCCCCCATAACAGAGACAATGCTCAGCGCCCCCATAACAGCGACAACACTCAGCGCCCCTATAACAGAGACAACGCTCAGCACCCCTATAACAGAGACAACACTCAGCGCCCCTATAACAGAGACAACGCTCGTCGCCCCTATAACAGAGACAACGCGCAGCTCCCCTATAACAGAGACAACGCGCAGCGCCCCTATAACAGAGACAACGCGCAGCGCCCCTATAACAGAGACAACGCGCAGCGCCCCTATAACAGAGACAACGCGCAGCGCCCCTATAACAGAGACAACGCGCAGCGCCCCTATAACAGAGACAACGCGCAGCGCCCCTATAACAGAGACAACGCGCAGCGCCCCTATAACAGAGACAACGCGCAGCGCCCCTATAACAGAGACAACACTCAGCGCCCCTATAACAGAGACAACGCTCGTCGCCCCTATAACAGAGACAACGCTCGTCGCCCCTATAACAGAGACAACGCTCAGCGCCCCTATAGCAGGGACAACGCTCAGCGCCCCCATAACAGAGACAACGCTCGTCGCCCCTATAACAGAGACAACGCGCAGCGCCCCTATAACAGAGACAACGCGCAGCGCCCCCATAACAGAGACAACGCTCAGCGCCCCTATAACAGAGACAACGCTCAGCACCCCTATAACAGAGACAACGCTCAGCGCCCCTAACCATGAAGTGATATCTATATGGCGGCACTCTGTTCTCTACATCAGAAGGCTGGGGCTGTCTTTCACCATGTCGGTGTCTGGTTGGGTGGGGGAACACTAAACGGCACCTATGGGTGGTCAGAGGGTTATGCACCCCTTCTCTGGACTATGTTACACCGGCTCTGCACATCCTATGGAGATTGGAGTCCCATGATTTTTCCAAAAGTCCTGGGTGGAGGTAAACGCCCTCATTAGCCAAGTGCAGCTCGTAACCCTAGTGTGTGCACCCCAATCCCAGCGCGCAGTGGGGGTGCAATACATTACTAGGATGGCGCCTCTTACCTTGCCCACCTCAGCGTTGCCCATACTGATGACTTTGATGCGCAGCGCCTTGCGGTTCTCCTTCCTCTTCTGCAGGTTAGTCTCCATGGCTATCTTATAGGCAGGAAGCTTGTACTGTGACAGGAGGAGATGGGGAGCACACCGACGGTGTGTGGGTGTACGCCACGTATTATACACAAACCTGCGCGAAAAGAAAATGTACCTGTAGTTCATACATCATATCTATAGCGCTGTATTATCATGTATCTACAGAGCTGAGCGCTATACGGTATATTACACTGTATCTATAGAGCTGAGCACTGTATATTCTGTATATTACACCTTATCTATAGAGCTGAGCTCTGTATATCCTGTATATTACACCTTATCTATAGAGCTAAGCACTGTATATCCTGTATATTACACTGTATAGAGGACAATGCTGTATATCCTGTATATTACTGTATCTATAGAGCTGAGCGCTGTATATCCTGTATATTACACTGTATAGAGGACAATGCTGTATATCCTGTATATTACTGTATCTATAGAGCTGAGCGCTGTATATCCTGTATATTACACTGTATAGAGGATGCCATTTATCCTGTATATTACACCCTGTATCTATAAAGCCGAGTGCTGTATATTCTGTATATTACACTGTATAGAGGATAATGCCATTTATCCTGTATATTACACTGTATCTATAGAGCTGAGCGCTGTATATCCTGTATATTACACTGTATCTATAGGGCTGAGCGCTGTATATCCTGTATATTACACTGTATCTATAGGTCTGAGCGCTGTATATCCTGTATATTACACTGTATCTATAGGGCTGAGCGCTGTATATTCTGTATATTACACTGTATCTATAGAGCTGAGCACTGTATATACTGTATCTATAGGGCTGAACACTGTATATTCTGTATATTACACTGTATCTATAGGGCTGAGCACTGTATATTACACTGTATAGAGGATAATGCCATATATCCTGTATATTACACTGTATCTATAGGGCTGAGCGCTGTATATCCTGCATATTACACTGTATCTATAGGGCTGAGCACTGTATATTCTGTATATTACACTGTATAGAGGATAATGCCATTTATCCTGTATATTACACTGTATCTATAGGGCTGAGCGCTGTATATCCTGTATATTACACTGTATCTGTAGGGCTGAGCGCTGTATATCCTGTATATTACACCTTATCTATAGAGCTGAGCGCTGTATATCCTGTATATTACACTGTATCTATAGAGCTGAGCGCTGTATATACTGTATATTACACTGTATAGAGGATAATGCCATTTATCCTGTATATTACACTGTATCTATAGGGCTGAGCGCTGTATATTCTGCATATTACACTGTATCTATAGAGACGAGTGCTGTATATTCTGTATATTACAGTGTATAGAGGATAATGCCATTTATCCTGCATATTACACTGTATCTATAGAGCTGAGTGCTGTATACACTGTATCTATAGGGCTGAGCACTGTATATTCTGTATATTACACTGTATCTATAGGGCTGAGCACTGTATATTACACTGTATAGAGGATAATGCCATATATCCTGTATATTACACTGTATCTATAGGGCTGAGCGCTGTATATCTTGTATATTACACTGTATAGAGGATAATGCTGTATATCCTGTATATCACACTGTATCTATAGAGCCGAGTGCTGTATATTCTGTATATTACAGTGTATAGAGGATAATGCCATTTATCCTGTATATTACACTGTATCTATAGGGCTGAGTGCTGTATACACTGTATCTATAGAGCTTATATTCTGTATATCACACTGTATCTATAGGGCTGAGCGCTGTATATTCTGTATATTACACTGTATAGAGGATAATGCCATTTATCCTGTATATTACACTGTATCTATAGGGCTGAGCGCTGTATATCCTGTATATTACACTGTATCTATAGAGCTGAGCGCTGTATATCCTGTATATTATACTGTATAGAGGATAATGCCATTTATCCTGTATATTACACTGTATCTATAGGGCTGAGCACTGTATATTCTGTATATTACACTGTATAGAGGATAATGCCATATCCTGTATATTACACTGTATCTATAGGGCTGAGCACTGTATATCCTGTATATTACACTGTATCTATAGGGCTGAGCACTGTATATCCTGTATATTACACTATCTATAGAGCTGAGCGCTGTATATTCTGTATATTACACTGTATCTATAGAGCTGAGCACTGTATATACTGTATATTACACTGTATAGAGGATAATGCCATTTATCCTGTATATTACACTGTATCTATAGAGCTGAGCGCTGTATATCCTGCATATTACACTGTATCTATAGAGCTGAGCACTGTATATCCTGTATATTACACTGTATCTATAGAGCTGAGCACTGTATATACTGTATCTATAGGGCTGAACACTGTATATTCTGTATATTACACTGTATCTATAGGGCTGAGCACTGTATATTCTGTATATTACACTGTATAGAGGATAATGCCATATATCCTGTATATTACACTGTATCTATAGAGCTGAGCGCTGTATATCCTGTATATTACACTGTATAGAGGATAATGCTGTATATCCTGTATATTACACTGTATCTATAGAGCTGAGCGCTGTATATTCTGTATATTACACTGTATCTATAGAGCTGAGTGATGTACATTATACGGTATACATAGACCTGTATACATTACATGGTACATATAGAACTGTATACAGATACATTACATGGCACATATAGACCGGGATATATTACATGGCACATATAGACCTGTATACATTACATGGTACATATAGACCTGTATACAACATTACATTGTACATATAGACCTGTATACATTACATTGTACATATAGACCTGTATACAGATACATTACATGGCACATATAGACCTGTATACATTACATGGTACATATAGACCTGTATACAGATACATTACATGGTACATATAGACCTGTATACATTACATGGTACATATAGACCTGTATAAGGCTACAGCACATCCATCTCTACATCTCATCCTTGTATATGGAGCATTTAAATGAAGGGGGAGCGCATGCAAGGCTATGGGGGCAGAGCCCGGACTTCTTACCTCTCCAGTAGGGGGCAGCGTACGGGTCACAGCATAGGCTCCCCTGTCGGGGGCTCCTCAGCCCCGGGTCGCCCCCTGATCTCTGTCATGTGACCACAGCCGCAGGAGCAGCACCACAAACGGGGAGAGTAGGCGGGGAAGCATGACGTCATCCTTAGCAGCAAACAAACTGGTAACGATTAGGAGGCGTTCCTTAGGCTTTTCCCCGCCCACCAGTAGTTCAGACCTCTTAAACACGCCCCCGTGGGCCGAACAGGAACTACATTACCCGGCATGCGGCACTGTGGTGCGTAGAACGTGCGGTGGTAACCTAGCAACCGTGTCCATCAGTCGTTTTTTTTTTGCCAGGAGAGGCTGCTATAGATGGCGGTGTTTCACTCACCTGTGATAGGGAAGCTTATAAGCTCTGTATATAGAAGGAAGACCCCAATAATACAGGCGGTTAGCAGGGGCCTCCCGATACACCTGCCGCAGCAGACCATACATTGTGACTGGAATATGGACGTGTCCTTTAACCATAATTTAGGTTATTTTTTTTAATATTTATTATTATGGTATTGTTTTTATACTGACATTTTATGCTTTTTTTTTCATTCACGCTTTAAATTTTTTTTTTAACCCTATAATAACCTAAGTAAGGGGTATTCCGGTAGGTACAAGTTATCCCCTCTCAGGTCGGTGGGGGTCCTACAGCTGGGACAGATCATGAGAACAGGGCCCTGTACCCCCCGCAGGCCCCTTGCAGAGCCCCTAAAATGACCAGAGCGGCCGGTCACACATGCGCGCAGCCGCTCCATTCATTTCTACGGATGTATGGGAGATAGGTGAGCGCTGTACGCGACTATCTCCGGAACCCCATAGAAATAAAAGGAGCTGCCGCACGCATCTGCTAGCGGACACTCTGGGGTACTGTGCCACTGTTCTCATGATCGGTGGGGGTCCCAGCACTAGGGCCCCGACCGATCTGATAAGGCTCATGCACACAGTCCTTCCGTGCATTTGGTCCCCAATGCACGGGCAACATCCGTGTGGTGGCCAGGACGGTTCGAGACCCATTCAACTTGACTGGGTCCGTGATCCGTCCGCACCATAAAAAAAATAGTTCTACTCCGTAGTGCTTCTGTGGGCTTCCGATCCGTGCTTCCATTCCGCACCGCATCTCCCGGATTGCGGACCCATTCAAGTGAATGGGTCCGCATCCGTGAGGGGGGGGTGCACACGGCCGGTGCCCGTGTATTGCGGACTCTCTGCCTTCACGGAGCCCTAACGTTTTTATTTTTCCATTCACATAAGGGCTTGTTTTGTGCGGAACGAGTTGCACTTTCTAATGGCCCCATTTAATGTTGCATAGGATGTAGTGGGAAGCTGGAAAAAAATTCCAAATGGGGTGGAATTGAAAAAAAAAAAAAAAAGCAATTCTGTCGCAGTTTTAGGCCTCCTTCACACGGGCGTCCCGGATTTGCTCTGGATGCATTGCGGGAAACCCACGCGAGTGCGTTGCGTTGTTTCGTTTTTTCCGCGTGAGTGCAATGCAATTTGCACACGCCTGAGAAAAGACTGAATGTGGTACCCAGACCCGAACCCGGACTTCTTCACTAGAGTTCGGGTTTGGGTTCGGTGTTGTGTGGATTTTACATGGTTTTAAAGGAACATAATAACGGTCTTACTACAGATTGGTAACTAAAATGTGGATTGAGGGGTTAAAAAATAAAAAAAATTAACTCACCTCATCCACTTGATCGCGCAGCCGGGCATCGTCTTCTTTCAGGACCTGCAAAAGGACCTTTGATGACGTCATCGTGCTCACCAGGTGGTGAGCGCGGTGACATCAGCGCAGGTCCTGCGGAATGAAGATAGAACGATCTTCATTCAGCAGGAATGCTGGCATTTTCATGCAACGTACAAGTGATACGTGAAAATCACCGCTCATGTGCACAGCCCCATTGAAGTGAACGGGTCCGGATTCAGTGTGGGTGCAATGCGTCCTACTCATGCATTGCACCCGCGCAGAAAACTCACCTGCCTTAGGCCCCTTTCACATCTGCGCTTTTGCTTTCTGTCCTAGAGTTCTGTCCTCGGGTCTCTGGGACGGAAAGATACTGATCAGTTTTAGGCCTTATTCACACGTCCGTAGTGTTTTGCGGATATCCGTTCAGGATGCATCAGGATGTTTTCCGTTCAGTATGTGAACGTTTTTTGAACGTTGACAAAACCGCAGCATGGTGCAGATTTGTCTCCGTCCAAAAATCCGGAAGACATGCCGTAACGCCGGATCCGGAATTAATGCCCATTGAGGTGCATTAATCCGGATCCGGACTTAAGCTAAACGTCCTTTTGGCGCGTCGCCGGATCCGACGTTTAGCTCTGCGCATGCGCAGCAGCAGTTCCGATCGGGGCCCCAGTGTAAGCTGGGGCTCCGATCAGTTACCATGGCAGCCAGGAAGCTACTGAAGTCCTGGCTGCCATGGTAAGTACTCCTCATTGATCTATGCGCCGCGGGGACCTGTGACGTCAGGAAGGAGCGGCCGCAGCGCAGGTGAGTACACTGCTGTGGAGTACTTACCATGGCAGCCAGGACTTCAGTAGCGTCCTGGCTGCCATGGTAACCTGAAAGCATTTCGAGGATCCTGATCAGTCTTCTAATGCTTTCAGGCGACTTGTGTTCTGACGGATCCGGCGGGCCTGAAGTGCCTGACGGATCCTCAGAACGCAAGTGTGAATGAGGCCTTACTGTTTTTTTTTCCTTGTGTTTTAATACTAAAAAAAAAAAACTTTTCACCCACATGACTTTCTTCTAGTTATGTCCATGGAGCTGTGTGAGGGCTCTCCACTCTGATGCCAGGGTTACAACTGACCAAGATTCTTCACGGGCGCCATGCTTAGACCCCAGGCTTCCGCCGTATATGTACAGTGGTCGTCTTTACGGGGTTAAATGAGATAACGAAAAATCTTTTTAATATTTTTTGTTTATATTTTTAAACATTTTTAATATTTTTAGATTTTTTTTTAGTTGAGTACCGGCAGACGACTTTATCATATCTCAGCCTGCGTACTTCTGTAGCGCTGTATTGTATTGGAAAATGGGGGAAAAAATTATTTGGGGGTGAAGTTGAAAAAAAATAAAAAAATAAAAATCAAGATATTATGGCGTTCACTGTGCACCAAAAATTACATCATATCCTTATTCTGCAGGTCAATACGATTACGGCGATACCAAATTTATATTCTTTTACCGATAGAATCTTGCACTTTTGCGTTTTCAATCGGCTATAACTTTTTTATTTTTCCATTCGCATAGCCGCAGAAGGGCTCGTTTTTTTGCGGGACAGCTTGTACTATTTTTATATTTTAATAGTATGGGTGGTTTTAGATGCATCGATGCCCATGATATTTATTTTAATTTTAGGGAAAGGGGGGGGACGATTTTTTAAATTTTTTTTTTTATATTTTTATATTATATTCCGATCAGCGCCGTGGGACTGGCAGAGATAGGTGAGCACAGCGCCCCCCTGTGTCCAGCACTCACATAGAGTGGAATGGAGCTGTGGGACTGGCAGAGATAGGTGAGCACAGCGCCCCCCTGTGTCCAGCACTCACATAGAGTGGAATGGAGCGGTGGGACTGGCAGAGATAGGTGAGCACAGCGCCCCCCTGTGTCCAGCACTCACATAGAGTGGAATGGAGCGGTGGGACTGGCAGAGATAGGTGAGCACAGCGCCCCCCTGTGTCCAGCACTCACATAGGGTGGAATGGAGCGGTGGGACTGGCAGAGATAGGTGAGCACAGCGCCCCCCTGTGTCCAGCACTCACATAGGGTGGAATGGAGCGGTGGGACTGGCAGAGATAGGTGAGCACAGCGCCCCTGTGTCCAGCACTCACATAGGGTGGAATGGAGCGGTGGGACTGGCAGAGATAGGTGAGCACAGCGCCCCTGTGTCCAGCACTCACATAGGGTGGAATGGAGCGGTGGGACTGGCAGAGATAGGTGAGCACAGCGCCCCTGTGTCCAGCACTCACATAGAGTGGAATTGAGCGGTGGGACTGGCAGAGATAGGTGAGCACAGCGCCCCCCTGTGTCCAGCACTCACATAGGGTGGAATGGAGCGGTGGGACTGGCAGAGATAGGTGAGCACAGCGCCCCCCTGTGTCCAGCACTCACATAGAGTGGAATTGAGCGGTGGGACTGGCAGAGATAGGTGAGCACAGCGCCCCCCTGTGTCCAGCACTCACATAGGGTGGAATGGAGCGGTGGGACTGGCAGAGATAGGTGAGCACAGCGCCCCCCTGTGTCCAGCACTCACATAGAGTGGAATGGAGCGGAACTGGAAATGAGCCACTGCCCCAGCAGTCAGGCCCCCACAGATCAGACGCTCGTGGGCAGACTTACAGGAAAGCTAACTGTGGGGGACACTAGAGATCCCATTTTTCATTTGCGTACTCTCCCTAAGGTGCGTTGTCTGCAGACACTTCCTACTCCAGCTCAATCTGTTCGCCAAGAAGCAATGGCCTTGCAGAGCTGCAGCATTTCACTGAGCTGCAATACCAGACACAGCCCATGCACAAGAGGGGCGCTGTTTCTCTGAAAAAAATAATATTTGAAGACTATAATTAGATTATGACGATAATCTATTGTGTTTTATGGTTGTGTTGGGGTAAACAAAGCATGTGATCAGTTCGGGACTGACACATGGCGCCTGCACAGTGACGGAGGGCGGTGCCCGCTCCATTTACGTCTATGGGGCCGACAGAAATTGCCTAGGCGGCACTCAGTCCCATAGAAATGAATGGAGGGCGGCCGCTCAGGTTCGGTAACCCCTTCCGTCACTTTGCGGGCTCCGTTCTGAGGATAGGTGTGGGTCCAGCAGCTTTTAGACATTGAGGGCATATCCTAGAGATGTGCCCCCCAACGTCCAAGATGGGACCACCTCTTTAACCCCTTAAAGACTGGGCCCATTTTCATTTTTGATATTTCCTCTCATTTTTCCATTCTCATAGCCATACGAGGGCTTATTTTTTCTGGGATAAGATGCATTTTTAATGCCACCATCTAATTGATGTCTTGTATTGGAAAACGGGGGAAAAAATTATTTGTGGGGAAATGTTTTTTAAAAAAAATACACAATTTCGCCAAGGTTTTTGAGGTTTTGAATTCATGGCGTTCACTGTGCATTAGCAATGACATGACGTCCTTATTCCGCAGCTCAATCCGAATACGGCGATACCGAACTTGGATCGTTTTTATTTAAAAAAAAAAAACTTTGAAAAAAAAATCTAAATTTTGTTTGCATCGCCATTTTCTGACAGCCATAACCAGATTCTGCAATCGCTGGTGGGGTTAAATGACGGGGTTCGGCACAATCTCCGTTCTCCGTCATTGCGGCCGGGCGTCGTCTGTATGATACACCCAGCGCCCGCCGCTTATGGAGCGAGATCACCGCAGCAGCCCGCTCCGTACAATTGTGGGCGCAAATGGCGTACATGTATGTCAGGAAGGGGTTAAAGCTGATTATAATGTAGTATTACCCTGGCTGCGGTGCGCACTGACCTTGTCTACAATATGAAGTTCCTCTGTTTGTCCACCAGAGGGCAGTACAGAGTCGTCTTCGTCTGTGTTTTTTCTATATCTTGCCCTTTATTATACTTTCACTTCTTAATACCGGAATATTGTGAGGCTGTAGGACAGCACGACCCATTCTTGCTTGGATCGGACCTTAAAGGGGTATTCTCATCTCAGACATTGACCCTGGGAACACACCTAAGCGTTTTTCAGCGCGTTCAAACGCGCTGAAAAACGCACAACAAGTGAAAACCCATGTATTCCAATGGACATGGTTCACACTTGAGCGTTTTACAGTGCGTTTGAACGCGCTGAAAAACGCCAAACGCAAACGCTTGTGCATGAGCTTCTTTGGGGCGTTTGCCTAGCGCTTGCACCCATTGAAAAGCATGGGAACGCGCATATAATAAAATATGCGCGTTTTCCGCTTCAAAAACGCGCATATGATCGCGCGTTTTTGTAGTAAAACCCAGCAGAAAGGCAGAATCTCCACCCACTTTTGCTGGGTGGGGATTCTTTTTTTCTGCAAACTGTAAGCTGTCAATCAAAAAACGCCCCAAATACGCGCATTTCAAAAATACAAAAACGCCTAAAAAAACGCGCGTTTTCCACGGAAAAAACGCTAAAAAAAACGCCTGATCCAAAAACGCCTAGGTGTGTTCCCAGCCTGATACCATATTTCTAAGATACGCCATCTGTGTCAGATAGGTTTCTATTGAATGACAGCAAGAAGAGATCTTGAAAGCCTAAAAAGGAAATATCCCTTTAAGGGCTCATGCACACGAACGTAATTGTTTTTTGCTCCTGTTCGGTTTTTTACAGGTCTGTAGGCGGAACCATTCACTTCAATGGGTCCACAAAAATAACGGAAATGACTCCGTGTGCATTCCGTTTCCGCATGTCTGTTTCGCAAAAAAATAGAACATGTCCTATTCTTGTCTGTTTTGCGGGCAAGGGCGGGCATTGTTACAATGGAGCCACAAAAAAAAATAAAAGAAGGGATGCAGTGCGGATGTTATCCGGTTTTTCTCGCGGCTCCATGTTTTGTCTAACTCCTCGGTTACACGGTAAGATGGATGTGTAGTGTCTTACCACAGGACAGCCAGCTTGTATCTGCGCCCAGTGTCTGACTAAAAAACACCACTTCCCAGAATGCATCGCCAGTCACTTTGTAGAGACGCTGAAGAAGCAGGCCATGCGTGATGATTTCAGCTCTGAAGACAGAAATGTGACTATAGTTCTAGAGATTGTCAAAGAAATGTAGGTGAGCAGACACTAAGCATGTCTTCCCTGCTTCTTCTGACTTAGGCTACATTCACACTGTCAGTTTTTCATGGCCATTTTTCAACCATTTTTGCATCCATTTTATGGCCATTAAAAACAGATGATTTTCATTGACTTTTTTTATTTAAATACCTGCGGTATACATAATGTCCACTATAGTGGCCCCCAGCAGTAATAATGTTCTCCAGAGTGGCCCCCAGCTGTAATAATGTGCCCCAGAGTGGCTCCCAACAGTAATAATTTCCCCCCTAGTGGCCCCCAGCTGTAATAATGTCTCCCATAGTGGCCCCAGCAGTAATAATGTCTCCCATGGTGGCCCCCAGCAGTAATAATGTCTCCCATAGTGGTTTCCAGCAGTAATAATGTCTCCCATAGTGGTTTCCAGCAGTAATAATGTCTCCCATAGTGGTTCCCAGCAGTAATAATGTCTCCCATAGTGGTTCCCAGCAGTAATAATGTCCTCCATAGTGGTCCTCAGCAGTAATAATGTCCCCATCAGTATTAATGTCTCCCATAGTGGCACTCAGCTGTAATAATATCCCCCCTAGTGGCTCCAGTATTAATAATGTCCCCCCTAGTGGCTCCAGTATTAATAATGTCCCCCCTAGTGGCCCCAGTATTAATAATATCCCCCTAGTGGCTCCAGTAATAATAATGCCCCCCCTAGTGGCCTCAGTATTAATAATGTCCCCCCTAGTGGCTCCAGTATTAATAATGTCCTCCCTAGTGGCCTCAGTATTAATAATGTCCCCCCTAGTGGCTCCAGTATTAATAATGTCCTCCCTAGTGGCCCCAGTATTAATAATATCCCCCTAGTGGCTCCAGTAATAATAATGCCCCCCCTAGTGGCCTCAGTATTAATAATGTCCCCCCTAGTGGCTCCAGTATTAATAATGCCCCCCCCTAGTGGCCTCAGTATTAATAATGTCCTCCCTAGTGGCTCCAATATTAATAATGTCCCCCCTAGTGGCTCCAGTATTAATGTTGTCCCCCTCTAGTGGCCTCAGTATTAATAATGTCCCCCATAGTGGCCCCCTGCAGTAATAATGTCCCGCATAGTGGCCCCCAGCAGTAATAATGTCCCGCATAGTGGTCCCCAGCAGTAATAATGTGCCCCATAGTGGTCCCCAGCAGTAATAATGTCCCCCATAGTGGCCCCATCAGTATTAATGTCTCCCATAGTAGCACTCAGCTGTAATAATATGCCCCCTAGAGGCTCCAGTATTAATAATGCCCCCCCTAGTGTATTTAGTATTAATAATGTCCCACCTAGTGGCCCCAGTATTAATAATGTGCTTCACATTTTTATGCTGATAAAAATAAAATTGGCCTTGGTATTAATAATGCCCCCCCTAGTAGCTCCAGTATTAATAATGTCCCCCCTAGTGGCCCCAGTATTATTAATGCCCTCCCTAGTGGCCTCAGTATTAATGTCCCCCCTAGTGGCTCCAGTATTAATAATGTCCCCCCTAGTGGCCTCAGTATTAATAATGTCCCCCCTAGTGGCTCTAGTATTAATAATGCCCCCCCTAGTGGCTCCAGTATTAATAATGTCCCCCCTTAGTGGCTCCAGTATTAATAATGTCCCCCCTAGTGGCTCCAGTATTAATAATGTCCCCCCTAGTGGCTCCAGTATTAATAATGTCCCCCCTAGTGGCTCCAGTATTAATAATGTCCACCTTAGTGGCCCCAGTATTATTAATGTCCCCCCTAGTGGCTCCAGTATTAATAATGTCCACCTTAGTGGCCCCAGTATTATTAATGTCCCCCCTAGTGTATTTAGTATTAATAATGTCCCACCTAGTGGCCCCAGTATTAATAATGTGCTTCACATTTTTATGCTGATAAAAATAAAATTGGCCTTAGTATTAATAATGCCCCCCCTAGTAGCTCCAGTATTAATAATGTCCCCCCTAGTGGCCCCAGTATTATTAATGCCCTCCCTAGTGGCCCCAGTATTAATGTCCCCCCTAGTGGCTCCAGTATTAATAATGTCCCCCCTAGTGGCCTCAGTATTAATAATGTCCCCCCTAGTGGCTCTAGTATTAATAATGCCCCCCCTAGTGGCTCCAGTATTAATAATGTCCCCCCTTAGTGGCTCCAGTATTAATAATGTCCCCCCTAGTGGCTCCAGTATTAATAATGTCCCCCCTAGTGGCTCCAGTATTAATAATGTCCCCCCTAGTGGCTCCAGTATTAATAATGTCCACCTTAGTGGCCCCAGTATTATTAATGTCCCCCCTAGTGGCTCCAGTATTAATAATGTCCACCTTAGTGGCCCCAGTATTATTAATGTCCCCCCTAGTGGCACGGACACCTGCAATGTGCGTTCCACAATTTTTGAACCGCACATCGCCTGCACTATAATAGAAAATGGCTTATCTTGTCCGCAATTGCGGACAAGAATAGGACATGTTCTATTTTTTTGTGGAAATGGAAGTGCGGATCCGGAAATGCGGATGTGGACAGCACATAGTCCATATTGGAAATGAATGGGGATGCGGACCCATTTTGCGGATGTATGAATGGAGCCTAAGGGTGTAGAATGTTAGACTCAGTTCCCCCAGTCTAGCCAGAAGGAATGTGTCTTGGAGGATCCAGTTCTTTGGTGAGAAACGCGTCGGTGCTGACACCGGCATATTGTCTGGTTGTGTGTATTTA
Organism: Bufotes viridis; assembly: GCA_033119425.1. NCBI lineage: Eukaryota > Metazoa > Chordata > Amphibia > Anura > Bufonidae > Bufotes > Bufotes viridis. Next base: position 32,721,532 of record CM065592.1, read on the forward strand.
TTGACATTCGGTTCATTCAGTCAGACGGAAATCTGCTTTGTAAGTCAGCAAATATTTGGGATCCCGCAAGATTATTTTTTCACGTTCTCAGAAAAAACGTCACTCTGTCGGATCAGTCATTCTGAAAACACACAGGTCGCTTACTGTAGCACTGTTCCCATAGATTCTGTGTGTACTTTGTTCCGAAATCCGCTTTCGACCAATATCCCATTTTTTCCAGTCGGAATCCATCATCCTGTTCGTATGGACGCAGGTTTTTTTTTTCATGCAGATTTTTAATCTATGTGAACAGGGGACAAGTCACTTACTAAAGTGGATTCTGCACAGAAACTGCAGCAGTTGGCGAAACACACGGATCGGCGCCATCGAATGAAGCTAATCCACATGAAGATCAGCTAGACATCAAACCGAAAAGTCGCAGAACAAATCTGAAGGTCACTTGTGGATTTCTGTCCTGGATACTGCAGCATTCCCACCCAACTTTCTCCTTGCTCTGTTTCAGTGTCAGTCTTCACTGTTGTCCTGCCATTCTGTTCATGAAGCAAGAAGCTTGCATTAAGACCTGTAGGTACAGAGGAGTAGCATAGTGCATGGAATTGGGAAAAGGCACATTAATAACTAAGTCTGATGACCACTGTGTAACGTCATTTGCAATTTGTCTGGTATGATTCAAATGAATCGGTCAGAAGATTCAACCCAAATCCAAAGTGCTCAGATTGACCTTCAGAGTCATATATGAGACTTCGGGGTCTCCCAGGACTGTATCCAACCCCTTTCAAGCTCCTTAACACAACGACAGCATTAGTGCCAGTGATATATACAGCTATGGGTAGACAGATGGCAGCCGGTGGTAACAAACAGCCTGGTTAATTACCAAACTGCATCAGTTTCATTATGCTTTTTAAAATTAAAAAAAACTTTCCAAAAATGATCCTTTATTGGTGGGTGAATGCCTGCCAGGGTTTATAAGCACACAGTAGTATCGGAAAAAGCAATGTCTTTCTGAACAAGTGGTCCACATATTCTCTTTTGGTGCAGCAGCAACACGGTTGGAACCTGACAGACAATCAGATGTGCAGCAGTGTAGGGATAGTAGTAGCATAAGTAGTAGCTGTGGCAGCGGCAGAACAATTTAGAACCTGATGGACAGGAGATGTGTGGCTGTGTAGGGGTAGTAGTAGCGTCATTAGTAGCTGTGGCAGTACAGTCTAGAACCTGCTTGGACAGGAGATGTGTGGCTGTGTAGGGGTAGTAGTAGCATCATTAGTAGCTGTGGCAGTACAGTCTGGAACCTGATGGACAGGAGATGTGTGGCTGTGTAGGGGTAGTAGTAGCGTCATTAGTAGCTGTGCAGTACAGTTTGGAACTTTCTGAACAGGACATGTGTGGCTGTGTAGGGGTAGTAGTAGCGTCATTAGTAGCTGTGCAGTACAGTTTGGAACTTTCTGAACAGGACATGTGTGGCTGTGTAGGGGTAGTAGTAGCGTCATTAGTAGCTGTGGCAGTAGAGTTTGGAACCTGCTGGACAGGAGATGTGTGGCTGTGTAGGGGTAGTAGTAGCATCATTAGTAGCTGTGGCAGTACAGTTTGGAACCTGCTTGGACAGGACATATGTGGCTGTGTAGGGGTAATAGCATCAGTTGTAGCCATGGCAATTACAGTACAATTTGGAGCCTGGTGGATGGGAAATGAGTGACTGTGTAGGGGTACTAGTAGCTTCAGTAGTTGCCATGGTAGTGGCTACACAGTTTGGGACTGGATGGACAGGAGATGTGTGGCTGCGGGGGGGTATTATTAGCATCAATTATAGCCAAAACAGTGGCAATGCAGTTTGGAACCTGATGGATCAGAGATGTGTGGCTGTGTAGGGGTAGTGGCATCAGTTGTAGCCACGGCAGTACAGTTTTGAACTGGATAGATTTGTAGGGATTAGTAGCTGTGGCAGTAGAGTTTGGAACCTGCTGGACAGGAGATGTGTAGGGATAGTAATAGCATCATTAGTAGCTGTGGCAGTACAGTCTGGAACCTGCTTGGACAGGAGATGTGTGGCTGTGTAGGGGTAGTAGTAGTATCATTAGTAGCTGTGGCAGTACAGTCTGGAACCTGCTTGGACAGGACATGTGTGGCTGTGTAGGGGTAATAGCATCAGTTGTAGCCATGGCAATTACAGTACAATTTGGAACCTGATTGATGAGAGATGTGTGGCTGTGTAGGGGTATTAGCATCAGTTGTAGCCACGGCAGTACAGTGTTGAACTGGATAGACAGGAGATGTGTGGCTGTGTAGGGGTAGTAGTAGCATTAGTTGTAGCAATGGCAGTACAGTTTAGAAGCTGCTGGATAGGAGATGTGTAAAGGTAGTAGTAGATTTAGTATTAGCCTTGGAAGTGGCAGTACAGTTTGGAACCTGATGGACAGGAGATGTGTGGCTGTGTAGGGGTAGTTGTAGTGTTAGTAGTGGCAGTACAGTTTGGAACCTGATGGACAGGAGATGTGTGGCTGTGTAGGGGTAGTTGTAGTGTTAGTAGTGGCAGTACAGTTTGGAACCTGATGGACAGGAGATGTGTGGCTGTGTAGGGGTAGTTGTAGTGTTAGTAGTGGCAGTACAGTTTGGAACCTGATGGACAGGAGATGTGTGGCTGTGTAGGGGTAGTTGTAGTGCTAGTAGTGGCAGTGGCAGTACAGTTTGGAACCTGATAGACAGATGATGTGCGGCTGTGTTGGCATGGTAGTAGGGGTATTAGGGGTAGTAGTACCTGCAGTACAGTATGGTACATGATAGACAGGCAGACAGCACTAGTGGAATCGATTGGCGATAAATAGCCAGCGTCTGCAATGGCAGATCTATTTATTGAAGTCAGACAGAGGTGTGGGAAAATCCTCATGGATCCATACAGCATTTATTTTCATAAATGTAATGTTTTCTACACTTCTGGAGGAAAATTGAATCTGCTTGGTTGTGACGAAACCACCTGCCGCTCTGAACACCCCCTCTGACAGTATATCGGAGGCTGACAATACTGTACACCGATAGCAAACTGGGACTGTTCTGGCCACTGTTCCAATCTGCTGACCCAGAAGTCCATGGAGTCAGAGAAAAAGATATTTGATGGGAGAAAGGTCACAGTCCGGGTACGAGTCAACCTGGTTGTTTAGGCAGATTGTATCCGTTCCCTGATGTGCGTCAGGTTGGCAAGGCAGTTCATGATGTTCCATCGTGTTCAGTAAACTGTTTTGGCTGTTGTCGGTGACTCAGGGGCCTCCTGGTCAGACACGTGGACAGCAGGCGTCTGCTCGGTGACAGCTGGGTATAGAGCTTAACCTGGTTATTTAGCAATTTTGTTTCCTTTTCCATTTTTTATTTTTATTTTTTGAAATTATGATGGCTAGGTATCTGCAGGGCATTATTTAGAGTTCATGCTGTCCTAGGCGCTTTTAGTTTTCACGCCCAGTTGTAGTGCCCTGGAGCAAGAGTGCTTTGGACTATGGATGCTTGTGGTCATTTGCCCTTATTGCTACTATACAAAGCCATCAACTCCCTACTTTATTGCACTTTGAAGGGTTAACTTGCACTGTGATCTATTATATCCTGTTCATTTGCACTGTTATTACACTATAGCTGCACTGTGCTATGGAAGGGGTTAACGCACAGCCAGCTAATACTGATAGACTTCATGATTTTCTACCTATGCAAAGTTTTGGAGGAAAAAACAGACACACTGGGGCAGATTTATGAAAACTGGTGTAAAGGAAAACCTGCTTAATTGCCCATAGCTACAAATCAGATTCCACTTTAATTTTCAAAAGGAGCTCTAAAAAAATTAAATTGATTGGTGGAATTTGTTTGGTTGCTATGGGCAACTAAGCAAATTTTCCTTTATTCTAGCTTGATAAATCTCCTCCATAGACTTGCATTGAAACTCTATGATAGACAGAAATTGTAACTAGTGTTGAGCGCGAATATTCGAAAAGCGAATTTTTTTAGCGAATATCGGCACTTCGCTAATTCGCGAATATTTCGAATATAGCGCTATAAATTCGCTATTTCGAATATTCGTTTTTTTTTTTTTTTTTTTTAGTTATATTTTTTTCTTTCCTACTTCCCAAAAGTAGTTCTTACCTGTCCTGAGGATTCCTGGCTGCTCTGGTCAGTGCCCGTTGCCGCTTCTGCCGACTTCCGTGCTCATGTGGAGCGTCCCCATCCATGGGAGAATCTCCATATACTAAAATGTACTGTCGGATTTGAGGAATTACGTTGAAATCGCAATGCGATTAATTCAAGTTATATTAATCGCATTGCGATTACAACTTAGCACTGCTATCTTACATAGGCTAGAATTAACGAATATGGAGTATAGCTATGCACTAGCAGTGCTAAGTTGAAATCGCAATGCGAATACTTTAAGTTAAATTAATCGCATTGCGATTTCAACTTAGCACTGCTGCTATATTCCATATTCGTTAACTTCGTTAATTCTAGCAAGCTGACCCATTATAAACCCAGCTCTAAGTTGAAATCGCAATGCGAATAATATAACTTGAATTAATCGCATTGCGATTTCAACGTAATTCCTCAAATCCGACAGTACATTTTAGTATATGGAGACGTTCCCATGGTGATGGGGACGCTCCATGAGCACAGAAGTTATGGTTGGCTTGGTAGAATTAGCGAATAGCTTAATATGACGAATGTATTCGTCATATTCCTCAAAACGAAGATAACGAAGTATTCTACATCTTCGTTTTAGCTACCTATTCGTCTCGTCATCGTCAACTTCGCTATTCGCTAATTCTAGCAATCAAATAGGAAGGTTGACTTACCAGACAGCTGTGTTAAATTCGCTATGCGATTTTTTTTTTAATACAATAATTATATTACTTGATAAAATTATTATAAGTATTCTATTTATTAAAAAAATAAAAAAATCGCATAGCGAATTTAACACAGTTGTCTCTATAGTCAACCTTCCTATTTGATTGCTAGAATTAGCGAAGTTGACGAATAGGTAGCTAAAACGAAGATGTAGAATACTTCGTTATCTTCGTTTTGAGGAATAGACGAATACATTCGTCATATTCGTCATCCTCGCTAATTCTAGATATGAAACCAATAGGAAAGTAGCCTTAAGTACAAATCGCAATATGCGATTATTTAAATCGCATGTTAATCGCGATAACTAGAAAAAATGACGAATATTCGATTTCGACGAATATGAAACGAATATTCATTCGAATATTCGCGAATTTCGTCTAAATCGAATATGGCACCTGCCGCTCATCACTAATTGTAACAGTGTTTCTGTTTAGGCTGTGCTTCTCCACTTTACTCCTCCCACTGGAAGGTTCTAGTTCATCTGGAAACTGCATATAAGGAGAGCAGGAAGCCCCTAGTTGTCTGCAGATACGGACCAGTGTTTAGCAGGAGAAACTTTGCCAGACTGTATGAGTGACTAGAGTGGATGCTGAGATGGGAATGCTGAGCCACAGAGCCCAGGTGTCCAGCTCATTGACCAGGGAGACAGCAAGACAACTGAGCCACAGCTTTTGACCAGAGTACCAGCCTATTGAGAGAGGGGGACAGCTAGCCCAGGCCTTCAATCAGCATCGAAATCTGAAATCTTCTGCCAGGGAGACTGGAGAAGCCATTCCTTATGCCTTGCCTGTATTGTTTTGCACTTAAAGGGGTTGTCTCATCATAGACAATGGTGCGGGTCCCACCACTGGGACCTGAAACTATATCGAGCACTGAAAGCAGTGGGGGGAGCACTGCGCATACGTAGCCACCCTCCATTAATTTTCTATGGGGCCTCCAAAAATAGCCAAATAGTTGGCTCGGCTATTTCCATCGGGGCCATAGAAGTGAATGGGAGTGGTGCCATTCACTTCTATGGGGCGCTTGCTTGGTGGTGGCCGGACCAGAGTCCTCCAGCCACCACTTTGTGGGGCTCCGTTCCCGATATAGGTGCGGGTCCCAGTGGTGGGACCTGCACCTATAAGACAATGGGGACATTTCCTAGCGATATGCCCCCGTTGTCTTAGATGAGACAACCCCTTTAAGTTCCTCCTGTAAAAAAACAACACTGGTTTACTGCTGATCCCGAGTCTCTGGACTTACTGCTCATTGGGGTGCACCATGCCTTACTAACCCTTCCAGAGAGCATCAACACATGATGATACCTCAACGATGTGCAGGGGACCCAAAGTAGCATTGGGGCCACTCCAAACCCAGCCACTGCAGAGTTAGGCTAAGTTCACACATGGTGACGCCTCAACGGTGTGCGGGGAACCCAAAGTAGCATTGGGGCCACTCCAAACCCAGCCACTGCAGAGTTAGGCTAAGCTCACACACATGGTTATGGTCCTTGTGGTGCGCTATCACTCTCATTTTCCCCTCCCATCCAACCCAGATCTCCTCACTAGGTTCGCCTCCTCCACCCTCAGTCAGATTCAAAGATCCTTGAGGTAATTTAGCCACTAACCTGCATACTCAAATAATAATGCGCCTATACTGTAAAAAAATCTACTTCTAGAATACAAAATTCTTCATATATCAACGTCTCCAGGAGGCATTATGAGGTTCGGTACGCTTATTAATTGAAGAAACTTTACTACATCTTTTTTGAAGGAAAAAAAAAGTATAATTGGACAGTGTCCAGTGCAAGTATAATGCTTAAAAATCACCAGCCAGTACATATAATTTTTTTTTTAGATATAAATTGGTCTGCTAGCTGGCTCCTGCACATTAGGAAAAAAAATGAGTACTGTAGCTTTAAATATCAACGCAACCACAGGATTGTCAATGGCTGGCAGTACAATCAATGACTCCTGTCCTCTGCTTAGCTTAGACCTTTCTCTATCAATTAATTAATTAAACCTAAATACTTAAATCTTTCCCTACAAGACCCCGAGCTTTATGTGTGGCGGAGACGCCCTGCCTCAGCAACGTCCAAGCTCAGAATGACATTATTTCCTTGCTTGGGACCATAGTGCCTATGACACATGTCTCTATCTTCCCTCCTGACTGGCTGAGGCAAGGGATTATGGGTAGGTTTGCTACCCGGCCTGTATCTCACCGGCCAAGCCATTATTTTAATGCCGGTGCCAGTATTATTATTTTTTTTTGCAGAAGCAGAGAAGGGGGCACTAATGGGAGCATTATTCTTACTGGGGGCACTAATGGGAGCATTTTTCTTACTGGGGGCACTAATGGGGGCATAATTCTTACTGGGGAGCACTAATGGGGGGCATTATTCATTCTGGGGGCACTAATGGGGGAATTATTTTTACTGGGGGACACTAATGGGGGCATTTTTCTTACTAGGGGACACTAATGGGGGCATTACTCTTACTGGGGGGCATTATTAATTCTGGGACGTACTAAATGGGGCATTACTTTTACTGGGGGCACTAATGGGGGGCATTATTAATTCTGGGGCGTATTAAAGGGGGCATTACTCTTACTGGAGGCACTAATGGGAGAATTATTCTTAATGGGGGGCATTATTAATTCTGGGGCACACTAATGGGGGAATTATTCTTACTGGGGAGCACTAATGGGGGTATTATTAATTCTGGAGCGCACTAATGGGGGCATTTTTCTTACTGGGGGACAATAATGGGGGCATTACTCTTACTGGGGGGCATTATTAATTCTGGGGCGTACTAAAGGGGGCATTTTACTGGGGGCACTAATGGGGGTAATTATTAATTCTGGGGCGCACTAATGGGGGCATTTTTCTTACTGGAGGACACTAATGGGGCCATTACTCTTACTGGGGGGCATTATTAATTCTGGGGCGTACTAAAGGGGGCATTACTTTTACTGGGAGCACTAATGGGGGGCATTATTAATTCTGGGGCGTATTAAAGGGGGCATTACTCTTACTGGGGGCACTAATGGGAGAATTATTCTTACTGGGGGGCACTAATGGGGGTATTATTAATTCTGGAGCGCACTAATGGGGGCCTTTTTCTTACTGGGGGACAATAATGGGGGCATTACTCTTACTGGGGGGCATTATTAATTCTGGGGCGTACTAAAGGGGGCATTTTACTGGGGGAACTAATGGGGGTAATTATTAATTCTGGGGCGCACTAATGGAGGTATTACTCTTACTGGAGGGCACTAATGGGAGGGCATTATTAATTATGGGGCGTACTAAAGGGGGCATTACTTTTACTGGGGGCACTAATGGGAGGGCATTATTACTTCTGGGGCGTACTAAAGGGGAAAAATTTTTTTTTGTCTCATTTATGTTTAGTTTGGGGTATAATGTATTTAAGGTATTTACATATTAAGAGTTAAGTTTTACCTCCTGTGGGCCCCTTTAGGGCCTTTGAGTTAAGCATACTAAAGGGGGCATTACTCTTACTGGGGGACACTAATGGGGGGCATTATTAATTCTTGGACGCACTAATGGAGGTATTACTATTACTGGCGTGCACTAATGGGGGCATTACTATTATTTGAGGCACTATTAATCCTGGGGGGCGCTAATGGGGACATTAGTATTACTGGGGGGCACTAATGGGGACATTACTATTAGTTGGGGCATTAATATTACTGGAGGGCACTAATGGGGGCACTATTAATTCTGGGGGGCGCTAATGGGGGCATTAATATTATTGTGGTGCAGTTTTGGCGGCATTCATATCACATTAATATTACTGGGAGCCACATTATGACAGCGACTTAAAGCCCCCGTGACCACACCCCCTTTGGGGTGTGGCTTAACTTGCCCAGTATTTGGGAAAGGTGGCAACCCTAATTATGGCTGACCCCGCCGGTCAGGGTCCTGCCTGGGGTCTTCATCTTCCCTGCTCACACTTGCCATTTTGAGTGATTCGGAGTCGGACCAATCCAATCTCAAAAACTTCGGCTTAGTTTGTAAGACAAATTTTGGGGAAATTCTAAACAAATTTGGTTTGCCTGGAATTTATTTGCTCATCTCTGGTCGTCATCACCTTGTCGTGCTGCCTCTGAGGATACGACGGCTCCGAGAATAGATGCGTCAATCAAAGATTTACTGAGATAAAGCCTTCCATGTTATGTCTGGTGTGCAGTCCTGTCCTCAGAATCCAGGCCGGTGAATAATTCACAGCATCGCTCATAGTTCTGCCGCTGGTTATTGTATTATTCATTGCCGCTCTCTGTGGGCACATTTCCAGCTCCGCTCTGCTACTTCCACCGCACTTTAATCACTGCGATAAGTGAAGTCACAGAGTTCATTACGATGAGAAAAAAATCCAGTGTTTCACTGACTCCGTATAACAAGAAGAGAAATGTCCAGGAAGAGTCATATTATATACAGGTATAGCAGAGCTGAGTAAGTGCGTGAACTGCAGCGTCTCTGGTCCATCATAGCTCGTAGTCAGTGTTACCTGAAGTTCTATGTAAATCCACAGAGTAAGCCGTACTAACCTGAACTGATCGCTCTCCTGTAGAGTGTAAGCTCTTAGGCCCCTTTCACACGAGCGAGTTTTCCGCGCAGGTGCAGTGCGTGATGCGAACGCATTGCGCCCGCACTGAATCTGGACCCATTCATTTCAATGGGGCTATGTACATGAGCATTGTTTTTCAGGCATCACTTGTGCTTTGCAGCATGTTCTATATTCTGCGTTTTTCACGCAACGCTGGCCCCCATTAAAAGTGAATGGGGCTGCGTGAAAATCGTATCTGCAAGCAAGTGCGGATGCGATGCGTTTTTCACGGATGGTTGCTAAGAGATGTTGTTTGCAAACATTCAGGTTTTTTTTATCACGCGCGTGAAAAACGCATTGCACCCGCGTGAAAAAAAAACTGAATGCAATCGCAGACAAAACTGAATGAACTTGCTTGCGAAATCGCACATTTTTAACTGAACGCATCCGGATCTAATCTGTTATGCTCGTCTGCAAGGGGTCTTATGTGCGGGGTCCTCTCTCTTATAGAGTGTAAGCTCCTATGTGCAGGGTCCTCTCTCCTGTAGAGTGTAAGCTCTTATGGTCAGGGCCCCCTCTCCTGTAGAGTGTAAGCTCTTATGGGCAGGGTCCTCTCTCCTGTAGAGTGTAAGCTCTTATGGGCAGGGTCCTCTCCTCTGTAGAGTGTAAGCTCTTATGGTCAGGGTCCTCTCTCCTGTAGAGTGTAAGCTCTTATGGTCAGGGTCCTCTCTCCTGTAGAGTGTAAGCTCTTATGGTCAGGGCCCCCTCTCCTGTAGAGTGTAAGCTCTTATGTGCAGGGTGCTCTCCTCTGTAGAGTGTAAGCTCTTATGGGCAGGGTCCTCTCCTCTGTAGAGTGTAAGCTCTTATGGTCAGGGTCCTCTCTCCTGTAGAGTGTAAGCTCTTATGGTCAGGGTCCTCTCTCCTGTGGAGTGTAAGCTCTTATGTGCAGGGTGCTCTCCTCTGTAGAGTGTAAGCTCTTATGGGCAGGGTCCTCTCTCCTGTAGAGTGTAAGCTCTTATGGGCAGGGACCTCTCTTCTGTAGAGTGTAAGCTCTTATGGGAAGAGACCTCTCTCCTGTAGAGTGTAAGCTCTTATGGACAGGGACCTCTCTCCTGTAGAGTGTAAGCTCTTATGGGCAGGGACCTCTCTCCTGTAGAGTGTAAACTCTTATGGACAGGGTCCTCTCTCCTGTAGAGTGTAAGCTCTTATGGTCAGGGCCCTCTCTCCTGTAGAGTGTAAGCTCTTATTGTCAGGGTCCTCTCTCCTGTAGAGTGTAAGCTCTTATGGGCAGGGTCCTCTCCTCTGTAGAGTGTAAGCTCTTATGGGCAAGGACCTCTCTCCTGTAGAGTGTAAGCTCTTATGTGCAGGGACCTCTCTCCTGTAGAGTGTAAGCTCTTATGTGCAGGGTCCTCTCTCCTGTAGAGTGTAAGCTCTTATGTGCAGGGTCCTCTCTCCTGTAGAGTGTAATCTCTTATGGGCAGGGTCCTCTCCTCTGTAGTGTAAGCTCTTATGGTCAGGGTCCTCTCTCCTGTAGAGTGTAAGCTCTTATGGTCAGGGCCCCCTCTCCTGTAGAGTGTAAGCTCTTATGTGCAGGGTGCTCTCCTCTGTAGAGTGTAAGCTCTTATGGGCAGGGTCCTCTCCTCTGTAGAGTGTAAGCTCTTATGGTCAGGGTCCTCTCTCCTGTAGAGTGTAAGCTCTTATGGTCAGGGTCCTCTCTCCTGTGGAGTGTAAGCTCTTATGGGCAAGGACCTCTCTCCTGTAGAGTGTAAGCTCATATGGTCAGGGTCCTCTCTCCTGTAGAGTGTAAGCTCTTATGGGCAGGGACCTCTCTTCTGTAGAGTGTAAGCTCTTATGGGAAGAGACCTCTCTCCTGTAGAGTGTAAGCTCTTATGGACAGGGACCTCTCTCCTGTAGAGTGTAAGCTCTTATGGGCAGGGACCTCTCTCCTGTAGAGTGTAAACTCTTATGGACAGGGTCCTCTCTCCTGTAGAGTGTAAGCTCTTATGGGCAGGGTCCTCTCTCCTGTAGAGTGTAAGCTCTTATTGTCAGGGTCCTCTCTCCTGTAGAGTGTAAGCTCTTATGGGCAGGGTCCTCTCCTCTGTAGAGTGTAAGCTCTTATGTGCAGGGACCTCTCTCCTGTAGAGTGTAAGCTCTTATGTGCAGGGTCCTCTCTCCAGTAGAGTGTAATCTCTTATGGGCAGGGTCCTCTCTCCTGTAGAGTGTAAGCTCTTATGGGCAGGGTCCTCTCCTCTGTAGAGTGTAAGCTCTTATGGTCAGGGTCCTCTCTCCTGTAGAGTGTAAGCTCTTATGTGCAGGGTCCTCTCTCTTATAGAGTGTAAGCTCTTATGTGCAGGGTCCTCTCTCCTGTGGAGTGTAAGCTCTTATGTGCAGGGTCCTCTCTCCTGTAGAGTGTAAGCTCTTATGGGCAGGGACCTCTCTCCTGTAGAGTGTAAGCTCTTATGGGCAGGGTCTTCTCTCCTGTAGAGTGTAAGCTCTTATGTGCAGGGACCTCTCTCCTGTAGAGTGTAAGCTCTTATGGGCAGGGTCCTCTCTCCTGTAGAGTGTAAGCTCTTATGTGCAGGGTCCTCTCTCCTATAGAGTGTAAGCTCTTATGTACAGGGTCCTCTCTCCTATAGAGTGTAAGCTCTTATGTGCAGGGTCCTCTCTCCTATAGAGTGCAAGCTCTTATGTGCAGGGTCCTCTCTCCTATAGAGTGTAAGCTCTTATGTGCAGGGTCCTCTCTCCTGTAGAGTGTAAGCTCTTATGTGCAGGGTCCTCTCTCCTGTAGAGTGTAAGCTCATATGGGCAGGGACCTCTCTCCTATAGAGTGTAAGCTCTTATGTGCAGGGTCCTCTCTCCTGTAGAGTGTAAGCTCTTATGTGCAGGGTCCTCTCTCTTATAGAGTGTAAGCTCTTATGGCCAGGGTCCTCTCTCCTGTAGAGCATAAGCTCCTATGTGCAGGGTCCTCTCTCCTGTAGAGTGTAAGCTCTTATGGTCAGGGACCTCTCTCCTGTAGAGTGTAAGCTCTTATGGTCAGGGTCCTCTCCTCTGTAGAGTGTAAGCTCTTATGGACCGGGACCTCCCTCCTGTAGAGTGTAAGCTCTTAGTATAGGGTCTTCTCCCCTGTAGAGTGTAAGCTCTTATGGTCAGGGTCCTCTCTCCTGTAATCTGTAAGCTCTTATGGTCAGGGTCCTCTCTCCTGTAGAGTGTAAGCTCTTATGGTCAGGGTCCTCTCTCCTGTAGAGTGTAAGCTCTTATGGGCAGGGTCCTCTCTCCTGTAATCTGTAAGCTCTTATGGTCAGGGTCCTCTCTCCTGTAGAGTGTAAGCTCTTATGGTCAGGGTCCTCTCTCCTGTAGAGTGTAAGCTCTTATGGTCAGGGTCCTCTCTCCTGTAGAGTGTAAGCTCTTATGGTCAGGGTCCTCTCTCCTGTAGAGTGTAAGCTCTTATGGTCAGGGTCCTCTCTCCTGTGGAGTGTAAGCTCATATGGGCAGGGACCTCTTGCCTTTTATATGTAAGTGTATATATATATATAATCAGTATTATTATACAGTATGTCATGTGTTAGTCCTGAATTGCTGGCGGCACTGTTATGCCGTTCCTCAGTAGCCGGCATTGTGTGGGCCTATAATGAGCCTGACACTGACGAGTGTTGTAATGCTGGAATGCTGATGGGGGAGAGGCGCTGATAACAGAGCTGTTTGGCTATATGAGTGTGACAGTGCGTGGTGTCAAATTGACGTGCAATTGTCCTATGTGAATTGTTAGGCTAGGGCTACACGACGACAAAAAAGTCGCGCGACACATAGGGCACAACTACACTGCAACATGTCGCGCGGCATTTATCTTGGATGGATTTTTTGCTACTGTCGCAGTCGCAGCATGTCGCAGTGCGACACCATAGACTATCATCATAAAAATTGTCGTGCGACACATGTCGTTGTGTAGCCCTGGCCTTAGGCCTGAGATCTGTCTATTGGAGTTGAGTTGGTGAGCGGATAGCTGGAGTAACTTCATCATGGGAGCATTGCTAGGCTGGAGCCGCTTGTCTGGAGATCGGAGTGGGTTAAAGCCCATCTGTCAGCAGACTTGTCCCTATGACACGGGCTGACCTGTTACATGTGCTCTTGGCAGCTGAAGGCGTCTGTGTTGGTCCCATGTTCCTATGTGCCCGCATTGCTGAGAAAAGTGATGTTTTATTATATGCAAATAAGCCTCGCAGAGCAATGGGGGCGTTACCATTACACCTAGAGGCTCTGCTCTCTCTGCAACTGCTACAACCTTTCTCACTTTGATTGATAGGGCCAGGCAGCGTAAACGTCATCGCACATGATCCTGTCAATTAAAGTGCAGAGGGCGTGGCAGTTGTAGAGAGAGCACAGCCGTGAGGTATATCGGTAACGCCCCCGTATCTCCTAGAGGATAATTTTAATGATGTTTTTAGATTGTTCTTTATGCTTTAAGGTGTTTGTTTTAGTCACCTTTTGTCTAATCTGTATGGTCACCGTTATTTGTGTGTGGCACCATTGTGGTTCTAGATTTAGTTGTTCTTGTATTTACCATTATCTTCCTCTAGAGGGAGCTAAAGTACTGTTTACCAGCCGCCATACATTACCAGTACATGACATCTCATTTCATCTGTGTGTAGCAGAGCTGAATATGTCATTTTACTGACTTGTTCCCTGTGCCAGTGTTGTGGCAAAATCAGTTCTGCAACAACTTCAGTGGGGAAAACCCTCTGTTATTAATACTATAGGTATGTGCATGGGGATATATAAATACATGTATGTATAGGAGTATGTGGGTGTGGTCTTCTGTATCTATGTGCCTGCTGTATGTTACATGTATGTACCAGGGCTGTGGAGTCGCAGCGAGTTTTGGGTGGCGTTAGAAATATGACGACTCTAGCTTTAAAAAATATATTATCTGTTATTATTATTGTGTAAATTATTTAATAAAGTTCATATACATTTAGAAATGTTAATCATTTACACAGTGGAGTCCCATTATTCTGACCACTTCCTACTTTCGATGTCGGCAATGTGTAGCTCATGAAGGACGTCCCGTGTGCTGAGATGGCTCGGTGGGTATATAAGGTGTGTTGAGCTGGCTTGGTGGGTATATAAGGTGTGCTGAGCTGGCTTGGTCGGTATAAAAGGTGTGCTGAGCTGGCTCAGTGGGTATAAAAGGTGTGCTGAGCTGGCTCAGTGGGTATATAAGGTGTGCTGAGCTGGCTCGGTGGGTAAATAAGATGTGCTGAGGTGGCTCAGTGGGTATATAAGGTGTGCTGAGCTGGCTCGGTGGGTAAATAGGATGTGCTGAGGTGGCTCGGTGGGTATATAAGGTGTGCTGAGCTGGCTCGTTGGGTATATAAGGTGTGCTGAGCTGGCTCGGTGGGTATATAAGGTGTGCTGAGCTGGCTCGGTGGGTATATTAGGTGTGCTGAGCTGGCTCGGTGGGTATATAAGGTGAGTGATAGGCGGTCTGCACACATATCCTTCGCTGCTGTCATGGGTAAAAGGGACGATTTATCAGAGCTGATGAAGGGATGATTATAGACTTTCAGGCCCTGGGTGGCGGTATTTCTGACACTGCGCAGTGTGAACTGTTCTCTGCTGCTGTGGTGAAGGTGTATGGTGAGTGGACAAATGGCAGCATTGTGAATAAGAGACGTGGAAACGACGGAGCACCACGTGCCACTGATGTGAGAGGTGAACGTCGGCTATGGAGGTGCGCGAGGGTGGGCGACACCCTACACTATGGAGCAGATCACCGCCAAAATGACCCAGGGGCGACCAGACGTGTCTAACGCAACAGATCAGAGAACCTACTGTGTATGGGGCTCCGGAGCAGACGGACGGTCACTGCTCCTCTGATAATGAAGTTCCATCGGCAGAAAAGGCTTCAGTTTTCGCGGCAGTATCAGAAACGGACGACCGCTGATTAGTAAAGGGTTGTCTTCTCGATGAGTCACGTTTTCTGCTTCATGGAACGGATGGACGTTGTCGTGTCAGGAGGGAAACATCAGAGAGGGAACACCCTGCAACCATTGCTGGAAGAACACAAGCTGGTGGGGGCAGCGTTATGGTCCGGGGAAGGTTTTCCTGGGATTCTCTGGGCCGCTCATCCATGTGGAAGGTACGCTCAACAGGGAATTCATCCTTGCAGATCACGTCCACCCATACATGCTGATTGTCTCCCCTGGGGAGGATGGAATCTTCCAGTGAGACAATGTGACATGTCAGACGTCTAGAAATGTCTGGTATTGGATGGAAGAGCATGACCAAGACTTCCAAGTACTACCCTGGCCCTTAATTCCCCAGACTTGATCCCAATTGAGCATCTATGGGACCACCTCGATGGTCGTGTTCCCTCTATGGAATCCCCTGTCACGCCCCCTCCAGCAGCTGACGGATGCACTGCAGTCAGCATGACTCCACATATCTGTGACAACCTACCTGGACCTTATTGAGTCACTCCAAGCCAGTCTAGCTGCTGTCCCATACGCAGTAGGTTCTTTGATCTATTGTGTTAGACACGTCTGGTCGCCGCCTGGGTCACCTCTCGACGTTCACCTCTCACATCCGTGGCACATGGTGCTCCGAAGTTTCCACGTCTCTTATTCACAATGCTGCCATTTGTCCACTCACCATACACTTTCACCACAGAGAACAGTTCACACTGCGCAGAAATACCGCCACCCAGGACCCGAGAGCCAATAATCAGCCCTTCATCAACTATGATATATCACCCCTTTTACCCAGGGCACAAACGAGGGATATGTGTGCAGACAGCCTATCACACACCTTATATACCCACCGAGCCAGCTCAGCACACCTTATATGCCCACCGAGCCAGCTCAGCACACCTTATATACCCATCAAGCCAGCTGAGCACACCTTATATACCCACCAAGCCAGCTCAGCACACCTTATATACCCACCAAGCCAGCTCGGCACACCTTATGTACCCACCGAGCCAGCTCAGCACACCTTATGTACCCACCGAGCCAGCTCAGCACACCTTATATACCCACCGAGCCAGCTCAGCACACCTTATATACCCACTGAGCCAGCTCAGAACACCTTATATACCCACCAAGCCAGCTCAGCACACCTTATATACCCACTGAGCCAGCTCAGAACACCTTATATACCCACCGAGCTAGCTCAGCACACCTTATATACCCACCAAGCCAGCTCGGCACACCTTATGTACCCACCAAGCCAGCTCAGCACACCTTATATACCCACCGAGCCAGCTCAGAACACCTTATATACCCACCTAGCCAGCTCAGCACACCTTATATACCCACCAAGCCAGCTCAGCACACCTTATATACCCACCAAGCCAGCTCAGCACACCTTATATACCCACCAAGCCAGCTCAGCACACCTTATATACCCACTGAGCTAGCTCAGCACACCTTATATACCCAGCGAGCCAGCTCAGCACACCTTATATACCCACCAAGCCAGCTCGGCACACCTTATGTACCCACCAAGCCAGCTCAGCACACCTCATATACCCACCGAGCCAGCTCTGCACACCTTATATACCCACCGAGCCAGCTCAGCACACCTCATATACCCACCGAGCCAGCTCGGCACACCTTATATACCCACCAAGCCAGCTCGGCACACCTTATGTACCCACCAAGCCAGCTCAGCACACCTTATATACCCACCGAGCCAGCTCA
The DNA here is from genome assembly GCA_033119425.1 of Bufotes viridis. Lineage (NCBI taxonomy): Eukaryota > Metazoa > Chordata > Amphibia > Anura > Bufonidae > Bufotes > Bufotes viridis. Next base: position 32,738,648 of record CM065592.1, read on the forward strand.
GAACACCTTATATACCCACCTAGCCAGCTCAGCACACCTTATATACCCACCAAGCCAGCTCAGCACACCTTATATACCCACCAAGCCAGCTCAGCACACCTTATATACCCACCAAGCCAGCTCAGCACACCTTATATACCCACTGAGCTAGCTCAGCACACCTTATATACCCAGCGAGCCAGCTCAGCACACCTTATATACCCACCAAGCCAGCTCGGCACACCTTATGTACCCACCAAGCCAGCTCAGCACACCTCATATACCCACCGAGCCAGCTCGGCACACCTAATATACCCACCGAGCCAGCTCAGCACACCTCATATACCCACCGAGCCAGCTCGGCACACCTTATATACCCACCAAGCCAGCTCGGCACACCTTATGTACCCACCAAGCCATCTCAGCACACCTTATATACCCACCGAGCCAGCTCAGCACACCTTATATACCCACCGAGCTAGCTCAGCACACCTTATATACCCACCAAGCCAGCTTGGCACACCTTATGTACCCACCAAGCCAGCTCAGAACACCTTATATACCCACCAAGCCAGCTCAGCACACCTTATATACCCACTGAGCCAGCTCAGAACACCTTATATACCCACCGAGCTAGCTCAGCACACCTTATATACCCACCAAGCCAGCTCAGCACACCTTATGTACCCACCAAGCCAGCTCAGAACACCTTATATACCCACCGAGCCAGCTCAGCACACCTTATATACCCACTGAGCCAGCTCAGAACACCTTATATACCCACCTAGCCAGCTCAGCACACCTTATGTACCCACCAAGCCAGCTCAGCACACCTTATATACCCACCAAGCCAGCTCAGCACACCTTATATACCCACCAAGCCAGCTCAGCACACCTTATATACCCACTGAGCCAGCTCAGAACACCTTATATACCCACCTAGCCAGCTCAGCACACCTTATATACCCACCAAGCCAGCTCAGCACACCTTATATACCCACCAAGCCACCTCAGCACACCTTATATACCCACTGAGCCAGCTCGGCACACCTTATATACCCACCGAGCCAGCTCAGCACACCTTATATACCCACCGAGCCAGCTTGGCACACCTTATATACCCACCGAGCTAGCTCAGCACACCTTATATACCCACCAAGCCAGCTCGGCACATATTATGTACCCACCAAGCCACCTCAGCACACCTTATATACCCACCGAGCCAGCTTGGCACACCTTATGTACCCACCAAGCCAGCTCAGCACACCTTATATACCCACTGAGCCAGCTCTGCACACCTTATATACCCACCGAGCCATCTCAGCACACCTTATATACCCACCGAGCCAGCTCGGCACACCTTATGTACCCACCAAGCCAGCTCAGCACACCTTATATACCCACTGAGCCAGCTCTGCACACCTTATATACCCACTGAGCCATCTCAGCACACCTTATATACCCACCGAGCCAGCTCGGCACACCTTATGTACCCACCAAGCCAGCTCAGCACACCTTATATACCCACCGAGACAGCTCGGCACACCTTATATACCCACCGAGCTAGCTCAGCACACCTTATATACCCACCAAGCCAGCTCGGCACACCTTATGTACCCACCAAGCCAGCTCAGAACACCTTATATACCCACCAAGCCAGCTCAGCACACCTTATATACCCACTGAGCCAGCTCAGAACACCTTATATACCCACCGAGCTAGCTCAGCACACCTTATATACCCACCAAGCCAGCTCGGCACACCTTATGTACCCACCAAGCCAGCTCAGCACACCTTATATACCCACTGAGCCAGCTCAGAACACCTTATATACCCACCTAGCCAGCTCAGCACACCTTATATACCCACCAAGCCAGCTCAGCACACCTTATATACCCACCAAGCCAGCTCAGCACACCTTATATACCCACCAAGCCAGCTCAGCACACCTTATATACCCACTGAGCCAGCTCAGAACACCTTATATTCCCACCTAGCCAGCTCAGCACACCTTATATATCCACCAAGCCAGCTCAGCACACCTTATATACCCACCAAGCCACCTCAGCACACCTTATATACCCACTGAGCCAGCTCTGCACACCTTATATACCCACCGAGCCATCTCAGCACACCTTATATACCCACCGAGCCAGCTCGGCACACCTTATGTACCCACCAAGCCAGCTCAGCACACCTTATATACCCACTGAGCCAGCTCTGCACACCTTATATACCCACCGAGCCATCTCAGCACACCTTATATACCCACCGAGCCAGCTCGGCACACCTTATGTACCCACCAAGCCACCTCAGCACACCTTATATACCCACTGAGCCAGCTCTGCACACCTTATATACCCACCGAGCCATCTCAGCACACCTTATATACCCACCGAGCCAGCTCGGCACACCTTATGTACCCACCAAGCCAGCTCAGCACACCTTATATACCCACCGAGACAGCTCAGAACATGGGATTTCCTTCACGAGCTACACGCTGCTGACGACGAAAGTAGAAAGTGTTCAGAATAATGTGACTCGGCTGTGTGTGTGCAGGCGTTTGTATATGTGTTCACATGTGTGTATGTATTAGTGTATACATGTGTGTAAGTGTGCATGTACGTGAATGGGTGGACGCTTCTTGGTGCCGGATTGTGACTACAGAGCAGATGGAGGTGGCCGCCTCTGATGTGCCCACGTTCTTGTGCTGTACTTGCCACCTGTTCCCTCAGTGTACTCCCGTCTGTCCAGATTCCCAGCGCTGACTGATATTTGCTTTATATCCCACATTGCTGTGAGTCTTCTGCTCCATCTGCTGGAGGACGGACGCTGCAGACAGGTTTTCTCTTCTAAGGAAGGAGATAGATTTCCTATACAACACTACAGTGCCCCAAATTATGTGATAAAACTGCCGTGAGAGGTAATGATATCATAACGGAGAGGGGTCATAGAACACGGTCACATGACAGGGCGAGGGGGCTACATAACTCATTATTACTGCAGTGGGTACAGTCAAAGGGGTGCTCATTTTTTATTTAAAAAAATCTGGACTTGTGGATGGGCTTGCCGATAGAAGGGGTGTATGTGAAAGCTCTCTGGCTGAGGCACTGTATATGGGGCACTCTCAGGTAAATAGTGTGTATGGGGGCACTCTCTGCCCTGGGCACTGTGTATAGTGGCACACTTTGCCCTGGGCACTGTATATAGGGGTGCCCTGGGCACTGTGTATAGGGGCACTCTATGTCTGGGGCACTGTGTATAGGGGCACTCTATGTCTGGGGCACTGTGTATAGGGGCATTCTTTGTCCGGGGCACTGTGTATAGGGACACTCTCTACCCCGGGCACTGTGTATAGGGGCACTCTTTGTCCGGGGCACTGTGTATAGGGACACTCTCTACCCCGGGAACTGTGTATAGGGGCATTCTTTGTCCGGTGCACTGAGTATAGGGACACTCTCTACCCCAGGCACCTTGTTTAGGGACACTCTCTACCCCAGGCACTGTGTATAGGGGCATTCTTTGTCCGGGGCACTGTGTATAGGGACACTCTCTACCCCGGGCACTGTGTATAGGGGCACTCTTTGTCCAGGGCACTTTGTATAGGGACACTCTCTACCCCAGGCACTGTGTATAGGGGCATTCTTTGTCTGGGGCACTGTGAATAGGGGCACTCTCTGGTAGACAATGTGTAAAAGGGCACTCTCTGCCCTGGGCACTGTGTATAGGGGTGCTCTGTGCCCTAGGCATTGTGTATAGGGGTGCTGTATGCCCTGAGTGCTGTGTATAGGGGTGCTGTATGCCTGGGGCACTGTGTATACGGGACACTGTGTATAGGGACACTCACTGCCCCGGGCACTGTGTATAGGGACACTCACTGCCCCTGGGCACTGTGTATACGGGACACTGTGTATAGGGACACTCACTGCCCCGGGCACTGTGTATAGGGACACTATCTACTCCGGGCACTGTGTATAGGGGCATTCTTTGTCCGGGGCACTGTGTATAGGGACACTCTCTACCCCGGGCATTGTGTATAGGGACACTCTCTACCCCAGGCACTGTGTATAGGGGCATTCTTTGTCCGGGGCATTGTGTATAGGGACACTCTCTACCCCGGGCACTGTGTATAGGGGCATTCTTTGTCCGGGGCATTGTGTATAGGGGCACTCTCTACCCCGGGCACTGTGTATAGGGGCATTCTTTGTCCGGGGCATTGTGTATAGGGACACTCTCTACCCCGGCACTGTGTATAGGGGCATTCTTTGTCTGGTGCACTGAGTATAGGGACACTCTCTACCCCGGGCATTGTGTATAGGGACACTCTCTACCCCGGGCACTGTGTATAGGGGCATTCTTTGTCCGGGGCATTGTGTATAGGGACACTCTCTACCCCGGGCACTGTGTATAGGGGCATTCTTTGTCCGGGGCATTGTGTATAGGGACACTCTCTACCCCGGGCACTGTGTATAGGGGCATTCTTTGTCCGGGGCATTGTGTATAGGGACACTCTCTACCCCGGCACTGTGTATAGGGACACTCTTTGTCCGGGCACTGTGTATAGGGGCACTCTTTGTCCGGGGCACTGTGTATAGGGATACTCTCTACCCCGGGCACTGTGTATAGGGGCATTCTCTCCCCCAGGCACTGTGTATAGGGGCATTCTTTGTCCGGGGCACTGTGTATACGGGACACTGTGTATAGGGACACTCACTGCCCCGGGCACTGTGTATAGGGACACTATCTACTCCGGGCACTGTGTATAGGGGCATTCTTTGTCCGGGGCACTGTGTATAGGGACACTCTCGACCCCGGGCATTGTGTATAGGGACACTCTCTACCCCGGGCACTGTGTATAGGGGCATTCTTTGTCCGGGGCATTGTGTATAGGGACACTCTCTACCCCGGGCACTGTGTATAGGGGCATTCTTTGTCCGGGGCATTGTGTATAGGGGCACTCTCTACCCCGGGCACTGTGTATAGGGGCATTCTTTGTCCGGGGCATTGTGTATAGGGACACTCTCTACCCCGGCACTGTGTATAGGGGCATTCTTTGTCTGGTGCACTGAGTATAGGGACACTCTCTACCCGGGCATTGTGTATAGGGACACTCTCTACCCGGGCACTGTGTATAGGGGCATTCTTTGTCCGGGGCATTGTGTATAGGGACACTCTCTACCCGGGCACTGTGTATAGGGGCATTCTTTGTCCGGGGCATTGTGTATAGGGACACTCTCTACCCCGGGCACTGTGTATAGGGGCATTCTTTGTCCGGGGCATTGTGTATAGGGACACTCTCTACCCCGGCACTGTGTATAGGGACACTCTTTGTCCGGGCACTGTGTATAGGGGCACTCTTTGTCCGGGGCACTGTGTATAGGGATACTCTCTACCCCGGGCACTGTGTATAGGGGCATTCTCTCCCCCAGGCACTGTGTATAGGGGCATTCTTTGTCCGGGGCACAGTGTATAGGGATACTCTCTACTCCGGGCACTGTCTATAGGGATACTTTCTACCCCAGGCACTGTGTATAGGGGCATTCTTTGTCCAGGGCACTGTGTATAGGGACACTCTCTACCCCAGGCACTGTGTATAGGGACACTCTCTACCCCAGGCACTGTGTATAGGGACACTCTCTACCCCGGACACTGTGTATAGGGACACTCTCTACCCCAGGCACTGTGTATAGGGATACTCTCTACCCCGGGCACTGTGTATAGGGGCATTCTCTACCCCGGGCACTGTGTATAGGGGCATTCTCTACCCCGGGCACTGTGTATAGGGACACTCTCTACCCGGGCACTGTGTATAGGGGCATTCTTTGTCCGGGGCACTGTGTATAGGGACACTCTCTACCCCGGGCACTGTGTATAGGGACACTCTTTGTCCGGGCACTGTGTATAGGGACACTCTCTACCCCGGGCACTGTGTATAGGGGCACTCTTTGTCCGGGGCACTGTGCATAGGGGCATTCTTTGTCCAGGGCAGTGTGTATGGGGGAGCTGTTTGGCTGTGGCACTGTATAAGGGGGGCAGTGTAGGGGAGCCGTCTATGGTGTGTTTGTGGGTGCACTGTAGGGATGTCCATGTGAATTGGCGCGCCTTTTAGCGCCATGGAGCATCCTCTCGTGGTGTCTATAACCATAGACAATGGCGGCCAGATCTCCCAGAACATATGGAGAATTAACGGGGGCCGTACTTAAATGAATAATTAATTAAACACATGCAGGCGTGTAATTGCAACGCTAATCCCAGGACTGTACGAAAATGTGCTATCACAAAACGCATGAGCCTGAGCCCGACAGGGGCAGCGGCTGGAAATCATTTCACACCACAAAGCTGATTAGCATTTTCATGTGAGAACAAATCACATTTCATGGTGCGGTCGTATGTGTGAGCGGTGCCATCAGGCTGCCAACTCCAACGCGTTTCTGACTATAAGCTCTGCTTGCTTTCTGTGCAGCATCTAAATCCTGGTGCCATTAGGAAGTTGGGTGACAACCCATATGGCTGCTATCACATCTCGTTTAGTCGCACTTTGAGTCTGGTCTTTATGCTATGATGTAACCCCCCCTCCCTGCACCCCTGGACTCATTTATCATTCAGGAGTCTGGGAAAGCTGGGTGACGGATTTATTTTAGGAGGAGCAAATTATACCCCTACATGCAAGGAAAGCATGATCTACCACTATTACACCACGGCACAATCTGATTGGCTGTGCTTTTCAGATGATGTGACATCACCACCTGGAGGCCATGACATCATTATGGGCCAGGATGAGAAAATCCACCAATTCTGCCCCATATGATGATGTCACAGGGGACATATAATATCATAATCCAGTAGCATATAGTGAGGAGTTCACCCCTGTGCCATTAGAGGCAGATGTAGACAGGGGCCTATAGGAACTGTGATACACGTGGGGCCCTGGGGTTCCGCGATGGTGGGCTCCCAGCCTTTCCAATATCTCAACTCATATGCTTTTATGGTGACACCAGGTATAAATGTGGAGCAGCGCGTTTCATCTGAGCGCTGCATTTTGTCCTCATCTTCTGCCTCGGTCATTCAGGCGTAAAGACAGATGCCCTCAGGAGATGGGGCTGTGAGACACGGCCGAGGCAACACCACCTGAGCATATAACTAACGATGAATCTATTATACACTCCGCTGATCTACACCATGTCCTACGGCCTGTTCTACTGAACCGAATACAAATATACAGATGTAGCAGAGCTGGGTTTGTCATGTGGCACAACTCATGGCGAGGCATTATTCAAACTTGAGTCCTCGTCTGCTAATTGTGAGGCACAAAAAAAAACAAAAACTGTTATATGAGCTATAACATATTTGGGAATTGCATGAACAGCAATTACCTACCAAATAGTCAATGGAACCCCTTCTGGTGCCAGCGCAGATTGATGGGTGATGCGTGGGTGTTGTAGATATTAAAAGGGTGTGTGTGGATATTAATGGTATATCCCAGACTGATGGCAAGAACGAAGGGGTCACAGTGACCCCCAAAATGACATAACTGTAGACTTAATATTGTGTCTGAAATGAAACCTCCATCTAGAGTAATGTAGTACATAGAAAACAGGGGGAGAGGAGGGGGGTGCAGCTGCAGCTTCTCTTTCTTTGTCTGTAGCAGGGGAGGGAGATGCACCTGCAGCTTCTCTTTATAAGAGAGGAGGGAGATGCAGCTGCAGCTTCTCTTTATAAAAGCGGAGGGAGAGGAGGGAGATGCAGCTGCAGCTTCTCTTTATAAGAGAGGAGGGAGATGCAGTTGCAGCTTCTCTTTCTTTGTAGCAGGGGAGGGAAGGTGGGAGATGTAGTTTCCTTCTTTATCTGTAATGGGGGGGGGGGGGGCTTCTCCCTTTTTGTAATGGAGAAGAGGTGGAAGATGCAGCTGCAGCTTCTCTCTTTATCTGTAACGGGGGAGGAGGGAGATGCAGCTGCAATTTCTCTCACTTTATCTGTAACAGGAGAGGGAGTGCAAAAGTGAGGAGAGATTGGGACACAATTCTGTGGACAGCATTATGGGACATGCGGGCAGCCTGTGGGCGTGCTGGTACATTGTACAGTTACTTGGGGCACCATAGGGCGCTGGTGGAAGAGAGAAAATGCAGATTGAATGTGGTGGTCGAGATAAGGCTGAGGCATGTGCTCCCGGTGTCAAGTGCAACACCACTCGCCATGCACCTTCTGTTTCCAGAGAAGTGAACAGACGGGTGATACCTGCCGCTTTAATGCACTGTAATTCAGAAAATATTACTGCTTAACCTACAAAGAGCTTCGGTGCCTTGCGGATGGGATCTCCAGATGGGCGATAGACCTCAGGGGAGCTCTCCATATTAACAACGCAGATGATCCAACGCCATCATCAGGTGCTGGTGGGATTACACAGGCGGAATGGAAAACCACACTCAGCGCTGATTGCTGTAGATATGGACGGAGAATGATCCGGAGTATCAGGAATGTACACAGATCTCATAGGGCCTCCTAGAAAAGCTTAGTATGGGACCCCCAGCCCCACCCAGTTTATCAGTATGCACGTGTCAAACAATGCAGAAGGCAAAGCGCATCTACCCATATTTCTGACAATTTTTTTTCCAAATTACTAAGGGGAGGTCAATGAATAGGAATTACCATTGATATCAATGGGAGCTGTGAATAATTTATTTGCACTGAACTCCCCCTAGTGGTGGCTGCCTGAAAATGCATTGAATCTATGTTGGGAACAGGAGAAGCAGATTCTTGCCTCTATCATAGATATGCTACTGGGAGATGCAAGGATAGATGGGCCCTGACTGAAACATATATAAAGGGCGTCTGTCAGCAGATTTGTACCTATGACACCGGCTGACCTGTTACATGTGCACTTGGCAGCTGAAGGCATCTGTGTTGGTCCCCTGTTCATATGTGCCCGCATTGCTGAGAAAAATGATGTTTTAATATATGCAAATGAGGGAGCAATGGGGGCGTTACCTTTACACCTAGACGCTCAGCTCCCTCTGCAACTGCCGTGTCCTCTGCACTTTGGTTGACAGGACCAGGCAGTGTAAATGCCATCACCCTGTTAATGAAAGTGCAGAGGGAGCAGCAGTTGCTGAGAAATCAGAACCTCTAGGTGTAATGGTAACGCCCCCGTTGCTTCTAGAGACTCATTTGCATAAATTAAAACATCATTTTTCTCAGCAATGCGGGCACATATGACCATGGGACCAACACAGATGTCTTCAGCTGCCAAGAGCACATGTAACAGGTCAGCCAGTGTCATAGGTACAAAACTGCTGACAGATGCCGTTTAATTTCCACATTGCCAGACAGCATCCCCCATAGTCAGAGGCAGACATCACCCTCCTATAATCAGAGGCAGGCAACATCTCCCGGTAATCAGAGGCAGGCAACATCTCCCGGTAATCAGAGGCAGGCAGCATCCCCCTATAATCAGAGGCAGAGTGGACCCAGCATGCATGTGGAACCTGCACTCCCTGAATTTTTTGGTGGCCATTTTGGCACATTACAGGTAGTATTTAGTATTAGGTTCCCATCTGATAGAGGTCACCTTGACGTTTGGCAGACAGGCCCAAATAATTTTGTACAAAATGTATTTGCCAATAATCTCAAATTTCAAAATCAGAGGCAGGCAGCATTCCCTACAATCAGAGGCAGGCAACATCGCCCTATAATCTGTATCAGACAGTATCCCCCTATAATCAGAAGCAGACATCACCCTCCTCTATATTCAGAGGCAGGCAGCACCCCCTCATAATCAGAGGCAGACAGCACCCCCCTATAATAAGTGTCAGTCAGCATCCACTATAATAAGTGTCAAGCAACATCCCCTATAATCGGAAGCAGGAAGCACCCCTATAATTAGAGGCAGGCAGCACCCCCTATAATCAGAGGCAGGCAGCACCCCCTATAATCAGAGGCAGGCAGCACCCCCTATAATCAGAGGCAGGCAGCACCCCCTATAATCAGAGGCAGGCAGCATCCCCTATAATCTGTGTCAGACAGCATCCCCTATAATTTGTGCCATACAGCATCCCCCTATAATCAGAGGCAGAAAGCATCTCCCAATAATCAGAGGCAGGCAGCATCCCCCTATTATCCTAGGCACGCATCATCCACCTATAATCAGTATCAGCCAGCATCCCCCAATTATCAGAGGCAAGTCTCTGAGGACTTCCTGACTTTCCCCTGACAACGCTGGAAGTGGTGGTAGGACCTGTGATAAGGTCAAGAAGTCTTCAGAGACTTGAAATGGCCTCTGATAATTGGGGGATGCTGGCTAATACTGATTATAGGGGGATGCTGCGTGCCTAGGATAATAGGGGGGTGCTGGCTGATACTGCTAGGATGGTGCAGAAAAAGGCAGCGCTCAGCAGTGGACACCGGTAATGCCGTGGAATAAATGTAAGTGCCGGAGAAATGCTGGGAGATGTGGTTCTCCCCATTATACCTCCTCCCTGCTTAGTGGAAAGATGTTATTTAACTGGGACTGTATGTTATAGAAGATTGGGAGGGAGATGACTGGTGTTATTTACATGGGACTGGATATTACAGAGGACTGGAGGGTAAGGAGTAATGTTATTTACATGGGACTGTGTGTTGGAGGGGCTGAAGGAGGGCATTTAAGTTATTTACATGGGACTGTATGTTATAGAAGACTGTAAGGAAGAGAAGTTATTTACATGGGACTGGAGGAAGAGGAATGGTGTTATTTACATGGGACTGTATGTTATAGATGACTGTAAGGAAGCAAGGTTATTTACATAGGACTGTATCATATAGAAGACTGGTGGGAGGGGACTGGTGTTATTTACATGGGACTGTAGGTTATAGACGACTGTAAGGAAGCAAGGTTATTTTCATAGGACTGTATCATATAGAAGACTGGTGGGAGGGGACTGGTGTTATAATTTATGGGGGCACTACACAGAAGATTATAATTACAGGGGGCACTGCAGGGAACATTATAAATACTGTGGGCAGTGGTGACGGGCATTACTACTGGGGGCTCCATAGTAGTGTCTTATAGATTGGCCTTATTTCTATTAGGGGTGCCTTATTAGTACTGAGGGCACTGTAGGGGTACAATGGGGGGGCTTCAGCCTAGCAGTGAGCCCGGTGACGTCACCGGCACTAATGGACGGGCTTTAGCGCTGCCTTAGCCTGTAAAGCCACCCATCAGTGCCGGTGACACCGGGAACACTGCTAGGGCTGTAAACAAAACCGTCCTTTACAGCACAGGCCAAGGGAGAGCATCGGAGTATGCAATGTCAGAGGGGTGAGTGGGGGAGAAGGGGATATGTCCGGGGTCAGCTCTGAACCCGGACAACTGCTTTAAAGGGCATCTGTCAGCAGTTTTGAACCTATGAAAGTGGCTGACCTGTTACATGTGCACTTGGGCATCTGTGTGGGTCCCATGTTCATATGTGTCCGCATTGCTGAGAAAAATTATGTTTTAATATATGTAAATTAGCCTTTAGGAGCAACAGGGGCGTTACCATTACACCTAGAGGTCCGGTTTCTTTGCAACTGCCACTCCCTCTCTACTTTGACAGGGCCTGGCAGTGGAAAATGTCATCATAACTGGCCATGTCAAAGTGCAGAGGGCAAGGCAGTTACAGAGAGAACGGAGCCTCTAGGAGTAATGGTCACGCCCCCGTTTGCATATAAGAAAACATATTTCTCAGCAATGCTGGCTCCACAGCAGCAGCAGCACAATGTAGTGTCACACATCACACTGCTACTGCGAAGGGGGGACAATATCGGAAAATAACTACTGTGAAGGGGGGACAATATCGGAAAATAACTACTGTGAAGGGGGGACAATATCTAGACACAACTACTAGAAGGGGGGGGGGACCAATATCTGGACATAACTACTGTGAAGGGGTGACAATATCTGGACATAACTACTGTGAGGGGGCACATATCTGGCTATAACTACTGTGAAGGGGAACAATATCTGGACATAACTACTGTGAGAGGGGCACATATCTGGACATAACTACTGTGAAGGGGAACAATATCTGGACATAACTACTGTGAGAGGGGCACATATCTGGATATAATTACTGTGAAGTGGGCACATATCTGGACATAACTACTGTGAGGGGGCACATATCTGGACAAAACTATTGTGAATGGGGCACATATCTGGACATAACTACTGTGAAGGGGAACAATATCTGGACATAACTACTGTGAGAGGGGCACATATCTGGACATAACTACTGTGAAGGGGGCACATATCTGGACATAACTACTGTGAAGGAGAACCATATCTGGACATAACTACAGTGAGGGGGGCACATATCTGGACATAACTACTGTGAAGGGGACACATATCTGGACATAACTACTGTGAAGGGGGCACATATCTGGACATAACTACTGTGAAGGGGCACATATTTGGGCATAACTACTGTGAAGGGGGCACATATCTGGCAGAACTACTTTGAAGGGGGCACCAATCTGAGCATAGTTACTGTGAAGGGGGCACATATCTGGGCATAACTGCTGTGAAGAGGGCATCTCTGGGCATAACTACTGTGAAATAAGCACAGATCTGGGCATAACTACTGTAAAGGGGCACATATCTGAGCATAAGTGCTGTGAAGTGGGCACATATCTGGGCATAACTACCGTATATACTCGAGTATAAGCCCAGTTTTTCGGCACAAAATTTGTGCCGAAAAACCCGAACTCGGCTTATACTCGAGTCATAAATTAAAACTGTGAAGAGCGGAGTGGGAGGAGGAGCGGGGGAGGAGCTGGGGCGGGCATTTGCGGCAGGGCCGATGCGCTCACTGCGCTCCGGCCCCACCGCTCATGTATACTTTTTAAATTTGATTATACTATACACTTATTACAATTCTTGCCCCCACTGTACCTCATTACATGCGGCAGGCGGGCAGTGAATACTTCAGGCCGGGCGGACGAGAGCAGCGTGACTTGCTGATGTCACGTGCCTGTCCGGCCTGCTTTATGAATGAAGCAGGCGGCGCAGGCACGTGACGTGCGCTCGCTCTCCCGCCCGGCCTGAAGGATTCACTGCCCGCCTGCCGCATGTAATGAGGTACAGTGGGGGCAAGAATTGTAATAAGTGTATAGTATAATCAAATTTAAAACTATACATGAGCGGTTATGGAGGATGGGGGATGTGGATGGCACTGTTATGGGATGAGGGGATGTGGATGGCACTGTTATGGGGGATCTGTTATAGGATGGGGGATCTGTGGATGCCATCCACAGCCCCCCATCCCATAAGTGCCATCCACATCCCCTTCCCATAACAGTGTCATCCACATCCCCTCATCCCATAAGTGCCATCCACATCCCCCATCCCATAACAGTGTCATCCACATCCCCTCATCCCATAAGTGCCATCCACATCCCCCTTCCCATAACAGTGTCATCCACATCCCCTCATCCCATAAGTGCCATCCACAGCCCCCATCCCATAACAGTGTCATCCACAGATCCCCCATAACAGTGCGTCATCCACAGATCCCCCCATAACAGTGCGTCATTCACAGATCCCCCCCATAACAGTGCGTCATCCACAGATCCCCCATAACAGTGACATCCATTTCCACCTCGGCTTATACTCGAGTCACTACTTTTCCCAGTTTTTTTTGGGTAAAATTAGGGGGGTCGGCTTATACTCGGGTCGGCTTATACTCGAGTATATACGGTACTTTGAAAGGGGCACATATCTGGGCATAGCTACTGTGAAAGGGGCACATATCTGGGCATAGCTACTGTGAAGGGGGCACATATCTGGGCCAAACTACTGTGAAGGGGACACATATCTGGGCATAGCTACTGTGAAGGGGGCACATATTTGGGCAAAACTACTGTGAAGGGGACACATATCTGGACATAACTACTGTGAAGGGGCACAGTGTGGGCATTACTACTATGTGCAGGTACAAAGGGGGAATAGGTACTATGGGGGGCATTAATGGGACTGGGTGTGTATAGAGTTAGAGGCGTGACCTGGTTTTAAAAGTATATATATACATACTGTAAATGTAGATGTTTTTTATTTGCCCGTATATGTTTATATTTTTATATTTGTATGTGTGGTTGGGTGGCGGGGTGTCCATTCCTTGCACAGGGGCCCTCTGCTGTCTGTGGCCCCCCAACCCCTGGCTGACAGCCATGTGAAGTATCTGGTCAGCTGTAGCCTGATGTATGGCCGCCTTAAGAGTCCCGGTCCTGTCATTTCTGGGGCTGGGGTACCCGTGACATTGCCGGTTGCATGTCCTGCCCACACATGGATGTGACTTAGCACTGCATGTGACGCTCATTCCTGGTGACTGCGAGGAGCCGCCCGCAGCCATGTGTGATGTGACTGTCCCCTGACACATAGTGGCTGCTGTCACTGCCGTACATGGCACAGTCTGGTGCCTGGCACATAGAGCACTGCCCGCAGCAAGCTTCTTACAGCTGCCTTCAAACTTACTCACTACTCATCCCTGGAATACACAATGCAAATAATGATCATACTTAAAGGGGGCGTGACACCATTATATTATTAACCCTCTCACCGCTCCATGCCGGCATATTCTCTACACCCATATAAAGAAAATTAACATTCCTATCCAAAATACAGCAATAGGTACATTTATCGGGCCAGGAAAAGATGAATGTTTATATGGGAATGCTGACTGATACTGTATATAGGGGGATACTGGCTAACACTGTATATAGGGGGATCCTGACTGATACTGTATATAGGGGAATGCTTACTGACACTGTATATAGGGAATACTGATTGACACTGTATATAGCAGAATACTGACTGATGCTGTATATAGGGGAATGCTGACTGATACTGTATATAGGGGAATACTGACTGACACTGTATATAGGGGAATACTGACTGACACTGTATATAGGGGAATGCTGACTGATACTGTATATAGGGGAATGCTGACTGATACTGTATATAGGGGGATACTGGCTAACACTGTATATAGGGGGATCCTGACTGATACTGTATATAGGGGAATGCTTACTGACACTGTATATAGGGAATACTGATTGACACTGTATATAGCAGAATACTGACTGATGCTGTATATAGGGGAATGCTGACTGATACTGTATATAGGGGAATACTGACTGACACTGTATATAGGGGAATACTGACTGACACTGTATATAGGGGAATGCTGACTGATACTGTATATAGGGGAATGCTGACTGATACTGTATATAGGGGAATGCTGACTGACACTGTATATAGGGGAATACTGACTGACACTGTATATAGGGGAATGCTGACTGATACTGTATATAGGGGAATGCTGACTGATACTGTATATAGGGGAATACTGACTGACACTGTATATAGGGGAATACTGACTGACACTGTATATAGCAGAATACTGACTGATGCTGTATATAGGGGAATGCTGACTGATACTGTATATAGGGGAATACTGACTGACACTGTATATAGGGGAATACTGACTGACACTGTATATAGGGGAATGCTGACTGATACTGTATATAGGGGAATGCTGACTGATACTGTATATAGGGGAATGCTGACTGACACTGTATATAGGGGAATACTGACTGACACTGTATATAGGGGAATGCTGACTGATACTGTATATAGGGGAATGCTGACTGATACTGTATATAGGGGAATACTGACTGACACTGTATATAGGGGAATACTGACTGACACTGTATATAGGGGAATACTGACTGACACTGTATATAGGGGAATACTGACTGACA
Source organism: Bufotes viridis (assembly GCA_033119425.1). Lineage (NCBI taxonomy): Eukaryota > Metazoa > Chordata > Amphibia > Anura > Bufonidae > Bufotes > Bufotes viridis. The sequence continues at coordinate 32,754,398 of CM065592.1, forward strand.
CTGTATATAGGGGAATGCTGACTGATACTGTATATAGGGAAATGCTGACTGACACTGTATATAGGGGAATGCTGACTGATACTGTATATAGGGGATGCTGACTGACACTGTATATAGGGGAATGCTGACTGACACTGTATATAGGGGAATGCTGACTGACAATGTATATAGGGGAATGCTGACTGACACTGTATATAGGGGAATGCTGACTGATACTGTATATAGGGGAATACTGACTGACACTGTATATAGGGGAATGCTGACTGACACTGTATATAGGGGAATGCTGACTGATACTGTATATAGGAGAATGCTGACTGATACTGTATATAGGGGAATACTGACTGACACTGTATATAGGGGATGCTGACTGACACTGTATATAGGGGAATGCTGACTGACACTGTATATAGGGGAATGCTGACTGACAATGTATATAGGGTAATGCTGACTGATACTGTATATAGGGAAATAATGACTGACACTATATATAGGGATATCCTGACTGCCTCTATATATAGGGGAATGCTGACTGACACTGTATATAAGAGAATTCTGGCTGATACTGTATATATAGGGGAATGCTGACTGATACTGTATATAGGAGAATGCTGACTGATACTGTATATAGGGGGATCCTGACTGACACTGTATATTGGAGGATGCTGACTGACACTGTATATAGGGGAATGCCGACTGATACTGTAAATAGGTTAATGCTGACTGACACTGTATATAGGGGATGCTGACTGACACTGTATATAGGGTAATGCTGGCTGACACTGTATATAGGGGGATACTGACTGACACTGTATATAGGGTAATGCTGTCTGACACTGTATATAGGGTAATGCTGACTGACACTGTATATAGGGGATGCTGACTGACACTGTATATAGGGAATGCTGGCTGACACTGTATATAGGGGAATACTGACTGACACTGTATATAGGGGAATGCTGGCTAACACTGTATATAGGGGATGCTGACTGACACTGTATATAGGGGAATACTGACTGACACTGTATATAGGGGAATGCTGGCTAACACTGTATATAGGGGAATGCTGACTGACACTGTATATAGGGATATGCTGTCTGACACTGTATATAGGGTAATGCTGACCTACACTGTATATAGGGATATGCTGACTGACACTGTATATTGGAGGATGCTGACTGATACTGTATATAGGTTAATGCTGACTGACACTGTATATGGGAGAATGCTGACTGATACTGTATATAGGGTAATGCTGACTGACACTGTATATAGGGGATCCTGACAGATACTGTATATAGGGGAATGCTGACTGATACTGTATATAGGGGAATGCTGTCTGATACTGTATATAGGGGAATGCTGTCTGATACTGTATATAGGGGAATGCTGATTGATACTGTATATAGGGGATGCTGACTGACACTGTATATAGGGGATGCTGACTGACACTGTACATAGTAGAATGATCACTGACACTGTATATAGGAGAATGCTGACTGACACTGTATATAGGGGAATAATGACTGACACTATATATAGGGATATGCTGACTGATACTGTATATAGGGTAATGCTGTCTTACACTGTATATAGGGGATGCTGACTGACACTGTATATAGGGGAATGCTGGCTGATGCTGTATATAGGAGAATGCTGTCTGATACTGTATATAGGGTAATGCTGTCTGACACTGTATATAGGGAATACTGATTGACACTGTATATAGGGGAATACTGACTGACACTGTATATAGGGGATGCTGACTGACACTGTATATAGGGGAATGCTGGCTGATGCTGTATATAGGAGAATGCTGTCTGATACTGTATATAGGGTAATGCTGTCTGACACTGTATATAGGGGATGCTGACTGACACTGTATATAGGGGATGCTGACTGACACTGTATATAGGGGATGCTGACTCACACTGTATATAGGGGATGCTGACTCACACTGTATATAGGGGAATGCTGACTGACACTGTATATAGGGGATGCTGACTGACACTGTATATAGGGGAATGCTGGCTAACACTGTATATAGGGGATGCTGACTCACACTGTATATAGGGGATGCTGACTGACACTGTATATAGGGGAATGCTGACTGACACTGTATATAGGGGATGCTGACTCACACTGTATATAGGGGATGCTGACTCACACTGTATATAGGGGATGCTGACTGACACTGTATATAGGGGAATGCTGACTGACACTGTATATAGGGGATGCTGGCCCCTGATTTAGGTGTATTTCTGTGTAATAAATGACCCCCTACGCCTGTACGCTCCTCCATCAGTGGACGCAGACACGTCTGTGCTGAATTGTTTCACTTTACGCTGTTTTTCTATGGATACAAACTAACAGCAAATCCCCTGAAGACATAAATATCTACAGTGGTTTCTGTGCTCTTATTTTGCTGGTGTCCAGTCCTGTCACAGTCCCTGGTGTTCTGTGGGGGGTGGGCGCACATTGACACGCTCCCCTGCACAGCTAAGGGCCCCCTTGTGAAGTCATGTGACTCAGGACCACGATGACCATGACTCAAAGCAATCCGGTAGCCATTGTTTTTATGTCTGTATGTTCCCCTCCCCCTCTGCTCCACAACTTCCAGCACATTATTATCAGTATTACAGCTCATGAACTCATTTTTGCAGTTTTTTCGCCCCGGGCCTGCGCTATTTATACACCCAGGTGTAGGAGGAACATTAGTCGGATACATGGCGAAGCCTGCACACCGCTGTAATTGCCATCATTTCTCGTCTGCTATTATATTTCATCTTAACTAGGAAATTACATTGTGATTGTTTTTGGATTATGTCGGCCCCAGGACTGTAATTACTTTTTACAAATTCTCGGAGGCCCCGCTGACAGGCTCAATGCAGGCAACTAAGTGAACCTGTAGTCGTGGGAGGATAATACGAAGACAACTGCTGGAGAGCTTCGTGTGCTGGGATTGTGGTCACCTCACTTATGATTATTTTATTATCATTTATTATTATATTTTTAAGTTATTGCAGCTGTAAATTACTTGTAAGTGCTGTACATCACTTTTCCTGTACTGATCCTGAGTTACATCTTGTATTATACTCCAGAGCTGCACTCACTATTCTGCTGGTGAAGTCACTGTGTACATACATTACTTATCCTGTACTGATCCTGAGTTACATCTTGCATTATACTCCAGAGCTGCACTCACTATTCTGCTGGTGGTGTCACTGTGTACATACATTACATTACTTCTCCTGTACTGATCCTGAGTTACATCCTGTATTATACTCCAGAGCTGCACTCACTATTCTGCTGGTGCAGTCACTGTGTACATACATTACTTATCCTGTACTGATCCTGAGTTACATCCTGCATTATACTCCAGAGCTGCACTCCCTATTCTGCTGGTGCAGTCACTGTGTACATACATTACTTATCCTGTACTGATCCTGAGTTACATCCTGTATTATACTCCAGAGCTGCACTCACTATTCTGCTGGTGAAATCATTGTGTACATACATAACTTTTCCTGTACTGATCCTGAGTTACATCCTGTATTATACTGCAGAGCTGCACTCACTATTCTGCTGGTGCAGTCACTGTGTACATACATTACTTATCCTGTACTGATCCTGAGTTACATCCTGTATTATACTCCAGAGCTGCACTCACTATTCTGCTGGTGCAGTCACTGTGTACATACATTACATTATTTATCCTGTACTGATCCTGAGTTACATCCTGTATTATACCCCAGAGCTGCACTCACTATTCTGCTGGTGGAGTCACTGTGTACATACATTACTTATCCTGCACTGATCCTGAGTTACATCCTGCATTATACTCCAGAGCTGCACTCACTATTCTGCTGGTGCAGTCACTGTGTACATACATTACTTATCCTGTACTGATCCTGAGTTACATCCTGTATTATACACCAGAGCAGCACTCACTATTCTGCTGGTGCAGTCACTGTGTACATACATTACATTACTTATCCTGTACTGATCCTGAGTTACATCCTGTATTATACTGCAGAGCTGCACTCACTATTCTGCTGGTGCAGTCACTGTGTACATACATTACATTACTTATCCTGTACTGATCCTGAGTTACATCCTATATTATACTCCAGAGCTGCACTCACCATTCTGCTGGTGCAGTCACTGTGTACATACATTACATTACTTATCCTGTACTGATCCTGAGTTACATCCTGTATTATACTCCAGAGCTGCACTCGCTATTCTGCTGGTGGAGTCACTGTATACATACATTACATTACTTATCCTGTACTGATCCTGAGTTACATCCTGTATTATATTCCAGAGCTGCACTCACTATTCTGCTGGTGGAGTCACTGTGTACATACATTACATTACTTATCCTGTACTGATCCTGAGTTACATCCTGTATTATACTGCAGAGCTGCACTCACTATTCTGCTGGTGCAGTCACTGTGTACATACATTACTTATCCTGTACTGATCCTGAGTTACATCCTATATTATACTCCAGAGCTGCACTCACCATTCTGCTGGTGCAGTCACTGTGTACATACATTACATTACTTATCCTGTACTGATCCTGAGTTACATCCTGTATTATACTCCAGAGCTGCACTCGCTATTCTGCTGGTGGAGTCACTGTATACATACATTACATTACTTATCCTGTACTGATCCTGAGTTACATCCTGTATTATATTCCAGAGCTGCACTCACTATTCTGCTGGTGGAGTCACTGTGTACATACATTACATTATTTATCCTGTACTGAACCTGAGTTACATCCTGTATTATACTCCAGAGCTGCACTCACTATTCTGCTGGTGGAGTCACTGTGTACATACATTACATTATTTATCCTGTACTGATCCTGAGTTACATCCTGTATTATACTCCAGAGCTGCACTCACTATTCTGCTGGTGGTGTCACTGTGTACATACATTACTTATCCTGTACTGATCCTGAGTTACTTCCTGTATTATACTCCAGAGCTGCACTCACTATTCTGCTGGTGGAGTCACTGTGTACATACATTACATTACTTATCCTGTACTGATCCTGAGTTACATCCTGTATTATACTCCAGAGCTGCACTCACTATTCTGCTGGTGCAGTCACTGTGTACATACATTACTGATCCTGTACTGATCCTGAGTTACATCCTGTATTATACTCCAGAGCTGCACTCACTATTCGGCTGGTGCAGTCACTCTGGACCACTTGCTGCCCGCTGCGCCGGTACCGTACTGGTTCTGCTGTGAATACTCTGCACCAGATCCACAAGGCTTTTATAGGAATCTGTCACCACAGACATTAACATTCCCATGTGCAGATGCGTGTCGGCGTACGTCATTGCTGTTGGTCTTGCTCCTCATACATGACCCCAATCTGCAAAATGTAAGTGTTTCAAGTTTATGCTAATTAACCCCTGGGTGCAACTAGGGCGTTACCATTGTTTCTTATTGCTCCTGAGGCTGCACCCATTTTGCTTTCAGGCCACGCTTCCACGATTTTGACAGGGCCAGGCACTGAAAACATACACCTGGCCCCGGAGTGTCGTGGCAGTGTGTTTGGCGCATGCGCAGTACAGGGGTGGAGGTCGCTGGGCCGGTGGAATTCTTCCAGCTCAGATATTTCACTCTTTCCGCCCCATCTGTCACCCCAATTCCAAACCTATGTGTACATACCGGAGCAGTACTCCTGTCCATATGCTATCTACGCTGAGTCTCCTTCTTCTTCGCCCTTCACGATTATAAAATCTACACTAAGGGTCCGTTCACACATTGCAGAATATGCGCAGATTTTCATGCTGAAAACCTGCAGGGCAATACAGTACAAGGAAAGTACACTCTGGGGGTTTTTTCCGTGTGAAAATTGAGCTGCCGTGCAAATTTAAAAATCTGAGACGCAAGGGTTAAAACTCAGTCTGCAAGCTGCCCCCTTCAATTTTCTTCGAATCCCGTCATCTGTCGGCTCATGTGTAGCTCTTATCTCTGATCTCCTGACCTCATAAACACTCATAGCTCAATTCTTAACAAACTGACAAGAAGTGTTTTTTTGAGGTCAGGAGATCTGCGGAAAGAGCTACACATGAGCCGCCAGTTGATGGGATTAGAAGAAAATAGAAAGTGGCACCTGATTTTTAACCCTCGCGTCTCAGAAAAAGCTGAAGATTTTTAATAAAGACCAAATCAAAATCAGTAAAAGGCAATTTAAAAAAATGCCCCGAAGGTGTCGATAGCCTTTAACTTCAGCGGGATCCGGAGCACTAAGATGGCGGAGATAACAGTTGGATGAGTTTCTGGGCACAGTAATAAAAGGCGCCAAATTACCAAACGGGGGAGCAGAATTACTAGAGCTCTATAGAATCGATCTATTTCTAGGAAAAGCCCCCGTCACCCATCTTTCCTGGAATCCTGATGGGCAACGCTGCCTTTTTATTAACCCCTTCTGCTTCTCTCTGGTGACATCACAAGGCTGGTTTTCCTCTCGGCACATGGCAGCAGCGAGACGCCTCAGCACATCACTCACAAGACTGTACGTCGCATCCCATTTGTGTACTACTCCACCAATCATCCCATAGGAAGTATTGACAGCCAGTGAGGTGAACAGTTCATTCATGGCCAGCAGGACACGGGGCTGTCAGATTGATTTCGCACGTCGGAGGAGGGGGGTTGTTGTCGTTACTCAGTACATGTGGAGAATAAAACAACAGAACGGAGGATCTATATATGAGATACCTGACCGGAGACACGCCGGAGGGATGTGCAGCGTCTGAGCCGGAACCTCACCGTCCTGCGGGCGCCCGCCATCATGGACTACATGGCGATATTCGATCACCACTTGTGCATTGGTAAGAAATGATCGTAGCCACATAGGACGGGTCTACAGGGGTCATTTATACAGACTGCGGTATTATAGGCTGTGTAATTAGTAGATACGCTGTAGACCAGTTTTAGGCCCCCATTCACACAACTGTATCCAAAATACGGATGCGGTACGCGTGCATCCCTCACTCAGCGTAGCAATGCCTATTCTGGGTAAGGGATCTGGGTCAGATCTGGGTAGATACCATGTAAGCAGCGCCACTAGATACCATGTAAGCAGCGCCACTAGATACCATGTAAGCAGCGGCACTAGATACCATGTAAGCAGTGGCGAGAGATACCATGTAAGCAGTGGCACTAGATACCATGTAAGCTGTGGCACTAGATACCATGTAAGCAGTGGCGAGAGATACCATGTAAGCAGTGGCACTAGATACCATGTAAGCTGTGGCACTAGATACCATGTAAGCAGTGGCGAGAGATACCATGTAAGCAGTGGCACTAGATACCATGTAAGCTGTGGCACTAGATACCATGTAAGCAGTGGCACTAGATAACAGGTAAGCAGCGCCACTAGATACCATGTAAGCAGCGGCACTAGATACCATGTAAGCAGTGGCACTAGATACCATGTAAGCAGTGGCACTAGATACCATGTATGCAGTGGTGCTAGATACCATATAAGCAGTGGCACTAGATACCATGTAAGCAGTGGCACTAGATACCATGTAAGCAGTGGCACTAGATACCATGTAAGCAGTGGCACTAGATACCATGTAAGCAGTGGCGCTAGATACCATGTAAGCAGTGGCGCTAGATACCATATAAGCAGTGGCGCTAGATACTATATAAGCAGTGGCGCTAGATTCCATGTAAGCAGTGGCGCTAGATAACAGGTAAGCCGTGGCACTAGATACCATGTAAGCAGTGGCACTAGATACCATGTAAGCTGTGGCGCTAGATACCATGTAAGCAGTGGCGCTAGATACCATGTAAGCAGTGGCGCTAGATAACAGGTAAGCAGTGGAGCTAGATACCATGTAAGCAGTGGCGAGAGATACCATGTAAGCAGTGGCACTAGATACCATGTAAGCAGCGGCACTAGATACTATGTAAGCAGTGGCACTAGATACCATGTAAGCAGTGGCGAGAGATACCATGTAAGCAGTGGCACTAGATACCATGTAAGCAGTGGCACTAGATACCATGTAAGCAGTGGCACTAGATACCATGTAAGCAGTGGCACTAGATACCATGTAAGCAGTGGCACTAGATACCATGTAAGCAGTGGCACTAGATACCATGTAAGCAGTGGCACTAGATGCCATGTAAGCAGCGGCACTAGATGCCATGTAAGCAGTGGCGAGAGATACCATGTAAGCAGTGGCAGTAGATGCCATGTAAGCAGTGGCAGTAGATGCCATGTAAGCAGTGGCAGTAGATGCCATGTAAGCAGTGGCACTAGATACCATGTAAGCAGTGGCGCTAGATACCATGTAAGCGGGTGGCGCTAGATACCATGTAAGCGGGTGGCGCTAGATACCATGTAAGCAGTGGCGCTAGATACCATGTAAGCAGTGGCGCTAGATACCATGTAAGCAGTGGCACTAGATACCATGTAAGCAGTGGCGCTAGATAACAGGTAAGCAGTGGAGCTAGATACCATGTAAGCAGTGGCACTAGATACCATGTAAGCAGTGGCACTAGATACCATGTAAGCAGTGGCGAGAGATACCATGTAAGCAGTGGCACTAGATACCATGTAAGCAGTGTCACTAGATACCATGTAAGCAGTGGCACTAGATACCATGTAAGCAGTGGCACTAGATGCCATGTAAGCAGTGGCAGTAGATGCCATGTAAGCAGTGGCACTAGATGCCATGTAAGCAGTGGCGCTAGATACCATGTAAGCGGGTGGCGCTAGATACCATGTAAGCAGTGGCGCTAGATACCATGTAAGCAGTGGCACTAGATGCCATGTAAGCAGTGGCACTAGATGCCATGTAAGCAGTGGCACTAGATACCATGTAAGCAGTGGCACTAGATACCATGTAAGCAGTGGCACTAGATACTGTCCTGTGGCCCCGCAAAAAAGACTGTGCGGACGAGAAGAGGCATTTCTAAAATAGGGGGGCCTGACCGCTCCACATGCTGGGGGTTCACATACTTTTGGTGATATTCTGGAATATAATGCACCAACTGTGATTCCAGATACAAGTCTTTTCCTTCCCTGAGGACGACGGCGGTCCCATTATCCGCCCTGCTGCACATGGCAGCGCTGATCCATCTCTCCGGTAGGGTTCTCTCTGTGTTTTTCATTTCATGCCGTTCCTCCGGGGCGCACGACATACAAGAATTCTGTGCTACATCATAATTGAATTTGAATAGCTTTATTCGTCTTTGCCGTAGGCCAGGTTGTCATTAAGCGGGGGGAGGGGATGAGCCAGGAACGCAACAGGAATGCCGCACGGCGTTAAACAGATTGCCAGGACCCCCCCCCCCATTATATTGTAGACACAGCGGGACCCTGGTGCCGAAGGGGGCCCAATGACCCATCTACACCTGCATTTATAGGAGGCACATAGTAGGTGTGGCCCCTGGCCCCAGAGCGGACACCGTCTTGATTCTCTACATTCTCTATACAATGAGTTATGTGTTTGTATTTGGCACCCTTTTTTACGGACTTTTTGCTATGGCCGGATTTTCCTCTAGACAGTTTAGATGTTAGGCTAAGCCCCAGGCAGCAGCAGATGACAGAAACGCGTCAGGCGTCATCTACACTGACTGCGGAGGATGAATAAGAAGTGAGATTGGCTCCGAATGTAATGGAAACCGCAGGATCCGCTGACTGGGAAACCATAGTGCGATAGGAAAGAGCTGAGCGCCGGGGAGAAACATCTACTAACCAGGAGATAATAAATGGACGGGGTTTAATCTCATAGTAATGACCGCGGGTCACAGCGTTTAACCCCTAGCCTGCCAGATAGATAGATAGATATGAGATAGATAAATAGATAGATAGATGATAGATATGAGATAGATAGATAGATAGATAGATAGATAGATAGATAGATAGATAGATAGATATGAGATAGATAGATAATAGATACTGTAGGTAAAGAGATAGATAGATAGATAATAGATACTGTAGGTAGATAGATAAATAGATAGTTAGATAATAAATACTGTAGATAGATAGATATAAGATAGATATATATGAGATAGATAGATAGATAGATATGAGATAGATAGATAGATATGAGATAGATATATATGAGATAGATAGATAGATAGATAGATAGATAGATAGATAGATAATAGATAGACAGATAGATAGATAGATATGAGATAGATAGATAGATAGATAGATAATAGACAGATAGATAGATAGATAGATAGATAGATAGATAGATAGATATGAGATAGATATATATGAGATAGATAGATAGATAATAGATACTGTAGATAGATAGAGATAGATAGATAGATAATAGATACTGTAGATAGATAGAGATAGATAGATAGATAATAGATACTGTAGATAGATAGAGATAGATAGATAGATAATAGATACTGTAGGTAAGTAGGTAGATATAGATAGATAGATATTAGATAGATAGATAGATAGATGATACAGATTCATTCAAACATTTACATACATACGCACATAGAAACAGGTACACACAAATGCAGATTCATACATACAGATACAGGGCATTCGAAAAGCCTTCAGACCCTTTCCCTCTTTTGCCATTTTGTTCTCTTGTTCCTTTGTTTCCCCCATAATGAAAAAGTGAAAACAGAATTTTCAAAAAGTTTTCAAATTTATTAAAAAGGGAAAACTGCAGATTGTCCTGGACATCAGTTTTCAGCCCCTTTGCTACGACACTTGACATTTCGCTCTGGTTTCTCCCAGTTCTCTTGATCATCTATGAGATGTTCTACACCTTGATTGGAGTCACCTGTGCTAAATTCAGGTGAATGGACATGATTTGGGAAGACACATCTCTGTCTTTTCTAAAACAGGGTTTCTCAACTCTGTTCCTCGGGACCCACCTACCGGTCAGGATTTGAAACTATCCCACAGAATGAATCCCTGGGGTAAGTCCTGATGCCTGGACACTAATGATATCAGCTGCTCAGTACTAAGAAAATCCTGAAAATATGACCCGTAGCTGGGCCCCGAGGACCGGATTTGAGAGTCACACTGGGCTCACAGCTGACAATGTATATCAGAGCAAATACCAAGCCAAGAGGAGGAAAGAACTGCCTGTAGAGCTCAGACACAGGATTGTGTGGAGGCACAGATCTGGAGACAGGGACAAAAACCTGTCTGCTGTACTGAAAGTATCCAAGAGCACAGTGTCCTCCATAATTCTTGAGACCGCTCAGTCCGCCCCTGCCCAAAGGTCTCTCTTTCACATAAGAAGGCACCAGTGTTATGAATCTCATAGAGCAGGTGAGGGGCCAGTATTAGTTTTGTATTGGAGCCTTTGAACTCCAAGTTATGCCAAACAGATATACACTGATGAGCAAAAGGGTAACAATGTTTGGAACCTTTGACTTTCAGGCTCCAGATCTCCATCCACTGCAGCTTCGGAGGTGAGACTCCCATCATTTTGTAGACTCCCGTCTTGGCTATCTCATACAGAAATTGCAGCTATTTATCATGTGATTAGTTCTGCCGATTCTTCTCATGTGACTGCATTGTTACTGTTTTGCTCCTAAAATTCAAAATTTTTATTATTTTGTAAATCCACCTTTGGCTTTCAGCGCTGCCTGAACCCTTCTGGGCATGGTCTGCATCAGATTCAAGCATGTCTCCACCGAAATCTGTTCTCAGGTCTTTTCTACACGTTCCCAAGGTTGGGGCATACTGGGCGACTCACTTGGGTACGAAAAGAGCTTTTTCTTCGACTCTACCCACAAGTGTCCGATTGGGTTTAGGTCTGGGGACTGTGGGGCCGATCCAGCACCTCTACTTCATTGACCATTTCTTCACCAATCTTAACGTATGCTTCGGGTCGTTCTCCTGCTGGAACACTATGTCCTCAAGTATACAAAGTAACTCATCTTGTAGGATACTCACATATAGCTCAGCATTGAGACCACCATCGATCCTGGCCAAGTATCCGAAGCCTTTGGCAGTGAAACAATCCCATATCATCAGGCTTCCTCCACCGAACTTGACAGTTCCTTCAATTTCTCGATCCGTTAGCCCCTTTTCCCTTGTTTCTTCCAGACCCATTTGCACCCATCAGAGCCCAGTCTATTGACTTCGCTCCACATCACTCGTTTCCAATCTTCTACCGTCCAGTGTTAATACTGTTTTGGAAACTCGAGCCGACGCTTCTTATGATGATACTAAAGTCGAGTCTTCTTCACCTTTTTTCGGCCACCATTCCATACTTGTGTAATGCGTCACACGGTGCTTGCACGGACGTCTGTGATCTCACTATTACGAAGGATACGAGCCGCCTCCACTGCCGTGATTGTCGCCCCTTCTGATGAGCCGACTTGTTGACTCCAATATTTTGCCTGGACGTCCACCTCTTGCCTTTGGAATGGATACGTATACACATACTTTACATACAGACACATACTGTACACACACAGACTGTACACACAGACACACATATTGTACACACAGACACACATACTGTACACACATACTGTACACTCATACACACATACTGTACACACACAGATACACACATACATACTGTATACACATATACCCACACACATACTGTACACACACATACTGTACATACACATACTGTACACACATACTGTACACACAGACACACACATGCAGTACACATACACACACATACTGTACCCACACATACTTTACACACACAGAGACACATTCATACTGTATACACATACATACTGTATCCATATACACACACATACATACACACATACATACTGTACCCACATACACACACACACACACACGTACATACAGAAATACATACTGTACACACACACACATATATACTGTGTACACATATATACTGTACACACACATACTGTACCCACACATACTGTACACAGATACACATACATACTGTATACACACACATATATACTGTATACACATACATACTGTACACAGATACACATACATACTGTATACACACACATATATACTGTATACACATACATACTGTACACACACATACTGTACACAGATACACATACATACTGTATACACATACACAAATACATACTGTATGCACACACACACACACACATATATACTGTATACACATATATACTGTACACACACACACATATATACTGTACACACACACATACTGTACGCACATACTGTACACACATACTGTACACACACATACTGTACACACAGATATATTCTGTATACACACATACTGTACACACACACACACATATATACTGTACACACACATACTGTACACACACACACACACACACACACATATATACTGTATACACAAACATACTGCACACACATATATACTGTACACACACACACACATACTGTACACACACATATACTGTACACACACATACTGTACACACACACTGTACACACACATACTGTACACACACATATATACTGTACACACACACACACACATACTGTACACACACATACTGTACACACACATACTGTACACACACATACTGTACACACACACACACACACACACACACATATATACTGTACACACACATATATACTGTACACACATATATACTGTACACACACACACACACACACACATAAATACTGTACACACACATACTGTACACACACATATATACTGTACACACACATACTGTACACACACACACATATATACTGTACACACACATACTGTACACACACATATATACTGTACACACACACACACACATATATACTGTACACAGACATACTGTACACACACATATATACTGTACACACACATATATACTGTACACACACATACTGTACACACACACACATATATACTGTACACACACATACTGTACACACACATATATACTGTACACACACATATATATACTGTATACACACACATACTGTACACACACATATATATACTGTATACACATATATACTGCACACACACACACATACTGTACACACACACACACTGTACACACACACACATATATACTGTATACACATATATACTGCACACACACACATACTGTACACGCACATATACTGTACACACACATACTGTACACACACATACTGTACACACACACACACACACACACATATATACTGTATACACACACATACTGTACACACACATATATATATACTGTATACACACACATACTGTATACACACACAGGACAGGAAGCTTCTAGGAACAATCTTGGTCCCTTGCTAAGAATAACCCGTGGACGCAAACAATGAGCGTGTGCGTGTGACGTCTGAGGACTGCAGGGTATATGATGGGCCCCGGGGGAGGCTCGCATGTAATTGTACATGATTACATACTGCAATTGTCAAATTCCAAGGGGAAGTCACTGTCTGATCTGCAAATAATGCTAAGTACTAGTGTTGAGCGAATTGGTTTTTTAAGTTCTGCATCCAAAGTTCGGGTTCAGGTTATCGAAGAATCCCATTAAGGATTCCGCTACCACAGACCATAACGGAATTAGGAATCCATAATGGGATTCTTCGATAACCTGAACCCGAACTTTGGACGCAGAACTTAAAAAACAAGTTCGCTCAACACTACTAAGCAGGTATCTGTAGGTGGTGGAGACCTCCGAGTGCCCACAACCCATTAATTGGTGACTGGAGAAAGTTCCCAACCCTTATCCGGTAGGCAGTGGCCAAACCAAGTGGACCAGTGGCCAACAGGGGCTTATATGTGACTGTGGATCCTTTCATGCCAAAAAGAAGGCACTTATTGACCGTTTACCCCTAATTATGTGAGTAGGAGTGTAGAAGTGGAACCTCCATGGGTACTTATGGTGGCCAATACCGAAGGGGATGCACACAGAAGCTACCAGCAGAAGTGTCCACAACAGGAGCGATGCATGGTCCTCACTAACTATGAATGTCCCTTCTTTACTTGTTACATAAAGCACCTTCAGTAGTCACCACCTTCAATGGGCTGGTGAATTAGAAAGTGACCCCGCCCCTGAGGAGCTCCCTGGCCGCAGACTCCAGCAAGAATGCCACATGCCAGCCATTCTGAGCTGTGTAGTGATGCCAGAGATCTCTATACCTTGATGAAGACGGCCTAAACTCCTGTTATTATAGGGTATGGGGTCCCCACATGGACTGCAACCTGCTGGTAGAGCAGCAAGATATAGCCTTACTGTTGGGGTAGTAATATCGGTAGGGTACAACAGTCAGGATGGTGCCAGCGCCATACAACCTTTTTTTCTTCCATTATCAAGTCCCGACAAAGAAACCTTTTACCTAAACGTGGAAGTTCTATACAACTCACAGTTCAGGTTATAGATTTGCCAGGAATATGGAGTTGCCCTTTAAGTTCTTGTCCTCTGTAGATATAAAACAGTATAATACACGTGTGTAAAGCCGATGTAACTATAATATATCTTGCACTGTGGTCAGCAGCTAATATATCTGACATGGTTTATATGATGTGTGGCTTCCTCTCCTAATTTATTGAGGCTCGTGTGATTAGTCAGAAGCAGAAGCATTCGCCAGAGGATGAGGCAGAAAATCCACAAATAGATCTGTACATAGTTTTCAGACTTCTCTGGTGGATATTATAACGTGACTGGTTATTACAGCCGGAAGACACAGAAGGAAAAACTGACTAATGTCATCTAATACAGTGTTATTTTATAGGAAAATTAATGGATAGATATGAGATAGATAGATGATAGATAGATAGATATATGATAGATAGATAGATATATGATAGATAGATAGATATATGATAGATAGATATATGATAGAAAGATAGATAGATAGATAGATAGATAGATAGATAGATAGATAGAGGCCAGAGGGCTAATTAACTGGGACAAAGTACTAAAAAATAAAAATACAGCCCCAAAATGGGATATTTTTAAAAACATCCTAAAATCTCATTACGAGAGGTACATACCGTATGAGAATAAAAGGTTAAGGAACAAGAAGAAACCAATGTGGATAAATAGAAATGTAAAGAAAGCAATAACTGACAAAAAGAAAGCATTTAAATCACTAAAACAGGAGGGTAGCGAGGAAGCTCTGAAAAACTATAAAGAAAAAAATAGAACATGTAAAAAACAAATAAAAGTGGCCAAACTAGAGACCGAGAGATTAATTGCCAAAGAGAGCAAAACTAACCCTAAAATGTTCTTCAATTATATAAATGGTAAAAAGTATAAATCTGAAGGAGTCGGCCCTTTATAGAGTGATGAGGGGGGGAGTTTCAGAGAGCGATGAGGAGAAAGCAAAGCTATTAAATATTTTTTTCTCCACTGTATTCACTGAGGAAAATAAACTGTCAGATGAAATGCAAAATGTAAAATTGAATTCCCCATTAAAAGTGCCCTGTCTGACCCAGGAAGAAGTACAACAGCGACTTAAAAAGATTAAAATAGACAAATCGCCAGGACCAGATGGCATACACCCCCGTATCCTAAGGGAATTAAGTAATGTCATAGCCAGACCCTTATTTCTGATATTTAAGGACTCTATACTGACAGGAAATGTTCCACAGGATTGGCGCATAGCAAATGTGGTGCCAATATTCAAAAAGGGTCCAAAAACAGAGCCCGGAAACTATAGGCCGGTAAGTTTAACATCTGTCGTGGGTAAACTGTTTGAAGGTTTTCTAAGAGATGCTATCTTAGAGTACCTCAATGAAAATAAGCAAATAACGCCATATCAGCATGGCTTCATGAGGGATCGGTCATGTCAAACTAATTTAATCCGTTTCTATGAGGAGGTAAGTTCTAGACTTGACAGCGGCGAATCAATGGATGTCGTATATCTGGACTTCTCCAAAGCATTTGACACTGTACCACATAAAAGGTTAGTATATAAAATGAGGATGCTCGGACTGGGAGAAAATGTCTGTATGTGGGTAAGTAACTGGCTGAGTGACAGAAAACAGAGGGTGGTTATTAACGGTACACACTCAGATTGGGTCACTGTCACTAGTGGGGTACCTCAGGGGTCAGTACTGGAGGGGTCACTGTCACTAGTGGGGTACCTCAGGGGTCAGTACTGGAGGGGTCACTGTCACTAGTGGGGTACCTCAGGGGTCACTGTCACTAGTGGGGTACCTCAGGGGTCAGTATTGGGCCCTATCCTCTTCAATATATTTATTAATGATCTTGTAGAAGGCTTGCACAGTAAAATATAAATTTTTGCAGATGACACTAAACTGTGTAAAGTAATTAACACTGCAGAGGACAGTATACTGCATATATACTACAGAGGACAGTACACTGTATATATACTGCAGAGGACAGTATACTGTATATATACTGCAGAGGACAGTATACTGTATATATACTAAAGAGGACAGTATACTGTATATATATATATATATATATATATATATACTACAGAGGACAGTATACTGTATATATACTACAGAGGACAGTATACTGGATATATACTACAGGGGACAGTATACTGTATATATATATATATATATATATATATACTACAGAGGACAGTATACTGTATATATATATATATATATATATATATATATACTACAGAGGACAGTATACTGTATATATATGCTACAGAGGACAGTATACTGTATATATACTACAGAGGACAGTACACTGTATATATACTGCAGAGGACAGTATACTGTATATATACTAAAGAGGACAGTATACTGTAGATATATACTACAGAGGACAGTATACTGTATATATACTGCAGAGGACAGTATACTGTATATATACTGCAGAGGACAGTATACTGTATATATACTAAAGAGGACAGTATACTGTAGATATACTACAGAGGACAGTATACTGTATATATACTACAGAGGACAGTACACTGTATATATGTACTACAGAGAACAGTATACTGTATATATACTACCAAGGACAGTATACTGTATATATATATATATATATATATATATATATATCTATATACTACAGAGAACAGTATACTGTATATACTACCCAGGACAGTATACTGTATATATGTAATACAGAGAACAGTATACTGTATATATACTACCAAGGACAGTATACTGTATATATCTATATACTACAGAGAACAGGATACTGTATATACTACCGAGGACAGTATACTGTATATATATATACTACAGAGGACAGAATACTGTATATATATACTACAGAGGACAGAATACTGTATATACACTACAGAGGATAGTATACTGTATATATACTACAGAGGACAGTATACTGCTACAGATGGATCTGGATAGATTGGAGGCTTGGGCAGAGAAGTGGCAGATGAAGTTTAACCCCTTAAAGGGGTTGTCCAAGTTATATTTATTGATGACCTATCCTCAGGTCCGACACCCGGCACCCCCGCCGATCAGCTGTTTGAAGAGAAGGCGAGCGCCGTGCCAGCGCTGCCTCCTCGTCATTGTTTACCTACTCGCCGTTGCATCTGCAGCGGTGAGCAGGTGTAATTACACCGAAGCCGTTACATTCATTTCAATGGGACGGCTCGTTTCTATACAAGTGTATACTACAGAGCCGTCCCATTGAAATGAATGGAACGGCTTGGGTGTAATTACACCTGCTCACCGCTGCAGATGCAACGGCGAGTAGGTAAACAATGACGAGGAGGCAGCGCTGGCACGGCGCTCGCCTTCTCTTCAAACAGCTGATCGGCGGGGGTGCCGGGTGTCGGACCCCCGCCGATCTGATATTGATGACCTATCCTGAGGATAGGTCATCAATAAATATAACTTGGACAACCCCTTTAAGGACTCGGCCCTATTTCACCTTAAGGACTCGGCCATTTTTTGCAAATCTGACCACTGTCACTTTATGTGGTGATAACTTTAAAACGCTTTTTCTTATCCAGGCCATTCTGAGATTGTTTTTTCATCACATATTGTACTTCATGACAGTGGTAAAATGAAGTCAAAATATTATACCAACAAAATGTCCCAGATGGAACAAAGTGGCCACCATACAAATGCACATCCACCAAATGTTATATAAAGCACGATAATTTTATTATACAAAAACAGGACAAAGTACACACATACACCTTAAAAATTGTATACAATAAACCATGTGCCGGGATATGATAAAACCGACACATATACACTGGATCCACACCAAGCCCAAAATACGGGCTTTAAAGTGCATAAATGGCCAGCTCACTGGCGCTCAGCATGCACACAAAAATAAATGATATAATGCATATTTAAAGCAACATAATAGGCAACATGGAGATACAACCTACAAGTAGTCCTTGTACCCTCAGATAGCGTGTGAACGCTGGCGTGTGGACCCAGGTGAATAAAAAGAATGCCCCACGCGTATCGCCGGCTCCCTCCGGCTTCGTCAGGGGTAAAGCATCTATGGTGAGTATGTCCTAAATATACCCAACAGAATTAAGCCCTCAATTGTCTCACCTGATACAAATTTAGTCATGGCGTTCCCGGCACAAATGTGCACTTGCATATGGAACCATGGATGACGCAGCGGCGCATGACCGGAACTGCGTCACCGGTCATGGGGCGCATATGCGTCTCAAAGACAGGAAGCTGGGAGTCATGTGATCGGAGCAAAGTATAGTATCGTGGAACGCAAATGCGTTCCAAACACCACTGAACATGCTATTGAGTAGTAGAACATGCTATTAAATAATAGAACATAGAACAACATTAAATAATAAAAACAGGGAATATTCCAGTGATGGTGACACCAAATCCTGAAGCATGGCGTAAGCAGCATCGTCATAAAATAAGGATTATATCAAAATGAGCTCAAATCAAGTTAAACAGATAGATCCAGTATGGCAATGTATTCCACATTATATACCAAAACATTGAAAATTAAAAAATTAAAAAATTAAAAAAATGAAGTCAAAATATTTCATTTTTATTTATTAAAAAAATACAAAACTTACCAAAAATTTTGAAAAATTTGCAATTTTCCAAGTTTCAATTTCTCTACTTCTATAATACATAGTAATACCGCCTAAAAAAGTTATTGATTTACATTCCCCATATGTCTACTTCATGGATTGATCATTTTTGGAATGCCATTTTATTTTTTGGGGACGTTACAAGGCTTAGAAGTTTAGAAGCAAATCTTGAAACTTTTCAGAAATTTTCAAAAACCTACTTTTTAGGGACCAGTTCAGGTCTGAAGTCACTTTGTGAGGCTTACATAATAAAACCACCCAAAAATGACCCCATTCACCCCTCAAGGTATTCAAAACTGATTTTACAAACGTCATTAACCCTTTAGCTTTTCCACGAGAGTTAATGGCAAATGGAGATAAAATTTCAGAATTTCGATGTACTTACTGTATTTTTTACTTTACAAAGTCTGAATAGCAAAAGCCCACTCAGAGTTTCAGTGCCATGGAGAGCAGGACGCTTCTGAAAGCGTCCTGCTGCCATGGTAACCATCACCTGCTGCCATAAGAGAGCAGCGGGTGATGGGAAGAGAGGGGAGCTCCCTCCCTCTGCTATCCTATCCTGTCGGGGGCTGCAAAGGTACAGCAGCCCCCCGATGGGAGAGGGAGGGAGCTCCCTCCATGTTAACACCTTCTATACCGCGGTCCGTACGGACTGCGGTATAGAAGGGGTTAAACTGCTGACATCTGCAGCACAGATGTCAGCAGTTTATAGCAGGGGGTGTGCAATGTGCTGACCCCTTGCTATACCCACTAGACACCAGGGAAATCATTTGAAAGGAGGCGGGCGGGGGATCGCAATTGCGATCCCGCCTGCCGCACCTCCTGCGCCGCCCACCCGCAATCCCCCGGGGGGAGGGTTAAAATTTATAAGTTTGGGGCATTTTTTAGTCTCTGAACCGCGGGGATCAGAGACTGCAGAAAGCGCAGCAAACCGCAGGTCTGAATTGACCTGCGGTTTGCTGCGATCGCTGACATGGGGGGGGGTTACAGGACCCCCCTGGGCATTGTGCCAAGGTGCCTGCTGATTGATTTCAGCAGGCATCTTGTCCCGATCACCGCCACGTGGGCAGTGGTGATTGGATATTCGCAGAGTGTACATGTACGGGGTTAACACTGACAAATGTAAGGTTCTGCACATTGGAAGGAATAATGCAAGTCACCTGTACATACTAAATGGTAAAACACTGGGTAACACTGACATGGAAAAGGATCTAGGAATTTTAGTAAACAGCAAACTAAGCTGCAAAAACCAGTGTCAGGCAGCTACTGCCAAGGCCAATAAGATAATGGGTTGCATCAAAAGGGGCATAGATGCCCGTGATGAGAACATAGTCCTACCACTTTACAAATCACTAGTCAGACCACACATGGAGTACTGTGTACAGTTCTGGGCTCCTGAGAACAAGGCAGACATAGCAGAGCTGGAGAGGGTTCAGAGGAGGGCAACCAAAGTAATAACTGGAATGGGGCAACTACAGTACCCTGA
Source organism: Bufotes viridis (assembly GCA_033119425.1). Taxonomy (NCBI): domain Eukaryota; kingdom Metazoa; phylum Chordata; class Amphibia; order Anura; family Bufonidae; genus Bufotes; species Bufotes viridis. The sequence continues at coordinate 32,775,820 of CM065592.1, forward strand.
AAGATTATCAAAATTAGGGTTATTCACTTTAGAAAAAAGACGACTGAGGGGAGATCTAATAACTATGTATAAATATATCAGGGGTCAGTACAGAGATCTCTCCCATCATCTATTTATCCCCAGGACTGTGACTGTGACGAGGGGACATCCTCTGTGTCTGGAGGAAAGAAGGTTTCTGCACAAACATAGAAAAGGATTCTTCACTGTAAGAGCAGTGAGACTATGGAACTCTCTGCCTGAGGAGGTGGTGATGGTAAGTACAATAAAGGAATTCAAGAGGGGCCTGGATGTATTCCTGGAGTGTAGTAATATTACAGGCTACAGCTACTAGAGAGGGGTCGTTGATCCAGGGAGTTATTCTGATGCCTGATTGGAGTCGGGAAGGAATTTTTTTCCCCTTAATTGGGGAAATTTGGCTTCTGCCTCACAGGGGTTTTTTGCCTTCTTTTGGATCAACTTGCAGAATAACAGGCCGAACTGGATGGACGGAGGGCTTTTTTTCTGCCTTATATACTATGTTACTATATGAGATAGATAGATGATAGATATCTGGATGATAGATAGATAGATAGAGATATGGATGATAGATAGATAGATAGATAGATAGATAGATAGATAGATAGGAGATAGATAATTTCTAAATAAATAGATATAAGAGACAGATACATAGGTAGATAGATAAGAGAAAGATCAATGATGTGGCGATCATGATGACATCATCCTCTCAGGATGCTGGTGGCACTATGACTTCATAGTCACTGTCAGGCAGCATTAGTACTTGGGATACTACAGGGGAACATTATAACTACTTCGGGCACTATGGAGCTGCATTATAACTACTGGGCGCACTGCATAGGATAATTATATCTACTGGGGGCACCACAGGGGGGCATTATAACTACTACAACTACTGGGGGAAGTACAGTGTGACATTATAAGTACTAGGGCACTACAGGGGCACATTATGACTACTAGGGCACAATACAAGGGCCTTATTAACTAGGGGCATTATGGAGGAGTCCTATTACTACGGTGTGCACTTTGGGGAGCTTTATCATTACCAAGGGAACTATTGAGCATTATTATTACTGGGGGTGTTGTGGGGGACATTATTGAGCACAATATGGAGGGCACTATTACTAGGGGCACTCTCAAGGAGCATTACCACTATAGGGGGCACTATTAGTAATGAAGGCACTCTGGGAGACAAATATAATTGGTGGGACTTTTAGGAGCACTATTACTATGGGGGACTATCTATATGGCACCATATAACTGCACTACATTTAAGTCATCATGTTGGTCTGTTCTCAATGGGGAAGTTGAGGGAAGATAACATCTACGTCAGAGGAGACGTCACTGGATATAATAAGTATGTGGTGCCATATTCTCCTGTATGTTTGGTAGTGCTTAATGTAATGTACACCCAAATATGCAAATATGCCATTAACACTGAGGTGGGCAAACGTATTTCACAATCACCATACTGCAAGTGGGCCTGTCTGTATTAAAATGCCAGGATTGAATTTCATTCCCAGTCCGGCCCTGCATGGATTGGATGAAAAGATAAAGTCTCAGGGTTGCGTTGGTTTTTCTGCTCGGCTCCGGTATGTGGCTGCTTTTACAAGCTTGGCTGAATAGCCATCTGTTGTGTGAATGCTTCCATTACTCCGCTGCTGAATTCACTGCGCTCCAGAATTCATCCCTATGTTATAGCCACAAATCATCAGGATAAGATCAGTCACCTCAGTGTGTATGGAGGCGCACAGTATGCTGCCATCTTTTTATTGCTTTCTAAGACATCTGAATGGAGCAATGATTGGTGTTGTGATCCACACGGGTAGGATGATGGGATCCGTGAAGGACGGAACTTAATGGCTGGAGTAGACAGGTCTGAACTGGTCATATATTCCCAGTATCTACAGTATAGAACAATGACATGTTGCATCGGAAAGGCCACACCATTAATACTCTCCAGGCTGGAGGGCAACTGGTGAACGTTACTTACTACAAGCTCCTACTACCTTATTTTTAGGGTCACCTGAAACTCCTGTTTTTATATTTGCTTAACTTTGCTGCTTAACAGTGTCATGTGCTCCTGAACAATTAATAGTGCCATATAGTTTCAAGTTAAATAGCAATATAGAGTGCCCAGATAAATAGTGCCATATAGCAATATGATAAGCCATGCTATACCGTGTCAAGATAAATTGTGCTATAAAGTATTCTGATAGCTAGTGCCATAAAGTATAGTGATAACTATAGCACCATGGAATGAATGCTGCTTTAAATAGTACCATACAGTGTAGTGATAAATAGTGCTATACAGTGCCCAGTAATACTGCACCATACAATATTTTGATAGATAGTGCTATTAAGTTTATTAGTCCTGTACAGTGCCCAGGTAACCAATGCAATATAGCATTATGCTAAACAGTGCAATACATTATGGTGATAAATAGGGCTATACATTGCCCAGATAAATTGTGACATACAGTTTTCTGATGAATAGCATTATAGTACCCAGATAAAAAGTGCTATACAGTGCCCAGAAAATAGTGCCAAAGAGTACTGTCAAAAAATGTAGTGCAGAGTCAGGATAGCAGTCATAGAGTACACAGATAATACCACACACTGCTCAGATATATAGTGTATAGAGTGCCCAGATAATACAAGGCACTGCTTAGATAAATATAGTATATACAGTGCTCAGATAATACCACACACTGCTTAGATATATAGTGCATACAGGGCCCAGATAATACCACACACTGCTTAGATATATAGTGCATACAGGGCCCAGACAATACCACACACTGCTTAGATATATAGTGCATACAGGGCCCAGATAATACCACACACTGCATAGATATATAGTGTATACAGTGCTCAGATAATACCACACACTGCATAGATAAATAGTGTATACAGTGCTCAGATAATACCACACACTGCTCAGATATATAGTGTATACAGTGCCCAGATAATACCACACACTGCTCAGATAAATAGTGTATACAGTGCTCAGATAATACCACACACTGCTCAGATATATAGTGTATACAGTGCCCAGATAATACCACACACTGCTCAGATAAATAGTGTATACAGTGCTCAGATAATACCACACACTGCTCATATATATAGTGTATACAGTGCTCAGATAATATCACACACTGCTCAGATAAATAGTGTATACAGTGCTCAGATAATACCACACACTGCATAGATATATAGTGTATACAGTGCTCAGATAATACCACACACTGCTCAGATATATAGTGTATACAGTGCCCAGATAATACCACACACTGCTCAGATAAATAGTGTATACAGTGCTCAGATAATACCACACACTGCTCAGATAAATAGTGTATACAGTGCTCAGATAATACCACACACTGCTCAGATATATAGTGTATACAGTGCTCAAATAATACCACACACTGCTCAGATATATAGTGTATACAGTCCTCAGATAATACCACACACTGCTCAGATAAATAGTGTATACAGTGCTCAGATAATACCACACACTGCTCAGATAAATAGTGTATAAAGTGCCCAGATAATACCACACACTGCTTAGATATATAGTGCATACAGTGCTCAGATAATACCACACACTTCTCAGATATATAGTATATACAGTGCTCAGATAATACCACACACTGCTCAGATATATAGTGTATACAGTGCTCAGATAATACCACACACTGCTCAGATATATAGTGTATACAGTGCTCAGATAATACCACACACTGCTCAGATATATAGTGTATACAGTGCTCAGATAATACCACACACTGCTCAGATATATAGTGCATTCAGTGCTCAGATAATACCACACACTGCTCAGATATATAGTATATACAGTGCTCAGATAATACCACACACTGCTCAGATATATAGTGCATACAGTGCTCAGATAATACCACACACTGCTCAGATAATACCACACACTGCTCATATATATATATAGTGTATACAGTGCTCAGATAATACCACACACTGCTCAGATATATAGTGCATACAGTGCTCAGATAATACCACACACTGCTCAGATATATAGTGCATACAGTGCTCAGATAATACCACACACTGCTCAGATATATAGTGCATACAGGGCCCAGATAATACCACACACTGCTCATATATATAGTGTATACAGTGCTCAGATAATACCACACACTGCTCAGATATATAGTGCATACAGTGCTCAGATAATACCACACACTGCTCAGATATATAGTGCATACAGTGCTCAGATAATACCACACACTGCTCAGATAAATAGTGTATACAGTGCTCAGATAATACCACACACTGCTCATTTATATAGTGTATACAGTGCTCAGATAATACCACACACTGTTCTGATATATAGTGTATACAGTGCTAAGATAATAACACACACTGCTCAGATAAATAGTGTATACAGTGCTCAGATAATACCACACACTGCATAGATATATAGTGTATACAGTGCTCAGATAATACCACACACTGCTCAGATAAATAGTGTATACAGTGCTCAGATAATACCACACACTGCTCAGATATATAGTGCATACAGTGCTCAGATAATACCACACACTGCTCAGATATATAGTGTATACAGTGCTCAGATAATACCACACACTGCTCAGATAATACCACACACTGCTCAGATAATACCATACACTGCTCATATATATAGTGTATACAGTGCTCAGATAATACCACACACTGCTCAGATAAATAGTGTATACAGTGCTCAGATAATACCACACACTGCTCAGATATATAGTGTATACAGTGCTCAGATAATACCACACACTGCTCAGATATATAGTACATACAGTGCTCAGATAATACCACACACTGCTTAGATATATAGTGTATACAGTGCCCAGATAATACCACACACTGATCATATATATAGTGTATACAGTGCTCAGATAATACCACACACTGCTCAGATAATACCACACACTGCTCAGATATATAGTGTATACAGTGCTCAGATAATACCACACACTGCTCAGATATATAGTACATACAATGCACAGATAATACCACACACTGCTCAGATATATAGTGCATACAGTGCTCAGATAATACCACACACTGCTTAGATATATAGTGTATACAGTGCCCAGATAATACCACACACTGATCATATATATAGTGTATACAGTGCTCAGATAATACCACACACTGCTCAGATATATAGTGCATACAGTGCTCAGATAATACCACACACTGCTCAGATATATAGTGCATACAGTGCTCAGATAATACCACACACTGCTCAGATAAATAGTGTATACAGTGCTCAGATAATACCACACACTGCTCATTTATATAGTGTATACAGTGCTCAGATAATACCACAAACTGTTCTGATATATAGTGTATACAGTGCTAAGATAATAACACACACTGCTCAGATAAATAGTGTATACAGTGCTCAGATAATACCACACACTGCATAGATATATAGTGTATACAGTGCTCAGATAATACCACACACTGCTCAGATAAATAGTGTATACAGTGCTCAGATAATACCACACACTGCTCAGATATATAGTGCATACAGTGCTCAGATAATACCACACACTGCTCAGATATATAGTGTATACAGTGCTCAGATAATACCACACACTGCTCAGATAATACCACACACTGCTCATATAATACCATACACTGCTCATATATATAGTGTATACAGTGCTCAGATAATACCACACACTGCTCAGATAAATAGTGTATACAGTGCTCAGATAATACCACACACTGCTCAGATATATAGTGTATACAGTGCTCAGATAATACCACACACTGCTCAGATATATAGTACATACAGTGCTCAGATAATACCACACACTGCTTAGATATATAGTGTATACAGTGCCCAGATAATACCACACACTGATCATATATATAGTGTATACAGTGCTCAGATAATACCACACACTGCTCAGATAATACCACACACTGCTCAGATATATAGTGTATACAGTGCTCAGATAATACCACACACTGCTCAGATATATAGTACATACAATGCACAGATAATACCACACACTGCTCAGATATATAGTGCATACAGTGCTCAGATAATACCACACACTGCTTAGATATATAGTGTATACAGTGCCCAGATAATACCACACACTGATCATATATATAGTGTATACAGTGCTCAGATAATACCACACACTGCTTAGATATATAGTGCATACAGTGCTCAGATAATACCACACACTGCATAGATATATAGTATATACAGTGCTCATATAATACCACACACTGCTCAGATATATAGTGTATAGAGTGCTCATATAATACCACACACTGCTCATATATATAGTGTATACAGTGCTCAGATAATACCACACACTGCATAGATATATAGTGTATACAGTGCTCAGATAATACCACACACTGCTTAGATATATAGTGCATACAGTGCTCAGATAATACCACACACTGCTCAGATAAATAGTGTATACAGTGCTCAGATAATACCACACACTGCTCAGATATATAGTGTATACAGTGCTCAGATAATACCACACACTGCTTATATATAGTGTATACAGTGCTCAGATAATACCACACACTGCTCAGATAAATAGTGTATACAGTGCTCAGATAATACCACACACTGCTCAGATATATAGTATATACAGTGCTCAGATAATACCACACACTGCTCAGATAAATAGTGTATACAGTGCTCAAATACCACACACTGCTCAGATATATAGTGTATACAGTGCTCAGATAATACCACACACTGCTCAGATATATAGTGTATACAGTGCTCAGATAATACCACACACTGCTCAGATAATACCACACACTGCTCAGATATATAGTGTATACAGTGCTCAGATAATACCACCCACTGCTCAGATATATAGTGTATACAGTGCTCAGATAATACCACACACTGCTTAGATATATAGTGTATACAGTGCTCAGATAATACCACACACTGCTCAGATATATAGTATATACAGTGATCAGATAATATCACACACTGCTCAGATAAATAGTGTATACAGTGCTCAGATAATGCCACACACTGCTCAGATATATAGTGTATACAGTGCTCAGATAATACCACACACTGCTTAGATATATAGTGCATACAGGACCCAGATAATACCACACACTGCTCAGATATATAGTGCATACAGTGCTCAGATAATACCACACACTGCTCAGATATATAGTGTATACAGTGCTCAGATAATACCACACACTGCTCAGATAAATAGTGTATACAGTGCTCAGATAATACCACACACTGCTCAGATATATAGTGTATACAGTGCTCAGATAATACCACACACTGCTCAGATAAATAGTGTATACAGTGCTCAGATAATACCACACACTGCTCAGATAAATAGTGCACACAGTGCTCAGATAATACCACACACTGCTCAGATAAATAGTGTATACAGTGCTCAGATAATACCACACACTGCTCAGATATATAGTGCATACAGTGCTCAGATAATACCACACACTGCTCAGATAAATAGTGTATACAGTGCTCAGATAATACCACACACTGCATAGATATATAGTGTATACAGTGCTCAGATAATACCACACACTTCTCAGATATATAGTATATACAGTGCTCAGATAATACCACACACTGCTCAGATATAAAGTGTATACAGTGCTCAGATAATACCACACACTGCTCAGATATATAGTGTATACAGTGCTTAGATAATACCACACACTGCTCAGATAATACCACACACTGCTCAGATATATAGTGTATACAGTGCCCAGATAATTCCACACACTGCTCAGATATATAGTGTATACAGTGCCCACATAATACCACACACTGCTCAGATAAATAGTGTATACAGTGCTCAGATAATACCACACACTGCTCAGATAATACCACACACTGCTCAGATATATAGTGTATACAGTGCTCAGATAATACCACACACTGCTCAGATATATAGTGTATACAGTGCTCAGATAATACCACACACTGCTCAGATATATAGTGTATACAGTGCTCAGATAATACCACACACTGCTCAGATAAATAGTGTATACAGTGCTCAGATAATACCACACACTGCTCAGATATATAGTATATACAGTGCTCAGATAATACCACACACTGCTCAGATAAATAGTGTATACAGTGCTCAGATAATACCACACACTGCTCAGATATATAGTGTATACAGTGCTCAGATAATACCACACACTGCTTAGATATATAGTGCATACAGGGCCCAGATAATACCACACACTGCTCAGATATATAGTGCATACAGTGCTCAGATAATACCACACACTGCTCAGATATATAGTGTATACAGTGCTCAGATAATACCACACACTGCTCAGATAAATAGTGTATACAGTGCTCAGATAATTCCACACACTGCTCAGATATATAGTGTATACAGTGCTCAGATAATACCACACACTGCTCAGATAAATAGTGTATACAGTGCTCAGATAATACCACACACTGCTCAGATAAATAGTGCACACAGTGCTCAGATAATACCACACACTGCTCAGATAAATAGTGTATACAGTGCTCAGATAATACCACACACTGCATAGATATATAGTGCATACAGTGCTCAGATAATACCACACACTTCTCAGATATATAGTATATACAGTGCTCAGATAATACCACACACTGCTCAGATATATAGTGTATACAGTGCTCAGATAATACCACACACTGCTCAGATATATAGTGTATACAGTGCTCAGATAATACCACACACTGCATAGATATATAGTGTATACAGTGCTCAGATAATACCACACACTTCTCAGATATATAGTATATACAGTGCTCAGATAATACCACACACTGCTCAGATATATAGTGTATACAGTGCTCAGATAATACCACACACTGCTCAGATATATAGTGTATACAGTGCTCAGATAATACCACACACTGCATAGATATATAGTGCATACAGTGCTCAGATAATACCACACACTTCTCAGATATATAGTATATACAGTGCTCAGATAATACCACACACTGCTCAGATATATAGTGTATACAGTGCTCAGATAATACCACACACTGCTCAGATATATAGTGCATACAGTGCTCAGATAATACCACACACTGCTCAGATATATAGTGTATACAGTGCTCAGATAATACCACACGCTGCTCATATATATAGTATATACAGTGCTCAGATAATACCACACACTGCTCAGATATATAGTGCATACAGTGCCCAGATAATACCACACACTGCTCAGATATATAGTGCATACAGTGCTCAGATAATACCACACACTGCTCATATATAGTGTATACAGTGCTCAGATAATACCACACACTGCTCAGATATATAGTGTATAAAGTGCTCAGATAATACCACACACTGCTCATATATAGTGTATACAGTGCTCAGATAATACCACACACTGCTTAGATATATAGTGTATACAGTGCCCACATAATACCACACACTGCTCAGATAAATAGTGTATACAGTGCTCAGATAATACCACACACTGCTCATATATATTGTGTATACAGTGCTCAGATAATACCACACACTGCTTAGATATATATTGTATACAGTGCTCAGATAATACCACACACTGCATAGATATATAGTGTATACAGTGCTCAGATAATACCACACACTGCTTAGATATATAGTACATACAGTGCTCAGATAATACCACACACTGCTCAGATAATACCACACACTGCTCAGATAATCAGTGTAAAAACCACAGATTTGGTGCAGTTTTCCGCGCGCCGTTCTCTAGATACTCCACTTATTTGGTGCGTCTTCTGTATTATTTTACGTCATCACACCTAATGTCCGATCATCACCCACAATCCTTCAGTGTAATCCGGCCAGGAATGCTGCGACTCCCACCCTGAACAATGCGCCATTCATCCTCCACACAATGGCCGACCTCAGCCCCCCGTCTTTATCCTCTCCTCACCAGCAGCGCTCAGTATTCCCAGCACATTGTCCGGTCTGTTCCCGGAGCCCCACTCCATACAAATGGACTACTTAAAGGGAACTCGTCTCATCTTATATTTACCATATCCCACAGATGCTATAATAAAACATTTGAAAAGCGGGATGAATGGCGGGTTATTTTAGTTGGTGGCCAACCGTGTGACGGTAGTGGAGGTCACACCCCGGCCATTGGTGCCATATTCTTGGTTCCCTATATGCAAACCAAGCAGCTGGAAGTAAACAATAAGGATCCTATTGAATGACAGCAAGCAGAGATCTTGAAACCATGAGAAATAGACACAAAAAGCGTATTACATAATGGTAGACAGTTTCATCATACAATTAATAAGCTTTATTTATAGAAAACCGGCAAATATCCCTTTAAATCAGGAGGTGATGCTAAAGGATAGGCCTATGAAGTTGAACAGTGTGGACGAGAGCCATAGACTATAATGGTCACAGGCCACAGATAATTGGTACCACTCAAACCGTCATCTCATCCAGCAAAAAATGAGCCCCTACCTAAGACAATCGCCCCAAAAATGAATATAAATATGGCAACACAAAAAGTCAGGAGAAAATAAGTAACAAAAATGTAGGTCTAATGCAACATTATATTGGAAAAAGCAAAACTTTTCATTTTCACAGCCAAGGGTTTCCAAATTCCATAAAATGCTTAGGGGGTCAAAGTGCTCAGTACCCCCTTACTATATTCTTTAAGGGGTGTCGTTTCCAAAATAGTGTCACTTTTAGAGGGTTTCCACTGTAGGGGTCTCTTCAAATACAAAATGGTTCCCAAAAACCATTCTAGCAAAATCTGCCTCCAAAAACCATATGGCGCTCCTTTCCATCTGACGACTGCCATGTGCCCCTACAGCAGTTTACTACCACATATGGGGTATTTCTGTAAAGTTATGTATATTTCTGTAGAGTTATGTATATCGAGGTTTATTTTGCTATTAACCCTTGCTATGTTGCGAGAAAAATGTATTAACATAAAAACATCTACCAAAAAAATGAAATTTTGAAATTCCACCTCCATTTTCCTTTAATTCTTGTTTTGTAACATCGGTTTTGAATAATTTGAGGGGTTTAGTTTCTAAAATGGGGTCATTTATGGGTGGTTTCCATGATGTAAGCCCCTCAAAATCACTTTATAACTGAATTGGTGCTTAAAAAAATTGTTTTGGAAATTGTGTTGAAAATGTGAAAAATAGCTTCTAAAATTCTAAGCCTCCTAAAAAAATAAAATGACATTTACAAAATGATGCCAACATAAAGCAGACATATGGGGAATGTCGACTGATAACTATTTTATGAGGTCTTACAATCTGTCTTGAAAGTAGAGAAATTAAAATTTAGAATATGGTGAATTTTTCCACATTTTTGGTACATTTTTGGATTATTTTATAAATAAATGTAAAAATAATCGACTAAATTTTACCATTAACATAAAGTACAGTGTGTCACGAGAAAACAATCTCAGAACGGCTTGGATAAGTAAAAGCGTTCCAAAGTTATTACCACATAAAGTGACGTGTGTCAGATTTGCAAAAATCGGCCTGGGATTTAAGGTGAAAAGTGTCTCGATACTGAAAGGGTTAAGGCCCTAGGACTAGGCTTGGCAAGTATAGTCTGTAATTGCATTGAAAACTGGCTGACACTCAGTTCACACTTTTGCGTAGAACGCCGCGTTCGAACGCGCAAAAAAACGCACAACAGTACAGGAACCATGAATTCCAATGGGGGTGGTTCACACTTGCGCGTTTTTATGCGCGTTCGAACGCGCATAAAAACGTCCGACGCATAAGCAAGTATGTTCGCGTTAATTCCGGCGTTTTTCGAGCGTTTGGTGCCAATATACTTCAATGGGAAACGCGATACGCGTGTTGTTCGGTCGTTTGTGCAGCGTAAACGCGCCTATGGACGTGCGTTTTTCAAAGTTTCCAACATGCTGGATCATCCACCATGGAAATTCACACCTCTAAAGCACTCAGATTGGCCAAACTATATATAGCGAGGGCATTGGTCATTGGCCAACTATGCAGTCAATCACATAAACGCGCGTCAAACGCGCCTACACTATTTACCAAAACGCTTGAAAAAAACACGCGTTAACGCCCGTCTTGATCGCTCAGAAAACGCTAGGCTTCAAAACGCTCAGGTCTGAACCCAGTGTGAAGGATCGTGTCCAGAGAGTTGTGGTCATTGATTCCTATTCTGAATGGTCCTTAACGCTGGGTTCAGACCTGAGCGTTTCTGAGACGCGCGTTTTCCGCGTGTTTTTGTCGCGCTTTTTCCGCGCGTTTTTGTGCTCGTTTTTGGCAATAGTAAACGCGCGTTTTACACGCGTTTGTGTGATTGACTGCAGTGTTGTCCAATGACCAAATATCCCTGTCTATATGAAGTTTGGCCAATCAGAGTGCATTGCTGTGCTGTGCCTAGCACCTGGGGTTTGAACGCGCGTTTTCAGTGTCAAATACGCGCAAAATACAAGCGTTGCGCGTTCCCATTGAAGTCTATGGGCCAAAACACTCGACAAACGCCCCCAAAAAAGCTCAAGTACTTGTTTATGCGTCGGGCGTTTTTCAGCGCGTTCGAACGCGCTGTAAAACGTGAAAATGTGAACCAGTCCCATAGGGAAGCATTGGTTTGCATCGGTTATGCGTTTTACAGCGCGTTCGAACGCGCTGTAAAACGCGCAAGTGTGAACTGAGGGTAAAGGGGTCGTCTCGCTGCAGCATATAGCATTTATCATGTAGAGGAGGTTAATACAAGGCACTTCCTAATGTATTGTGATTGTCCATGTTGCCTCCTTTCCTGGCTGGATTCATTTTTCCATCACAACATACACAGCTCAGCTCCTGGGGCCGTGACCGCCCTGCATTCCATCAGTGGTGGTCGTGCTTTCTCAAGGTATAGAATAAATTGCTTGATGATGCGCGCTCTCTCGGTCCCGGCCACCATAGCACTTTTTCCTATATTGTGCAAGCACGACCACCACTGATAGATTACAGGGTGGTCGTAACCATGGAAACGAGCAGGGTATAATGTGATGGAAAAATGAATGCAGCCAGCGAAGGAGGCAATATGGACAATCACAATACATTAGTAAGTGCCTGGTATTACCTTTCTCTACATAATAAATGCCACTTACTGAAGTGAGACAACCCCTTTAATCTTTATTGATACAAAGGATGAGAGGATGGGAGTAGTAGTATTCTATTTATGCAGGAGACACTAAGGTATGTAGTACGGTGCAGTCTATGGAAGATGTCCATAAACGACAAGCCGATTTGGACTCAAAACTGGTGCAAAGGAAACCTGGCTTAGTTGCCCACGGCAACCAATCAGAGTGAGCCTTTCATTTCCCAAAGGTACTTTGAAAAATGAAACCTGGAATCTGATTGGTTGCTATGGGCAGCTAAGCCAGTTTTCCTTTACACCGGTTTTGATAAATCTTCCCCACTATAAAAGTAAAGTTCTGCATCTGGGTATTGATGGGGTTTTCCCATAATTAAAGAGGACCTTTCACTGGTCCTCAGTTTATCAGTTAATGGTATGTACATGCAGAGCGGCACCCAGGGATGTCCCTGCACTTACTTGTATCCCTGGGTGCCACTCCGTTCGTCCTCTGTAGCCCCCGGTATCATATCCTGAATATGAGCTGAGCGCTGCGATTGGCCAGCGCTCCAGCCCTAGGAGAAGAAGACGCCCAGGGCAGAAGAAGAAGTCTCCGCCCCAGGCAAAATTACAGCAGCAGGAGCGCTGGTACCGGGGGCTTCACAGGACGAACGGAGCGGCACCCAGGGATACAAGTAAGTGCAGGGACATCCCTGGGTGCCGCTCTGCATGTACATACCATTAACTGATAAACTGAGGACCAGTGAAAGGTCCTCTTTAATGTAAAAAAGGAAAACCAGACATTATATAGCACGTGACAACCTCTTTCTAATAAACCTAGAACAAGCCCATTACCTCACATGGATCCAGAGATCTCCCCATTTTTGCTCGGCTATATTTATATTAAGCTGACAGTTAAAGGGGTGTGTCCTTTCTGCTGCACTTAAGGGGCGTGTCCATAGTCTCCCTATCACAGCTCAGACGGCCGTTGAAGGATAGGACTGAGCATGTGCGGCCTTCTCAGTGAGCAGGACAAAGAAATAAGAAAAAGAGCAAACAGCAGGTGGCGCTATACAGATAGATTTCAGTGAATAACTCAGTGGCTATGCTAAATGTTTAATTACATGCAATTACAAAAGTATTCAGATCCAGGTGCTGGTTTGTAAACTGTAGAATGGTTTTCATGGGACAACCCGGATAATTATCTACATGCATGGGGGGCGGGAGGGGGTAACACTGGGGGAGTCTCAGTGCATTGTCCACATTTTTATTTCTTTATTTGCAGACCCATAGAAATGAATGGGTCAGTGTGCAGTCCGCACAAAAGGCGTGCTCGGAGACGAAATACGGTCGTGTGAATGAGCTCTGTTCACATCCCCTCCCGACTTTATGCCACCGCACTTACTATATGACTGTGGCTCCAGGCAACGCTGCTTCTCTGTGCGAACAGATCTGTTTACTATGTGATCCAAGTCTGAGGTGTCTGACAACCATGAGGAGATGTGACCTCACCTGACACCATCATCCCACACCACACATGATGATCAGCGACGAGTCAGACTGCACCACTGAGGCCGCTTATCACTCATATACACTGCTTACAGGGATATGGAGCACGCGGATGTCACCTGGGTATCTCCTGTATATAATTATATATGTACAGCTGGTATAAGTTATACATCTTCTTGTATATAGTGATATGGAGCAGGCTGGTATAACCTGGGCATCTCCTGTATATAATTATATATGTACAGCTGGTATAAGTTATATATCTTCTTGTATATAGTGATATGGACCATGCTGGTATAACCTGGGTATCTCCTGTATATAATTATATATGTACAGCTGGTATAAGTTATACATCTTCTTGTATATAGTGATATGGAGCATGCTGGTATAACCTGGGTATCTCCTGTATATTATTATATATGTACAGCTGGTATAAGTTATACATCTTCTTGTATATAGTGATATGGAGCATGCTGGTATAACCTGGGTATCTCCTGTATATAATTATATATGTACAGCTGGTATAAGTTATACATCTTCCTGTATATAGTGATATGGAGCATGCTGGTATAACCTGGGTATCTCCTGTATATAATTATATATGTACAGCTGGTATAAGTTATACATCTTCCTGTATATAGTGATATGGAGCATGCTGGTATAACCTGGGCATCTCCTGTATATAATTATATATGTACAGCTGGTATAAGTTATACATCTTCTGTATATAGTGATATGGAGCATGCTGGTATAACCTGGGTACCTCCTGTATATAATTATATATGTACAGCTGGTATAAGTTATACATCTTCTGTATATAGTGATATGGAGCATGCTGGTATAACCTGGGTATCTCCTGTATATAATTATATATGTACAGCTGGTATAAGTTATACATCTTCCTGTATATAGTGATATGGAGCATGCTGGTATAACCTGGGTATCTCCTGTATATAATTATATATGTACAGCTGGTATAAGTTATACATCTTCTTGTATATAGTGATATGGAGCATGCTGGTATAACCTGGGTATCTCCTGTATATAATTATATATGTACAGCTGGTATAAGTTATACATCTTCCTGTATACAGTGATATGGAGCATGCTGGTATAACCTGGGTATCTCCTGTATATAATTATATATGTACAGCTGGTATAAGTTATACATCTTCTTGTATATAGTGATATGGAGCATGCTGGTATAACCTGGGCATCTCCTGTATATAATTATATATGTACAGCTGGTATAAGTTATACATCTTCTTGTATATAGTGATATGGAGCATGCTGGTATAACCTGGGTATCTCCTGTATATAATTATAGATGTACAGCTGGTATAAGTTATACATCTTCTGTATATAGTGATATGGACCATGCTGGTATAACCTGGGTATCTCCTGTATATAATTATATATGTACAGCTGGTATAAGTTATACATCTTCTTGTATATAGTGATATGGAGCATGCTGGTATAACCTGGGTATCTCCTGTATATAATTATAGATGTACAGCTGGTATAAGTTATACATCTTCTGTATATAGTGATATGGACCATGCTGGTATAACCTGGGTATCTCCTGTATATAATTATATATGTACAGCTGGTATAAGTTATACATCTTCTGTATATAGTGATATGGACCATGCTGGTATAACCTGGGTATCTCCTGTATATAATTATATATGTACAGCTGGTATAAGTTATACATCTTCTTGTATATAGTGATATGGAGCATGCTGGTATAACCTGGGTATCTCCTGTATATAATTATATATGTACAGCTGGTATAAGTTATACATCTTCTTGTATATAGTGATATGGAGCATGCTGGTATAACCTGGGTATCTCCTGTATATAATTATATATGTACAGCTGGTATAAGTTATACATCTTCTTGTATATAGTGATATGGAGCATGCTGGTATAACCTGGGCATCTCCTGTATATAATTATATATGTACAGCTGGTATAAGTTATACATCTTCTTGTATATAGTGATATGGAGCATGCTGGTATAACCTGGGTATCTCCTGTATATAATTATATATGTACAGCTGGTATAAGTTATACATCTTCCTGTATATAGTGATATGGAGCATGCTGGTATAACCTGGGTATCTCCTGTATATAATTATATATGTACAGCTGGTATAAGTTATACATCTTCTTGTATATAGTGATATGGAGCATGCTGGTATAACCTGGGTATCTCCTGTATATAATTATATATGTACAGCTGGTATAAGTTATACATCTTCTTGTATATAGTGATATGGAGCATGCTGGTATAACCTGGGTATCTCCTGTATATAATTATATATGTACAGCTGGTATAAGTTATACATCTTCTTGTATATAGTGATATGGAGCATGCTGGTATAACCTGGGTATCTCCTGTATATAATTATATATGTACAGCTGGTATAAGTTATACATCTTCTTGTATATAGTGATATGGAGCATGCTGGTATAACCTGGGTATCTCCTGTATATAATTATATATGTACAGCTGGTATAAGTTATACATCTTCTTGTATATAGTGATATGGAGCATGCTGGTATAACCTGGGTATCTCCTGTATATAATTATATATGTACAGCTGGTATAAGTTATACATCTTCTTGTATATAGTGATATGGACCATGCTGGTATAACCTGGGTATCTCCTGTATATAATTATATATGTACAGCTGGTATAAGTTATACATCTTCTTGTATATAGTGATATGGACCATGCTGGTATAACCTGGGTATCTCCTGTATATAATTATATATGTACAGCTGGTATAAGTTATACATCTTCTTGTATATAGTGATATGGACCATGCTGGTATAACCTGGGTATCTCCTGTATATAATATATATGTACAGCTGGTATAAGTTATACATCTTCTGTATATAGTGATATGGACCATGCTGGTATAACCTGGGTATCTCCTGTATATAATTATATATGTACAGCTGGTATAAGTTATACATCTTCTGTATATAGTGATATGGACCATGCTGGTATAACCTGGGTATCTCCTGTATATAATTATATATGTACAGCTGGTATAAGTTATACATCTTCTGTATATAGTGATATGGACCATGCTGGTATAACCTGGGTATCTCCTGTATATAATTATATATGTACAGCTGGTATAAGTTATACATCTTCCTGTATATAGTGATATGGAGCATGCTGGTATAACCTGGGTATCTCCTGTATATAATTATATATGTACAGCTGGTATAAGTTATACATCTTCTTGTATATAGTGATATGGAGCATGCTGGTATAACCTGGGTATCTCCTGTATATAATTATATATGTACAGCTGGTATAAGTTATACATCTTCCTGTATATAGTGATATGGAGCATGCTGGTATAACCTGGGTATCTCCTGTATATAATTATATATGTACAGCTGGTATAAGTTATACATCTTCCTGTATATAGTGATATGGACCATGCTGGTATAACCTGGGTATCTCCTGTATATAATTATATATGTACAGCTGGTATAAGTTATACATCTTCTTGTATATAGTGATATGGAGCATGCTGGTATAACCTGGGCATCTCCTGTATATAATTATATATGTACAGCTGGTATAAGTTATACATCTTCTTGTATATAGTGATATGGACCATGCTGGTATAACCTGGGTATCTCCTGTATATAATTATATATGTACAGCTGGTATAAGTTATACATCTTCCTGTATATAGTGATATGGAGCATGCTGGTATAACCTGGGTATCTCCTGTATATAATTATATATGTACAGCTGGTATAAGTTATACATCTTCTTGTATATAGTGATATGGACCATGCTGGTATAACCTGGGTATCTCCTGTATATAATTATATATGTACAGCTGGTATAAGTTATACATCTTCTTGTATATAGTGATATGGAGCATGCTGGTATAACCTGGGTATCTCCTGTATATAATTATATATGTACAGCTGGTATAAGTTATACATCTTCCTGTATATAGTGATATGGAGCATGCTGGTATAACCTGGGCATCTCCTGTATATAATTATATATGTACAGCTGGTATAAGTTATACATCTTCTGTATATAGTGATATGGAGCATGCTGGTATAACCTGGGCATCTCCTGTATATAATTATATATGTACAGCTGGTATAAGTTATACATCTTCTTGTATATAGTGATATGGACCATGCTGGTATAACCTGGGCATCTCCTGTATATAATTATATATGTACAGCTGGTATAAGTTATACATCTTCTTGTATATAGTGATATGGAGCATGCTGGTATAACCTGGGCATCTCCTGTATATAATTATATATGTACAGCTGGTATAAGTTATACATCTTCTTGTATATAGTGATATGGAGCATGCTGGTATAACCTGGGTATCTCCTGTATATAATTATATATGTACAGCTGGTATAAGTTATACATCTTCCTGTATATAGTGATATGGAGCATGCTGGTATAACCTGGGCATCTCCTGTATATAATTATATATGTACAGCTGGTATAAGTTATACATCTTCTTGTATATAGTGATATGGAGCATGCTGGTATAACCTGGGTATCTCCTGTATATAATTATATATGTACAGCTGGTATAAGTTATACATCTTCTTGTATATAGTGATATGGAGCATGCTGGTATAACCTGGGTATCTCCTGTATATAATTATATATGTACAGCTGGTATAAGTTATACATCTTCTTGTATATAGTGATATGGAGCATGCTGGTATAACCTGGGTATCTCCTGTATATAATTATATATGTACAGCTGGTATAAGTTATACATCTTCCTGTATATAGTGATATGGAGCATGCTGGTATAACCTGGGTATCTCCTGTATATAATTATATATGTACAGCTGGTATAAGTTATACATCTTCTTGTATATAGTGATATGGAGCATGCTGGTATAACCTGGGTATCTCCTGTATATAATTATATATGTACAGCTAGTATAAGTTATACATCTTCTGTATATAGTGATATGGACCATGCTGGTATAACCTGGGTATCTCCTGTATATAATTATATATGTACAGCTGGTATAAGTTATACATCTTCTTGTATACAGTGATATGGACCATGATGGTATAACCTGGGCATCTCCTGTATATAATTATATATGTACAGCTGGTATAAGTTATACATCTTCTTGTATATAGTGATATGGAGCATGCTGGTATAACCTGGGTATCTCCTGTATATAATTATATACGTACAGCTGGTATAAGTTATACATCTTCTGTATATAGTGATATGGAGCATGCTGGTATAACCTGGGCATCTCCTGTATATAATTATATATGTACAGCTGGTATAAGTTATACATCTTCTTGTATACAGTGATATGGAGCATGCTGGTATAACCTGGGTATCTCCTGTATATAATTATATATGTACAGCTGGTATAAGTTATACATCTTCTTGTATATAGTGATATGGAGCATGCTGGTATAACCTGGGTATCTCCTGTATATAATTATATATGTACAGCTGGTATAAGTTATACATCTTCTTGTATATAGTGATATGGACCATGCTGGTATAACCTGGGTATCTCCTGTATATAATTATATATGTGCAGCTGGTATAAGTTATACATCTTCCTGTATATAGTGATATGGAGCATGCTGGTATAACCTGGGTATCTCCTGTATATAATTATATATGTACAGCTGGTATAAGTTATACATCTTCTTGTTTATAGTGATATGGACCATGCTGGTATAACCTGGGCATCTCCTGTATATAATTATATATGTACAGCTGGTATAAGTTATACATCTTCTTGTATATAGTGATATGGACCATGCTGGTATAACCTGGGTATCTACTGTATATAATTATATATGTACAGCTGGTATAAGTTATATATCTTCTTGTATATAGTGATATGGAGCATGCTGGTATAACCTGGGTATCTCCTGTATATAATTATATATGTACAGCTGGTATAAGTTATACATCTTCTTGTATATAGTGATATGGACCATGCTGGTATAACCTGGGTATCTCCTATATAATTATATATGTGCAGCTGGTATAAGTTATACATCTTCCTGTATATAGTGATATGGACCATGCTGGTATAACCTGGGTATCTCCTGTATATAATTATATATGTACAGCTGGTATAAGTTATACATCTTCCTGTATACAGTGATATGGAGCATGCTGGTATAACCTGGGTATCTCCTGTATATAATTATATATGTACAGCTGGTATAAGTTATACATCTTCTTGTATATAGTGATATGGAGCATGCTGGTATAACCTGGGCATCTCCTGTATATAATTATATATGTACAGCTGGTATAAGTTATACATCTTCTGTATATAGTGATATGGAGCATGCTGGTATAACCTGGGTATCTCCTGTGTATAATTATATATGTACAGCTGGTATAAGTTAAACATCTTCTTGTATATAGTGATATGGAGCATGCTGGTATAACCTGGGCATCTCCTGTATATAATTATATATGTACAGCTGGTATAAGTTATACATCTTCTGTATATAGTGATATGGAGCATGCTGGTATAACCTGGGTATCTCCTGTATATAATTATATATGTACAGCTGGTATAAGTTAAACATCTTCTTGTATATAGTGATATGGAGCATGCTGGTATAACCTGGGTATCTCTTGTATATAATTATATATGTACAGCTGGTATAAGTTATACATCTTCTTGTATATAGTGATATGGACCATGCTGGTATAACCTGGGTATCTCCTGTATATAATTATATATGTACAGCTGGTATAAGTTATACATCTTCTGTATATAGTGATATGGAGCATGCTGGTATAACCTGGGTATCTCCTGTATATAATTATATATGTACAGCTGGTATAAGTTATACATCTTCTTGTATATAGTGATATGGACCATGCTGGTATAACCTGGGTATCTCCTGTATATAATTATATATGTACAGCTGGTATAAGTTATACATCTTCCTGTATATAGTGATATGGACCATGCTGGTATAACCTGGGTATCTCCTGTATATTATTATTTATGTACAGCTGGTATAAGTTATACATCTTCTGTATATAGTGATATGGAGCATGCTGGTATAACCTGGGTATCTCCTGTATATAATTATATATGTACAGCTGGTATAAGTTATACATCTTCCTGTATACAGTGATATGGAGCATGCTGGTATAACCTGGGTATCTCCTGTATATAATTATATATGTACAGCTGGTATAAGTTATACATCTTCTGTATATAGTGATATGGAGCATGCTGGTATAACCTGGGCATCTCCTGTATATAATTATATATGTACAGCTGGTATAAGTTATACATCTTCTGTATATAGTGATATGGAGCATGCTGGTATAACCTGGGTATCTCCTGTATATAATTATATATGTACAGCTGGTATAAGTTATACATCTTCTTGTATATAGTGTTATGGAGCATGCTGGTATAACCTGGGTATCTCCTGTATATAATTATATATGTACAGCTGGTATAAGTTATACATCTTCTGTATATAGTGATATGGAGCATGCTGGTATAACCTGGGTATCTCCTGTATATAGTTATATATGTACAGCTGGTATAAGTTATACATCTTCTTGTATATAGTGATATGGACCATGCTGGTATAACCTGGGTATATCCTGTATATAATTATATATGTACAGCTGGTATAAGTTATAATTACTTTTTTATATACCTTTTAGCATATTTTTTTCTCTTTTTTTGGACAAGGGATCGGTCATGTCAAACTAATTTAATCCGTTTCTATGAGGAGGTAAGTTCTAGACTGGACAGCGGTGAATCAATGGAAGTCGTATATCTGGACTTCTCCAAAGCATTTGACACCGTACCTCATAAAAGGTTAGTATATAAAATGAGGATGCTCGGACTGGGAGAAAATGTCTGTATGTGGGTAAGTAACTGGCTGAGTGACAGAAAACAGAGGGTGGTTATTAACGGTACACACTCAGATTGGGTCACTAGTGGGGTACCTCAGGGGTCAGTATTGGAGGGGTCACTGTCACTAGTGGGGTACCTCAGGGGTCAGTACTGGAGGGGTCACTGTCACTAGTGGGGTACCTCAGGGGTCAGTACTGTATGGGGCACTGTCACTAGTGGGGTACCTCAGTGGTCAGTACTGGAGGGGTCACTGTCACTAGTGGGGTACCTCAGGGGTCAGTACTGGAGGGGTCACTGTCACTAGTGGGGTACCTCAGGGGTCATTACTGGTGGGGTCACTGTCACTAGTGGGGTACCTCAGGGGTCGGTACTGGAGGGGTCACTATCACTAGTGGGGTACCTCAGGGGTCAGTACTGGAGGGGTCACTGTAACTAGTGGGGTACCTCAGGGGTCAGTACTGGAGGGGTCGCTGTCACTAGTGGGGTACCTCAGGGGTCAGTACTGGAGGGGTCACTGTCACTAGTGGGGTACCTCAGGGGTCAGTACTGGGCCCTATTCTCTTCAATATATTTATTAATGATCTTGTAGAAGGCCTGCACAGTAATATATCAATTTTTGCAGATTACACTAAACTGTGTAAAGTAATTAACACTGAAGAGGACAGTATACTGTATATATACTACAGAGGACAGTATACTGTATATATATACTACAGAGGACAGTATACTGTATATATACACTACAGAGGACAGTATACTGTATATATACTACAGAGGACAGTATACTGTATATATACTACAGAGGACAGTATACTGTATATATACTACAGAGGACAGTATACTGAATATATATACTACAGAGGACAGTATACTGTATATATACTACAGAGGACAGTATACTGTATTTATATATACACTACAGAGGACAGTATACTGTATATATACTACAGAGGACAGTATACTGTATATATACTACAGAGGACAGTATACTGTATATATACACTACAGAGGACAGTATACTGTATATATACTACAGAGGACAGTATACTGTATATATATACTACAGAGGACAGTATACTGTATATATACTACAGAGGACAGTATACTGTATTTATATATACACACTACAGAGGACAGTATACTGTATATATATATATATACTACAGAGGACAGTTTTCTGCTACAGAGGGATCTGGATAGATTGGAGGCTTGGGCAGAGAAATGGCAGATGAGGTTTAACACTGACAAATGTAAAGTTATGCACATGGGAAGGAATAATGCAAGTCACCCGTACATACTAAATGGTAAAACACTCAGTAACACTGACATGGAAAAGGATCTAGGAATTTTAATAAATTACAAATTAAGCTGTAGAAACCAGTGTCAGGCAGCTGCTGCCAAGGCCAAGAAGATAATGGGTTGCATCAAAAGGGGCATAGACGCCCGTGATGAGAACATAGTCCTACCACTTTACAAATTACTAGTCAGACCACACATGGAGGACTGTGTATAGTTCTGGGCTCCTGTGAACAAGGCAGACATAGCAGAGCTGGAGAGGGTTCAGAGGAGGGCAACTAAAGTAATAACTGGGATGGGGGGAATACAGTACGCTGAAAGGTTATCAAAATTAGGGTTATTTACTGTAGAAAAAAGACGACTGAGGGGAGATGTAATAACTATGTATAAATATATCAGGGGTCAGTACAGAGATCTGTCCCATCATCTATTTATCCCCAGGACTGTGACTGTGACGAGGGGACATCCTCTGCGTCTGGAGGAAAGAAGGTTTCTACACAAACATAGAAGAGGATTCTTCACTGTAAGAGCAGTGAGACTATGGAACTCTCTGCCTGAGGAGGTGGTGATGGTGAGTACAATAAAGGAATTCAAGAGGGGCCTGGATGTATTTCTGGAGTGTGATAATATTACAGGCTATAGCTACTAGAGAGGGGTCGCTGATCCAGGGAGTTATTCGGATGTCTGATTGGAGTCGGGAAGGAATTTTTTCCCCTTAAGTGAGGAAAATTGGCTTCTGCCTCACAGGGGTTTTTTGCCTTCCTCTGGATCAACTTGTAGGGAACAGGCTGAACTGGATGGACAAATGTCTTTTTTCGGTCTTATATACTATGTTACTATGTTACTATATGTTAATTCCTTTAAATATGATGTTAGACATGACCAGGTTTACACCTTTATATTACTGAATAGCTCAGTGGCTTTTAGTTTGTCGCAAGTGCAGAACACATTTACCCCTATCCACAGACAGGGGCCACCCAAGGGCCCCGAATCTGATAGCTAAGTACATACACTAGGCCCTGTCCATTGTCCTATATTCAGTGATGTCACTGCGCTCAGGGAGGCGACATCTTTCTTTCCGGCTCGGAGTCCCTTGGAGAATTGTGTTCTGTACATGAAATCTCGCTCAAAACAAGAAGATAATTAGTGATTCTCTAGAGAAGTCACTAAACTAATAATCCATAATAATTGCCTCTGGTTCTACTCCCATCACGAGTGCAGCACTACACTACATGTAGCAGAGCTGAGCCTGTCACTGGCATAGTGCCTGGCGCTATCATGGGAGCGTTCCCTGTTAATGGCTGCATGCCCTGTGTGTGGTGACTTTTCAGGCTTTTCCCCATAAACCAGCAGCCCACCAAGCACTTAAAGGGCCAGTCCAGACTGATGGAAATGAGGGTGGACTTTTGTATAATGAGAGACTTGTGTTTCAATTCCTTACTATTTTCAAAATCTCCGCTTGCTGGCAGTGAGTGGGAACAGTTTTATTTGCATCCACAGCTTAAGAAACTGATCTAGTGTCTCTCACAGCAGAGGGTTTGCTACAGTTGCATCTCGTCTAGACCATCCTCTGTGGACACATCAGCTACTGAGATATTTTCCATGTGCTGATGGTTTGTTACAATGTGTCAGCTCACAGTGTCTAGACTGGATATGTTTGCAATTATGTGGTAAGCGCTAGGTCAGGATGCGTTTTCTGCCCCGGGACGTCAGCAAGAATAGCTGCATTCACTGACAGCAAGAAGAGATCTTGAAGATGATGTGGAATATTAAACTAAGAAAAAATGGTGTAAAACAATGGAAAATGTGCGTTTTTGGGGGATTTACAGCCCCATTCCTTACTTTTCCAAAAAGTGGTGATTGAGGTGGGGGCAGGGGAGGTCATGGCATTTAATTATAATCTACGGCAGGAAACTATAACGGAAATCTACAGCAGCTCCCTTGATATTGTAGATTTCCACGGATCTGCGCAGAGGTGTCACAGTTATTAAGAGGGGTGTGCGTAATCATTGTCCTCAGAGGTCTGCCGACACTGTGGCCTTCAGGTACGTGGAAAGTCACCGCTGCGGCCTATCACTACTGTACACCTGAATAATGCCACCATACAGTACAAATAATACTGTTATTCTGTACAAAGAAATAGCACATCCATATAGTACACATGAATAATACCACCATACAGTACAAATTATGCTGTTATTCTGTACAAAGAAATAGCACATCCATATAGTACACATGAATAATACCACCATACAGTACAAATAATACTGTTATTCTGTACAAAGAAATAGCGCATCCATATAGTACACATGAATAATACCACCATACAGTACAAATTATGCTGTTATTCTGTACAAAGAAATAGTACTTCCATATAGTACAGATAATAATAATGTTTCTAAACTGTAGTCAAGAATAGTGGCGGCATGCTGTACAAATAAATAATGCTATTATTCTATACAAATATATAGTGCTTCCAATCAGTACACATAAATAATGCCACCATACTGTACAAATGATGCTGCTAGACTGTTCACATTAATAATGGGTCATACAGAACTAATGGAGCTACACAGTAAGCATACAGAATGCTGCTATATTGTTCAAATAAATAATGGAGCCATAGAATACTGTATACATAAATAATGCTGCTATACTGCCCAAATAAATAATGGAGCCATATAACACATAAATAATGCTGCTATACTGCCCAAATAAATAATGGAGCCATATAACACATAAATAATGCTGCTATACTGCTCCCGTTGTTCCTAGAGGCTCATTTGCATATATTAATACATCCTTTTTCTCAGCAATGCGGGCACATATGAACATGGGGCCAACACAGATGTCTTCAGATGCCGAGAGCACATATAACAGGTCAGACAGTGTCATAGGTACAGAACTGCTGACAGATGCCCTTTAATAACAGCCTCGGGGCCCCTCCTCCACCCCGTGATTTCGGCCCCCGCTCCGGGCTTCCTCTTGGCTGACACGCTGCGCTCTGTACACGGTGCAGGAAGTAATGTCCCTGCTGCTTTCCTGCTTCTCAGGATGTAGATACAATACAAAATGGTGACCACCGACTGTGACGTTGCGGGGACCCCGGGTGTGATGCCTGAGCTCTGCCGTATACAGAAATAATACCGCTATATATAGTCTATTGTCTATGAATCCTTATAAAACTCAGCTATCTTGTACAGCACGGACCAGCAACCGCCAGCGGTTCTGAAACTACAACTCCCAGAATCCTCCTTTCCCTTCTGTGGGAATTAGAAGTAGAGCTGAGTAAGGGTGCATGCTGGGAGTTGTACCTTCACAGCAGCAGGAGTGCGGGAGGTTCCTGATCCCTGCTGTACAGTTTGTATGTACAGAGGGATGGCAGCATATCATATGTACATGTTACAGAGGTCAGTATAGCGGTATGGAAGCAGTCATAGGGCCAAGTACAACCTCCTGCAGGTGGGGTGTCTGCATGTGAGGAGGTATGAGGTCCAGCAGAACCTCCTGCAGGTGGGGTGTCTGTATGTGAGGAGGTATTAGGTCCAGCAGAACCTCCTGTGTGTGGGATGTCTGTATGTGAGGAGGTATGAGGTCCAGCAGAACCTCCTGTGTGTGGGATGTCTGTATGTGAGGAGGTATGAGGTCCAGCAGAACCTCCTGCAGGTGGGGTGTCTGTATGTGAGTAAGTATGAGGTCCAGCAGTACCTCCTGTGTGTGGGATGTCTGTATGTGAGGAGGTATGAGGTCCAGCAGAACCTCCTGCAGGTGGGGTGTCTGTATGTGAGGAGGTATGAGGTCCAGCAGAACCCCCTGCAGGTGGGGTGTCTGTATGTGAGGAGGTATGAGGTCCAGCAGAACCTCCTGTGTGTGGGATGTCTGTATGTGAGGAGGTATGAGGTCCAGCAGAACCTCCTGTGTGTGGGATGTCTGTATGTGAGGAGGTATGAGGTCCAGCAGAACCTCCTGCAGGTGGGGTGTCTGTATGTGAGGAGGTATGAGGTCCAGCAGAACCTCCTGTGTGTGGGATGTCTGTATGTGAGGAGGTATGAGGTCCAGCAGAACCTCCTGTGTGTGGGATGTCTGTATGTGAGGAGGTATGAGGTCCAGCAGAACCTCCTGCAGGTGGGGTGTCTGTATGTGAGGAGGTATGAGGTCCAGCAGAACCTCCTGCAGGTGGGGTGTCTGTATGTGAGGAGGTATGAGGTCCAGCAGAACCTCCTGTGTGTGGGATGTCTGTATGTGAGGAGGTATGAGGTCCAGCAGAACCTCCTGTGTGTGGGATGTCTGTATGTGAGGAGGTATGAGGTCCAGCAGAACCTCCTGCAGGTGGGGTGTCTGTATGTGAGTAAGTATGAGGTCCAGCAGTACCTCCTGTGTGTGGGATGTCTGTATGTGAGGAGGTATGAGGTCCAGCAGAACCTCCTGTGTGTGGGATGTCTGTATGTGAGGAGGTATGAGGTCCAGCAGAACCTCCTGTGTGTGGGATGTCTGTATGTGAGGAGGTATGAGGTCCAGCAGAACCTCCTGTGTGTGGGATGTCTGTATGTGAGGAGGTATGAGGTCCAGCAGAACCTCCTGCAGGTGGGATGTCTGTATGTGAGGAGGTATGAGGTCCAGCAGAACCTCCTGTGGGCAGGATTTCTGTATCTGAGGAGGTAGGAGGTCCAGCAGAATCTCCTGTGTGTGGGATGTCTGTATGTGAGGAGGTATAGGGTCCAGCAGAACCTCCTGTGTGCGGGATGTCTGTATTTGAAGAGGTATGAGGTCCAGCAGAACCTCCTGTGGGTTCGATGAGGTTTGTGTTTAAGGTATGAGGTCCAGCAGAACCTCCTGTGAGTGGGATGTCGGTATCTGAGGAGGTATGAGGTCCAGCAGAACCTCCTGTGGGTAGGATTTCTCTATATGAGGAGGTATGAGGTCCAGCAGAACCTCCTGTGGGTTCGATGAGCTTTGTATTTGAGGTATGAGGTCCAGCAGAACCTCCTGTGAGTGGGATGTCGCTATCTGAGGAGGTAGGAGGTCCAGCAGAATGGTTTGCAGTCCTGTAGATGAGTAGGTGTGAGGTTTGGCAGAAGAGGACTGTATTGTCGCCACTGATAACGCACACAGTGTGGATGATTAGGTGAGACGGGCAGGAGGCTCTCCAGACCTCACACCTCCCCAGCAGCCGGTTATCAGGAGCTGATGCATGATGGGAGGAGAGTCATTTACATAACCCCGCCCCCTCCCGGGGGAAAGGAGCTGAATGAGCCTCTCCAGCCCCTCCATTCATTCCCAGCCCCCTCCCTGGTGCTGGAGCCGAGAGGAGACGGAGCGGCGACCGGGCACAAAGCGGCAGCGATGTATGGTAAGAGCCGGGCACTGCCAGGCCGGGCACAGGGGGCAACACCCCGCTGCTGCGTGTCACCCCCAACACACTGCCAGGCGCTGCATGTCACCTCCACTCTGCAGTACACTGCACACTGCATGTCACCATCTACATTACAGCACAGCCCTGCACTGCATGGCACCCTACCTGCACTGCTCCCCTCCACTACATGTCACCCCACCAGCACTGCTCCCCTCCACCACATGTCACCCCACCAGCACTGCTCCCCTCCACTACATGTCACCCCACCAGCACTGCTCCCCTCCACTACATGTCACCCCACCAGCACTGCTCTACTACATGTCACCCTACCAGCACTGCTCCCCTCCCCTACATGTCACCCCACCAGCACTGCTCCCCTCCACTACATGTCACCCCACCAGCACTGCTCCCCTCCACTACATGTCACCCCACCAGCACTGCTCCCCTCCACTACATGTCACCCCACCAGCACTGCTCCCCACCACTACATGTGACCCCACCAGCACTGCTCTACTACATGTCACCCCACCAGCACTGCTCCCCTCCACCACATGTCACCCCACCAGCACTGCTCCTCTCCACCACATGTCACCCCACTAGCACTGCTCCCCTACATGTCACCCCACCAGCACTGCTCCCCTTCACTACATGTCACCCCACCAGCACTGCTCTACTACATGTCACCCCACAAGCACTGCTCCCCTCCACCACATGTCACCACACCAGCACTGCTCTACTACATGTCACCCCACCAGCACTGCTCCCCTCCACTACATGTCACCCCACCAGCACTGCTCTACTACATGTCACCCCACCAGCACTGCTCCCCTACATGTCACCCCACCAGCACTGCTCCCCTCCACTACATGTCACCCCACCAGCACTGCTCTACTACATGTCACCCCACCAGCACTGCTCCACTACATGTCACCCCACCAGCACTGCTCTACTACATGTCACCCTACCAGCACTGCTCCCCTCCACTACATGTCACCCCACCAGCACTGCTCTACTACATGTCACCCCACCAGCACTGCTCTACTACATGTCACCCCACCAGCACTGCTCTACTACATGTCACCCCACCAGCACTGCTCTACTACATGTCACCCCACCAGCACTGCTCTACTACATGTCACCCCACCAGCACTGCTCCCCTCCACCACGTCACCCCACCAGCACTGCCCCCCTACATGTCACCCCACCAGTCCTGCTCCCCTCCACCACATGTCACCCCACCAGCACTGCTCTACTACATGTCACCCCACCAGCACTGCTCCCCTCCACCACATGTCACCCCACCAGCACTGCTCCCCTCCACCACATGTCACTCCACCTGCACTGCTCTACTACATGTCACCCCACCAGCACTGCTCTTCTACATGTCACCCCACCAGCACTGCTCTACTACATGTCACCCCACCAGCACTGCTCCCCTCCACTACATGTCACCCCACCAGCACTGCTCCCCTCCACCACATGTCACCCCACCAGCACTGCTCCCCTCTACTACATTTCACCCCACCAGCACTGCTCCCCTACATGTCACCCCACCAGCACTGCTCCCCTACATGTCACCCCACCAGCACTGCTCCCTCCACTACATGTCACCCCACCAGCACTGCTCCCCTCCACCACATGTCACCCCACCAGCACTGCTCTACTACATGTCACCCCACCAGCACTGCTCTACTACATGTCACCCCACCAGCACTGCTCCACTACATGTCACCCCACCAGCACTGCTCTACTACATGTCACCCTACCAGCACTGCTCCCTCCACTACATGTCACCCCACCAGCACTGCTCTACTACATGTCACCCCACCAGCACTGCTCTACTACATGTCACCCCACCAGCACTGCTCTACTACATGTCACCCCACCAGCACTGCTCTACTACATGTCACCCCACCAGCACTGCTCCCTCCACCACGTCACCCCACCAGCACTGCCCCCTACATGTCACCCCACCAGTCCTGCTCCCTCCACCACATGTCACCCCACCAGCACTGCTCTACTACATGTCACCCCACCAGCACTGCTCCTCCACCACATGTCACCCCACCAGCACTGCTCCCCTCCACCACATGTCACTCCACCTGCACTGCTTTACTACATGTCACCCCACCAGCACTGCTCTTCTACATGTCA
Source organism: Bufotes viridis (assembly GCA_033119425.1). Taxonomy (NCBI): domain Eukaryota; kingdom Metazoa; phylum Chordata; class Amphibia; order Anura; family Bufonidae; genus Bufotes; species Bufotes viridis. The sequence continues at coordinate 32,807,189 of CM065592.1, forward strand.
CCCCACCAGCACTGCTCTACTACATGTCACCCCACCAGCACTGCTCCCCTCCACTACATGTCACCCCACCAGCACTGCTCCCCTCCACATGTCACCCCACCAGCACTGCTCCCCTCTACTACATTTCACCCCACCAGCACTGCTCCCCTACATGTCACCCCACCAGCACTGCTCCCCTACATGTCACCCCACCAGCACTGCTCCCCTCCACTACATGTCACCCCACCAGCACTGCTCCCCTCCACCACATGTCACCCCACCAGCACTGCTCTACTACATGTCACCCCACCAGCACTGCTCTACTACATGTCACCCCACCAGCACTGCTCCCCTCCACCACATGTCACCCCACCAGCACTGCTCCCCTCCACCACGTCACCCCACCAGCACTGCTCCCCTCCACCACATGTCACCCCACCTGCACTGCTCCCCTCCACTACATGTCACCCCACCAGCACTGCTCCCCTCCACCACATGTCACCCCACCAGCACTGCTCTCCTCCACCATGGCACCCCACCAGCACTGCTCTCCTCCACCACATGTCACCCCATCAGCACTGCTCCCCTCCACTACATGTCACCCCACCTGCACTGCTCCCCTCCGCTACATGTCACCCCACCTGCTCCACTACATGTCACCCAACCTGCACTGCACCCCACCTCTCCACTACATGTCACCCTACCTGCACTGCACCCCTCCACTACATGTCACCCCCCCCTGCACTGCACCCCACCCCTCCACTACATGTCACCCCACCTGCACCCCACCCCTCCACTACATGTCACCCAAACTGCACTGCATCCCTCCACTACATGTCACCCCATCTGCACTAAAGAACACCCCCACAATATGTCGCCTCTACACATACCGCCATATTACAACACTGCACTCTATTACAAGACTTCTTATACTGCAAACCCCCCTGCACTGCACAGTGTTCCCCACTACGTCACCTCTGCTACATACTGCACCCCCCACACCACACCACACCCCTAGTGTGCACACAACTCCTCTATACTGAGCGCCCCCTACTGGCATACGTCCATCTGGTGAAAAAACCCGAGACCCCCCTCCCCGCAGTGCAGACCCCACTCCACTGCACGTCATCTGCAGCACTGTGTGACCTGTCACCTCACATGCACGTGTCACCTCCTGGGGTCTTCCCCAGCACACAGGACAGTGTTTGTCCATTTGTCTCTGAAGGAGGGGGGAGCAAAGGACTTCCAACTGGTCAGTGCCCAGTCCTCACTGTGTGGGAATCCTCCTTATCATTGGATTATCACCCCCATCATCCTCATCGTCATTATATCCCCAGGCCTGTATCTCCTGCGGCAGGCGGCATCCCTGTACTTGTTACTGCGCCTCTGCGTTCTGTAGTCATTGCCTGGTGTGTTATATTATCAGCTTAGTGTTGGTTTTGGTGTAGTGTCGGCGTGGATTGCGTTGCGCTGTGCTGCGTGGGGATTAGGACTGGGATTGAGATACCGAATTATTGTGACAGTGATTGACGGAACCGCCAATTTATATCATTCATGGTGACACTTGCCTTCTCTTACTGACATGCAGATGTAGCAGAACTGAGTCTGTCATTTAGAAGCGCTTGTGTGTCATCTGTGGTTGTGTTTAGGACTACAGGTAAACCCGCTGGATTATTAGCAGATTCAGCTCTGCTACATCTGCAATATTGATATGTTTAGAATACAAGTAGATACAAAGTAACCAGAGGCTTCTATTCTTATCCTGTGTTGTCTGAAGAGCTGACAGTCTGTGTGACTCCCACTGGAATCGGCAAGAGTCACAATTAGGTGTCGTCGTCTTCTGTGCACATGTAAACAGGATTGTGGAAATGTTTTGCTTGACCCAAGGAGCTGGCATAGAGTAAAGGGGCTGCTTGGCAAATTCAAAGCTGGGCCCTTTCAGGGTCTCAAAAACTCAATGTTCCTTGTGCGTGTTTGTTCTGCCCCCGAGGACCAAATATTTTTGACTGACAGGTCTTATAATTTATATGCAGAGCACAGGTCAGGGTTCAATATACCAAAAATAAATAATAGGGCTCCTTCATGCTGCTGCTGTCCAATCCTCATCTTTACCCCATACCAGGAAATGCTGACTGTTGTTTGCCCCGCCCCCAGGGAGCAGTTTTCTTTAAACCAATTAGTCAGTAATCTAATTTTTAGTTATACGCAAGCAACATGACTCTGGAATACACAGAGTAAAGAGGGGTACGATGGCGAAATTCAGATTCACACAAACACAAGCGCCTTCCTGAGATAGGAGGGCACTGTGCTTGTTTGTCCCACCCCCAAGGACCACATTTTCTTGACTGACAGATCTTACAATCTGTATGCAGACCAGAAGACAGGGGCCGACGTAGCAGAAATAAATAAAAAAGGGCTCCCTCCTGCTGCTGCTTTCCAAATACACCTTCACCCAGAAAGGCTGGTTATTGTTTGTCCCGCCCCCAAGGAGCAGGTTTTCTTGAACCAAAGCGCCTACACTCTAAATTTTAGTTATATGCTAAAATGACTGGGAGCAAGAATAAAGGGGGCACCACAACTATCTTCCTGAGACCCGGAGGGCACTGTGCTGGTTTGTCCCGCCCCCAAGGACCACATTTTATTGACCCATAATGTTTAAAATCTAAGTTCTAGCTAATTATTCACAGAATGAGGGGGGCACTATGGCTAACTTTAAAATAGGGCCTCTTCTAACTTCATGCAAAACACAATTAATGGCAAGAGAGCCTTTTGCTTGTTTGTACCGCCCCCAAGGACCAAATTTACTTGACCCAAGAAGCCTGCAATTTATATATAGACCACATGACAGGAAGACTAAATCAAATATAAAAAATAGGGCCCCTTCCTGCTGCTTCTTTCAAGTCCCCACCTCCACCCCATCCCAGCAGAGAATGGCTATTGTTTGTCCCACCCCCAAGGAGCAGATTTTCAAATTTTCTTGAACACATGCAGCTTACAGTTTGATAGCTGCATATATCCAGACCTTAGGAATAATCAGTTTATTGTAGATACGAAGTGGCTACTGAGCCACAGGTATTCTTACTACTTCTCTCTGAATTGGGTCCACCCTTCCCTCTCATCAGGACCTATAGCAGCCATAGGGGCTTCCTCTATGATACTGTTCAATATTAAATAGGATGTGCATGCTGTGAAGTCCTCTATAGCGCCCTAATCTGAGAGAAGCCTCTATGTTATTCATCCTGAGCCTTCTGATTCATGAGTAGTAAAGACTGACACCAATAGCAGAAAAGTAGTGGGTAGGGTGTAACAGGTGTATTTCTTACCTTCAGCTTTCAGAAACAGAAAATGCTAAAAATAATTTTTGTGTGGTTTTTCGTGTGGATTTTTTATTTTTTTTTGTACTTTTAGGGGACTTGCCCTTTAAATAACCCCTTCTCTCCCTCTGTGTCTGCTCTGGATGGTGACAGGATTACTCAGGGTATTGATTGTATGATGTCCGCTGCCGTCATGTGATCTGTAAGGAATGCCCTGGTGATAGGCACCTTTGGATCATGAGCGTGTGTCCTGTGGGGGCCTGAGCGGGGGAGGAGGGGGCCATGTGAAATCCGCAGCACAATGTGTGGCTGCAGATAAACAGGAACTGAAAGCTCTTTTATTTGGGGATTATGGGGAAGTAGTTCAGAGTTTACATCGGGAATTCCTGCAGGTTCCACAGAGGGTGACTACAGGGTGCATATAGCATTGTCCATCCTGGAATAGAATGCCCGGACAGCAGTGAAGACCGACAAGTGTGGAGGTGCAGGCAGATCTTAATAACAGGCCTATTAACATTGTATAACAGGCCTATTAACATTGTAATGTCTGCCATTTTTGGTGGTCACTCACATACTTCCTACTGTCCTGTGCCTGATTTTATAAGAACTCAGAAGGCACTTCCGCCTGATTTCCATACAAGTATCACTTCTCCGAGTGGGATCAGAAAGCGGACAACCCCTTTAATTTGGAGATGGGGTAGATATATTGCCCGGTGAATGAAGCAGAGATGTAAGTGGAGGTCTAGAATTGACCAGTTCTATGGCAGTCCATTTCTATTACATGTGGAGGTCCACCAACGTCGAATGGAGTCCAGCATGTTAATAAGATATGAGGTTCGGGACACCCATTTGGCACAGAAGCCTTCTCCAAATATATCAATTGATGAAACCTTGGAGTTTATCAAGGAATATTTTAGGAATTGGGATAATGGTACATTACATAGGGTAAAAACCTTAATTTTAGTAGTGACTATACCAGGGCTGTGGAGTCAGTAAGCCAAAGCTCTGACTCCAACTCTAGTTCTGGTTCCTTGGGCCCACCAGAGAAAATTATTCTCGAGGCCTAACCGTCATATCATCCATAAAGTCTATGCAAGGAGGTATTGCCCAAGAGAGAGAACCCTCTCGTCAGCACCACCTACTGGAAGTGGCTCCTTGTGAGTCAATATCCAACTATCCAACAAGTCTTGGGATTTGACAAGAGAATATAGGCAGACCAGATGTCTGTATCGAACAGCTGTATCGGGGAGTCCACCATAATCCTACTCCATATGGATGAGGGGCATGCACCCCAATACAGTTGTCTACAGGTGGATATCTGGTCTTGCTTTATTCCCAAGGTTTGTTGGAAAATTGGATCTTGACTCATAGAGAGCCACTACCTGTAGGTGGCGCTGACGAGATGGTTCTCTTTTTTTGGAGACACCTCTTTGCATAGTCGTTTCCCATGGAGCATTGCTAATAAGTCTCCATATCATGAAGTAGTTTCAGTACATCTCCATACCATGGCATAGTTCCAGTATATCTCCATACCATGGTCTAGTTCCACCATATCTCCATACCACGGAGTAGTTCCAGTATATCTCCATACCATGGAGTAGTTCCACCATATCTCCAAACCATGGAGTAGTTCCAGTACATCTCCATACCATGGAGTAGTTCCAGTACATCTCCACACCATGGAGTAGTTCCAGTACATCTCCACACCATGGAGTAGTTCTAGTACATCTCCATACCATGGAGTAGTTCCAGTACATCTCCATTCCATGGAGTAGTTCCAGTACATCTCCATACCATGGAGTAGTTCCAGTACATCTCCATACCATGGAGTAGTTCCAGTACATCTCCATACCATGGAGTAGTTCCAGTACATCTCCATACCATGGAGTAGTTCCAGTACATCTCCATACCATGGAGTAGTTCCAGTACATCTCTATACCATGGAGTAGTTCCAGTACATCTCCATACCTGTAACGCACCAAATTGATCAGTTAGGATCTCAACTGCGGTGTCCTTTGACATCCACTTTTGTCACACTGATTGAGTGTTGGTGGTGTCTTTTGCGGCTGCTCAGTGTGTACCCCAGGCGGCTCTCTCAGTCTTAAGCGGAGAGTATGGGGTTAACAAGATCATGTACCGCGTACTACAGATCGAGTGTAAAACTAATAGTGAGGAAAGTTCGTTTTAGGAATGAGAGTTCAGATTAAAGTTCATGTGAGTAACAGGTCTTGGCAACGTTCAGGAATCCCAGGCCTGCAGTACTAATAACCACCAGCGCGAGTCCCTTCCTTTCAGTGAGCAATGTCAGTGAAACAAAATGACAGGCTTGATACTTGCTGTTGGAAGTCATGCAGGGATCCTGCAGTGGTGGAGCCGGGTAAGGTAGGTGAGGGTTTCTCCTGGAGGTTCAGAGTTGCAGGTAGTTAGGATCTTGAGTCCTCGTGGTGAATGGAGCAGGCAGGGTGCGCACTCCATTAGTGGAACCCCCTGTGCAGCACCTGGCTCCTATTTATTGACCAAGTGTGGGTGGGCGGAGCCACCTTAGACGGCCCAGCGGCCACTGCTTACAGCCTGGGAGGTAAACAGCGATCGTTGTCATGGTTACACAGGGCATGATCCAGGCTGGAGCGCAAACCACCGTATCCTTACAATACCATGGAGTAGTTCCAGTACATCTCCATACCATGGAGTAGTTCCAGTACATCTCCATACCATGGAGTAGTTCCAGTACATCTCCATACCATGGAGTAGTTCCAGTACATCTGAAAATATATGAACTTGTCCTCAGGAGAGGTTAGAGGAGCTCTCTATGTATGTGTGTCCTGAAAACGCAGAGAATCATGTGCAAGTAATGAAAGTAAAAGAAACATGTAAGAAGTGGAGCTGCCATATTCTGCGCTGCCATGAATGCTGTCTTCCTGTTCTGTCTAGCAGTTCTGAAGTGACTGCAGACAGGCCCTGTAGTGAACGTCTTGCTCTGTCTTAAGAGAAGGAACTTACTACTGAGCAGGTGCCACACATTGCATTGTAACTAAGCGCCCTGGAGCAGAATGTAGATACCGACTATAAGGCCTCTTGCACACAAACGTGTGCACCCCATGCCCGTGCTGCGGGCTGAATGGGTCCGCGATCTGCCCGTTCCGCAAAAAGATAGGACATGTTTTATCTTTTTGCGGGACGGAAGTACGGAATGGAACCCCGCGGAAGCACTCCGTAGTGCTTCCGTAGTGTTCCGTTCCGTCATTCCATTCCGCATCTCAGGATTTGCGGACCCATTGAAATGAATGGGTCTGCATTAGGGCTGAAACGATTACTCGATTTAATCGAGTAATTCGACACAAAAAAATCCTCGATGCAATTTTTTTGCATCGAGGATTCGTTTGTGTCATGTGACCACGGAGCGGGAGGGCAGCACTTGCTATTACTCCCCGCTCCGTGGTCACCCGTCAGGTCATAGTGCACGTAAGCGTGCCCTATGACCCGACACTGTGCAGAGCGGCTGGCAGCGGAGGAGGCGGGGCGCACAGGGGAGAAGGAGTCGCTCTCTCCCTCCCCCTGTGCTGCGCTGCCAGTGAGGAGAGAGAGGGGGCGCCGCTCCGTTCTCCCCACTGTGGGCCAGTTACAGTTGCCAATTACTAATATCGGACCAATGGGGAGGAGACATCACCTTCTCTGTGGGCGTTTCTTCTCCCTGCGCTGTCCAATCGCAGCAGAGAACGTCACAGTGCAGGGAGAAGGAACGCCCACAGAGCTGATGTCTCCTCCCTATTGCTCCGATATTATTAATTAGCACATGGAGCAGGAGACTGTAACTGGCCCACAGTGGGGAGAACCGAGCCGCGCCCAGGGATAACTGTAAGTGCAGAGACATCCTGGGCGCCGCTCCTTGTAGCTGCTAGTTAGTAAGGCCGGACCATGAAAGGTCCTTTGTAATCTTTAATACAGGAGGCAGGGAGCTGCGATCAGCGGCAGTTCACCCCTCAGGTGCTGCACCTGAGGGGTTAACTGCCGCTGATCTGCTGCCTGCCGCCTGTATTAAAGGTTAATTTTCATTGGTGGCGCAGTGCGCCCTCCCCCCACCCCCCAGTATTAAAATCGTTGGTGGCAGTGGCCACAGAGCAGAGTCCCCTTCCCCCCTCATTGGTGGCAGTGGCCACAGAGCAGAGTCCCCTTCCCCCCTCATTGGTGGCAGTGGCCACAGAGCAGAGTCCCCTTCCCCTCTCATTGGTGGCAGTGGCCACAGAGCAGAGTCCCCTCCCCCCTCATTGGTGGAAGTTCTGATTGGAGCCCCAGCAGTGTTATAACTGGGCTCCTACCGGTTACCATGGCAACCAGGACGCTACTGAAGCCATGGTTGCCATGGTAACATTCTTATTAGATTTCTCGATTAATCGTAAAAAATAATCGATAGAATACTCGATTTCTAAAATAATCGTTTACTGCAGCCCTAGTCTGCATCCGTGATGCGGAATGGCCACGGAATGGTGCCTGTGTATTGCGAATCCGCAAATGTGGTCCGCAATACGGGCACGGGGCGCACACCTTCGTGTGCAATATGCCTAAGGGAGAGGTGAGAACTGATTATCTATCACCATTAGAACACTCTGCTTATCACTGTATATAGTATAAGGACAGGGGAGAACACAGGAGAGGTGAGAACTGATTATCTATCACCACTAGCACACCCTGCTTATCACTGTGTATAGTATAAGGACAGGAGAGGTGAGAACTGATTATCTATCACTATTAGAACACCCTGCTTATCACTGTGTATAGTATAAGGACAGGGGAGAACACAGGAGAGGTGAGAACTGATTATCTATCACCATTAGAACACCCTGCTTATCACTGTATATAGTATAAGGACAGGAGAGGTGAGAACTGATTATCTATCACCACCAGAACACCCTGCTTATCACTGTGTATAGTATAAGGACAGGAGAGAACACAGGAGAGGTGAGAACTGATTATCTATCATCACTAGAACTCCCTGCTTATCACTGTGTATAGTATAAGGACAAGAGAGAACACAGGAGAGGTGAGAACTGATTATCTATCATCACTAGAACACCCTGCTTATCACTGTGTATAGTATAAGGACAGCAGAGAACACAGGAGAGGTGAGAACTGATTATCTATCATCACTAGAACACCCTGCTTATCACTGTGTATAGTATAAGGACAGGGGAGAACACAGGAGAGGTGAGAACTGATTATCTATCATCACTAGAACACCCTGCTTATCACTGTGTATAGTATAAGGACAGGGGAGAACACAGGAGAGGTGAGAACTGATTATCTATCACCACTAGAACACCCTGCTTATCACTGTCTATAGTATAAGGACAGGAGAGAACACAGGAGAGGTGAGAACTGATTATCTATCACCACTAGAACACCCTGCTTATCACTGTGTATAGTATAAGGAGAGGAGAGGTGAGAACTGATTATCTATCACCATTAGAACACCCTGCTTATCACTGATTATAGTATAAGGACAGGAGAGATCACAGGAGCGGTGAGAACTGATTATAGTATAAGGGACAGGAGAGAACACGGGAGAGGTGAGAACTGATTATCTATCATCACTAGAACTCCCTGCTTATCACTGTGTATAGTATAAGGACAGCAGAGAACACAGGAGAGGTGAGAACTGATTATCTATCATCACTAGAACTCCCTGCTTATCACTGTGTATAGTATAAGGACAGGAGAGAACACAGGAGAGGTGAGAACTGATTATCTATCATCACTAGAACTCCCTGCTTATCACTGTGTATAGTATAAGGACAGCAGAGAACACAGGAGAGGTGAGAACTGATTATCTATCATCACTAGAACTCCCTGCTTATCACTGTGTATAGTATAAGGACAGCAGAGAACACAGGAGAGGTGAGAACTGATTATCTATCATCACTAGAACTCCCTGCTTATCACTGTGTATAGTATAAGGGAAGGAGAGAACACAGGAGAGGTGAGAACTGATTATCTATCACCACTAGAACACCCTGCTTATCACTGTATATAGTATAAGGACAGGAGAGAAGACAGAAGAGGTGAGAACTGATTATCTATCACCACTAGAACACCCTGCTTATCACTGTATATAGTATAAGGACAGGGGAGAAGACAGAAGAGGTGAGAACTGATTATCTATCACCACTAGAACACCCTGCTTATCACTGTGTATAGTATAAGGACAGCAGAGAACACAGGAGAGGTGAGAACTGATTATCTATCACCACTAGAACACCCTGCTTATCACTGTATATAGTATAAGGACAGGGGAGAACACAGGAGAAGTAAGAACTGATTATCTATCATCACTAGAACACCCTGCTTATTACTGTGTATAGTATAAGGACAGCAGAGAACACAGGAGAGGTGAGAACTGATTATCTATCATCACTAGAACACCCATCTTATCACTGATTATAGCAGGGGCGTTGCCAGGGTCTCAAAAGATCCAGGGCCCAAGCCTCAATGAATATGGCCCAGTTCTCTAAGTCGGGCCCCCTCCCCTCACACACCCCATTTTGCTGTACTCGCTATACAGCAGCACATACCTGTCACATCCGGGGTCTCCTAGTGACGTCTCCTCCGGTGTAGATCTTCTCTGTTATCATCTTCTCCATTTAATCCGTACAACTTCTCCCAGCCGTCTGGTCTCTGCAGAGTGTGACACACAGGGTTATCCTGCTGCTCGCTGTGCTCCCCAAAACCCCCAAATACTATCCTGAAGAAATATTAGTGCCCCCAGAGTAATAGTACTTCTCATAGTCCCGCCAATAGTAATTTCCTTCTAGAGTGTCCCCATTAGTAATACTGCCCCCTACAGTGCCCCCAACCGTGATAACACTCCCCAAGAGTGCCCCCATTAGTAGAAGAGCCCTCCAGTATTAATAATACCCTCACAGAGCCCCCAGTAGAAATAAGGCCCCCTATTGTTCCCCCAGTGGTAATAAAGCTCTCTACAGACCCCTCAGTAGTAATAAGGACCCCCATAGTGCTCTTAGTAGTAATAAGGCGGATCTATAAGTCCCTCCTATAGAGCCCCCAGAAGTAATAAGAATGCCTAAAATGTACCCTGGATTTGCAGTGCCCCCTGCAGTGCCGCCTATAGTTTTATTCCTCCCTCCACCATACAGTCCCATGTAAATAATATCACACCATCTCTGCTGCCCCCTCCAAAATACAGTCCTATGTAAATAACATCACTCTCCTCCCTTCAGCCACTCCAACATACAGTCCCATGTAAATAGCACTATTTCCCTCCCTCTGCCGTAGAGTGCCATGTAAATAACATCACTCCCTCCCACAGCCACCATCAACATACAGTCCCATGTAAGTAACATGACCGCCTCCCCAGCCACCTCCAACATGCAGTTCCATGTAAATAATATCCCTCTCTTCAGCCCTAACATACAGTCCCATTTAAATAACTACAACTCCCAGCATTTCTCTGCCTCTCCCTTCACTTACCTCTCCTCATGTAGCTAGAGTGGCCAGACGTCCGGTTTTCTGGCTCCCTGTCCTCCGTCCGGCGCAGGGCCTGGATGGACATAGGGTTGTCCACCCTTTCAGTAGCTCACGCTCAGACAGCAGCACCGCGCTGCCTGGGCGTGAGCTGCAGCTCTGACTGAGGCTTCTCTCACCCCCCCGTCAGTCACTAGAGCCGCAGACATGGTTCCCTGTGGCTGACTGAGCACCCCGGCTGCCCCCAGCTCACCTTCCCTTCAGAAACCTTCCCTCTCCTCCCCCCATTTTTTCCCCTGGCCGGCGATGCTGGCGTAGGCGGGGCTGTGGCTTCGCAGTGGCGGGTGTGGTTTATCGGTTTGGGGGCGTGGCCGGTGAGGTCCGGCTTTCTTGGGTGAAGCCAGTGGCCAATGTAGCAGACCGCACCACAGTGACTCAGGATGTAATACAGGATGTAACTCAGGATCAGTACAGTATAAGTAATGTATGTACACAGTGACTCCACCAGCAGAATAGTGAATGCAGCTCTGGAGTATAAGACAGGATGTAACTCAGGATCATTACAGGATAAGTAATGTAATGTATGTACACAGTGACTACCAGCAGAATAGTGAGTGCAGCTCTGGAGTATAATATAGGATGTAACTCAGGGTCAGTACAGGATAAGTAATGTAATGTATGTACACAGTGACTCCACCAGCAGAATAGTGAATGCAGCTCTGGAGTATAAGACAGGATGTAACTCAGGATCATTACAGGATAAGTAATGTATGTACACAGTGACTCCACCAGCAGAATAGTGAATGCAGCTCTGGAGTATAATACAGGATGTAACTCAGGATCAGTGCAGGATAAGTAATGTAATGTATGTACACAGTGACTCCACCAGCAGAATAGTGAGTGCAGCTCTGGAGTATAATACAGGATGTAACTCAGGGTCAGTACAGGATAAGTAATGTAATGTATGTACACAGTGACTGCACCAGCAGAATAGTGAGTGCAGCTCTGGAGTATAATATAGGATGTAACTCAGGATCAGTACAGGATAAGTAATGTAATGTATGTACACAGTAACTCTACCAGCAGAATAGTGAGTTCAGCTCTGGAGTATAATACAGGATGTAACTCAGGATCAGTACAGGATAAGTAATGTATGTACACAGTGACTCCACCAGCAGAATAGTGAGTGCAGCTCTGAAGTATAATAAAGGATATGTTAAAGTCTGTATAATAAAGTAATGTTAAAGTCTGCCAAGGGAGAGTTGAGAGGCCCCCATACACTCTGTGGGTGAGATGAGATAGTTCAGGGCCTCGGCCCATCCCTTTTAAGATTACAAACAGGTCCTGAATTTTTTCTAGTAATGATTGACCAGCCGCCATCACCAGGGTTACATATTAATGCAGGGATATTATGAAACCTGATCTGCAGTCCTCCACAATGACCGTCACTGGTAGAGATGAGCGAACTTCTGTTTTAAGTTCGGCGTCCAAAGTTCAGGTTCGGGTTATCCAAGCATCCCATTATGGATTCCGCTACCACGGACCATAACGGCATTTGGAATCCATAAGGGGATTCTTTAATGAACCTGAACCTTGGACAACACGGGGGACCTGGGGTGACGTCACCGTCATGTGATCAGTGCAGGGGGCGTGGCTCAGTACTGGATTAGATAAGAGGTGATCCAGTGCTGAGCCACGCCCCCTGCACTGATCACATGACGGTGACGTCACCCAAGGTCCTTCACCCCGGATTCCAAATGCCGTTATGGTCTGTGGTAGCATGGATAACCACACATGGTGCTGCCCGGCTGTCCCCAAATCATATAGAGCGGTGAATATATACAATATTATTCCGCCAGAGGGCCCCGTAATAGTGATAGCGGTACATGAGTCACATGACTACTATCTATCTATCTATCTATCTATCTATCTACAATGTGCAGACATTTAATTATGCCCCCACCCTGGACTGCATTAAAGGCTATGTACACCTTTGGGGACAATTTTTTTTTATTATTGCATTAGGATAACTGTCATATTTTCACTCAAAATTCAATTTTCTTCCATGTTGTTGCTGCTGTGGTGATATTCCATAATCACTCATTATCGTGTTCACATTCTGTCCATAGCAACCGCTCCTCACAAGTCTTCTTTCTGACCCTCTTCTCAAGATGGCCGCCGATGCCCTTACCCTGAGGCTAAGACCTTCCTCCCTAACGACCCAGAATTAATTTGGCTCATCTCGGGAACGCGCAGCCTCACCCCAACCAGTCGGCTTTCTCCAGACACGCCCTCTTCCTCCTGAGTAGTGTTAATCGAGAATATTCTAATCGCGAATTTTTATCGCGAGTATCGGCTTTATCCCGGTCCGACGGGAGCGCGCACGCAGCGTTTGGGACTGCCCACTACTACGTCCTCCGTCTTCTGTATATAGAGGATAGGAGACGGAGGACGCCTATCAACGCTGTTTTAGCCGCACCACTGAAATGCCTGGGGGAGGAAAGAACGTGCTGCAATTACTAGGTAATCCCATACCTATACAAAAGTATTAACTAGGGAACTGAGGTAAAATTAGTCTGACCAATCCGATTACATAAAAAAAAAATATATGACAGTTATGCTTTAAGCTAAAAATCATTTTTTGATTTGGTCTTTAGAAAAAATATGAAGTCCTTTTCTCTGTACAGAGCTGAGATTATGTAGTAGCCCCCTATGTATTTTCTCTTTTCCGTCATCTGGGGAGCAGGAGGACTCCTTATCTCTGCTCTCTGACCTTATGAACACTCATTATAGCTCAGTTCTTATCTTACTGATAAGGCCTCTTGCACACGACCGTATGTATTTTGCTGTGTTTTACGGTCCGTTTTTCACGGATCCGTTGTTTTGTTCTTTGTTTCCATTGTGTTTCCGTTCCGTTCTGTAGTTCCGCAAAAAATCTCTGTATGGTTTCCGTATGCGATATGTTTTTTTGCGGATCACAAACGGAAGCATAAAATTTGTAATCATTACTGTAAATGTACAGTAATGTTTGTAAACAGTAAGCACATGGGCAAAGTGGGCATGGATCCGCAAAAAACAGAAGACTTACGGATGTGTTCTGTATGCATTCCGTATTTTTTGCAGACCCATTGACTCGGATGGAGCGTCGGAACGTTATTTGCGGCCAATAATAGGACACGTTCCATCTTTTAGCGGAACGGATCTACGGGAATGCGGAGACGGAATGCATACGGAGTAGATTCTGTTTTTTTTACGGAACCATTGAAATGAATGGTTCTGCATACGATTTGCAAACGGAACCCGGAAGGACGGAACGGAAACGAAAAAAAAACAACCTTTGTGTGCAGTAGTTTAGAGATGAGGGTTATTAGATAAAAGTACCAGTCACACAGCTCGAAAAACAGTTAACCCTTTGTGACAGAACGGCTCAATATTTTTTAATAAAGACCAATTGAAAAAAAGATTTTTACCCAAAATGAGTAACATGGAATGATCAAAAAAAAAAAAAATGCCTCTGAAGGTGTACATAACCTTTAAGGGCGTTCCAGTCGTGTGGCTAACGTCTGGTGACCGCTGTGCCCCGCCCTGTTTTTGTTTCTTTTACCGCGTTTGGGGTCAGACACTGACGGGTTGTTAACCCTACGTGTCACCCTATCCCGTGCATTTCATAGTCCCTCTCTTTTATGACCTGTCAGTCAGTGGTGGTCTCACCGCCCCATTATGTGCCCGACACCCTAATTTTAAATGTTTATGCTTCCTGGGCCCCATCACAGCAGAACCCTAGCGATTTGTTTACTGTCACCATGGCGTGCTTGGTCGGCGTTCTGTGCATTGGGTGTGCTGAGATCGCCTGCGCATGGCGGCATTAGACACCCCAAACTTAGTCATGGGATCCCGGATGGCAGATCCACGCTAATCATGGATGGAAATAGTCTTCTGAACGGTCAGGAAAATACAAATTGCAGCTTCGCTGTGATCACTATGAGAATATATCATAAACCGACCGTACGTCGGTAACACGTGGACCACCTGCGGCCTTCATGATGGCTGCGATATCATCTTTTTATATATTTGTTATCCTGATGACCCCACATGTATTTATTCTGTCACACGGCTGGATAGCTCATTATGCTGGGCTGAAAGGTTGCTGGGGAATAACTAGGGTCCATCACCCACCTTCATCATATAATGGTGTGTTGCCTCATTTTTCAGTTTTTGAATATCTATCTATCTATCTATCTATCTATCAATCTCATATCTATCTATCTATCTATCTATCTATCTATCTATCTATCTCATATCTATCTATCTCATATCTATCTATCTATCTATCTATCTAATCTATCTAATATCTATCTATCTATCTATTATCTATCTATCTATCTATCTATCTATCTATCTATCTATGTATCTATCTATCTATCTATCTATCTATCTCATATCTATCTATCTATCTATCTATCTATCTAATATATATCTATCTCACATTTGTCTATCTCATATCTGTCTATCTATCTATCTATCTATCTATCTATCTATCTATCACATTCTATCTATGTATTATCTATCTATCTATTGTACCCGATGCTTCGGGGAAGCCATGCAGAAGACGTATAATCAGGGGCACTCTGTGATCACTGGGGGATCTGACGCCTGCACTGTATTGATGGAGCGATAACGACCCTTCTCCACCGCTCATAGATCAGGGTGAGATTTTCCGCACTGGTCGTCCATCCTGCTGCAAGTTCCAGCATGTTCTGCCAGCCACAAGCCGGGCACCTTTGATTTGGACTGAAGGTTTGGTTTTGTGCTCATTTAAGACATTTAAAGGGTTAATCAAACCACTGTATTTGGCAGATACTGTTATTGTCCTACAGAGCGTGTGATATCGTCTGCTGAGCTGTGTATCTAATCCTATCATGTGTGATACTGTCTGCTGAGTTGTGTATCTAATCCTATCGTGTGTGATACTGTCTGCTGAGCTGTGTATCTCATCCTATCCTGTGTGATACTGTCTGCTGAGCTGTGTATCTAATCCTATCATGTGTGATACTGTCTGCTGAGTTGTGTATCTAATCCTATCGTGTGTGATACTGTCTGCTGAGCTGTGTATCTCATCCTATCCTGTGTGATACTGTCTGCTGAGCTGTGTATCTAATCCTATCATGTGTGATACTGTCTGCTGAGTTGTGTATCTAATCCTATCGTGTGTGATACTGTCTGCTGAGCTGTGTATCTCATCCTATCCCGTGTGATACTGTCTGCTGAGCTGTGTATCTAATCCTATCATGTGTGATACTGTCTGCTGAGCTGTGTATCTAATCCTATCCTGCGTGATCCTGTCTGCTGAGCTTTGTATCTAATCAGGGCTTTTTTTCTGGCGGAACACACCGGAACGGCGTTCCGCCACCTATTTAGGATTTTACACATTATCGGTATCGGCATGTAACTTGCCGATACACCGATAATGTGAATTCTAGTGCGCGCTTCTATTATGGAAGTGCGCACTAGTATAGGAACGGGGAAGGAGCGGGGAAGCAGCGGTACTTCCCTTCCTGGTCCTTCGGCCGGCGCTGCACTGTTCTGACCCCGTACAGCGTCAGGACGTAGTGAGTGCACTATGACCTGACGCTGCACGCTGTCACATGACAGTACAGCGCAGGCCGGACATAGAGGAGCGCGACGCCGGACCCGGAGATGAAGAGGAGCCGCGGAGCTGGAGAGGTGAAAGGAGTTTATTATTTAGGGGGGGTTAACTGATCTAAGGTCTGATAAGGAGGGGTTAAGTCTCATCTGAGGTCTGATAAGGAGGGGTTAAGTCTCATCTGAGGTCTGATAAGGGGGGTTAAGTCTGATCTGAGGTCTGATAAGGAGGGGTTAAGTCTCATCTGAGGTCTGATAAGGGGGTTAAGTCTCATCTGAGGTCTGATAAGGGGGTTAAGTCTCATCTGAGGTCTGATAAAGGGGTTAAGTCTCATCTGAGGTCTGATAAGGAGGGTTAAGTCTCATCTGAGGTCTGATAAGGGGTTAAGTCTCATCTGAGGTCTGATAAGGGGTTAAGTCTCATCTGAGGTCTGATAAGGGGTTAAGTCTCATCTGAGGTCTGATAAGGGGTTAAGTCTCATCTGAGGTCTGATAAGGGGGTTAAGTCTCATCTGAGGTCTGATAAGGGGGGTTAAGTCTCATCTGAGGTCTGATAATGGGGTTAAGTCTCATCTGAGGTCTGATAAGGGGGGTTAAGTCTAATCTGAGGTCTGATAAGGGGGGTTAATAAAGTCAGTGAAAAGGGGGGATGGTGTGGAAATTTGAAGTTGGCACTAGTGTGTGTATATAAATATATATGTTACCACGGGCTTTATTAATAATTTACATTTATAAGTGCCAAATGCAAATTTTCGACACCACAACACCCCCACCTCAGTGACTACCAACTAATATTATTATATATAAAATATCGGCTATCGGCCTGAAAGTTAACAAAATATCGGTATCTCTAAAGGGGCGGTTTTAGTGGGCGGTCCTAGGGTTGGGTAGGGGCGTGGCCAGGGGAGGGGGGGTGAGTTCCACCACCTTTTCTATGAGAAAAAAAGCCCTGTATCTAATCCTATCCTGCGTGATACTGTCTGCTGAGCTGTGTATCTGATCCTATCATGTGTGATACTGTCTGCTGAGCTGTGTATCTAATCCTATCATGTGTGATACTGTCTGCTGAGCTGTGTATCTAATCCTATCCTGTGTGATACTGTCTGCTGAGCTTTGTATCTAAGCCTGTCATTTGTGATACTATCTGCTGAGCTGTGTATCTAATCTTATGTGCGATACTGCCTGCTTAGCGACGTATCTAATCCCGTCATGTGTGATGCTCTCTGTTCAGCCATGTATCTAATCTTATCTGGTGTGATACAGTCTGGTGTTCTAGCAGTATCACCTCCACTGATATCCACCCCCTCCTGATTCCACTTTCTGAAGTTACCCTTCCTTTATAGTGTAATGTCCCTTTAAATGCGTGACCTTTGACCCCGTGCCCCCCCATCACCTGACCCTTGCTCCAGTCTTGTGCAGTAAAGCTCCTCTTGGCCGGGGCCCCAGCGCCTCCTCTCATTATCCCTCATCAGCCGTTGCAGACAGAATCGCTCTAATTGTCCCCTGCCCTGCATTTATAATGACCTGGTCGCTGGAGGCTCGGGCACCAGGAGGTCCTGACCTAAGACTTCTCACAGCTGGAGGATCGTTACAGTTGTATCCAGCCAGGTCTCCAGAATGATACATTGTATCAAACCCTCAGGACCTGAGAGAGACTTGTGATTCACTGTAAGAATTTTTATTGTTTTACGCTGTCTGTCCTCTGGACTCCTTGTGTAATCTTCAGGAGTCCGGACCCCGATTGTCCCGGTGGCGACTAACGCTGGGGCCTGAGATTGAATTACATCTCCCTACAGAGTATTAGGCCTCTTTCACACGGGCGTCATGTTTGACGCCTGGATAAGAGGCGGGTGCGTTGCGGGAATATGCGCGATTTTTCCGCGCGGGTAGAAACGTTTGTAATGCGTTTTGCATGCACATGAGAAAAATCGCCATGTTTGGTACCCAACCCGAAGCCGGACTTCATCACTGAAGTCCGGTTTCGGGTAGAGTTTTCTGGAGAATTTATTATTTTCCCTTATAACATGGTTATAAGGGGAAATAATAGCATTCTTAATAAAGAATGCTTAGTAAAATGAAGAGGAAGGGGTTAAAAATAATAAAAGTTAACTTACCTTAGCCACTTGATCGCGTAGTTGCGATCTGTCCTCTCTTTCCCAGCATCAGCTAACAACTAAAGGACCTGTGATGACGTCACATCACCATGGTAAGATGGACCGTGTGATTGGACCATGTGATGTGACGTCATCACAGGTCCTTTAGATCTTAGATGCTGCAGGGAAAGAGAGGAGAGATCGCAACTACGCGATCAAGTGGCAAAGGTAAGTTAACTTTTATTATTTTTAACCCCTTCATCTTCAGTTTACAATGCATTCTTTATTAAGAATGCTATTATTTCCCCTTATAACCATGTTATAAGGGAAAATAATAAAGATCTGGTCCCGTCGCTTAGCAACCATGTGGGAAAATCGCTCTGTATCCGCACTTGCTTGCGGATGATTGCGATTTTCCCGCAGCCCCATTCACTTCTATGGGGCCTGCGTTGCGTGAAAAATGCACAATATAGAGCGTGCTGCGATTTTCACGCAACGCAGAAGTGATGCTTGAACATCTCCGCTCATGTGCACAGCCCCATAGAAATGAATGGGTCCGGATTCAGTGCGGGTGATATGCGTTCACGTCATGCATTGCACCCGCGCGGAAAACTCGCCCGTGTGAAAGGGGCCTTAAGGAATTGACCCATAAAATCTCTGCTCCCACCGCTCCCACCTCAGCGCCTCTTGGTACCCCGCGGTTCTCTGCTTCCCGATCCCTCGACTTACAGGAAATGGCTGCTCAGCCAATCACTGGCTGAGGCGGGGCTCAGCTGCAAACTGTTATTGGCTGAGTAGTTGCAGAGGAGTAGGGATTGGCAGCGAATCGGGAAGGGGATCGGTCAGTGAGTAGCATTTATTGTTTTACATTAATTCTATTTATTATTATATTTTAAAAAAAATTTCATTGGCCAAGCAATGGCTGAATTAAAGGGGTTATCCACGATCTATAATGCCCCCCCCCCATATATTACTGTCACTTCCTTATTATCTCTGCTAATAATTATCAGCTTTCGATCCACCTATTCTAGATAGGTTGGATTCTTTAGTCAATCAAAGCAAAGTGTTGTGGGTAACATTTGTAGAATATATCCATGTGGTACTAGGTTGGTATGTAGGAGGTGATGTCACTGTCACTTGCTAATTATCTCTTTGGAGAATTGCTCCGAATGATTACATGCATCTACTTTCTTTATGGAGGTGTTAATAATACTGTCACCTGCTACTTATCTCTTTCAACCTTGACCCCTCGTATTATAAAGATAGCTTGCATCTTTTAGCCAATCAAGACAGTATTGGTAATGTAGCAAAGAGTTTGTCATTTTTACCACATAAACTTATGGTATGGAGGTGGCGTCACTTTCATTCGCTAATTATCTGCATTGATAATTGTCACGAATGATCATATATATGCATTTCCTCCATGTGGATAGCAGTCAGTATTATGCACGCAAAACACACAAGTTGACCTTATTGTCACTTGCTTATTATCTCTATAATTGATCGCCGGTGCTGATTTTATACTGTACATCTAGTTTCTCTATGACGATAACAAGCATTATAGGGTTAAATATAAAAATTGTTACCTATGACATGTTACTGAGCTGGTATCTAGGAGGTGACATCACTGTTACTTGCTAATTATCTTTACTAATGATCTTCAACCCTGACCCGTCTTGTTATGAAGATAACGCACATCCTTTAGTCAATCAAAGCGCAAAGTTTTATGGGTAACATAGGACGTCGTCATTTCTAGAACATAGACATGGTACTAAATTGTATCTAGGATGTTACATTACTGTCACTTGCTTATTATCTGTATTAATGTATTGATTGTCAACCTTGACCCTTCTTATTATAAAGATTGGTTGCATCCTTTAGTCAATCGTAGCACAAAGTGCTATAGATAACTTAAGACGTAGATTGATCATTTCTGTTAGACCCATGTATGAAACTGAGGTAGTACATGGGGTATTTGGAGTACTATTGCTATTATTAATTAACCTTACTTACTATGCAGATAATGATTCCGTTAATCAAACAAAGTCTAGCGCGTTCTGTGTTACATTGGACACGGGCTGTCATTTTTAGAATTTATAGTGTTGGGATTATCTCCACTGTCACTTGCTTATTATCATTTGCCTCTGCTGATTATAGATATCCAGTTTGTGTATGGCTACAGGACTAAGTGTGACTAAAAACAAACATACAGGTTGTGATCTCTGACATTTGGTACTGAAATGTTATCTAGGAGGTGACATGACTGTCACTTGCTTATTATCTATATTTATTGATTGTTAACCTTGTCACATCTGCTATATGAATCGAGTTTGTGCAGCACGCATCATTTAGTAAAACAAAGCAAACGGTCTGTTCTCGACACACAGCACAGAGACATGATACTCCATTACTGTCACTTGCTAATTATCCCTATTAATCATTATGATCCCGAGTGCTGATTACACGTTTCCTGCCCGAGTATATAGACTACATGCGTCATTTGCTATAACAAAGCGTGCTATATTTGGGAGTTGTGTATGTGGAGTATTATATGGTTGCCTCTACCCTCTGTGAATGAAACATATGCAGAGTGTGCATTGGTACGAGATTACAGCTGTCATTACGAGATAGCGGCTTCTGCTGGATTAGACAGTAAGAAGCTTAATTTGGAGTGATTTGCTTTGATTTGTGAGATTATCGACCAACACCAGAGTTTTAATCCCTCTGCTCTGTTAAAACATCCCCGTGCTTTTGATTTTCCTGGCTGTTTCGCTGCTGATTTATCAGGCTGGTTCTTACTGAATTTAGGGCAGGGAACGTTGGCGAACGTTACACTCTGATCCTGGACGGACAGATAAAAGGGGACAACAGATCGCGTCCCGCAGCACAGCAATTAGTGAGGTGGTGTCCCTTTAAACACCTAGTCTGGATTATTAGTTACTAACCCACTAGACCCCAAGGATACCACTAGGTGTAAGCTTCGTACCCCACTGAACACCAGGGGTGGGAACTAAAAGAATTATTAACCGAGTAGATGCCTGTGATGATTATGCTCCAAAGCAATAATAATATAATAAACCAACAGAATTTTAGTGATTTTATTAGAGCCACTGGACCACTAGGAATTTTTACTGGCCACCAGGGAGATCCTTAAACCACTAGACAACCAGGAATGGTTTTTGAACCACCAGATATATTATTAAACCACTGGACCATCAGGAATGGTTATTGGACCACCAGATATATTGTTGGACCACTGGATCACAAGGGATGGTATTAAACCACTGGACCACTAGGGATAGTTTCTGGGTTATTAAACCAACCGAGGACCAGGAATAGTTACTGGACCACCAGGGATATTATTAAGCGACTATACAATCAGGAATAGTTACTGGACTGGACTACCCAGATATTATGAAACCACTAGACCGTAGGAATAGTTACTGGACTACCAGAGATATTATTAAACCCCTGGGCCACCAGGAATGGTTATAGGACCACCAGGGAATAAGTACCTTAAACAATTGGACCACCAGGAATAGTACCTGGACCACCGGGGATATCATTAAACCACTAGACCACAGGAATAGTTACTGGACCACCAGGGATATTAATAAACCACTAGACCACCAGGAATAGTACTTGGACCACTGGGGATATCATTAAACCACTTGACCACAGGAATAGTTACTGGACCACCAGGGATATTGATAAACCACTAGACCCCTAGGAATAGTACCTGGACCACCGCGGATATCATTAAACCACTAGACCACAGGAATAGTTACTGGACCACCAGGGATATTAATGAACCACTGGACCACCAGGAATAGTACCTGGACCACCGGGGATATCATGAAACCACTACACCACAGGAATAGTTACTGGGCCACCAGGGATATTAATGAACCACTGGACCACCAGGGATATTAATGAACCACTGGACCCCCGGGGATTTCATTAAACCACTAGACCACAGGAATAGTTACTGGAACATTAGGGATATCATTAAGCCACTACCCCACAGGAATAGTTACTGGACCACAAGGGATATTAATAAACCACTGGACCACCAGGAATAGTACCTGGACCACCGGGGATATCATTAAACCACTTCCCCACAGGAATAGTTACTGGACCACCAGGGATAATAATAAACCACTAGACCACAGGAATAGTTACTGGACCACCAGGGATATTAATGAACCACTGGACCACCAGGGATATCATTAAACCACTAGACAACCAGGAACAGGTACTGTGGACCACCAGGTATTTCATTAAAACCACTAGACCACATGAATAGTACCTGGACCACCGGGGATATCATTAAACCACTAGACCACCAGGAATAGTACCTGGACCACCGGGGATATCATTAAACCACTACACCACAGGAATAGTTACTGGACCACCAGGGATATTAATAAACCACTAGACCACCAGGAATAGTACCTGGACCACCGGGGATATCATGAAACCACTACACCACAGGAATAGTTACTGGACCACCAGGGATATTAATAAACCACTGGACCACCAGGAATAGTACCTGGACCACTAGGGATATTATTTAACCACTGGACCTCCAGGAATAGTTATGTCAAACACTAAACGAACCTTTTGAGAAGGACTCCTAGCAGAGACCCTGAAGATGGTGAGCCGTGATGACACAAAGTACTTCTGAAAGTTTCAGAGCTTTTCTTTTTCCGATTGCGTGAGACCAGAACCCCCCTTTAAGAATGTCAGGGCCCTCGGTTAGGCACAAGCCTCCCCGGGAGGAGCATGCACACTGTTCTATACAGTATATACACCGTGGAGCAATTTATTAAATGCGTGACAGGCGGAGCATGAATGGCTTTGCTGGAAGGTCTCCAAGAGTAAGAGGCTTCTAGGATCCGCAGCTCATGGCCTGGCATTGCTCCAGGTAGATGAAGCCTAATGCACTGCTGTTATTCACTGCTCTGCTGGTAAGCGCTCCCCCCATGCTTGCTGCAGGCACTGCTATACGATGAAAGCTTTCCTACCCCAGGGTCACATAACTTGCATATTAATTCAGTTGTGTTGTCATGTAGAGCGTTCGACGAAGGGTTAATGAGCTGCTATCGAGCTGCTGCGACCACCGCTGCGATGTGACGAGCGAGCCTGGCTCTGCGCGGTGAGCGCAGTCCCCCATAGATTCAAACAGGTTAGGGATAAAGGGCCAGCGTCCACGTGCTACCAAGAGCGCTGGGCAGTAGAAAATTCTGAGACTTGTGGTACTAAACCATACAGCTGCCTATAGGCAGTAAGGCTGAGATGGGCCGAGTGTGAAGGGTATAGCCCTTTAAGAAATATCCGCCGCCCTGGAACGGTTTCTTCAGTCTTAAAGGCTGTGTTCACAACTCGTGGTTTTCATGCAGTTTCTTGTGGATTGCAACGGTTTAGCGGCAATAAACAAAGCAACATGTGAACGCAACCTAAGGATAAGGTCTCACGTAACAAAATATCCCTGGTGGATCGGCAGCCATTCCTGGGGGTCCAGTGGTTTAATAATATCCTTGGGGGTCTAGTAACTAGTCCTGGATGTCCAGGGATTTAATAGTATCCCGGGTGGTTTAATAATATTCCTGGTGGCTCAGTGGTTTAAAGGGAACCTGTCCCATTGTACAGGGTGTCTGATCTACAGGTTATAGAGCAGGAGGAGCTGAGCAGGAGGATATATAGGTTTATGGGAAAAGATTCAAACGTTCATTCATTTATATCCCTGCTCATTCTTAGGTTTGGAGTCCAGGAGGCGGGCCTATCAGTGATTGACAGCTCTCTCTGTATACACAGTCATAGAGGGAAGGCTGTCAATCACTGCTAGGCCCGCCTCCCGGACTTCACAGCCCAGAACGGGCAGGGATATAAATGAATAAAATACAAGTTACACGGAATCTTTTCCCATAAACCGATATATCCTCCTGCTCAGCTCCTCCTGCTCTATAACCTGCTGCTCAGACACCATGTGCAATGGGACAGGTTCCCTTTAATAATATCCCCGGTGGTCCTGGTAAACATTCCTTCCTGGTTGTCCAGTGGTTTAATAATATCCCTGGTGGTTCAGTGGTTTAATAATATTCATGGTGGTCCAGTGGTTTAATAATATTCCTGGTGGTCCAGTGCTTTAATAATATACTTAGTGGTCTAGTGCTTTAATAATATTCCTGGTGGTCCAGTGCTTTAATAATATTTCTGGTGGTCTAGTGGTTTAATAATATTCCTGGTGGTCCAGTGCTTTAATAATATACTTAGTGGTCTAGTGCTTTAATAATAATCTTGGTGGTCCAGTGCTTTAATAATATTCCTGGTGGTCCAGTGCTTTAATAATATTTCTGGTGGTCTAGTGGTTTAATAATATTCCTGGTGGTCCAGTGCTTTAATAATATACTTAGTGGTCTAGTGCTTTAATAATAATCTTGGTGGTCCAGTGCTTTAATAATATTCCTGGTGGTCCAGTGCTTTAATAATATTTCTGGTGGTCTAGTGCTTTAATAATATTCCTGGTGGTCCAGTGCTTTAATAATATACTTAGTGGTCTAGTGCTTTAATAATATTCCTGGTGGTCCAGTGCTTTAATAATATTCCTGGTGGTCCAGTGCTTTAATAATATTCCTGGTGGTCTAGTGCTTTAATAATTTTCCTGGGGGTCTAGTGCTTTAATAATATTACTGGGGGTCTAGTGCTTTAATAATATTCCTGGTGGTCCAGTGCTTTAATTAAATTCCTCGGGGTCCAGTAAATATTCCTGGTGGTCCAGCGGTTTAATAATATTCCTGGTGGTCCAGCGGTTTAATAATATTCCTGGTGGTCCAGTGCTTTAGTAATATTCCTGGTGGTCCGGTGGTTCTAATAAAATCAGTAATATTTTATTGGTTCAGTTATATCGTTGTTGGATAATGGATGAATTATCTGCCTGGCATCTAATTATCCCGTTTTTTAATCCCTGGTGTTTAGTGGGGGAATATATCTGTTGCCTTGTAGGGGGCGGCCCAGACGTACTGTAAATCCTACAGGGAAATTTCCCGATGGGCCGATGCTCAGGGGCCACTTGACAGGATTTGATTGACAGTTTACATTGCCTGGCCCTGTCAATGGAGGAGCAGGGGGAGCTGAGCCTCTAGGTGCAATGGTAACGCCCCCGTTGCTCCTAGAGGCTCATTTTCATATCATAGAACTTAGAACATAGAACTTTTCTCAGCAATGCAGACACATATGAACATGGGACCAACACAGATGACTTCAGCTGCCAAGTGCACATGTAACGGGTCAGCCGGTGTCATAGGTACAAAACTGCTGACAGATGCCCTTTAACCCACTGACATCCAGAAGCTTTTTATCCCTGTGAGGCCCCCTGAACGGCGAGTGTTTAGTGCTGCAGTTTGCATTGATTTCCGCTCCCGCAGTCGTGATGGAGCAGAGGCGAGTGACTCAGAGCGGCGATTATTCTGCAGATTACAGGTTACTCGGTGACGGTCTCATCACTGAGAATTGCTCTGCTTCTTCTTCTGCGCTCCTGAGAGATTCATCCTCCTGACCCCCCTCCGCAGTACCCGGCGTGTGATGCAGATTTGGGTGAGGGTCCCTAGATTTCAGCTTTACTGTTACAGGCTGCATTATATGTTGGAGTCTGTGGTACACTGAAGCACTCACCCTGTGCTGCTCTTCCTCATGCTTTACACCGCAGCTCTTCTCCATTAGCGCTCAGCTATGACTATTGAGTCTACATTTATCATGAGAAATGGGACTGTAGGGTGATATAGATCATGGAATCATATGTCTAGATTTTTTCCGGTCATTGCCAAACTGTCCACCATTTTATTATCTATTCCACTTATGTACATTATTCATCAGACCGAGGCAGTCAGAGATCTACATCCTGCCCCATTGGTGGCATAGATTCTGCTTTGCCCCCATGCTTTACACTGCATTTCAACTCCTTTAGGGCTCACCTATGACCAATGACTCCAGATTAAGGGGTTTGTCTTTAAGAGTCTTGCGTAGTAAAAAAAACAACCTTCTGCCTCATCAGAGGCTCAGGCTACTGCTCTGACCCTTCAACATGCTTTACACTGCAGCTCTGCTCTATCCCTCCCCATACTTTATACTGCAGCTTTATCCCCCCCCATACTTTATACTGCAACTCTGCTCTATCCCTGCCCATATTTTATACTGCAGCTCTGCTCTGCCCCCATACTCCATACTGCAACTCTTCTCTATCCCTCCCCAAACTTTATACTGCAGCTCTGCTCCATCCCCTTGCATACTTCATACTGCTACTCTCCTCTATCCCTCCCCATACTTTATACTGCAGCTTTTCTGTGTTCCTCCCCATACTTTGTACTGCAGCTCTGCTCCATCTCCCCGCATACTTAATACTGCAGCTCTGCTCTATCCCTCCCCATACTTTATACTGCAGCTTTTCTGTGTTCCTCCCCATACTTTGTACTGCAGCTCTGCTACATCTCCCCGCATACTTAATACTGCAGCTCTGCTCTATCCCTCCCCTTACTTTATACTGCAGCTTTTCTGTCTCCCTCCCCATACTTTGTACTGCAGCGCTGCTCCATCCCTTCGCATACTTAATACTTCTAGTCGGCTCTCTCCCTCCCCATACTTCATGCTGCAGCTCTGCTCTATTCCTCCCCATACTTTATACTGCAGCTTTTCTGTGTCCCTCCCCATACTTCATACTGCAGCTCTGCTCTATCCCTCCCCATACTTCATGCTGCAGTTCTGCTCTATCCCTCCACATACTTCATGCTGCAGCTTTGCTATGTCCCTCCCCATACTTTATACTGCAGCTCTGCTCTGTCCCCCCCATACTTCATACTGCAGCTCTGCTCTATCCTTTCCATACTTTATAATGCAGCACTGCTCCATTAAGACAGCACTCGGGTCAATGACTTCAGTGTAGTGTAATGTAGTCTGAAATTGATTCCTTCTCTCTTCAGGTGCTGAGGCTGCAGCTTTGTGACTCCCCCATGCTTTACACTGCATCATTGCTTGTTCTGATGGGCAGGTGTGTATAAGCACAAGATTAGGAGGAAGTTAAGCGCTAAATAATTATAATTAGGAAATAACTAGATCACCATTGAGAAGCCGCACGTGTACAGAAGGGAGGAGTCTCAATACAAGGGGGAGGAGCCTCGAAATATACCTCCTCACTCTGCTGCAGTGCATCATGGGATTCTTCTGGGTAAGGCCTCTTGCACACAAACGTTTTTTTTTTTTTTTTTTCCGTTTCCGTTCCGTTTTTTACGTACCGTATTCAGAACCATTCATTTCAATGGATCCACCAAAAAAACGGAAGGTACTCCGTATGCCTACCGTTTTTCCGTTCCGTTCATAGATAGAACATGTCCGATTATTGTCCGCATTACGGACAAGGATAGGACTGTTCTATCAGGGGCCAGCTGTTCCGTTCCGCAAAAAACAGAATGCACATGGACGTCATCCGGAATTTTTGGGGACCGCAAAATACTGAAAAAGCCATATGGTCGTGTGCGCCGGTCAGCTGTGGTCCCATAATGCACTGCGCTCTGGTGCATTGTGCTCAGGGAGATGTATTTTTGGGTCTGTGTTTATCTCCACCCGGAGTTTATCCCCATCCCCCCATTGGCTGCACCTCTGGTCCATGATAAAAATAACTCCCATCAGGCAGAGGTCGTCCTCCCCACGCGCCCAGGCTGGTGTTTCCTGACATTCCCCCGGCGTCGCTGTGATAAGACACAATCTTTAATTACCATTCGTCCTGGACTGCCGGGCTTTACTTATTGATGAGCGGCCTCTGATTGAATTTATACGCTCCAGGCCTGAGCGCAGCTCTGAGGGTAATGTAATACCGAACATCTGCCCTGTGAATGGAGCTTTTTATCCCCTGACATGGTCCACATTAACAAATTCTGCAGATTCTGTACAGAGGGGTGATTACTAACCCATTCCCTGCCCCAGCGTTATCATAGGATTAGATACACGGCTCAGCTGACAGTATCATACCTGATAGGATTAGATACACAGCTCAGCAGACAGTATCACACAGGATAGTATTAGATACACGGCTCAGCAGACAGTATCACACATGATAGGATTAGATACACTGCTCAGCAGACAGTATCACACAGGATAGGATTCCATACACAGCTCAGCAGACAGTATCACACATGATAGTATTAGATACACTGTTCAGCAGACAGTATCACACAGGATAGGATTAGGTACACAGCTCAGCAGACAGTATCACACAGGATAGGATTAGGTACTCAGCTCAGCAGACAGTATCACACAGGATAGGATTAGATACACAGCTCAGCAGACAGTATCACACAGGATAGGATTAGATACACAGCTCAGCAGACAGTATCACACATGATAGGATTAGATACACAGCTCAGCAGACAGTATCACACATGATAGGATTAGATCCACAGCTCAGCAGACAGTATCACACATGATAGGATCAGATACATAGCTCAGCAGACAGTATCACACAGGATAGGATTCCATACACAGCTCAGCAGACAGTATCACACAGGATAGTATTAGATACACTGTTCAGCAGACATTATCACATGATAGGATTAGATGAAGATCTATCCATCTCTGTATCCATCTGTCTATTGATCTGTGAATCTGGTGATACATTATTACATTATTTCCTTTTAATATTTGAAATCCGGCTCTTGATGAAGATTAAATTAGTCTCTTGAGCTGTTACAACCTCGTGTCTTGTCTCATTATACATCCTTATAGAATTCCTGGTGATAGCGACCACATACAGAACGGTGTAAGGTTATGTTATACTAGTTCTCCGACATTCTTAATGGAACTCTCCTTTGTCAACTGCTTATTCCCATTCAATAATATTGCCCTCTGTATTCAGAAATATAACTACTATAATACTGTCTCCTATGTACAAGAATATAACTACTATAATACTGCTCCTATGTACAAGAATATAACTACTATAATACTATCCCCTATGTACAAGAATATAACTACTATAATACTGCTTCCTATGTACAGGAATATAACTACTATAATACTGCCTCCTATGTACAAGAATATAACTACTATAATACTGCTCCTATGTACAAGAATATAACTACTATAATACTATCCCCTATGTACAAGAATATAACTACTATAATACTGCCTCCTATGTACAGGAATATAACTACTATAATACTGCCTCCTATGTACAAGAATATAACTACTATAATACTGCTCCTATGTACTAGAATATAACTACTATAATACTGTCTCCTATGTACAAGAATATAACTACTATAATACTGCTCCTATGTACAAGAATATAACTACTATAATACTGCTCCTATATACAAGAATATAACTACTATAATACTGCTCCTATGTACAAGAATATAACTACTATAATACTGCTCCTATGTACAAGAATATAACTACTATAATACTGCCTCCTATGTACAAGAATATAACTACTATAATACTGCCTCCTATGTACAAGAATATAACTACTATAATACTGCCTCCTATGTACAAGAATATAACTACTATAATACTGCTCCTATGTATAAGAATATAACTACTATAGTACTAGTCCTATGTACAAGAATATTACTACTATAATACTGCTCCTATGTACAAGAATATAACTACTATAATACTGCTCCTATGTACAAGAATATAACTACTATAATACTGTCTCCTATGTACAAGAATATAACTACTATAATACTGCCTTCTATGTACAAGAATATAACTACTATAATAGTGCTCCTATGTACAAGAATATAACTACTATATTACTGCTCCTATATACAAGAATATAACTACTATAATACTGCTCCTATGTACAAGAATATAACTACTATAATACTGCTCCTATGTACAAGAATATAACTACTATAATACTGCTCCTATGTACAAGAATATAACTACTATAATACTGCTCCTATGTACAAGAATATAACTACTATAATACTGCCTCCTATGTACAAGAATATAACTCCTATAATACTACCTCCTATGTACAAGAATATAACTACTATAATACTGCTCCTA
The DNA here is from genome assembly GCA_033119425.1 of Bufotes viridis. NCBI lineage: Eukaryota > Metazoa > Chordata > Amphibia > Anura > Bufonidae > Bufotes > Bufotes viridis. Next base: position 32,837,760 of record CM065592.1, read on the forward strand.
TGTACAGGAATATAACTACTATAATACTGCTCCTATATACAAGAATATAACTACTATAATACTGCTCCTATGTACAAGAATATAACTACTATAATACTGCTCTGTATGTACAAGAATATAACTACTATAATACTGCTCATATGTACAAGAATATAACTACTATAATACTGCTCTGTATGTACAAGAATATAACTACTATAATACTGCTCCTATGTACAAGAATATAACTACTATAATACTGCCACCTATGTACAAGAATATAACTACTATAATACTGCTCATATGTACAAGAATATAACTACTATAATACTGCTCCTATGTACAATAATATAACTACTATAATACTGCTCCTATGTACAAGAATATAACTGCTATAATACTGCTCCTATGTACAAGAATATAACTACTATAATACTGCTCCTATGTACAAGAATATAACTACTATAATACTGCCTCCTATGTACAGGAATATAACTACTATAATACTGCTCCTATGTACAAGAATATAACTACTATAATACTGCCTCCTATGTACAGGAATATAACTACTATAATACTGCCTCCTATGTACAGGAATATAACTACTATAATACTGCTCCTATGTACAAGGATATAACTACTATAATACTGCTCCTTTGCCACCACTACAGAACAGACAACACATGGTAGCACTTAATACAAAGGTTATATAGAATCTAATTCCTCATTTTGGTAAATTACTTTGAGGTTTTTAGCACATACATTTTGATGAAAGCAGATATGTGCCCACCTACCACAGCAAGGTGATCTCAGTCCAGACAGGAGCCTACGCTATTTACTACCTACTGTATCTCTCTCTATATATAGATATTTATTTAGCGCTGACATACTCCGCAGCGCGGTGCAGACATCATCTTCCCCCACTGTCCCCAGTGCAGCTGACAGTGTACATTCTCTATCAGTGTGTCTTAGGAATGTGTGTGCTGGGTAGATATGTGTTGCGCTCCTCTCATGTGGGGATGTGCAGTCTCTTGATGATGTCTCTTCATTCTCTGCAGTCTCTTCCTCATCCATTCAGATCTTCCTATAATGTAGTTTCATTAATTAACGTTGCGGTTGATGTCTGTGACTGGGGCACTCCTGCTGTACACAGCGGCGCGGCTCTGCGGGGGGTGTAAAGTGCCTCCTCTAGTGCCAGCAGTGCGGGTGCAGAGGCCCTGTGTAATAATCAGGAGACGGTGCCAGCTCTGATTCTGCTGACTTGCTGCTGAGCTGTTCCGGGCCCCCTGAGATCTAGTGCAGATCAGCTGACGTTCGCGTTTTTTCCCCCCGCTGTACCCACTAGACGCTCCCACCTGGCACCGCAGCATGTGCTTATTTAGTTTTTTTATAATCTGTCACTTTCTCTGGATTTGCAATTATTATCATTATTGTTGAGCGGCTTTGTAGCTGGGAGCAGACAGATGGTTCATTGTTTGGTAAGTCACATGCCCGATATTTATGAGAAACCCAAAAATTCTCCTTGAAATTCATTCTCTGACTTTGGACCAAGTGACGCTGCCCCAAAATCACCGTAATCCTGAGTTACATCCTGTATTATACTCCAGAGCTGGACTCACTATTCTGCTGGTGTAGTCACTGTGTACATACATTACATTACTTATCCTGTACTGATCCTGAGTTACATCCTGTATTATACTCCAGAGCTGCACTCACTATTCTGCTGGTGGAGTCACTGTGTACATACATTACTTATCCTGTAGTGATCCTGAGTTACATCCTGTATTATACTCCAGAGCTGGACTCACTATTCTGCTGGTGGAGTCACTGTGTACATTCATTACATTACTTATCCTGTACTGATCCAGAGTTACATCCTGCATTATACTCCAGAGCTGCACTCACTATTCTGCTGGTGGAGTCAATGTGTACATGCATTACATCAGGGCTCGACAAATCCCAGGCGCCAGGTCGCCATGGCGACCAGGAATTTGGTCCTGGCGCCTGGGTATTTGTCAGCCCGTTCTGTCAGGTGCCCGGGCGCAGGGCCGGCGCGGACTAGGAGCGCCGGCCCCCTTAATGCTGCAGCCGCCCGAGCGCTCTGTATAGAGCCTCAGGCGGCTGCAGCACTGCCCGGGCTGGCGCGTCCATGAGGGCGCACCGCCCGGGCACAGCATGAAGAGAGGGACAGTTCCTCATTGTAGCGTGGCTGAGCCCTGTATGGTCCGCGGTACAGGAGCATCTGTCTCCTGTACCTGTGGGACCATACAAAGCTCGGCCACGCTACACTAGAAGAGGGGGGGCAGAAAATGACAAGGGGGGGAAAGATAATGACAAGGGGAGGGAGGGAGAAAGTGAATGACAAGGGGGAGAAAGTGAATGACAAGGGGGGAAAGTGAATGACAAGGGGGAGAAAGTGAATGACAAGGGGGAAAGTGAATGACAAGGGGGAGAAAGTGAATGACAAGGGGGAGGGAGAAAGTGAATGACAAGGGGTGGTGGTGAGAGAAAGTGAATGACAAGGGGTGGTGAGAGAAAGTGAATGACAAGGGGGTGGTGAGAGAAAGTGAATGACAAGAGGGGGGTGAGAGAAAGTGAATGACAAGGGGGGTGAGAGAAAGTGAATGACAAGGGGGTGAGAGAAAGTGAATGACAAGGGGGTGAGAGAAAGTGAATGACAAGGGGGTGGTGAGAGAAAGTGAATGACAAGGGGGTGAGAGAAAGTGAATGACAAGGGGGTGGTGAGAGAAAGTGAATGACAAGGGGGTGGTGAGAGAAAGTGAATGACAAGAGGGGGTGAGAGAAAGTGAATGACAAGGGGGTGGTGAGAGAAAGTGAATGACAAGGGGGGGGGGTGAGAGAAAGTGAATGACAAGGGGGGGTGGTGAGAGAAAGTGAATGACAAGGGGGGGGGGGTGAGAGAAAGTGAATGACAAGGAGGGGGGGGGAAGAGAAAGTGAATGACAAGGGGGGAAAGAGATTGACAAGACGGACCCCTCTGCCCTCTCCTCCGGACCCCTCTGCCCTCTCCTCCGGACCCCTCTGCCCTCTCCTCCGGACCCCTCTGCCCTCTCCTCCGGACCCCTCTGCCCTCCCCTCCGGACCCCTCTGCCCTCCCCTCTGGACCCCTCTGCCCTCCCCTCCGGACCCCTCTGCCCTCCCCTCCGGACCCCTCTGCCCTCCCCTCCGGACCCCTCTGCCCTCTCCTCCGGACCCCTCTGCCCTCCCCTCTGGACCCCTCTGCCCTCCCCTCCGGACCCCTCTGCCCTCCCCTCCCGACCCCTCTGCCCTCCCCTCCCGACCCCTCTGCCCTCCCTCCGGACCCTCTGCCCTCTCCTCCGGACCCCTCTGCCCTCCCTCCGGACCCCTCTGCCCTCTCCTCCGGACCCCTCTGCCCTCCCTCCGGACCCTGTAATCCTTGTAAGGGTTTCCACATGTCATGGCGGCCGCAAGTGGCGATCACTTAGACGCTGGCAGCATCTGACGTGTCATATAACCTATTGAAAAGGGGAAGCATTATGGGGGGCCCTATACACTCGCACATTATGGGGGGCACTATGGAAAACAGGGGTAGGAACACTATGGGGGCATCTACTGGGGGCCCTATGTACTGGCATGCATTATTGGGGGGCTCTATACAGAAGTGGGGGGGGGGGAGCACTATGGGGGCATCTATTGGGAGCTTTATGACACGGCTCCGCCTGGCTCCTAACTTTTTTAGCTGGCTCCTAGATTCCAAGGAAATTTGTCAAGCCCTGCATTACATTACTTATCCTGTACTGATCCTGAGTTACATCCTGTATTATACTCCAGAGCTGCACTCACTATTCTGCTGGTGCAGTCACTGTGTACATATATTACTTACTCTGTACTGATCCTGAGTTACATCCTGTATTATACTCCAGAGCTGCACTCACTATTCTGCTGGTGCAGTCACTGTGTACATACATTACTTATCCTGTACTGATCCTGAGTTACATCCTGTTTTATACTCCAGAGCTGCATTCACTATTCTGCTGGTGGAGTCATTGTGTACTCACAATACATTACTTATCCTGTACTGATCCTGAGTTACATCCTGTATTATACTCCAGAGCTGCACTCACTATTCTGCTGGTATAGTCACTGTGTACATACATTACATTACTTATCCTGTACTGATCCTGAGTTACATCCTGTATTATACTCCAGAGCTGCACTCACTATTCTGCTGGTGGAGTCACTGTGTACATACATTACATTACTTATCCTGTACTGATCCTGAGTTACATCCTGTATTATACCCCAGAGCTGCACTCACTAGTCTGCTGGTGGAGTCACTGTGTACATACATTACTTATCCTGTACTGATCCTGAGTTAGATCCTGTATTATACTCCAGAGCTGCACTCACTATTCTGCTGGTGGAGTCAATGTGTACATAAATTACATTACTTATCCTGTACTGATCCTGAGTTACATCCTGTATTATACCCCAGAGCTGCACTCACTATTCTGCTGGTGGAGTCACTGTGCACATACATTACATTATTATCCTCTACTGATCCTAAACTACATCCTGCATTATACTCCAGAGCTGCACTCACTATTCTGCTGGTGGAGTCACTGTGTACATTCATTACATTACTTATCCTGTACTGATCCAGAGTTACATCCTGCATTATACTCCAGAGCTGCACTCACTATTCTGCTGGTATAGTCACTGTGTACATACATTACATTACTTATCCTGTACTGATCCTGAGTTATATCCTGTATTATACTCCAGAGCTGCACTCACTATTCTGCTGGTGCAGTCACTGTGTACATTCATTACATTACTTATCCTGTACTGATCCAGAGTTACATCCTGCATTATACTCCAGAGCTGCACTCACTATTCTGCTGGTGCAGTCACTGTGTACATACATTACATTACTTATCCTGTACTGATCCTGAGTTACATCCTGTTTTATACTCCAGAGCTGCACTCACTATTCTGCTGGTGCAGTCACTGTGTACATACATTACATTACTTATCCTGTACTGATCCTGAGTTACATCCTGTATTATACCCCAGAGCTGCACTCACTATTCTGCTGGTGCAGTCACTGTGTACATACATTACTTATCCTGTACTGATCCTGAGTTACATCCTGTATTATACTCCAGAGCTGCACTCACTATTCTGCTGGTGGAGTCACTGTGTACATAAATTACATTACTTATCCTGTACTGATCCTGAGTTACATCCTGTATTATACCCCAGAGCTGCACTCACTATTCTGCTGGTGGAGTCACTGTGTACATACATTATAATACTTATCCTGTACTGATCCTGAGTTACATCCTGTATTATACTCCAGAGCTGCACTCACTATTCTGCTGGTGGAGTCACTGTGTACATACATTATAATACTTATCCTGTACTGATCCTGAGTTACATCCTGTATTATACTCCAGAGCTGCACTCACTATTCTGCTGGTGGAGTCACTGTGTACATAAATTACATTACTTATCCTGTACTGATCCTGAGTTACATCCTGTATTATACCCCAGAGCTGCACTCACTATTCTGCTGCTGGAGTCACTGTGTACATACATTATAATACTTATCCTGTACTGATCCTGAGTTATATCCTGTATTATAGTGAAGAGCTGAATTCACAGTTCTAGAGCTGAAATCTCTGTCTGCCTCCTGCTTTTTCCGTGTGCACAAAGCTGGGAATTGTTTTTAAATTCATTGTTTGGTTTCGTGGATCGTGCAGTCGTTCTTGCTTTTTTCCGTGTTCACGGATTATTCCCGCCATTCTCATTTCTCCGCTTCTGATCTACACTTGTCAATTTTGCTAAATATTAACCCTTCATGTGCTGAATCATTAGGACCCTTTCCAGCCATATTTCTCCCCCCCGTAGAGCAGTGGGCTGGGGCAGATTGGTGGTGCTGAGTGCACCATCATGAGACCTGTCCACAACCCGCTGAGTGCAGCCCCCCATCCAGTGACGGTCTCTTCCCCCGGATCGGGGAGCTTACCATCAGCTCTGACAGTGACCTAAATCTGCGAGAGCCGATCTGCTGAGTAAACGGTTTAAAAGCATCGAAATGATGTGAAGGAAGAAAGCCCAATCACATGGGCGCCCTGCCCCGAAAATGCCAGAGCGTCTCCAGCCTCTGGGGCCACATAGCACTTTTTCCATGTGATCCACAGAATGCTGTACTGCTAATGCTATGAAAAGCAGCACAGAGGGTTTAAGGAAATTAGTGTGGACGTGTATGTGTGTCTGGGGGAAGGGGTAAGATTGTCCCACTCGTGCGGTGGTCTTAGTGAGGACAGGGCTGAATGGAAACTAGACAAGCAGCACAGAGGATTTCAGGACCAAGTTTCTGGGGGAAATGACAAATCATGACCCAGCAGGGTCCCCAGCAGCACAGAGTGCTTCAGGAGAAGTGTGTCATGATTATGTGGGAGGTCACAGACTGGGACTTGCATAAAGGAGAAGGGTTTTCAGCAGCACAGAGTATTTCAGCAGCACAGAGTATTTCAGCAGCAGAGTTGGGGACAGGGATGATAGTGAGGACTATGGGACCTTGGCAGCATCAGGATGCGAGGAAGTGAAAGGAGACACGTTCGTGTTCCCAGTTCCGTGGTGGAATGAGCAGCACAGAGTATTTCTGGAGGTACGGGAGGTCTCAGACTTGGGCTTGCCTAGTGGAAGGAGCAGGGTTCCTGACAATGATGTTTTTGGGAGCTCATGGACCAAAACTTTCATAATGGAAGTAGCACAACCTCCAGCAGCACAGAGTATTTCAGGAGAATTATGATGTTTTTTTTTTGGAGGGCTCAGACTTAGATTTGTATAGTGGAAGGATTGGGTTCCCCCAGCAGCACAGAGTATTTCAGGAGAAGTGCAATGGTTTTATGGCAGGGTTTAGACTTAGATTTGAATAGTGGAAGGATTGGGTTCCCCCAGCAGCACAGAGTATTTCAGGAGAAGTGCAATGGTTTTATGGCAGGGCGTGGACTGATTTTTTTTGCACTGTGGAAGGAACACGGTCCCCCTTACTTAGAATTGGCTCCCTGGAGACTTTCTTTATTCTTCAGGTCACATGACCATTTTTCACTTACCCGTCTAGAACCGTGCCGAGGGGCGCTGAGACTAACGCATCGTCCTGTGCTTTGTGTCCGCGCTGCTTTAATGGAGTCAGAAGACGACTTAGAGCTGCACTGGGTCCTCAAGTAACCGCAGTTTTCCGGTATAGTTTATGATTTTTTTTTCCTCGCCATCTTTAAAGGAACATTCTTCTCTACATCCATAGGGCTCATTCACACCGCCGCATGTTGGTACATTCACTTCAATCGGGCTGCAAATATCGCGGACAGCCCGCCGTGTGAACGGCCAAGCAATAATTTAGAGCCTTGTCCTATAGTTGTCATTAAAAATCGGTCCCCCCTCCCCTTCATTTGGAGGGTTGATGGGGGCCTCTGTAGAGCCCTGAGTAAGAATGGGTTAAATCCCACCTTTATTTAGCGTGTTGAGGGCGGCCTCTGTACAGCCATGGGTAGGAATCGGTTAAAGACCCCCTTTATTTGGGGGGGGGGGGTGAGGGCGGCCTCTGGAACATTTGGATTCTCTTGGTGACAAGGCGCGGGTGTTACCGCAGACGCCTCGGATGACGCATGGCTGGAGCCGGGCATTGTGTGCCAGTCAGCACAGGGGGGTGAGGGCTTCACCCTCTTTATACCCGTGTGTATGCTGCAGTATAGTAGCAGGACCGCTCATCCTGAGCCTGCTGGTTCCTTACACACAACCGTCCCACATAAAAGGGAGAGTCACAGATGTCCCCATAACAATGTATCAGTCACAGATGTCCCCATAACAATGTATCAACCACAGATGTCCCCATAACAATGTATCATCCATAGATCCCCCCATAACAATGTAACAGTCACAGATGTCCCCATAACAATGTATCAGTCACAGATCCCCCCATAACAATGTATCAGTCACAGATCCCCCCCATAACAATGTATCAGTCACAGATCCCCCCATAACAATGTATCAGCCATAGATCCCCCCATAACAATGTATCAGTCACAGATCCCCCCCATAACAATGTATCAGTCACAGATCCCCATATAGCACTGTATCTGACACCTTTTTACTGATGTCCCTGTATCAGATACATTGTTAGTGAAACATCTGTGACTGTGACTGTTAGGCTGGGTTCACATTAACGTTAGGGATTCCGTTATAGCTTTCCGTTATAACATGGTTATAACGGAAAATAACGGAAAGCCCAGACAGAATGCAAAACGGAATCAGATCAGATACATTGTTAGTGATCGGATACAGGAGCTTCAGTAACAATGTAAGGCTGGGTTCACACTAGCGTTATGGTTTCCGTTATGGCTGTCCGTTATAACATGGTTATAACGGAATCCATAAGGCGGAAGGACGGATCCGTTCTTTTGCCCATAGACTCCTATTATGACGGAATGCAAAACAGAAGCCTTTAAAAGGCATTCCGTTTGCTTTCCGTCATAATACAAGTCTATGGGAAAGCATAACGGGTCCGTCTGGGTCCCGTTATGCTTTCCCATAGACTTGTAGGATTGAAAGCAAATGGAATGCTTTCCGTCCTTCTGTCTTATGGATTCCTTTATAACCACGTAAACCATAACGCTAGTGTGAACCCAGCCTTACATTGTTACTGAAGCTCCTGTATCCGATCACTAACAATGTATCTGATGCAAGAGCTTCAGTATTCAATGTATTAGTCACAGACCCTCCTATAACAATGTATTAGTCACAGACCCCCCTATAACAATGTATTAGTCACAGACCCCCCTATAACAATGTATTAGTCACAGACCCCCCCTATAACAATGTATTAGTCACGGTCACGGACCCCCCTATAACAATGTATTATTCACAGACCCCCCCATAACAATGTATTATTTACAGACCCCCCTATAACAATGTATTAGTCACAGACCCCCCTATAATAATGTATTAGTCACAGACCCCCCTATAATAATGTATTAGTCACAGACCCCCCTATAATAATGTATTAGTCACAGACCCCCCTATAATAATGTATCAGTCACAGATCCCCCCATAATAATGTATCAGTCACAGATCCCCCCCCCCATAACAATGTATTAGTCACAGGCCCCCCTATGATAATGTATTAGTCACAGATCCCCCCTATAACAATATATCAGTCACAGATCCCCCCCATAACAATGTAACATAGTATATAAGGCTGAAAAAAGCCCTCCGTCCATCCAGTTTGGCCTGTTTCCTGCAAGTTGATCCAGAAGAAGGAAAAAAAAAACTGTGAGGTAGAAGCCAATTTTACTTACTTACGGGAAAAAAATTCCTTCCCGACTCCATTCAGGCATCAGAATAACTCCCTGGATCAGCGACCCCTCTCTAGTAGCTGTAGCCTGTAATATTATTACACTCCAGAAATACACCCAGGCCCCTCCTGAACTCCTTTATTGTACTCACCATCACCACATCCTCAGGCAGAGAGTTCCATAGTCTCACTGCTCTTACAGTATAGAGTCCATAGTCTCACTGCTCTTACAGTGAAGAATCCTTTTCTATGTTTGTGTACAAACCTTCTTTCCTCCGGACACAGAGGATGTCCCCTCGTCACAGTGACAGTCCTGGGGATAAATAGATGATGGGAGAGATCTCTGTACTGACCCCTGATATATTTATACATAGTTATTAGATCTCCCCTCAGTCGTATTTTTTCTAAAGTGAATAACCCTAATTTTGATCATCTTTCAGGGTACTGTAGTCCCCCCATCCCAGTTATTACTTTAGTTGCCCTCCTCTGAACCCTCTCCAGCTCTGCCATGTCTGCCTTGTTCACAGGAGCCCAGAACTGTACACAGTCCTCCATGTGTGGTCTGACTAGAGATTTGTAAAGTGGTAGGACTATGTTCTCATCACGGGCGTCTATGCCCCTTTTGATGCAACCAATTATTTTATTAGCCTTGGCAGTAGCTGCCTGACACTGGTTTCTACAGCTTAGTTTGCGGTTCACTAAAATTCCTAGGTCCTTTTCCATGTCAGTGTTACCAAGTGTTTTACCATTTAGTATGTACGGGTGACTTGCATGATTCCTTCCCATGTGCATAACCTTACATTTGTCAGTGTTAAACCTCATCTGCCACTTCTGTGCCCAAGCCTCCAATCTATCCAGATCTATCTGTAGCCGTATACTGTCCTCTGTAGCATATATATACAGTATACTGTCCTCTGTAGTGTATATATATATATATATATATATATATATAGTATACTGTCCTCTGTAGTATATATATATAGTATACTGTCCTCTGTAGTATATATATACAGTATACTGTCCTCTGTAGTATATATGCAGTATACTGTCCTCTGTAGTATATATACATACAGTATACTGTCCTCTGTAGTATATATATACAGTATACTGTCCTCTGTAGTCTATATACAGTGTACTGTCCTCTGTAGTATATATACAGTATACTGTCCTCTGTAGTATATATACAGTATACTGTCCTCTGTAGTATATATCTACAGTATACTGTCCTCTGTAGTATATATCTACAGTATACTGTCCTCTGTAGTATATATGCAGTATACTGTCCTCTGTAGTGTATATATACAGTATACTGTCCTCTGTAGTCTATATACAGTGTACTGTCCTCTGTAGTATATATATACAGTATACTGTCCTCTGTAGTCTATATACAGTGTACTGTCCTCTGTAGTATATATACAGTATACTGTCCTCTGTAGTATATATACAGTATACTGTCCTCTGTAGTATATATCTACAGTATACTGTCCTCTGTAGTATATATCTACAGTATACTGTCCTCTGTAGTATATATCTACAGTATACTGTCCTCTGTAGTATATATGCAGTATACTGTCCTCTGTAGTGTATATATACAGTATACTGTCCTCTGTAGTATATATCTATAGTATACTGTCCTCTGTAGTATATATACAGTATACTGTCCTCTGTAGTATATATACAGTATACTGTCCTCTGTACTATATATATACAGTATACTGTCCTCTGTAGTATATATCTACAGTATACTGTCCTCTGTAGTATATATGCAGTATACTGTCCTCTGTAGTATATATACAGTGTACTGTGCTCTGTAGTATATATATACAGTATACTGTCCTCTGTAGTATATATATACACAGTATACTGTCCTCTTCTGAGTTAATTACTTTACACAGTTTAGTGTCATCTGCAAAAATGGATATTTTACTGTGCAGGCCTTCTACAAGATCATTAATAAATATATTGAAGAGAATAGGGCCCAGTACTGACCCCTGAGGTACCCCACTAGTGACAGTGACCCCTCCAGTACTGACCCCTGAGGTACCCCACTAGTGACAGTGACCCCTCCAGTACTGACCCCTGAGGTACTCCACTAGTGGCAGTGACCCCTCCAGTACTGATCCCTGAGGTACTCCACTAGTGACAGTGACCCCTCCAGTACTGATCCCTGAGGTACCCCACTATTGACAGTGACCCCTCCAGTACTGACCCCTGAGGTACCCCACTAGTGACAGTGACCCCTCCAGTACTGACCCCTGAGGTACCCCACTAGTGACAGTGACCCCTCCAGTACTGATCCCTGAGGTACCCCACTAGTGACAGTGACCCCTCCAGTACTGACCCCTGAGGTACCCCACTAGTGACAGTGACCCCTCCAGTACTGATCCCTGAGGTACCCCACTAGTGACAGTAACCCCTCCAGTACTGACCCCTGAGGTACCCCACTAGTGACAGTTACCCCTCCAGTACTGACCCCTGAGGTACCCCACTAGTGACAGTGACCCCTCCAGTACTGACCCCTGAGGTACCCCACTAGTGACAGTTACCCCTCCAGTACTGACCCCTGAGGTACCCCACTAGTGACAGTGACCCCTACAGTACTGACCCCTGAGGTACCCCACTAGTGACAGTGACCCCTCCAGTACTGACCCCTGAGGTACCCCACTAGTGACAGTGCCCAATCTGAGTATCTACCATTAATAACCACCCTCTGTTTTCTGTCACTCAGCCAGTTACTTACCCACTTACAGACATTTTCTCCCAGTCCGAGCATCCTCATTTTATATACTAACCCTTTGTGAGGTACAGTGTCAAATGCTTTGGAGAAGTCCAGATATACGACATCCATTGATTCGCCGCTGTCAAGTCTAGAACTTACCTCCTCATAGAAACTGATTAAATTAGTTTGGCATGACCGATCCCTCATGAAGCCATTAGCAAAACTTTAAACATTTTCCCCACAACAGATGTTTAACTTACTGGCCTATAATTTCCAGGCTGTTTTTGGACCCTTTTTGAATACTCGCACCACATTTGCTATGCGCCAATCCTGTGGAACATTCCCTGTCAGTATAGAGTCTGTAAATATCAGAAATAAGGGTCTGGGTATGACATTACTTAATTCTCACAGATCCCCCTATAACAATGTATCAGTCACAGATCCCCCTATAACAATGTATCAGTCACAGATCCCCCTATAACAATGTATCAGTCACAGATCCCCAATATAACAATGTATTAGTCACAGTGACTGCAGCTCTATGGAACGAACATGGTCTCCATGAGTGGGCTTGGAAGATCTACAGTTTATGAATAGAATAACAGAACTGCAGTGACGACTGACACAGTCAGTTCAGTAAAAGAATAGGATCACCATTATCAGCGTCAGACTTGCCTGTGTCACACTTTTTTGGCGGTTGTTAGTGGTCACTGTCACGATCGTAGTCGTCCTCACAGGTGATCATCCGTTTCCGTGTATTAATGGCTGTCTTCTCCTCCAGGTGTGTGTGGCTGCTGTGGAGCGCTGCGTCCTCGCTACAAAAGACTCGTGGACAATATCTTCCCGGAGGATTCAGAGGTGAGCATTTCTAATTTTCTTTTGTTTGCCAAGAAACAGCACCCCCTCCTGTCTGTAGGATGAGTCAGGTATTGCAGGTGAACTCGCTTACATGGGGATACATTGTAATACTAATCACAGCCTGAAGACCAAAGGGGCGCTATTTACTGAATTAACAAAAAAAGCCCTTTTTTTTTTTTATTTCTTGAGTTATTTGGTGAAATATCCAGTCAGTCCCACCCACAGTCAGCTGCTGAGCAGTGTACACAGTGGGGGCTGTGTAGAATTTCATTTTCTGGAGGTGCAGGATGGGGCCCCCTCATTTTTGCACAGGTCACCTGTGAGAGGAGCTGGAGACGCAGGTTTTACTGGTGACATCGGATGGTCGGTGGAGAAATCCTTCACATCATTAGGCCCCATTCACATGACCGTATTTTTGGTCTGCATCCGATCCGCTTTTTTTTTGGGACAGGTGTACTTATACAGGTTATACTCACCCCGCTCCCGCGTTGCTCCTGAAGCCTGCAGAGCCGCCACTGCATCTCTCCGTTGCACGGATCAAAACATCCGGAGACAGAGTGGGTGGGGGGGTATTGGGGGTTGGTGGTCAGCCAATAGCAGAGCACAACAGGGACGAGCCTCCCTAGCATTGGGGGTGACACTAGGGAGGCCCATCGCTGGAGTGACCTGGGTGCCGGTGAGCCGGGTGAGTATAACCTGTATGAGGTGCCCAGGCATTATGGGGGTTGGATAACCCCTTTAAATAATATTACAGGATATTCTACTGTATAATACCGCAATATATTACCGTATAGTCTGCTACATTACATTTTGTATTACAGTGTAATCTACTTCGTTATATTATACCACATTATACTAGATTATATTATTCACATTACATTGCAGTATATTATTCCTCATTGCACTACATTATATCACAGTTTAGTCTACTGCATTATTTGATGTTGAATTATGTTGCAGTGTATTATCCTGATCACAGCACAGGTATTGTTCAGGTGGCGAGATGTGCACAGAGCCCTTTTATATTATACCTTATTATATTTTTTTAATTAACCTACATGATACTTTAGTTTATACTTTATTATCCTACATTCTATTATATAAACGTGATATAACTTTCATGAATCAGTGCACACGGAAATTAGCTTTTTGGGTTGTTTTCTAGTAATTTGTCCCCGTAATTTGACTGTATTACATTATGCTGTATTACACTATATAATACTATCTTATACTACTATTACCATACTGCTTATATCTAATATATTATTAATACATAGCATATTATTATTATATTCTTTACATTGGGTCCTGTTTAGGTTTTCCTATAATGTTTATTAATATTACGTACATTTTAGTTACCTTTTTGGGACCAGTTGTGAGATTTTCTGATCCTTTATCACATCCACAGCAGCATTTAAAATTCTGCTGGTTGTCCTTGGAAACAGACATCAGTTTAGCACCACCCCGCTGTCATGTGGCCCAAGGCTACGTTCACACAACGACATTTGTCGCGCGACAAATAAAGCACAACTTCACTGCAACATTTGTTGCGCGACATTTTGTCGCACTATTGTCGCGCGACAATTTTTATAATGGAAGTCTATTGTGTCGCATTGCGACATGCGACATGCTGCGACGCGACAGTCGCAGAAAAACCCACCTTGAATGGATTTTTTGCTACTGTCGCGTCGCAGTCGCAGCATGTTGCATGTCGCAATGCGACACCATAGACTCCCATTATAAAAATTGTCGCGCGACAATAGTGCGACAAAATGGCGCGCGACAAATGTCGTCGTGTGAACGTAGCCTAAGAGTGGAGCACTAGCTATACAATTGTAATCTGATCCCCCATAATCCTCTGCCCTCTGGGATTAGGACACTAACAGGACTGTGGAATTAGCTTTAGTCTTAAATGGAGAATAAGATATCTGCCCCTCTAAACCAGTACACAATAGAGGATTTAGCTTTGTCTTAGCTGCTACCAGGGTTGTAACAAGTAACCCCCTTCATGCCCCATAGCAAAACTCGGAATAGGCCGCTTCAGCCCCATCAGGTCATGATAGTCTTTTGTTTTCTGTTATATGGTATTAGTCTGTGATGTATCATGTTGTGGTCATCTGCCCTCTACAGGATGGTCTGGTCAAAGCGAACATGGAGAAGTTGACCTTCTACGCACTTTCAGCCCCAGAAAAACTGGATCGCATTGGTGCCTACCTCTCTGAGCGGCTCAGCAGGGATGTGTCCAGGCACCGCTATGGGTACGATCTCCACCCCTGACTTTGTGCACTGTAAATTCAGGACCACATTATGATTCTGGCTCACGATTCCAGCTGCATGCGGGCAATATGACCCAAGGGTGTATGTACCATAGAGAAAGCCCACATAGATGTTTTGTGGCCCCTGGCGAGAGGGGTCCCAGCCCTATCTTGACTTGCACTTTAGCAGCAGTGAATGTTACGCATGACTTGGAGGCATATGTAGCTGGCCAGCTAAGACCTGTCCTAGGTTGCTAATATGACTGACATGTTTATATAGCTAGACTTGCCAATAAATTTTATACAGTTCCTATGTTTATATATTAGAGACAGAAAGAGAGTTATTTACAGTGGCTTCATGTTTCTGGTTGTCATATAACAGTTATATATTGTGTTCACAGAAGCAGAAAAGATAATATGCCTTTAAGATTCAGTAAATGAATGTAAGGTAAGCTCAATGACACAGCAGAATTAACAACAGAAAGTATAGAGTTAAACTGTTGTTACTGCCAGGAGTCTTAACCAATCACAGCCAGCCTCACACTTAGTATGTGTGGGAAATCCCCTAGCAGAATCGTCTGGAGTCAGTATAGACCAGAGAAGAGGAGCTGGACAGACACATCCAGTCAGAGCTAGAAGGTGGTTATCAGATACTAGATATGATATAAAATGTCCTTAGTGCCACAACCGATGGTTTAGAAATCCAGATTATCCATAATTCATCAAAAATAGTCCAGAGAATTCAAGGCAGAAGGAAGTAAGGCTTATGAAATCCCATTGGGCAACCCAGCTCAACTTGTAAGCTGTATTACCAGGGACGGACTGAGAACTTAAAGTGGCACTGGCAACAAAAAAAACTGAAAGTGTCCCCGTGTTGTAGGCAGGACCAAATTGACGGTGGTACAACACAAATAGATTGGTGCAGTATTAGTAGGTGGGGCTAGGAATACCCTAGTGCAGCACAAAATACCGCCCAAGCAGAACCAAATACCACAATGCAGCACAAAATCCTGTCGCTCTCGCCACAGTATTCAACTGTATTACCGTCATGAGGATGGCGATGCAGTTGAATTCAGAAGGGCACCTGCGGCAGGTGATCAGGTAGCATTAATTCATGCTGAGAGCATCAGATCACTATGTACACGGCCGTAAGGAGGCTTTGGGCGGCCTGCTGAGCATCGGCCCACCAGGAAATTTAACTGTAGGTTCTATGTCCACTCATTTAGTTCGACTCGTGTGTGTGTGTGTGTGTGTGAGTGTGTTCTTTGTTGAGGGGGCAATCCCAACGATTTGACGGTGCTCAGAGGACCCCTTTGTATTTAAGTTGTATTCATCTTCATGATCATCTTGTGTCAGGTGTTTGCTGGTAGCTCAGGACCTGCTGAAAGGGAAGCAGTAACACTAACGGTGAGCCACAGGGTACACTGCTCTCTGTGAGAGGCAATAACGCTAACGGTGAGCCACAGGGTACACTGCTGTCTATGAGAGGCAGTAACACTAACGGTGAGCCACAGGGTACACTGCTGTCTATGAGAGGCAATAACACTAACGGTGAGCCACAGGGTACACTGCTGTCTATGAGAGGTAATAACACTAATGGTGAGCCACAGGGTACACTGCTGTCTATGAGAGGCAATAACACTAACGGTGAGCCACAGGCTGCACTGCTATGACAGGCAGAAACACTAGAAGCAAGGCACAGGCTGCACTACTATGACAGGCAGAAACACTAGAAGCAAGGCACTGGCTAGTGATGAGCCACAGACTACACTGTTGTCTGTGACAGGCAAACACACTAATGGTAAGTCACAGGCTTCACTGCTGTCTATGAGAGACAGAAATAGTAGTGATGAGCCACAGGCTACACTGCAATCTATGAGAGGCAGAAACACTACTTATGAGCCACAGACTGCACTGCTGTCTGTGAGAGGCAGAAACACTACTTATGAGCCACAGACTGCACTGCTGTCTGTGAGAGGCAGAAACACTAGTGATAAGCCACAGACTGCCCGGCTATCTATGAGAGGTAGAAACACTAGTGATAGGCCAATACATTTTTGTCTACGAGAGGCAGAAACATTAGTGATGAGGCAGAAAAGTTATTGGCTAGCTGCAAGCGGCACTGCTCTCACAAAGAATTATCTGGTGTCCTTGCAGACATCACATAATTTATAGTGATTAGTAAATGCACAGATAAAAATGGTGCAATTAACTTTTTTCATGCGTTTAACCAATAATAAAAGTGATTATACATTGAAATGCTTGATTTTGTGTATGTAAAAATGGTGCCTAAAAGAACTACAGCTCGTCTTGCAAATAATAAGAGCAGTCACAGAAGTGCTGATGTAGAATGGTCAAATTACAATCGTGGTAGCGTACAGCTGCTTTCTCTCCTTCTTAGGGTCTGTTCACATGTGGCATTTTTTCCCTGTCCATTAGTAGAAATGATGGAAAAATCTATGTACTCTAAGAGGCAAAAAATGCTGAAAAAAATGTGGCAAAAATCCGATCCAATGGGAAATACCGACGTATGGGTGGGGTTTAAATAAACCACACCCACTTTTGGTCCGAGTGAGTCTCTACAAATTCGAGACTATTGATGACTATGGCACAGTGACTCTATCCTCCAGGGACCCACATAACCCTGGAGCCACTCTTGCTTTCTGTGTATCTTACAATGGTTAGACCCCATCATCCGGTGGATATTCCAAAAGGACTGATTTATGAAGATGTCTAAGGCTACAGTGCCTTGAAAAAGTATTCATACCCCTTGAACTTTCCACAATTTTTCACGGTACACCCACAAACTAAAATGTATTTTATTGGGATTTCATGTGATAGACCAACACAAAGTATCAAGTAATTTTGAAGTGAACAGAAAATGATACGTGGTTTTCAAAATATTTCATAAATACAAATCATGATGCTGCCACCACCATGGGTCACAGTTGGGATGGGGTGTTCAGGGTGATGTGCAGGGTAGGTTTTCGCCACACGTGTGTTTTGCATTTAGGCCAAAAAGTTCATCTTTGGTCTCATCTGACCAGAGCACCTTCTTCCACATATTTGCTGTGTCCCCTACGTGGCTTGTGGCTAACTGCAAACGGGACTTCTTATGGCTTGCTTTCAAAAATGTCTGTCTTCTTGCCACTTTTCCATAAAGGTCAGATTTGTGGAGGACACAACTAATAGTTGTCCTGTGGACAGATTCTCCCACCTGAGCTGTGGTCCTCTGCAGCTCCTCCAGAATGGCCATGGGCCTCTTGGCTGCTTCTCTAATTAGTGCTCTCCTTGCCTGGGCTGCCAGTTTAGGTTGGCAGCCATGTCCTGGTAGGTTCGTAATTGTGCCATACTCCTTTCATTTTTATATGATGTATTGAGCAGTGCTCCGTGAGATGTTCGGAGCTTGGGATCTTTCTTTATAACCTAACCCTGCTTTACACTACTCTACAACTTTATCCCTGACCTGTCTGGTGTGTTCCTTGGTTTTCATGATGCTGTTTGATCACTAATGTTCTCTAACGGGGGCTGAATACAAATGCATGATATAAAAAAAGAAAAAAAAAAGAGAATAGATCGCACATCCCCAAGCTTAGCTTTGATCTTTAACTGCTTCTCAGCAAAATTAACATGGCTTCTCAGCCCAATATTTAGTGTACGAACCCCCTATACTGTATACTATATAAGAGGCATTAGTGTATATTTTGATCAAAAGGCATAGGCCCACTCACCACGCCAAGGTTGCCTCTTGGAGTGGGACCTACTCTAAATTTCGCGCAGCACAGCGCAGCGACCTCCAGACCAGGCGCGGCACTGCGCACCGACCTACAGCACCGCATCAGCAGGCGGCGGGACCCAGCAGCCAAACAGCACCACTGCCGCCTGGCAATGCCACCCTGGCACTGGGCCCCACCTACCCACCAGCACAGCATCACATTAACAATGGCCGCCGTGCAGCACCGCACCATGCAATAAAATGCACACCACACTTTTCTGATTTTTATTTATTAAAAATTTTTAAGACCGTGTATCATTTTCTTTTCACTTCACACATACTGTACTTACTGCTACTGTGTTGGTCGATCACATAAAATCCTAATAAAATACATTTAAGTTTGTGGGTGTAATGTGAAAAAATTTGGAACAATTCAAGGGGTATAAATACTTCTTCACAGAGTGGCATCTGCAGTCCATCCTCGGTAACAGTCCAGAATTTGCTGGGACTATTCTAAATGTTCAGAGACAGTCCCTGCAAATGCCGCTCCAATATGGGTGGAGTTTATGTAAATCCCTCCCTGATACGTGCATTCCAGGTTAAGTTTGGGGCATCAAAAAATGTGGTGATGCGAAAGCAGGATGCGCTCATACCCATATGCAGTTGTGCATTTCTATAGGGGAGCACATCCTGCACTTGTAGTCCGTTGCTAATGGCAATCACCAGCAAAAAATGCATACAATGGATGATGCCAGCAACGGACTACAAGTACCACAATGGACATCCTACATAAGATGAAATTTATGTGGATGTGGCAAGAATTCAGAACAAACACAGAACCAGAGATAGGTGCACACTGCCGTCACACTAAACCCTCACACTGATGTTAAAAATTGAGAGTTAGTTCGACATATCCTACTAGGAGGACATGTCTTAAGCCTCGGGCACCAGCGTCAAGGTCTCTCAAGTAGCCCGAGGGCCCTAACACTCACCTACCTGCGCCATATGGGCGATATCAGGGGCCAGTGGGCAATTACAGGAGCATTAGGACGACTCACAAACATCTCCTCTGTTACCTCCAGCATGTAGCCATGCTTTAAGTTTGGGGCATGTCCACAAATTTTGGTAATTTAGGTAATTTTACAGCCGACCAATGGCTGTAAAAATTTAAAGGTAACCAATCACAGAGCATCTTTCATTTTAAAGAGCAGATTATGAAATGAGAACTGCGCTGTGATTGGTTGCTATGGACAGTGTGCTTTATAAATCTCCATGTCCATATGGACTACACCTCCCATCAGGATACCCCCTCCCGCCTTTCTGTACCCCTTATCTTATCCCAGCCCTTCCGGCGTGATAATCGCTGTGTTCACTGTGTTGATAATCATGGAGAAGGTCGCTGAGATTTGGGGGCGTGCCCTGTTTGCGCCCCCACCTCGATTCTGTGTCATGCCGCTCTTGTATCTCCAGATTTAATGCTTTCTGCTTAATAAATGGCCACACGTCCGCTGCGTTGTCCTAATGCCCTCAGATTGTGGATTAGTGCTGAGTCCTGCGTGCCCGGCACACATCTGTTCACCGCGCACATCCAGCGCCGTCCTCTGCTGCAGATGCTCTGTGCATTTTGGGGAAAAGCACCAGGCGGCATTCGAGGCGCCCTCTCCTCGCCCTGCGTTCGGACCTACGTGCAGCTCGTGAAGATGAGTTGCTGGTGCAGGTACCTGCTCATACTACACCCTCCCCGACTTGTCTTGTAGGTGGCTGGCAGATGTCCTGCACTGCAGAGCCTGCAGCCGCTGTGCGCCTCACTAACACCCGACTGGCAGTGCCCAGCCTGTGCCAGCTGTTTGGATGTGAATAGAATCTCATAGGTAAGATTTTGGGGGGAAGGCACTGAAAAAAGACGAGGTGCTGGAGTAGAAGGTATGATTCTAGAGGCTGGTTATTGATAGGGATGTAGCAGAGTTGAATTTTTTATTTAACTCTTCCCACCACTAGTTTAAGTTTAGCCATCAAGAGTAAGACACTATATTCTGTTATGAAGGGGTCTTTTATTGTGCATTGCTCGCAGTAAAGTTTGTGGAATAGTTGCAATCCTATGTAACACAGTAATTACTCTGAGTACAGATAATGTAGTAGATGTCACCTGCAGTCCTATGTAACACCACAGATAACACAGTGATAACTCTCTGAGGACAGGTAATGCAGTAGATGTCACCTGCAGTCCTATGTAACCACAGATAACACAGTGATAACTCTCTGAGTGCAGATAATGTAGTAGATGTCACCTGCAGTCCTATGTAACACCATAGATAACACAGTGATATCTCTCTGAGTACAGATAATGTAGTAGATGTCACCTGCAGTCCTATGTAACACCACAGATAACACAGTGATATCTCTCGGAGTACAGATAATGTGGTAGATGTCACCTGCAGTCCTATGTAACACCACAGATAACATAGTGATATCTCTGAGTACAGATAATGTAGTAGATGTCTCCTGCAGTCCTATGTAACACCACAGATAACACAGTGATAACTCTCTGAGTACAGATAATGTAGTAGATGTCTCCTGCAGTCCCATGTAACACCACAGATAACACAGTGATAACTCTCTGAGTACAGATAATGTAGTAGATGTCACCTGCAGTCCTATGTAACACCACAGATAACACAGTGATAACTCTCTGAGTACAGATAATGTAGTAGAGGTCACCTGCAGTCCTATGTAACACCACAGATAACACAGTGATATCTCTCTGAGTACATATAATGTGGTAGATGTCACCTGCAGTCCTATGTAACACCACAGATAACACAGTGATAGCTCTCTGAGTACAGCTAATGTAGTAGATGTCACCTGCAGTCCTATGTAACACCACAGATAACTCTCTGAGTACATATAATGTGGTAGATGTCACCTGCAGTCCTATCTAACACCACAGATAACACAGTGATAGCTCTCTGAGTACAGATAATGTAGTAGATGTCACCTGCAGTCCTATGTAACACCACAGATAACTCTCTGAGTACATATAATGTGGTAGATGTCACCTGCAGTCCTATCTAACACCACATATAACACAGTGATAACTCTCTGAGTACAGATAATGTAGTAGATGTCTCCTGCAGTCCTATGTAACACCACAGATAACACAGTGATATCTCTCTGAGTACAGATAATGTAGTAGATGTCACCTGCAGTCCTATGTAACATCACAGATAACTCTCTGAGTAAATATAATGTGGTAGATGTCACCTGCAGTCCTATGTAACACCACAGATAACCGCCCTTCATCTAGTGATGTTCCTGGGGCTTAGTATAAGAGAGCAGTGCAGCGGTGACATGACTGTTGTCCGTCCTGCCTCTCTAGCCTCAGCAGTAGTGATCTTATGTGTCACTCGTGGTTTCTGGAGATAAAATAGGTGATAATGTATCTTCTCCAGAGCAGAGTTTATAATTCTGGAAAGGATAAGACAATGTTACATCTATGTCTGTCTTTATCAAAAAGTCCACAGCTCTCACCTGCATGTATTCCATCCGGGGCACGGACGCAATCCCAGGGCCCACAGGAACAAATAGAAAAAACGAAGACGTCCAGCTCCAAGATGTTTAAAAGGTGTTATTCCCAATATTTTATTCTTCAATAAAAAGTGCAAATACAGTGCAGATAGGAATATTATCTCAGATCAACGCGTTTCAGACTATATCAATCACAGTCCTTCCTCATGAATGGAAGGACTGTGATTGATATAGTCTGAAACGCGTTGATCTGAGATAATATTCCTATCTGCACTGTATTTGCACTTTTTATTGAAGAATAAAATATTGGGAATAACACCTTTTAAACATCTTGGAGCTGGACGTCTTCGTTTTTTCTATCTATGTCTGTCTGACCCATAGGCAGTATTGTCCAGCATTGATCAGTGGTACACAGGCGCCGCTCTTCTCCACCTTTGACAGAGGAGGTCAGGAGAATGGGGCAGGTGATTCTGGCAGACAGTGGGGGGACTAGTGAACATTGTGGGTGACACATAGGTGGCATCTAGTGGGGCACCAGGGAACACACTATGGCTGGCATTGATTGGGGGGTCACACTGTACCTGGCACCATAAGTCTCGTTTTTCTACATATTTGCCGTGTGCAGTGACAAAGCTCCCAGTGTTCACAATGAGTGTCCGAAAGCGTAGTCTGCTGCATGGTAAACAACATATACAGCGTGATAACAATAAAGCAACATAGTAACAGACGTCACACAGTGTCCATCCAGCTCAGATCCAGAAGAGGAATAAACCCCTGTGAGGCAGAAGCCAATTTTCCTCACTTAAGGGGAAAAAATTCCTTCCCGACTCCAATCAGGCATCAGAATAACTCTCTGGATCAACGACCCCTCTCTAGTAGCTATAGCCTGTAATATTATTACACTCCAGAAATACATCCAGGCCCCTCTTGAATTCCTTTATTGTACTCACCATCACCTCCTCAGGCAGAGAGTTCCATAGTCTCACTGCTCTTACCGTGAAGAATCCTTTTCTATGTTTGTGCAGAAACCTTCTTTCCTCCAGACGCAGAGGATGTCCCCTCATCACAGTCCTGGGGATAAATAGATGATGGGACAGATCTCTGTACTGACCCCTGATATATTTATACATAGTTATTAGATCTCCCCTCAGTCATCTTTTTTCTAAAGTGAATAACCCTAATTTTGATAACCTTTCAGGGTCCTGTAGATCCCTCATTCCAGTTATTACTTTAGTTGCCCTCCTCTGAACCCTCTCCAGCTCTGCTATGTCTGCCTTGTTCACAGGAACCCAGAACTGTACACAGTCCTCCGTGTGTGGTCTGACTAGTGATGTGTAAAGTGGTAGGACTATGTTCTCATCACGGGCATCTATGCCCCTTTTAATACAACCCATTATCTTATTGGCCTTGGTGGCAGCGGCCTGACACTGCTTTTTGCAGCTTAGTTTGCTGTTTATTAAAATTCCTAGGTCCTTTTCCATGTCAGTGCTACCGAGTGTTTTACCATTTTAGTATGTACGGGTGACTTGCATTATTCCTTCCCATGTGCAGAACCTTACATTTGTCAGTGTTAAACCTCATCTGCCACTTCTGTGCCCAAGCCTCCAATCTATCCAGATCCATCTGTAGCCATATACTGTCCTCTGTAGCATATATATACAGTATACTGTCCTCTGTAGTGTATATATATATATACAGTATACTGTCCTCTGTAGTATATATATACAGTGTACTGTCCTCTGTAGTGTATACACAGTATACTGTCCTCTGTAGTGTATATATATACAGTGTACTGTCCTCTGTAGTATATATATACAGTATACTGTCCTCTGTAGAATATATATATACAGTATACTGTCCTCTGTAGTATATATATACAGTATACTGTCCTCTGTAGTGTATACACAGTATACTGTCTTCTGTAGTATATATATACAGTGTACTGTCCTCTGTAGTGTATACACAGTATACTGTCCTCTGTAGTATATATATACAGTGTACTGTCCTCTGTAGTATATATATACAGTATACTGTCCTCTGTAGGATATATATATACAGTATACTGTCCTCTGTAGTATATATATACAGTATACTGTCCTCTGTAGTATATATATACAGTATACTGTCCTCTGTAGTGTATATACAGTATTCTGTCCTCTGTAGTATATATATACAGTATACTGTCCTCTGTAGTGTATACACAGTATACTGTCCTCTGTAGTATATATATACAGTGTATTGTCCTCTGTAGTATATATATATACAGTATACTGTCCTCTGTAGGATATATATATATACAGTATACTGTCCTCTGTAGTATATATACAGTATACTGTCCTCTGTAGCATATATATACAGTATACTGTCCTCTGTAGTGTGTGTATATATATACAGTATACTGTCCTCTGTAGTGTATATATACAGTATACTGTCCTCTAGTATATATATATACAGTGTACTGTCCTCTGTAGTGTATACACAGTATACTGTCCTCTGTAGTATATATATACAGTGTACTGTCCTCTGTAGTATATATATACAGTATACTGTCCTCTGTAGGATATATATATACAGTATACTGTCCTCTGTAGTATATATATACAGTATACTGTCCTCTGTAGTATATATATACAGTATACTGTCCTCTGTAGTGTATATACAGTATTCTGTCCTCTGTAGTATATATATACAGTATACTGTCCTCTGTAGTGTATACACAGTATACTGTCCTCTGTAGTATATATACACAGTATACTGTTCTCTGTAGTATATATATACAGTGTATTGTCCTCTGTAGTATATATATATACAGTATACTGTCCTCTGTATGATATATATATACAGTATACTGTCCTCTGTAGTATATATACAGTATACTGTCCTCTGTAGCATATATATACAGTATACTGTCCTCTGTAGTGTGTATATATATACAGTATACTGTCCTCTGTAGTATATATATACAGTGTACTGTCCTTTGTAGTATATATATACAGTATACTGTCCTTTGTAGTATATATATACAGTATACTGTCCTCTAGTATATATACAGTATACTGTCCTCTGTAGTGTATACACAGTATACTGTCCTCTGTAGTATATATACAGTATACTGTCCTCTGTAGTATATATACAGTATACTGTCCTCTGTAGTATATATACAGTATACTGTCCTCTGTAGTATATATACAGTATACTATCCTCTGTAGTATATATATACAGTATACTGTCCTCTGTAGTATATATATACAGTATACTGTCCTCTGTAGTATATATACAGTATACTGTCCTCTGTAGTATATATACAGTATACTATCCTCTGTAGTATATATATAGAGTATACTGTCCTCTGTAGTATATATACAGTATACTGTCCTCTGTAGTATATATATACAGTATACTGTCCTCTGTAGTATATATACAGTATACTGTCCTCTGTAGTGTATATACAGTATACTGTCCTCTGTAGTATAAATATACAGCTTAGTTTGCTGTTCACTAAAATTCCTAGATCCTTTTCCATGTCAGTGTTACCCAGTGTTTTACCATTTAATATGTGCTGGTGACGTGTAGTATCCGCTAGTGACGTGTAGTATGCAATGGGGACATGTAGCATGTGTGGTATGTGCTGGTAATGTGTATTATGCCCTGGTGACATGTAGTATGCTTTGGTGACTTTTACAGTATGCGCTTATGATATGTAGTATGCATTCATTTAATCATTATAACATATGTAGCATGCGTGGTGACGTGCAGTATGTGCTGGTGACATGTAGTATGCACAGGTGACGTGTGTTTTCTGTCGCACTGCTCCCCCCCCCAGGCCGGTGCTGTATATATAACGTTCATAGATATTCAATAATTGTCTGCGGACAATGACGATGGCGGATTAACCCTTTCCCCAAAAATATACATTGAAGGTCCATGATTAGCCACTGACCAGAAGAGCAATGAAAGCCTTCACTTTCATTTCACTTGTCCTGATAGCACAGCTGAGGGTTTGTTACAATGCAGCCCTAGGAAATCCTCTGCGAACCAAACAACAAAATTAGCCTTTGTCCTTGAACCCAGTCCTTCACTGATACATTGTAACAGACTGCAGCTGTGTGATCCAGCCACCATGCCATCATCTTCTA
The DNA here is from genome assembly GCA_033119425.1 of Bufotes viridis. Classification (NCBI taxonomy): domain Eukaryota; kingdom Metazoa; phylum Chordata; class Amphibia; order Anura; family Bufonidae; genus Bufotes; species Bufotes viridis. The sequence continues at coordinate 32,864,290 of CM065592.1, forward strand.
TAGTATTGGTGCCATAGAAGTTCGCTGGGATGTCATCTTCCTCGTCTTCTCTCCTAGCTACGTCTGCATCGCCATGGAGGCCCTGGACCAGCTCCTCATGGCCTGCCATTGCCAAAGTATTAACCTGTTCGTGGAGAGTTTTCTGAAGATGGTGGCCAAACTGCTAGAGTCCGAGAAGCCAAACCTCCAGATCCTGGGGACGAATTCTGTGAGTATGCCGCCACATGGTGCGTGTAGCCAGGCGGCGGTGGAAGGGAGCCAGACCAGCGCAACATCAGAGAGGGGGTAAAGCCCCCAAATCATCAGGGAGTGGGTGAAGCCCCCAAATCATTAGAGAGTGGGTGAAGCCCCCAAATCATCAGAGAGCGGGTGAAGCCCCTAAATCATTAGAGAGAGGGTGAAGCCCCCAAATCATTAGAGAGAGGGTGAAGCCCCCAAATCATTAGAGAGGGTGAAGCCCCCAAATCATCAGAGAGAGGGTGAAGCCCCCAAATCATTAGAGAGAGGGTGAAGGTCCCAAACATCAGAGGGTTGTTAAATCCTAAACCCAAAACTGATGACACAAACTCACAGTATAGATACACAGCTCAGCAGACAGTATCTAACATGATAGGATTAGATACACAGCTCAGCAGACAGTATCATGCACAATAGTCTTAGATACACAGCTCAGCAGACAGTATCACACAGGATAGGATTAGATACACAGCTCAGCAGACAGTATCACACATGATAGGATTAGATACACAGCTCAGCAGACAGTATCACACAGGATAGGATAGATACACAGCTCAGCAGACAGTATCACACATGATAGGATTAGATACACAGCTCAGCAGAGAGTATCACACAGGATAGGATTAGATACACAGCTCAGCAGACAGTATCACACACGATAGTCTTAGATACACAGCTCAGCAGACAGTATCACACAGGATAAGATTAGATACACAGCTCAGCAAACAGTATCACACAGGATAGGATTAGATACACAGCTCAGCAGACAGTATCTAACATGATAGGATTAGATACACAGCTCAGCAGACAGTATCATGCACAATAGTCTTAGATACACAGCTCAGCAGACAGTATCACACAGGATAGGATTAGATACACAGCTCAGCAGAGAGTATCACACAGGATAGGATTAGATACACAGCTCAGCAGACAGTATCACACATGATAGGATTAGATACACAGCTCAGCAGACAGTATCACACAGGATAGGATTAGATACACAGCTCAGCAGACAGTATCACACAGGATAGGATTAGATACACAGCTCAGCAGACAGTATCATACAGGATAGGATTAGATACACAGCTCAGCAGACAGTATCACACAGGATAGGATTAGATACACAGCTCAGCAGACAGTATCACACACGATAGTCTTAGATACACAGCTCAGCAGACAGTATCACACAGGATAAGATTAGATACACAGCTCAGCAAACAGTATCACACAGGATAGGATTAGATACACAGCTAAGCAGACAGTATCACACATGATAGGATTAGATACACAGCTCATCAGACTATATCACACAGGATAGGATTAGACACACAGCTCAGCAGGCAGTATCACACATGATAGGATTAGATACACAGCTCAGCAGACATTATCACACAGGATAGGATTAGATACACGGCTCAGCAGACAGTATCACACAGGATATGATTAGATACATAGCTCAGCAGACAGTATCGAACATGCTAGGATTAGATACACAGCTCAGCAGGCGGTATCACACATGATAGGGTTAGATACACAGCTCAGCAGACAGTATCGCACATGCTAGGATTAGATACACAGCTCAGCAGGCAGTATCACACATGATAGGATTAGATACACAGCTCAGCAGACAGTATCACACAGGATAGGATGAGATACACAGCTCAGCAGGCGGTATCACACATGATAGGGTTAGATACACAGCTCAGCAGACAGTATCGCACATGCTAGGATTAGATACACAGCTCAGCAGGCAGTATCACACATGATAGGATTAGATACACAGCTCAGCAGACAGTATCACACAGGATAGGATGAGATACACAGCTCAGCAGACAGTGTCACTAAATCTATGCAGAAATTCCATTAAGAAATCTAGAGAATTCACAAACTCTGTGGTCCTGTTGTGTTATATATATCTATATTATATATCTGTATTATATATATCTGTATTATATATCTGTATTATATATCTGTATTATATATCTGTATTATATATCTGTATTATATATCTGTATTATATAAGATTACACTGATCCGTTCTCACCGTTTCATCCTGCAGTTTGTTAAGTTTGCCAACATAGAAGAGGACACCCCGTCCTACCACCGCAGCTACGACTTCTTTGTCTCCCGCTTCAGCGAGATGTGTCACTCCAGCTATGAGGATATGGAGATCAGGACAAAGTAAGTACAGCGATGTCGTGTGCTGTTTATTTTAGCAGAGGAGCGTGGCCCTTTGTACCTTATTTAGGCTACTGTTGTATTATGCTCCCCCAAAAAAATAAAAATAAAATAAAATAAAATAAAAAAAACACAAGGTCGGCTGTTGTATAGGCTCACATACATCTCCCGGGGTTGTCCAGATAAATGTGATGAGGTTTGGGGCCCCTGGTTGTGCTAGTGCTGCTGATTCCGGGCCCGATAGTCCTTCCTCTGGTTGCGTCTCAGCGGTCGCTCTGCTCTTCCGTGTGTCACCTGCCCGTGACCGCACATTTATTTGTTTTCTATTTACTTTATGCTCCTTGTTTTTTCTTTGTTCTTGTTTATATAAACGTTCCTTTAAAAATAAATAAATAAAAAGTACCAAGACATCTCACGTGTGATATTGGACTCATCTGTAAGAACCACGCCCCAATCCCAGGGGTTTGCTGCCTCAATCCTGGTGTCATTGTTGTTATTCTCCATTTCTCTGGTGGCTCAGGCCCTGATGTCTAGTGTTTTGGTGGCTCAGGCCCTGATGTCTTGTGTTTTGGTGGCTCAGGCCCTGGTGTCTAGTGTTTTGGTGGCTCAGACCCAGGTGTCTAGTGTTTTGGTGGCTCAGGCCCTGATGTCTAGTGTTTTGGTTGCTCAGGCCCATGTGTCTAGTGTTTTGGTGGCTCAGGCCCTGATGTCTAGTGTTTTGGTGGCTCAGGCCCTGGTGTCTAGTGTTTTGGTGGCTCAGGCCCTGATGTCTAGTGTTTTGGTGGCTCAGGCCCAGATGTCTAGTGTTTTGGTGGCTTAGGCCCAGGTGTCTAGTGTTTTAGTGGCTCAGGCCCTTGTGTCTAGTGTTTTGGTGGCTCAGGCCCAGGTGTCTAGTGTTTTGGTGGCTCAGGCCCAGGTGTCTAGTGTTTTGGTGGCTCAGGCCCTGGTGTCTGGTGGATTGATACCTCAGGCCCAGGTGTCTAGTGTTTTGGTAGCTTAGTTCCAGGTGTCTAGTGTTTTAATGGCTCAGGCCCTGATGTCTAGTGTTTTGGTGGCTCAGACCCTGGTGTCTAGTGTTTTGGTGGCTCAGGCCCTGGTGTCTGGTAGATTGATACCTCAGGCCCTGATGTCTAGTGTTTTGGTGGCTCAGGCCCTGGTGTCTAGTGTTTTGGTGGCTCAGGCCCAGGTGTCTAGTGTTTTGGTGGCTCAGGCCCAGGTGTCTAGTGTTTTGGTGGCTCAGGCCCTGATGTCTGGTAGATTGATACCTCAGGCCTTGGTGTCTAGTGTTTTAATGGCTCAGGCCCTGATGTCTAGTGTTTTGGTGGCTCAGGCCCAGGTGTCTAGTGTTTTGGTGGCTCAGGCCCAGGTGTCTGGTAGATTGATACCTCAGGCCTTGGTTTCTAGTGTTTTGGTGGCTCAGGCCCTGATGTCTAGTGTTTTGGTGGCTCAGACCCTGATGTCTAGTGTTTTGGTTGCTCAGGCCCAGGTGTCTAGTGTTTTGGTGGCTCAGGCCCTGATGTCTAGTGTTTTGGTGGCTCAGGCCCTGATGTCTGGTAGATTGATACCTCAGGCCTTGGTGTCTAGTGTTTTGGTGGCTCAGGCCCTGATGTCTAGTGTTTTGTTGGCTCAGGCCCAGGTGTCTAGTGTTTTGGTGGCTCAGGCCCTGATGTCTAGTGTTTTGGTTGCTCAGGCCCAGGTGTCTAGTGTTTTGGTGGCTCAGGCCCAGGTGTCTAGTGTTTTGGTGGCTTAGGCCCAGGTGTCTAGTGTTTTAGTGGCTCAGGCCCTGATGTCTAGTGTTTTGGTGGCTCAGGCCCTGGTGTCTAGTGTTTTGGTGGCTCAGGCCCTGGTGTCTGGTAGATTGATACCTCAGGCCTTGATGTCTAGTGTTTTGGTGGCTCATGCCCTGATGTCTAGTGTTTTGGTGGCTCAGGCCCAGGTGTCTAGTGTTTTGGTGGCTTAGGCCCAGGTGTCTAGTGTTTTGGTGGCTCATGCCCTGATGTCTAGTGTTTTGGTGGCTCAGGCCCAGGTGTCTAGTGTTTTGGTGGCTTAGGCCCAGGTGTCTAGTGTTTTAGTGGCTCAGGCCCTGATGTCTAGTGTTTTGGTGGCTCAGGCCCTGATGTCTAGTGTTTTGGTGGCTCAGGCCCTGATGTCTAGTGTTTTGGTGGCTCAGGCCCTGATGTCTAGTGTTTTGGTGGCTTAGGCCCAGGTGTCTAGTGTTTTAGTGGCTCAGGCCCTGATGTCTAGTGTTTTGGTGGCTCAGGCCCAGGTGTCTAGTGTTTTGGTGGCTCAGGCCCTGATGTCTAGTGTTTTGGTTGCTCAGGCCCAGGTGTCTAGTGTTTTGGTGGCTTAGGCCCAGGTGTCTAGTGTTTTGGTGGCTCAGGCCCAGGTGTCTAGTGTTTTGGTGGCTCAGGCCCTGGTGTCTGGTAGATTGATACCTCAGGCCCTGGTGTCTAGTGTTTTGGTGGCTCAGACCCTTGTGTCTAGTGTTTTGGTGGCTCAGGCCCTGGTGTCTGGTGTTTTGGTGGCTCAGGCCCTGGTGTCTGGTAGATTAATACCTCAGGCCCAGGTGTCTAGTGTTTTGATGGCTTAGGCCCAGGTGTCTAGTGTTTTGGTGGCTCAGGCCTTGGTGTCTAGTGTTTTGGTGGCTCAGGCCCTGATGTCTAGTGTTTTGGTGGCTCATACCTTGGTGTCTAGTGTTTTGGTGGCTCAGGCCCTGATGTCTAGTGTTTTGGTGGCTCAGGCCTTGGTGTCTAGTGTTTTGGTGGCTCAGGCCCTGATGTCTAGTGTTTTGTTGGCTCAGGCCCTGGTGTCTGGTGGATTGATACCTCAGGCCCTTCTGTTGTGTAGATTTTTCATATTTCCTGCCGTCCAGTGATTTTCATGCCTAAGCCCCTGGTGTTCACAGATGCTGAGTTGAATTCCCAGCTATCCAATAGTTAAAGGCCATGAACACCTTTGGGGATATTTTTTATTACTACTTTCTACTTATTTTGGTGTAAATATTTTCCAATTGATCTTTATTAAATATTTCCAACCATTGGTCTTCTACAGCCACAGATGGTTCCTTCTCCCTCTCTCTGAGTTCCAGTCTTCCCCTCACAGCAGCAGTAGTCTGACAATGTATTAGGGTACTTTCACACTTGCGTTATTCTTTTCCGGCATAGAGTTCCATCGTCGGGGCTCAATACTGGAAAAGAACTGATCGGTCACATCCCCATGCATTCTGAATGGAGAGAAATCCAGTCTTTTTGACATCTCCGTCCAAAATTCTGGAACACATGCCGGATCCGGCATTTTTTCCCATTGGAATGTATTAGTGCCGGATCTGGCATTCAAAATACCGCAATGCCGGATCCGTCCTTCCGCGCAGACCGGTAAAAATGTGAAAAAAATATATAACGGATCCGTCTCTCCGTAGTCGGATCCGTCTTCAAATGCTTTCAGTTTGCCTGCAGATTGACGGATCCGGCAGGAAGTTCCGGCGACAGAGCTGTCTGCCGGATCACTGTGCCGCAAGTGTGAAAGTAGCCTTACCTATCTATATAGGAGTTGTAACCTTCTGTGGGGACTGCTGCAGGACAAGATTCACTATCTCATTTCCCATGGTCTAGTGCTGCAAAAATACAAAGAAAAAACAGCCAAAAAAAAATAAAATGTTTTAGTAAGATTAAAAAATATGTCCAGTGATAGATAGCAGATACATATCTATCTATCTATCTATCTATCTATCTATCTATCTATCTATCTATCTATCCATCTATCCATCTATCTATCTATCACATATCTATCTATCTATCTATCTATCTATCTCATATCTATGTATCTATCACATATCTATCTATCTATCTATCTATCTATCTATCACATATCTATCTATCTATCCATCTATCCATCTATCTATCTCTCATTTCCTGTAGTCCATTTCCAGGTGGAGATGTTAGTATTCATCCCTCTTGTTTTCTCGTTACTTTCAGGATCCGGATGGCAGGAATTAAAGGTCTTCAGGGAGTTGTCAGGAAAACGGTGAACGATGAGCTTCAGGCCAATATCTGGGATCCTCAGCACATGGATAAGATTGTGCCGTCATTACTCTATAACCTCCAGAACATTGAAGAAACAGAAAGGTGATGCATTACACCTGCTGGCGAGGTAGACAGCCCCAGTTCTGCTCCACTTTAGGCCCTTTGGCTTTATCAGTACAGTCCTGCATTTGACATTATCGGAGATATGGTAAATCCTGCGAGGTTACAATCAGGGGCCTCTTCCTTTAATTGCCTTCTGCTTCTATCACAGTTATCTCTCGGAGGCTTTATGGAGCTCCTGCCTGGCACTGACCTCTAGGCTTACAGATCACAGCTCCTGCTATCCTAATGATACTGTAGCTGCTATTTTCAGCATAGTTTTAAAATCTTTTTGCTATACTTATTTTATGCTGCTCCCTGTCCTTTCTCCTTTCACATTCAGGATTTGGGGTCAGTAATGTTCCTTCAGCTTCTCTGGTAGCCTGTAATGCTCATTACGCTGATGTACAGTATTGCATGTCTGAAGATGTGTTTTTCTGTACAAACTGGTGTAGACATCAGGGTATGCTTTTTGCAGACACTGAAGCAGCAGACATCTATAGAGCATGTGCAAGCCTGCAGTTGCCACAATAAACCAAATTAGAGTATACTTTGTGCAGACCCTGAACCAGCGTGGTCCTAAACAGATGTAAAACACTTCACAACCGTTTCAAAGTAGGCTTAGTGCAGAACCTGAACCAGCAGACACCTGTACAGCATGTGAACACCTGCAATTTCAAATAAGGCTACATTACAGTATGCATTATGCAGTCATCGAACAAGCAGACATCTGTAGAGCATGTGGAATCCTGCAGTGTGCACAATATTGTAGTATGTTTTATACAGACACCGAACCAGCAGGAGACTAAAAAAAAAATGTGAAATTGTGTAGTTCTTGTGATGAACCAGGTCAGAGTAGACTTTGTGCAGACCCTGAACCAGCAGACATCTGTAATGTAATGATATCCTGCCATCCTAACAGTTAACCACATTACAGTATCCTTTGTGCAGACCCTGAACCAGCAGACATCTGTAATGCATGTGAAATCCTGCAGTCCTAACAGTGAAACACATTATAGTATGCTTTGTGCAGACCCTGAACCAGCAGACATCTGTAGAGCATGTGGAATCCTGCAGTGTGCACAATATTGTAGTATGTTTTATACAGACACCGAACCAGCAGGAGACTAAAAAAAAAAATGTGAAATTGTGTAGTTCTTGTGATGAACCAGGTCAGAGTAGACTTTGTGCAGACCCTGAACCAGCAGACATCTGTAATGTAATGATATCCTGCCATCCTAACAGTTAACCACATTACAGTATCCTTTGTGCAGACCCTGAACCAGCAGACATCTGTAATGCATGTGAAATCCTGCAGTCCTAACAGTGAAACACATTATAGTATGCTTTGTGCAGACCCTGAACCAGCAGACATCTGTAATGCATGTGAAATCCTGCAGTCCTAACAGTGAAACACATTATAGTATGCTTTGTGCAGACCCTGAACCAGCAGACATCTATAATGCATGTGAAATCCTGCAGTCCTAACAGTGAAACACATTATAGTATGCTTTGTGCAGACCCTGAACCAGCAGACATCTGTAGAGCATGTGGAATCCTGCAGTGTGCACAATATTGTAGTATGTTTTATACAGACACCGAACCAGCAGGAGACTAAAAAAAAAAATGTGAAATTGTGTAGTTCTTGTGATGAACCAGGTCAGAGTAGACTTTGTGCAGACCCTGAACCAGCAGACATCTGTAATGTAATGATATCCTGCCATCCTAACAGTTAAACACATTATAGTATGCTTTGTGCAGACACCGAACCAGCAGACATCTGTAATGCATGTGAAATCCTGCAGTCCTAACAGTGAAACACATTATAGTATGCTTTGTGCAGACACCGAACCAGCAGACATCTGTAATGCATGTGAAATCCTGCAGTCCTAACAGTGAAACACATTATAGTATGCTTTGTGCAGACCCTGAACCAGCAGACATCTGTAGACCATGTAACATCCAGTATGTGATGGAGCACGCTATTGTAGACAGAGGTAGACTATGGACCCAACGCAGTGCATGCGCTCTTAGAGTACCCTTTGTGCAGACACTGAACCAGCAGAGGTTTACAAAGACATATGCAGTTACCTCACCACAAAGCTTTAAAGGAAACCAGTAGAATTATTTACGTAGCTCTGGATGTGACAGGACAACTGAAGATCAGCTCAGTTATCATGTTAGAGCGACACTCGGACGTGATCTACGTCCGGAGACCATCAGTTACTAATGTTCTCTGCTGTCTTGTTTTGACCTGACCCTGGTCTCAGCTGCTCAGGTACTAACTAGTCCTTATCTTCTGCCTGCAGCTATTTCTCCTCACTCTTCGCTCTCATTCTTCTTGTCTTTTTTGCTTGTGCTTGTTCGGCCGGTCTTCTTCTGTACCTGTTTATTTCTTGCATCCGTAGCCCTGTCGGTTCTATGTATATGAACCTGTGTGCCTTACCCGTCTCATCCTTCACCATTGTCCTGGGTGAAGCTAAGACCTGGCAGCCACAGAGTACTGGAGGGATTATCCTGAAAGGAAAAGGGGCTGTCCAAGGTGGAAGAGCCTTGAGGTATGTCCTCAGGTCCTCAGGACGGTCTTGCTGTGTACGTCCCCACTGTGTAGACCATCATTGATTGTATTTCTTCTTGTTCCATTTGCTCTGCTCATTGGCTTTAGATTCTGATGTAGACCCATCCTTGGTCTTGTGTCTCTTAAGCTGGCCATACCCTTGAGGTAGAAGTCAACCATGATGGCCAACTTTTTGGTCAAACATATTATACCAAAGATTCTTGATTTATAAATGTTCCTTTCCAGTGGTAAACCAATACTTGAAGGTTCACCAGATAGAAGAAAATAAATCTATGACCCAAACTACTCCCTAAAATGATAGAAGGATCTTGCGTTCCTCAGTTCTCTAGCGTAGAGGTGCTCCACTTCACCACGCTTTCTTTGAGAAGATACAGGGATATTCTCTTGGTCATGGTGTTTGAACCAGTGCCACTTCCTACAGAGCTGGTGATCGTGTCATACTTCATGTCCCAAGAGGAAGGATAGCACAATAATCCAAGGTCTGCCCCACCATCATGCAATGAGGCCACATGAAGAAGAGGACACTCGTTTGTCTTCAAGAAAGGACAGTTTGAGCTGAGATGAAAAAACGAGAATGATTTTGGGGTAACCATCCACAAAAAAGATCAGTCCTATGACCAGTCGTCCGTACAACCTCTGCCTTCTACCTATGTGTATGGCCATCTTACAGTTGTCCACCTTCTGCTCTGTATGAATGTTTGGTGTCCCTCTCCCTTTCCTTACTTCTTGCCACCTTCTTTATTAAATCTCCTTTAATGTCCTACTGACATCATTTTGCATAAAATACCGTAAAGGTTTCCGTTTCCATGTTTTATTCCTTTTCCTTTGTACTTGTAGAGCCTTTTTCACTTGCAAAAGTCCTTGAGCCGTCCTCCTTGGTCAAGTTCTTGAAATTCTAGGCCGCCGTTCCTTGCTTGAGAGAAGACACGGTGACCGTATTGCTTAGAATTTCTATCAGCTTGACGGAAGAGGGCGAGGACATTGGAGATTTTACACCTTGTTCGGAATTTGCCTACCTGGGGTCTGCAGCTGCTGTGCACCCCAGGAGGTGGGAACCCCATTGCAGCTGTCCTCCTTTCCTGCATCAAAAGCATGGGAACAAAGTTGTCGACTATCATTTTGCTCCGTGTCTGAACCTAATTACTGGCGCTGTAGGTTACAGTAATGTCTCCTGGACCCTGCAGAGCCTGTAATTGGCTGCATGAAAAATTAAAGAGCAATTCCTGTTGAAATATCACGTGCATGATCTGCACCATGGGGGGGGGATACAATGGAAATAGTGTGAATACCCCTTGGATAACAGTGAGGGAAAGTAGGTTGTCAAAAAATGGCAAAAAGTTGTAAGGAATCAGGTCTTCACCGTCCTAGGGTTGTGAATTTTGGTCAACCCCAACAATCTGATTGCAGGGGGTTCCACGGCTAGGACCTCAGCTATTGGGAACCCTTACAATCAGCTGTTATCAATGGGGGATATGAAGAATTATAGTAAACACCTCATCCAAAGCAAGAACTACTCTTTGCATCCACCCTCTGCTCTAACTAATAGCGGGGCTTCCCATTTTGGGGACCCAAGTGTGTGATCTCCATATGCCCTAACACCGTATGGAGAAGAGTTATCCAAAGAGGACAGCCCCTTTAAATAAGTGGCCTTTGCACGGCTTCCTCCTTTGTGCTGCAGTCATACAGTTGCGGAATTGCCCTTTAAATCCATTTGCTGCGTTGTGCCAACCATCGAAAAAATTAATAAAATCAACTTGCAAGAAAAACAGAAAAACTCATGCTGGATTATTGTGAGCTTACAGTGACACCTAGTGGCCATTGCCTTTGTTCTGTAATTTCAGTCGGTCGCCATCACCACTGCAGAGCGCAGACAAGGAGAAAGAAAGCCCAGCAGAGCTGGCCGAGCGATGTCTGAGGGAACTACTAGGGAGGGCGGCCTATGGGAACATCAAGAACGCCATCAAGCCTGTACTCATGTGAGTATACTGCCGCTTGGTCAACATCTGGAAAGTCTTTTAAAACTTCTGTTTACCCCATGGGGCCATTTTGCCCCAAAATGGACAGATCTGACAGTTTTATTTTGTCTCTGTAAAAGGGAGCTTGGGTAACCCGTCGCTAGATAGTATCGTTTCCTTTTCACTATATATTTCAAGTCATTACAGCCGTTCTTTCCAGTTACAACAGCTTTCTTGTACAATTATTTATAACATCAGAGCTTATACTAATCTGATATAACGTAAGTGCCTCCCCATCCCCTATGGAACCTGTTTCCAAAAAAAAAAACAAGTGGGTCTGACTTTATTTGCATTTTTTTAGGCACCTTGATAACCATTCCCTCTGGGAGCCCAAGGTCTTCGCCATACAATGTTTTAAGATCATCATGTATTCAATACAGGTGAGAATCGGGCATACGGCATCAGTACCAGTGAAATACATGCAAGATTCTAAGGGTTAGGCCTCTTTCACACTGGCGTTTTTACTTTCCGTCCTAGAGTTCCGTCCTCGGGGCTCTAGGACGGAAAGATACTGATCAGGATTATCCCAATGCATCCTGAATGGAGAGAAATCCGTTCAGGATGCATCAGGATGTCTTCCGTTCAGTATGTGAGTGTTTTTTGGACGTTGACAAAACCGTAGCATGCTGCGGATTTGTCTCTGTCCAAAAATCCAGAAGACATGCCGTAACGCCGGATCCGGAATTAATGCCCATTGAAGTGCATTAATCCGGATCCGGCATTAAGCTAAACGTCGTTTCGGCGCATCGCCGGATCCGACGTTTAGCTTTTGTGAATGGTTACCATGGCAGCCAGCACGCTAAAGTCCCGGCTGCCATGGTAAAGTGTAGTGGGGAGGCAGGGGAGAAGTATACTTACTGTCCGTGCGGCTCCCGAGTCCCGGGGCGCTCCACAATGACGTCAGAGCGCCCCATGAGCATGGATCACATGATCGCATGGATCACGTGACCATGCGCGTGGGGCGCTCTGACGTCATTGTGGAGCACCCTGGGAGCCGCACGGACTGTAAGTATCTGCTCCCCAGGCTTCCCACTACTTACTATGGCAACCAGGACTTTAGTAGCGTCCTGGCTGCCATAGTAACACTGAAAGCATATTGAAGACTGATCAGTCTTCAAATGCTTTCAGTTGTCTTGCGTTATGACGGATCCGGTGGGCATTTCCACACAACGCAAGTGTGAAAGAGGCCTTAAATGTATGTTTTATAATTTTAAGGCTGTATTCAGTTGGTTTGGTTGCGGTTGTCGTTTTTACATTTGATTAGTTTTCACCTGTATATCGTTAGTAGCTAAATGGACATGTTTTTTTCATATATTTTTTTTTCTGCCCCATGTATAAGAATATAACTGCTATAATACTGTCCCTATGTACAAGAATATAACTACTATAATACTGCTCCTATGTACAAGAATATAACTACTATAATACTGCCTTCTATGTACAAGAATATAACTACTATAATACTACTCCTATGTACAAGAATATAACTACTATAATACTGCTCCTATGTACAAGAGTATAACTCCTATAATACTACCTCCTATGTACAAGAATATAACTCCTATAATACTACCTCCTATGTACAAGAATATAACTACTATAATACTGCTTCCTATGTACAGGAATATTTCATTTCCACAGTGCAGTTTGTACTCACTCATTATGTCTCCTGTAATATGGCACAGCCTCAGCATTCACACCTGGTGATACAGCAACTATTGAGCCACCTGGATGCTAACAGTAAAAGTGCCGCAACTGTCCGCGCTGGAATTGTTGAGGTCCTTTCTGAAGCCGCCGTCATTGCAGCCACTGGATCTGTGGGTGAGTATTCCAGTATTTCAGTATATGTACTCATTTAGCAGAGTTATACTTGTCATTTAGTCATTTCTTTTAGGCACGATGGCTACAGACTGAGCCTTAAACACAGTATAAAACGCTAAATGGCGGCTCAACTCTGCTTCAGTGACAGATTGGGCTCTGCTACATATTTGCCTTCCAGGTTTCCTTCTTTTCCAGTAATTGTAGGTGAATGTGTAATTGTGTTTGTTGTGTGCAGGGCCCACGGTGCTGGAAGTGTTTAACACGCTGCTTAGACAGCTGCGGCTGAGCATTGACTATGAGCTAACCGGCAGCTATGACTCAGCTGGCAACGTTGGGACCAAGATTATCAAGGAACATGAGGAGAGAATGTTCCAGGAGGCCGTCATCAAGACCATAGGTAACGTATCGGGTGGTCCTCCAACTATAGGACCTCTAGTCTACTGGCCCATCATGCGATCTCTAGTCTCCCTGTACATCATGTGACCGAGCTCTAGTCCACCTGTATATTATGTGACTGAGCTCTAGTCTACCTGTATATTATGTGACTGAGCTCTAGTCTACCTGTATATTATGTGACTGAGCTCTAGTCTACCTGTATATTATGTGACTGAGCTCTAGTCTACTTGTCCATCATGTGATTGACCTCTAGTCCTTCTGTACATCATGTGACCAGGCTCTAGTCTACCTGTCCATCATGTGATTGACCTCTAGTCTACCTGTCCATCATGTGATTGACCTCTAGTCTACTTGTCCATCATGTGATTGACCTCTAGTCCTTCTGTACATCATGTGACCAGGCTCTAGTCTACCTGTACATCATATGACTGAGCTCTAGTCTACCTGTCCATCATATGCCTGAGTTCTAGTCTACCTGTCCATCTTGTGATTGACCTCTAGTCTACCTGTACATCATATGACTGAGCTCTAGTCTACCTGTACATCATATGACTGAGCTCTAGTCTACCTGTACATCATATGACTGAGCTCTAGTCTACCTGTCCATCATATGACTGAGCTCTAGTCTACCTGTACATCTTGTGATTGACCTCTAGTCTACCTGTACATCATATGACTGAGCTCTAGTCTACCTGTCCATCATATGACTGAGCTCTAGTCTACCTGTACATCTTGTGATTGACCTCTAGTCTATCTGTACAATATGTGACTGACCTTTAGTCTACCTGTACTTCATGTATCTGAGCACTAGTCTACCTGTACAGTATGTGACTGATCTCTAGTCTACCTGTACAATATGTGACTGATCTCTAGTCTATCTGTCCATCATGGTACTGACCTCTAGTCTATCTGTCCATCATGTGACTGACCTCTGGTCTACCTGTACATCATGTGACTGAATTCTAGACTACCTGTTTATCATGTGACAAAACTGTAGTCTACCTGTACGTCATATAACTGACCTCTAGTCCACATGTACATGTGATTGATCTCTAGTCTACCTGTACATCTTGTGATTGACCACTAGTCTACCTGTACAATATGTGACTGACCTTTAGTCTACCTGTACATCATGTATCTGAGCTCTAGTCTACCTGTACATCATGTATCTGAGCTCTAGTCTACCTGTACAATATGTGACTGATCTCTAGTCTATCTGTCCATCATGTGACTGACCTCTAGTCTATCTGTCCATCATGTGATTGACCTCTAGTCTACCTGTCCATCATGTGATTGAGCTCTAGTCTACCTGTCCATCATGTGATTGACCTCTAGTCCTTCTGTACATCATGTGATCAGGCTCTAGTCTACCTGTACATCATATAACTGAGCTCTAGTCTACCTGTCCATCATATGACTGAGCTCTAGTCTACCTGTACATCTTGTGATTGACCTCTAGTCTACCTGTACATCTTGTGATTGACCTCTAGTCTACCTGTACAATATGTGACTGACCTTTAGTCTACCTGTACATCATGTATCTGAGCTCTAGTCTACCTGTACATCATGTATCTGAGCTCTAGTCTACCTGTACATCATGTGTCTGAGCTCTAGTCTACCTGTACAATATGTGACTGATCTCTAGTCTATCTGTCCATCATGTGACTGACCTCTAGTCTATCTGTCCATCTTGTGACTGACCGCTGGTCTACCTGTACATCATGTGACTGACTTCTAGACTACCTGTTCATCATGTGACAAAACTGCAGTCTACCTGTATGTCATATAACTGACCTCTAGTCCACATGTACGTCATGTGAGTGAGCTCTAGTCTTCCTGTCCATTATGCGACTGACCTCTAGTCTACCTGTCCATCATGTGTGTGACCTATAGTTTGCCTGTCCATCATGTTATTGACCTCTAGTTTACCTGTACATCATGTGACCTATGCTAGTTGACCTGTACATAATGTGATTGACCTCTAGACTGCCTGTACATAATGTGATTGACCTCTAGTCTACCTGTCCATTATGTGACTGACCTCTAGTCTACCTGGCCATCATTTGACTGTCTAATCTTTAAATGTGAGTGTAATAATAGCATGCTGAAACATTCTGAAATCAGAAATAGGTGCGACCTTCATCCCAATTCTGTGTACCTGGTGAATCTTTATTCCCTTGATGTAGTTTACAGAAAAAAGGATGCATAGAAAACGAATCTCCAGCAGGGGGCAGCACGTACACTTATACCTCATACTAGTGCTCGGACTGGTGGATTTCCCAGTGACTGCTCATTGAATACAGCTCTCCATTGACATCCTGATATGGGTTGTGATGTTTTGCAGGATCATTTGCCAGCACGTTGCCTGCCTACCAGAGGTCGGAGGTCATGCTGTTTATAATGGGGAAAGTGCCGCTTCCTTCAATGCATCATCCAATGGAGCCTGTAAAACCCGGGTAAGGGACGACCTCTGCCAGTGATACCGGGGAACGTTTACATTCAAAATCCCGCACCCCCAAAACACGCAAAGGGCTGAGGCGATTGTGTAATAATGAGGTGTGTGATACAAAATATACTCCCTTCTCCAGTCACATGGTGGAACCTGCAGGACCTGGTGATTGACCCTGCAAATCTAATCAGATGCTCATGTAATTCCGCCCTACGTCATACAGATGCTTAGTATCAGTTCCTTGTGCCATACTCCTTTATGGCCATTTCGTTCCCTATAAAGTATAGCGCCATACAGTGCTCAACACAGTACCATATAATATACATGCCTTGTCAGAGCCCATGTGGCATAGCCTGCCGTGTCAGTGATCACCTGCTGCAGCCAGGGGTGCACCTAGCCTTTCTGCTGCCTGAGGACGCAAATTAAAAAAAAGCCCCCCCCCCAACCAAATTCTCAACCTAACCCCTTCCCTCCTAACACTACGTATATCACTACAGAACATACAGGGTAATACGGCGCCACATACTTACATCCAGTGACGTCTCCTTTGATGTAGACATTCTCTTTCCTCATCTTCTCCTTTCAGACCAGACCACCATTTTTCAGCCACTGCAGGCTACTACTTTTCCATCATCTTCTGGACAAATTATCCTACCGCTGTGCTCCCTAATATTATACTGCAGAAACAGATAAACCCCCGATAATACTAGTACCATGCAGATAGTGCCCTTTAATAATTATTGGCACACAGTGTCCTAAAATAACTGCGTCTAGCACTAATAGTGTAAACATAGTGTGCCCCAAATCCGACACATGGTAGTAATACTGCCCCTACAGTGCCCCCAACATGTCCCCACTGTGCCCCAGAAGTAATAATGCTCCCATAGTGCTCATACTAGTAATCATGTTCCCCATAGACCCCCCGTAGTAATAAAGCCCACCATAATTCTCCCCCCCCCCCCAAGTAGTAATAATTCTCCTTATAATGTGACAGTACAAAAATGCCCCCTTATAATGCGTGCCAGTGCAAACAATACCCCCTCATAATTTCCCTAATTGAGCTAATGTCACCATAGTGCCCATAATGTGCCAGTATAAAATACCCCTATATAGTGCCCAGAGTAAATGCCCCCATAGTACTCCTCTCCCCCTTCCTCCTAGTGCCCCCCATAATGTACCAGTATAAAATGCCCCTATATAGTGCCCCAGTAGATGCTCTCAGTGTCCCCATAATTTGCAAGTATAACATACCCCTTCTTAGTGCCCCGTATACGACCCCATAGTACTCCTTTCCCCCCTTCCCCATAGTACCCACCATAATGTGTCCCAGTATAAAGTGCCCCTATACAGAGCCACCCCCCCATATAAAATACCCCTTCTTTCTGGCCTCAGTAGATGCCCCCATAGTGCTCCCAATAGTGTGCCAAAAAGAAGTGCCCCCAAATCATGTGCCAGTAAGAAGCGCCTTCCCATAGATGCCCCCAATCATGTGCCAGTAACAAGTGCCCCCACAGTGCTTTTCTCCTGTATTGTACCAAAAAAAAAAAAACTCACATACTTACCTCCATGAAGTTGGCAGTGATGCGATGCAGGCCTCTTCCGGCCTGTGTCCCGCGCTGTACGGCTCAGGCGCCATCGTCATCGCACCGCCTGCACCGGCCTCTGATAGGCTGCAGTGGAACAGGGAAGGGTGACGCATCTCCCCTGCCCTGCAGCACAGCCTCAGGACAGCGATACAGGTGACTATGGAGATGAGCGCTTCCACAATGGAAGCGCTCATCTGCCCGTGCCCTGCTGCCGCCCCCCACTTGTCACCAGGGCCTAATTGGCGGTGCCTTAGTGCCTGGATAACTGTAGTATCCTCAGTACCCACATATTACTGCCAGCTACAGTGCTCTTTTAGTAGTACTTGTCTCACTACTCACATAATACTGTCAGCTACAGTGCTTTTATCATAGTGTCTGCCACAGTTCCACATATTCGTGCCAACCATGGGTCCCATATGGACGCATCAGTCATAGTTCCCACATAATAGTGTCAGCCACAGTACCCAGGTAATGGTGTCAGCCACAGTACCCAGGTAATAGTGTCAGCCACAGTACCCAGGTAATAGTGTCAGCCACAGTACCCAGGTAATGGTGTCAGCCACAGTACCCAGGTAATAGTGTCAGCCACAGTACCCAGGTAATAGTGTCAGCCACAGTACCCAGGTAATAGTGTCAGCCACAGTACCCAGGTAATAGTGTCAGCCACAGTAACCAGGTAATAGTGTCAGCCACAGTACCCAGGTAATAGTGTCAGCCACAGTACCCAGTTAATAGTGTCAGCCACAGTACCCAGGTAATAGTGTCAGCCACAGTACCCAGGTGATAGTGTCAGCCACAGTACCCAGGTGATAGTGTCAGCCACAGTACCTAGGTAATAGTGTCAGACACAGTACCCCGGTGATAGTGTCAGCCACAGTACCCAGGTAATAGTGTCAGCCACAGTACCCAGGTAATAGTGTCAGCCACAGTACCCAGGTAATAGTGTCAGACACAGTACCCAGGCAATAGTGTCAGACACAGTACCCAATCAATAGTGTCAGCCACAGTACCCAGGTAATAGTGTCAGCCACAGTACCCAGGTAATAGTGTCAGCCACAGTACCCAGGTAATAGTGTCAGCCACAGTACCCAGGTAATAGTGTCAGCCACAGTACAAAGGTAATAGTGTCAGCCACAGTACAAAGGTAATAGTGTCAGCCACAGTACAAAGGTAATAGTGTCAGCCACAGTACCCAGGTAATAGTGTCAGACACAGTACCCAGGTAATAGTGTCAGCCACAGTACAAAGGTAATAGTGTCATCCACAGTACCCAGGTAATAGTGTCAGCCACAGTACCTAGGTAATAGTATCAGCCACAGTACCCAGATAATATTATCAGCCACAGTACAAAGGTAATAGTGTCAGCCACATTACAAAGGTAATAGCGTCAGCCACAGTACAAAGGTAATATTGTCAGTACCTACATAATAGTTCCAGCCAAAGTATCCACGTAATAGTGCCAGCCACATTTCCACATATTAAGTGCCAACCATGGGTTCCACATAAAAGCACCAACTACAGTACCCATATAATAGTGTCAGGCACAGTACCCACGTAAAAATGCCTGCCACATTACCCTTATAATAGTGCCTGCCACAGTACTGACATAACAGTGCCGGTCACAGTACCCTCATAATAGTGCCTGCCACTGTACCCTCAATAGTTCCTACAACAGTACCCTCATCTCATAAGTGCCTGCCACAGTACCCTCATAATAGTGCCTGTCACAGATCCCTCATAATATTGCCAGCCACAGTACCCCCATACTAGTGCCAGCCACACTATCCTCATAACAGTGCCTGCCAAAGTACACTCATAATAATTCCTGCCACAGTACCCTCACAATATTGGCTGCCACTGTACCCTCATAATAGTGCCTGCCACAGTACCCACATAATAGTGCCTGCAAGAGTAACCTCATAATAGTGCCATACACAGTACCCACAAATTAGTGCCTGCCACAGTACCCACATAATAACACCGTCTACAGTACCCCCATAATAGTGCCTGCCACGGTATCCTCATAATAGCACCATCTACAGTACCCACATAATAGTGCCTGCCACAGTACCCTCATACTAGTGCCTTCCACAGTACCCTCATAATAGCACCATCTACAGTACCCACATAATAGTGGCTGCCACTGTACCCTCATAATAGTGCCAGACACAGTACCCACAAATTAGTGCCTGCCACAGTACCCACATAATAGCACCATCTATACTACTCACATAATAGTCCCTGCCGCAGTACCCTCATAATAGTGCCTGCCACAGTACCCTCATAATAGCACCATCTACAGTACCCCCATAATAGTGCCTGCCACAGTACCCTCATAATAGCACCATCTACAGTACCCCATAATAGTGCCTGCCACAGTACCCTCATAATAGTTCCTGCCACAGTACCCTCATCTCATAATAGTGTCTGCCACAGTACCCACATGATAGTGACTACCACATTACCCTCATAATAGTGGCTGCCACAGAACCCTCATAATAGTGCCTAACACAGTACCCTCATAATAGTGCCTAACACAGTACCCTCGTAATAACACCATCTACAGTACCCACATAATAGTGCCTGCTGCAGTACCCTCATAATAGTGCCTGCCACAGTACCCTCATAAAAGCACCATTTACAGTACCCACATAATAGTGCCTGCCTCAGTACGCCAAATAAAAGTGCCTGCCACAGTACCCCCATAATAGTGCCTTCCACAGTACCGTCATAATAGTGCCTGCCACAGTACCCCCATAATAGTGCCAGCCACAGTACCTCAAATAATAGTGCCTGCCACAGTACCCTCATAATAGTGCCAGCCACAGTACCCTCATAATAGTGGCTGCCACAGAACCCTCATAATAGTTCCTGCCACAGAACCCTCATAATAGTGCCAGCCACAGTACCCACATAATAGTGCCTAACACAGTACCCTCGTAATAACGCCATCTACAGTACCCACATAATAGTGCCTGCCACAGTACGCCAAATAAAAGTGCCTTCCACAGTACCCCCATAATAGTGCCAGCCACAGTACCCCCATAATAGTGTCTGCCACAGTACCCCCATAATAGTGCCTTCCAGAGTACCGTAATAATAGCGCCTGCCACAGTACCCCCATAATAGTGCCAGCCACAGTACCTCAAATAATAGTGCCAGCCACAGTACCTCAAATAATAGTGCCAGCCACAGTACCTCAAATAATAGTGCCAGCCACAGTACCCTCATAATAGTGCCAGCCACAGTACCCTCATAATAGTGCCAGCCACAGTACCCTCATAATAGTGCCTGCCACAGTACCCTCATAATAGTGCCAGCCACAGTGCTTCAGTACCCTAAAGCTTTACCATGATTGGCTGAACGGGATCACCTATCCTTTCAGTGCAGCCAGTGTGTGACTGGTTAATGGGAAGGTAGTGGCGTGTGCTGCACCACGTGATTATTCCTGCCCATGTGTATTGGTACATTTGGAGGGTATGTACAGTACCTGTGAATGTTTTTTATTTTTTATGTTCATTTTATTTTCTGTCAGACTAACCGATTCTTTATATTTCTTCCTCAGGGAGAACAGGAACCGTCTGATGCAGATCATGCTGCTGAAATCTCTACTACAGGTACCGCCTCTCACTACTACATCTCTCTGCTGTGCCGTTTTAGGCTGACACCAGTGACCCGTTAGTAGCAGAGGATTGCTGTAGGTTCCAGGACGTGGGAACTTCACATTTGTATCAGACTCTGTATAAATGGTCACATTTTGTTGCCGCTATGTTGGCACTCTGAGCACTGTATGGCACTAGTATTTGGGCATGGCATTGCTATTTAATTACTGTACGGTGCTATTTCGGATACATAGTGCAAGGTTATTTGGGGTTTATATGGCGCCTATGGTGCTGAGGATCCTGTAGAGTCCTGTGTGCATGTGATGAATTGCGTATTTGGTGTATTTCATGTAATCATTGTCAGCGGGTTGCCCTGACAGTCCCGCCCCTTTTATAGGCTTAGCGTAAAAGGGGCGGAGCTCTGACAACCTCTCACCTTTGTCTCTGTTACATTTACAAGGTGTCCCTGGGGTTCCAGTGCAGTAACATGCTGACCGCCTTACCCAGCTCCTTCCTGGACCCGCTGCTCTCCTCCACCCTGATGGAAGACGCAGAGTTGAGACTGTTCGTCTTGGAGATTCTTGTCTCACTGATTGATCGCCATGACAACAGACACAAGTTTTCAACCATCAGGTACCTCGGGGGCGGGCCCTTATTCATAATTATGAAATACCATAGCATAATTAGTGCTTGAATATGGTGCGTCTACGTATTATTTTATGTGGTACCAGATATTTAACAGTAAGCACAGTTAGGTGCAGCTCACGGGCATAAATTTGATAGAAGATTCCTCAGATGCCACGGTCAGTAGAGACTGTGGCATCTAAGTGGTATGACAGAGGGAGGTGGCTCCTTCTGTAAGCCCATCAGTGCTCCCTCATATTAATTGTGGGTTGCTGATGGGGTGTAATGCTAGTCGAGGGCCTTCCATGTATATGTGCCTGTTAAAGGGGGCTGTAAAGGATGAAAAACTTGGCTTCTTTCTTCCAACAACAGCTCCACACATGTCCACAGGTTGTGTGCGGTATTACAGCTCAGCACCATTCACTAATGGAGTTAAGCTGCAGTACTAGACACAACCTGTGGACAAAGGTGACGCTGTTTTTAGAAAAAAATAGCCATCTTTTTCTGATCCTGTACAAATACTTTAAGCCGTGCCGAATCGGCAAGGGCAGACATAATGCTTGGCAATACAGGGGGATCGCAGGTTCAAGCCCCCTATAATACATTATTAAAAAATGATCAATAAAGTTAATAGAAAAAAATATATAATAAAAAAAAAACTTAGGAGTTCAGTGAGCAGTCCTACTCAGTGATCAACAGCCTTCCCTATGTGAGTGCATACAGACATAGCAATCAATCGCTGAGAAGTACCGCCCACTGGACTCCTAAGCCCAGAGAGAGAGTAGGGCTGTAAATCAATAAACGACAAGTTCTACCTAATCTTCTCCCACAAGCTATATGTCAATCTGCTCAGCTCCTCCTGCTCTATAACATGGGAAGTATGACAGGATCCCTTTAAATTAGCTGTAGCAATAATCCTCATTAGACGGTATGTAGGACTCCATAGTATGGATAGAATAGCTATAAGTTCCGGGTATTGTATGTGGCACATCCGGTTCACTGTCGTGTCGTGTTGATTTGGCTCTAGTACCGTGCCGGATATCGCTGTATTAAAGCTCAAAGTGGACAAGTGTTCCAGACAAGATACTCTCTTCATGAAGAAGGTACGCTGCATGTTATTGTATAATCAAAAGTGGTTAGATTAGGAACACATGGCTACTTTCTGCCAAAAACAGCGCCCCATCTGTTCCACAGGTGGCATCTGGTATTGCAGCTCAGTTCTATTCAAAGTATCTGAGTTGCAATACCATACATAGGCCATGAACAGCTGTGGCGCTCTTTTTGGAAGAAAGCAGCCATGTTTGTTTGTTTGTTTTTTGTCCTGGATCACCCCAATTAAAGGGGTATTCCCATCTCAGACAATGGGGGCATATCGCTAGGATATGCCCCCATTGTCTGATAGGTGCGGGACCCATACCTACAACGAGAACGAAGCGGTGAGCGCTGCGGCTGGAGGACCCGGGATTTCCTGGGGTCCGTCCACCACCGAGCGCTGCTCCCCGCCTCTTCCATAGAAGTGAATTGGAGTGCACTGCGCTTGCGCGGCCCATGCTCCCATTCATTTCTATGGGGCAGACGGAAATAGCTGAGCCAGCGCTCGGCTATTTTCGGGTGCCCCATAGAAATGAATGGAGGGCGGCTGCGCATGCGGAGTGCGCCCTGCGTTCATTTCCCCACTCTGTTCTCATTGTAGGTACGGGTCCCAGAGAATATATGGGGGCATATAGAGATTGGGGCTTATAGAGATTGGTCCTCCATTAGCTCCCTCCTGAGCTTGCATTTATAGAAAGCAGTCAATCTGAACAAGCCAGGCTACAGTGTAAAGTATGGTGGAGACGTAGATCAGGACGAGACAGGAGGTGGATTTCAAGCTTCTTTTGACTCCAGTAGCCGAATGCTGATGTCCCCCTAAGCGTGTACTCCTACAGAGCAGGCAATCTGAACTGGAAGGGCTGCAGTATAAAGCATAGTGGAGATGCAGATTAGCCCATGATGAGGTAGAAGATGGATTTCGGGCTATTTCAGACTCCAGTGCAGTTAAGCTCATTCCCATGCCCTAATAAAGCAGAGCTATAGTGCACACATGAGTGTGGGTCTCCCTCTGGACCTCCAGCTGTTATGGCCCCCTAGCCGTGTGACATTAACGAGATGAGAAGCGTAACCTCTTACCTATCTCAGCCTCCCGTCTTATGGCTGCCCCCTGGTGGCTTAGCCCATGCTGTGCAGTCATCCCTGGACCCTCCCGTCTTACCTCTGCCTTTCTTCCCATAATGCTTTGCTCTCGTCCTGCAGCACTCGCAGCAGTTGTACCGCCACATCTACCTGAGCTGCAATGACCCTTGCAATGTCCAGGCTCACTACGAAGCTCTGTACGCTCTACTGGTGATGATCAGCATCGAACTGGCCAACGAGGAAGTGGTGGTGGATCTCATCCGCCTGGTCTTAGCCGTGCAGGTAATTTGACCAATACTGAAGGGCGGTTTAACCCCATAGACCCTTATTCTCTAGGTTACTGCTATGGAGAAGAAGATAATAATGAAAACTAAGGACCTATGTTTTCCTATAGCTTTCACTTCATATAAATCCATATGTAGTTTTCAAAAAGTTTTTTTTTAAAAAGCTGAACGTTGGGTAATGGGTTGATTTATTTGCAGGACCTGGCTCTGAATAATGAGGACAATCTCCCCGCGTACAATCGATGTGCCCTCCATGCCCTGTGTGCCGCTTACCTGAACCTGATCAGCCAGCTCACCACCGTACCAGCGTTCTGCCAGCACATCCATGAGGTCAGATTTGGCCGGATGCATACTGCTCCCTTATTACTATCCTTGAGTGTCACCACCACAACCTTTTTTTTCCATGGGTGCGGCTTCTAAAAACCGTGGGAAAGCGGTGGCCATCTTGGCTAAGTCCACCAGAGCGGGCAGCAGACTTGCCGTTCCTTTTTGTTTCAGCTCTCATACAAGAGAAGGTGATGCTGCAATAAACAGCCTACATAATACCGCCATATAGTGCAGAGATGATATTGCTGAAAACCACCTACATAGTGCCGCCTCACAGTGCACAAATAATACCCCCTTAAAGAACTTAAATAACATAACCGTACACTGCTGCGTAATACTGGGTCCTTGTAGTTTGTTCCTGGGCTTCATTTCCTTTACATGGTCACTAACTTTTCTCAAAACTTTGCATAATTCAACAGCACACGTATGTATAAGAAACTTTGTAACATATTTTATCAGAGAAAGTGCCTCTTTTTCCACTTATCAGCTCTTTCACTCTCTGAACTAATATTCTCCATCTTAGAAAGACTGGCAACTCACTCCTCCTCCCCTTACCATCTCCATAGACTCCTCAGAATGTTGGCTTATGAGTAGCTGATGGAAAAAAGAGGCATTTTTTCTGATGAGATATATTACAAAGTTTCTTATATTCACCTGAACTATAGATATATGTAAACTAGTGACTGTATAAATCTTACTAGTTAAAAGGGGTTCTAGGTGACTGTCCTGTTTACCGCCTGTGCACTACAATATAGGTTGAGCAGACACCATGTCTATAGGTGGAGGGGCACTAGATCAGGGGCATGATCGCATAAAGTGGAGTCAAAAGTGGTGACCATACAGGAGAATTAGAGTAGTTTAGCTGGGATATGATAAGGACATATTTGTTGCATGTATGATGAGCAGTTGTGTATAGCCAATCAGTGAATTTAAAAAGGGGGCTGTTTTACCCCTGTGAAAAACTGCAAAAAAAATAAAAAATACAATGGGGGGCATATTATATATCAAAAAATATACACGTGTGTAATAAAATAAGTGACTAAATATATACGACATAATAAAAGACTAAAAAAGCTCATGCCAACCCAAACCCTTGCCATAGCTTCCCCGCTCATGCAAGCGTATACATATTCTGTATCAAACACAACCAGCACTAATAAGGGAAGCCATTTTAGTTACTTATTTAGGTGTCAGTTTGCAAATTTAAAGAAGAAGTATTTTGGTACAGTTTACCTGAAATAAAACTATTAAATAAATATTTCTCTAAAAAATGTGTTAATAACCTGTGTTAATAACCTGACACGTTAGTCGCACAGAAATCCAATATGGATGTTGTGAAGCAATGACATGTCGCAGTGTGACAACATGGACTATCATAAAAAAAGAAAATTGTAGCCCTAGCCTAAGGAAACAAATAAATGAATAAGTAAAAATAAATAAATAAACTTCTTTCACACTAAATAAATAAATACCTAAATAATTAACAACCAACAAAAATTAAACACGTGCCATATGAAGTCCAGCAACCGCAGTTGTCTGATTGACCATTGGTGCTGCGGAGATATCCACTCAGAGCTGGACACGAGATGAGTTTCAGCAGAAGACACCTCCATCAGTGCGTTAGAATTAGTAGGCATGCTCTTGTGTGGTTATGCTCTTGTGTGGTCATGCTCTTGTGTGGTCATGCTCTTGTGTGGTCATGCTCTTGTGGGTTAAGCTGTTTTGTGGTCATGCTCTTGTGGGTTAAGCTGTTGTGTGGTCATGCTCTTGTGTGGACATGCTCTTGTGGGTTAAGCTCTTTTGTGGTCATGCTCTTGTGGGTTAAGCTGTTATGTGGTCATGCTCTTGTGTGGACATGCTCTTGTGGGTTAAGCTCTTGTGTGGTCATGCTCCTGTGGGTTAAGCTCTTGTGTAGTCATGCTCTTGTGTGGTCATGCTCTTGTGGGTCATGCTCTTGTGTGGACATGCTCTTGTGGGTCATGCTCTTGTGTGGACATGCTCTTGTGGGTCATGCTCTTGTGTGGACATGCTCTTGTGGGTTAAGCTCTTTTGTGTTCATGCTCTTGTGTGGACATGGTCTTGTGTGGATATGCTCTTGTGGGTTAAGCTCTTGTGTCGACATGCTCTTGTGGGTCATGGTCTTGTGTGGTTATGCTCTTGTGGGTTAAGCTCTTGTGTGGTCATGGTCTTGTGTGGATATGCTCTTGTGGGTTAAGCTCTTGTGTGGTCATGCTCTTGTGGGTCTCTCATTTCCTTCAATTGGCCCATTGTATGCCAATGCAGCACTGGGTCCACAGTGTATAATCCAGAGTATCTGATAATGCCTCCCCTGTCAGGTCCCATTGATGCCAGATTGTAATTATTATTATTATAGTCATTTTTCCTCTTGTTGTAGGTGATAGAAATGAGAAAAAAGGAAGGCCCTTATCTTCTTCCTGAAGACATCTTCGTGGAGAAACCCAGGTGACCTTATAATCACCAGATCAAGAAAATCCCCAGAAGATACTTTCTGGAGACTAGATGACAACCAGTATCACAATGTTACATCTCCAGAAGGAGTTGTCACCTAGAGTTTGTATATATTACAATTAACATGGCTGCTTTCTTCCATGAACAGCGCCACCCTAGTCCATGGGCTGTGAGAAGTATTGCGACTCGATGCCATTCACTTAAATATGGCTGAGCTGCAGTACCACACACGTTCTACAGATAATAGTGGCGCTGTTTCCGGAAGGAAGGTGCCATGGGCTATAGATTTGGGGCAAATTTTTTATGATTGCATTTTACAAATTTTAGGCTAAAAATCATTAGTTCTTTTGGTCATCATTAAAAATTTTCAGCAGTTTTTGTGATGCACAGGGTTAAAAATCTGTCTATTTTCTTCCTGAGTTCCATTGGCTGACAGCTCATGTGAGGTCTTATCTCTGATTTCCTGACCTCATAAACACTCATTATCAAACTGATAAGAGCATGGCCTAAATAAGTCTTTAGGAGGTCAGGAGATCAGAGATAAAGCTTCACATGAGCCATCAGCTGACCGAACTCAGAGTGACAGTCTGAAAATAGACTGATTTTTAACCCCATGTATCACAAAAACTGCTGGAATTTTTTAATAAAGACTAATTGAAAAAATTATTTTTAGCCGAAAACGAGTAACATGCGATCGTAAACAACTTCTTAAAGGGTATTTTACTGAGACTATAGTATAGACCAGGGGTAGGCAACCTCCGGCACTCCAGCTGTTGTGAAACTACAACTCCCAGCATGCATACTTCCTCTGCTCTTCTCAGAACTCTCACAGAAATGAATGGAGCATGCTGGGAATTGTAGTTTCACAGCAGCTGGAGTGCCGAAGGTTGCCGATCCCTGGTATAGACTATAGAAATCTAATGAGTGGGCACCTTGCCGATGCTTGAAGGAGCGATGCATCCTCTTCATTGTTTACCTTGCACAGCGCCATACATGTGGCTGTGGCTGTATCTGGTAATGCAGCTTAAGTGTTTGTGACTGGTCTGTAGTACCAAACACTGCCACAACCATATGTATGGTGCTGTGGCGGGGAAACAATGAAGGGGTTGCAATATTTGCTGGAGCTGCTGATCAGGAGGTGACGGAGGGGGGCCCCGGAGTCGGTCCCCTATTGATCTTATATTGATTTGGCCTAAGGATCAATATTATAGTCCAGGATAACCCTTTTAATCACATATTACTTCCCCTAACCTATCTGAGGCGCGAGGCACAGGGTACCTCATTGATGTCTCCAGCTCCTTTTGATTGGATAACTTGCATCCTAATGAAGCGCGGGGCACAGGGTACCTCATTGATGTCTCCAGCTCCTTTTGATTGGGTAGCTTGCATCCTAATGAGGCGCGGGGCACAGGGTACCTCATTGATGTCTCCAGCTCCTATTGATTGGATAGCTTGCATCCTAATGAGGCGCGGGGCACAGGGTACCTCATTGATGTCTCCAGATCCTATTGATTGGATAGCTTGCATCCTAATGAGGCGCGGGGCACAGAGTACCTCATTGACGTCTGTCTTACATCTTCATGATCGCAGACTTGGGCAGCCATGTTTTGTATGAAGGAGGCAGATGGGGCGTGTATGGACGCTACCGACTGACTCATCCTCCTTCCACTTACCCTAATGTCTAGTAATGGCCACTCAGGCTTCTTCCCACTCCACCACTTTGTCGGCTGTCCGACCACTTAGATTTTAAGCTCTTGAGAGCAGCGTCGCCCCTCTCCACCTCTAATGGGTCCATCCTTGTACCTTATGCCTATTAGTCCCCGTCACCAGATGCTACTTGTCCGCATTCCTTATGGAGAGTCAGAGGATAGAGGCCGACGTCCAACGTGACACAGGAAATCAGCATGAAATGTGCAGGCACTTTCTAAAAACTTACGTTTTCTTCTCTGTTCACTTTCAAAGTTAAATTCACATTTCTTCTGGTTCCGTGTTATCAGAGAGCAGTACATTATGGGAGCAGAGGTGACAGTTACCTGATTGGAAGAAAATGATAGAAAATGGACTCCCACAATCCACTGGGTTCAATTTTGAATTTTGCTTTATTAGAAGTGCGGTAATCCAGTTATAAGAAATGAAATAAACGTTTTCGGCCTATGGCCTTCTTCAGTGTAACTGGAAAAGTACAAACATAGTGGTAAACAAAAGTGCACTTAAGTGGAATTTTACAAGAATTGTACAGAATAAGGCTTATCAATCAAAAGGCATATACAATGTATGCAGACTGAAAGAGAATAAACGCATATACACGGGAATACGAGATATAGGCGGTCGTGGTTCCACATAGTAGTGGATGCCGTAGTAGTCATAATCCGCTGCTGGATTTGAGGTAAGTATGGCGTACATCTGGTCAAGGAACAATGATGCCCAAGGGTTATAGTATACATAACAATAGATAAAGTAAAGTAAAATGAAATAAAATGAAATAAAAAGCATCACAGAAAGTACCACTCTATGCGTGGGCATATACTGGATATGATGTGATAACTATCACTGTATTTAGAGCTTGTCATCCATAAGCAATTATGGCACATGTATGAGGCACAGAATCTCTCGTATAGATATTATTGAACAGATTATTACCTGGTTGTGCCGCTTAGAGAAAGGATAGAGTAGGGTGGAATGCCCTATGGAAGATTGCTGAGCGTTGTAGTGCTTCTGTGTGGTGCTCATATGCAGTGTTAGATGGTGGTCTCTGTAGGGATAATAGTGGCATATATGAGAGACGGGATCCACAAGGGTCAGGTAACTGTGGTAGTATGCTCACCTGAAGATAAGAGGTCCAAATATGGGGCGGTGTATCCCAAAAGGAGCCGCTGTGCGCTGAAGGAGATTAGGGTCTGGCCTGGCTGATTGTGCACTGGGCATCTGCCACTGTCCGCTGCGCGATCTCTGTAGCTAAATCGCATCTTTTTGTATGCGATAGTGGCGGGAAGTCGCGCTGGTGGGCGCCGGGTGTCGCGGGCTTCCGGTGCGCGGCCTGACATGCGCAGTGTGGAGTACTGGATGATCAAAGATGGCGGGCGCTGTTAAGTGTGGGCAACTTCCGGTTCCTGTATGTGTGATCTCTGCAGTATACTAAAGATGGCGGACACTGTGTTGTGTGGGCAGATGTCACTTCCTGTGTGGGCTAATCTGTGATGTACGTGATCTGCTTTAAGACACGGCAAGGAATGAAATGTTTGAGTGGATGGAAGGCTGAATGACAGATAGAAGAAGATACTGTACCAGTAGCAGGAAAAAGGATATAGGATGCGGCGATTAAGCGAACCCCAGCTAATATCTAGTCTGTAAAAAGAATGACATATAACATATTAGTAACAGGCATGGTTTTCCAGAGTTTAAATAAAGTGCATAGACAAATATTAATACTTTTGGTACCGGTTCTTAGTGATGCTGACATTTTTGAGCATTTTTAACCCTGAGATGGCGGTATTGGTAAATCATTTGCCGAGAGGATCTAGTGCCTATAATATAGTAAAATTAAAGGAAGCTCCCAACCGTATTCTCTGTTTAGTCCTTTGGGTTCGAGGGTTTGCAGTTTGTGGATCCACATTGCCTCTCTTTTAATGAGGATATTGGATATATCACCCCCTCTTCTCGAGCCGTGAATCTGTTCCACAACTTGAAAGCGAAGCTGTGAAATGGTATGTTTTTGAAATGAAATGGGCTGGGATTGGGAGATGGATACTCTGGCAGCGGATGTTCGACTTATGCTGGCATATTCTGTCCCTGATGGTCTGTGTGGTTTCACCCACATATGCCAGACCACAGGGACATTTGATGACATAAATCACATTAGAGGATTCGCAGGTATAGAATCCTCCAATGGGATAGCCTTTTCGGTTAAGGGTGATACACTTTGTCCCCCTTAGTGACATGCGAGCACTGGATGCAGTGCAGGCAGGGAAGGTACCCCTGCGCTGTGTCATGAGGTGGAGTTGTTTGGATATTTTTGATTGGTACCTTCGTCTGCCCTCACCAGTGTGTCCCTTAAATTTTTGGGCGTCTATGACATGGCATGAAAGGCACGGAAAAGTTCTCTATTTGTGGATAGGCTTGATGTAAGAGTGGCCAATGTTTCCTGAGTATATGTTGGACTTTATAGGCAAGCGGATGGAAAGTGTGTATGAAAGGAATTCTTTGAGGTTGCTTGGGTTTGTCATTGTGTCTAGGAGATAGACTTTTTTGGATGAAGGGGTCGGGGTATGCCCTTTCTTTGAAGCGGGTAGACATCTCTTGTAGTCTTTTTGTCTGTTAGTGTCATCATCTACTATTCTGGAGATCCTTTCAAATTGGGATCGTGGGAGGGATTTCTTCATATTATTAGGGTGGAAGCTGGTGTAGTGCAGCAAACTGTTTCTATCTGTGGGTTTTGTGAAAAGGTCTGTGTGTAGAATACCCTGTGCATCTTTGTAGACAATAGTGTCCAAGAAGTTGATGGATGAATCACTATGGTGTAGTGTGAACTGTAGCTCCGGCCAGGTTGAGTTGATGGCAGATGTGAAGTTGTTGAGTGATTGTAAGTTCCCGTTCCATAGACAGAATACGTCGTCTATGTAACGCTTCCAGACTAATCGCATGGGTTTGGAAGTCAACATTGGTATATATGAAATCCTCTTCAAAATGTGCCATGTAGGTGTTTGCATAAGGGGCGCCATGTGCGCCCCATTGCAATCCCTTGTCTTTGCACATAAAGGTGTCCTGAAACAGGAAAAAGTTCTCTGTGAGCACTAGTTGAAGTAGGTCCAGGCATAGTGAAGTGATTTCTGGTACTGTGTCTGTTGTTTGTAATAATCGGGAAACCGCAGTCAAACCTTTGTGATGTTCTATTGAGGTATATAGACTTACAACATCGAGTGTAACTAGAATGGTGGTTGGTTGTACGTTTTTAATTTGTCTTATTAATTTGAGAAAACTTGTAGTGTCAAGGAGGAATGATTTAGTGGTTTTTACTTTAGGCGTTAAAATCTTCTCGAGGAATATGGATAATGGAGATAATATGGAATCTGTGGATGAGACAATGGGACGTCCTGGGGGTTTGTTTAGGCGTTTGTGAACCTTGGGGAGGGTGTAGAGGACAGGTGTGATGGGGTAGGGTTTTGTCAGGAATGAAACTGTATCCTGATCTATAGTGCCTTTCTGTAGATGGACTTGGAGTGTATGCTGTATCCTACTAGCAATTGCCGGTGTGGGATCTGTTTTAGTTTCTCATATACACTAGTGTCACTGAGTTGATTATAGATCTCTTCTAAATAATCCTTTCTGTCCATAACCACCAAAGCTCCGCCCTTATCAGCAGGCTTGATGGTTATTTCTTTATCCTTCTTGAGTGCGAGTATGGCTCCGCGTTCTTCTTGTGTTAGGTTAGCCTGGCATGTGAATTTTCCCATTTCCACATTTTTCTGAAGACTTCCAATTCTTTGTTCACCATGGAGATGTATGTCTCAACAGGGTGGGAGTTTTTGGGTGGGCAAAAGGAACTTTTGGGTTTAAGCCCTAGTTCCTTGGAGGTAATAAGGGCCTTGTTCTCCTTGGTGTTTAAGTTCTGAGGTAATAGTGGTTGTTTCTCCTTCCCAAAAAAAAACTTTGAGGCGTAGATTCCTAAAGAATCTAAGGAGGTCCAGTTCAGTTTGAAAAGTGTCAAATTTGTATGATGGACAAAATGAAAGCCCTTTTGTAATACCTCGATCTGTGTAGGTGTAAGAGTCTTGGATGAAATGTTGATGACTAATGATTGTGTGGGTGTTTCAATTACCTGTGATCTCGTTGTTCTTCCTGCTGAGAAATCCCTTGCAGAGCCTGGACGATTGAAGCGTCCCCTGCGGTTCTGATTCCTCCTGGATCCGAGATATGGGGGAGAAGGGTTCTCCTGTCTTGAAGAGCCATCACGACTGGAATACGAAGATTCTGATGAAGAGATGTCGTCTCTACGTTGGTCCAGGGGACGGAGGAAAGTGTGTTGCCACTTGTATATTCTATTGGTGCGATAATCCTCTGCATCCCTTTGGAATTTCTTCCGTTTCTGGTTTTCCATATCTCTTCTATGTGTGGAAAGGGTGTTATTTAATTTCTCATTAAATGTGTTATACTCTGCTGTTTTTTGGGAAGGAGAAACAACCACTATTACCTCAGAACTTAAACACCAAGGAGAACAAGGCCCTTATTACCTCCAAGGAACTAGGGCTTAAACCCAAAAGTTCCTTTTGCCCACCCAAAAACTCCCACCCTGTTGAGACATACATCTCCATGGTGAACAAAGAATTGGAAGTCTTCAAAAAAAATGTGGAAATGGGAAAATTCACATGCCAGGCTAACCTAACACAAGAAGAACGCGGAGCCATACTCGCACTCAAGAAGGATAAAGAAATAACCATCAAGCCTGCTGATAAGGGCGGAGCTTTGGTGGTTATGGACAGAAAGGATTATTTAGAAGAGATCTATAATCAACTCAGTGACACTAGTGTATATGAGAAACTAAAAACAGATCCCACACCGGCAATTGCTAGTAGGATACAGCATACACTCCAAGTCCATCTACAGAAAGGCACTATAGATCAGGATACAGTTTCATTCCTGACAAAACCCTACCCCATCACACCTGTCCTCTACACCCTCCCCAAGGTTCACAAACGCCTAAACAAACCCCCAGGACGTCCCATTGTCTCATCCACAGATTCCATATTATCTCCATTATCCATATTCCTCGAGAAGATTTTAACGCCTAAAGTAAAAACCACTAAATCATTCCTCCTTGACACTACAAGTTTTCTCAAATTAATAAGACAAATTAAAAACGTACAACCAACCACCATTCTAGTTACACTCGATGTTGTAAGTCTATATACCTCAATAGAACATCACAAAGGTTTGACTGCGGTTTCCCGATTATTACAAACAACAGACACAGTACCAGAAATCACTTCACTATGCCTGGACCTACTTCAACTAGTGCTCACAGAGAACTTTTTCCTGTTTCAGGACACCTTTATGTGCAAAGACAAGGGATTGCAATGGGGCGCACATGGCGCCCCTTATGCAAACACCTACATGGCACATTTTGAAGAGGATTTCATATATACCAATGTTGACTTCCAAACCCATGCGATTAGTCTGGAAGCGTTACATAGACGACGTATTCTGTCTATGGAACGGGAACTTACAATCACTCAACAACTTCACATCTGCCATCAACTCAACCTGGCCGGAGCTACAGTTCACACTACACCATAGTGATTCATCCATCAACTTCTTGGACACTATTGTCTACAAAGATGCACAGGGTATTCTACACACAGACCTTTTCACAAAACCCACAGATAGAAACAGTTTGCTGCACTACACCAGCTTCCACCCTAATAATATGAAGAAATCCCTCCCACGATCCCAATTTGAAAGGATCTCCAGAATAGTAGATGATGACACTAACAGACAAAAAGACTACAAGAGATGTCTACCCGCTTCAAAGAAAGGGCATACCCCGACCCCTTCATCCAAAAAAGTCTATCTCCTAGACACAATGACAAACCCAAGCAACCTCAAAGAATTCCTTTCATACACACTTTCCATCCGTTTGCCTATAAAGTCCAACATATACTCAGGAAACATTGGCCACTCTTACATCAAGCCTATCCACAAATAGAGAACTTTTCCGTGCCTTTCATGCCATGTCATAGACGCCCAAAAATTTAAGGGACACACTGGTGAGGGCAGACGAAGGTACCAATCAAAAATATCCAAACAACTCCACCTTATGACACAGCGCAGAGGTACCTTCCCCTGCCTGCACTGCATCCAGTGCTCGCATGTCACTAAGGGGGACAAAGTGTATCACCCCTTAACCGGAAAAGGCTATCCCATTGGAGGATTCTATACCTGCGAATCCTCTAATGTGATTTATGTCATCAAATGTCCCTGTGGTCTGGCATATGTGGGTGAAACCACACAGACCATCAGGGACAGAATATGCCAGCATAAGTCGAACATCCGCTGCCAGAGTATCCATCTCCCAATCCCAGCCCATTTCATTTCAAAAACATACCATTTCACAGCTTCGCTTTCAAGTTGTGGAACAGATTCACGGCTCGAGAAGAGGGGGTGATATATCCAATATCCTCATTAAAAGAGAGGCAATGTGGATCCACAAACTGCAAACCTCGAACCCAAAGGACTAAACAGAGAATACGGTTGGGAGCTTCCTTTAATTTTACTATATTATAGGCACTAGATCCTCTCGGCAAATGATTTACCAATACCGCCATCTCAGGGTTAAAAATGCTCAAAAATGTCAGCATCACTAAGAACCGGTACCAAAAGTATTAATATTTGTCTATGCACTTTATTTAAACTCTGGAAAACCATGCCTGTTACTAATATGTTATATGTCATTCTTTTACAGACTAGATATTAGCTGGGGTTCGTTTAATCGCCGCATCCTATATCCTTTTTCCTGCTACTGGTACAGTATCTTCTTCTATCTGTCATTCAGCCTTCCATCCACTCAAACATTTCATTCCTTGCCGTGTCTTAAAGCAGATCACGTACATCACAGATTAGCCCACACAGGAAGTGACATCTGCCCACACAACACAGTGTCCGCCATCTTTAGTATACTGCAGAGATCACACATACAGGAACCGGAAGTTGCCCACACTTAACAGCGCCCGCCATCTTTGATCATCCAGTACTCCACACTGCGCATGTCAGGCCGCGCACCGGAAGCCCGCGACACCCGGCGTCCACCAGCGCGACTTCCCGCCACTATCGCATACAAAAAGATGCGATTTAAGCTACAGAGATCGCGCAGCGGACAGTGGCAGATGCCCAGTGCACAATCAGCCAGGCCAGACCCTAATCTCCTTCAGCGCACAGCGGCTCCTTTTGGGATACACCGCCCCATATTTGGACCTCTTATCTTCAGGTGAGCATACTACCACAGTTACCTGACCCTTGTGGATCCCGTCTCTCATATATGCCACTATTATCCCTACAGAGACCACCATCTAACACTGCATATGAGCACCACACAGAAGCACTACAACGCTCAGCAATCTTCCATAGGGCATTCCACCCTACTCTATCCTTTCTCTAAGCGGCACAACCAGGTAATAATCTGTTCAATAATATCTATACGAGAGATTCTGTGCCTCATACATGTGCCATAATTGCTTATGGATGACAAGCTCTAAATACAGTGATAGTTATCACATCATATCCAGTATATGCCCACGCATAGAGTGGTACTTTCTGTGATGCTTTTTATTTCATTTTATTTCATTTTACTTTACTTTATCTATTGTTATGTATACTATAACCCTTGGGCATCATTGTTCCTTGACCAGATGTACGCCATACTTACCTCAAATCCAGCAGCGGATTATGACTACTACGGCATCCACTACTATGTGGAACCACGACCGCCTATATCTCGTATTCCCGTGTATATGCGTTTATTCTCTTTCAGTCTGCATACATTGTATATGCCTTTTGATTGATAAGCCTTATTCTGTACAATTCTTGTAAAATTCCACTTAAGTGCACTTTTGTTTACCACTATGTTTGTACTTTTCCAGTTACACTGAAGAAGGCCATAGGCCGAAAACGTTTATTTCATTTCTTATAACTGGATTACCGCACTTCTAATAAAGCAAAATTCAAAATTGAACCCAGTGGATTGTGGGAGTCCATTTTCTATCATTTTCTGGCCTGGGAACCATCTCCCCCTACCCACGTCAATCGTATATTGGAGTACTATCCAATCCTTTTCAACAGTTACCTGATTGGAGCAATGTTGTGTCACGTGACTGACAGTAAGGTGGAGCCGAGCTTCTGTCTGCTATCAGCGGAAATCAGCTTCGGATTATAAGCGGGCTTAAGTTAGTTTGAAGAGTTTGTAACCGTTTATGCTACACATTTTATATTGCTTTAGGATTGTGCCCAAAGTACGAGCCATTGGCGGCCATCTATCACATGATCGATGCCCCTATACACGGTGTCTGCCAGAGAGTGCCCCTATACACAGTGCCTGCCAGAGAATGACCCTATACACAGTGCCTGCCAGAGAGTGCCCCTATACACAGTGCCTGCCAGAGAGTGCCCCTATACACAGTGCCTGCCAGAGAGTGCCCCTATACACAGTGCCTGCCAGAGAGTGCCCCAATATACAGTGCCTGCCAGAGAGTGACCCAATACACAGTGCCTGCCAGAAAGTGCCCCAATACACAGTGCCTGCCAGAGAGTGTCCCTATACACGGTGCCTGCCAGAGAGTGTCCCTATACACAGTGCCTGCCAAAGAGCGCCCCTATACACAGTGTCTGCCAGAGAGTACCCCTATACACAGTGCCTGCCAGAGAGTGCTCATATACACGGTGCCTGCCAGAGAGTGCTCATATGCACGGTGCCTGCCAGAGAGTGCCCCAATACACAGTGCCT
The DNA here is from genome assembly GCA_033119425.1 of Bufotes viridis. Lineage (NCBI taxonomy): Eukaryota > Metazoa > Chordata > Amphibia > Anura > Bufonidae > Bufotes > Bufotes viridis. The sequence continues at coordinate 32,901,638 of CM065592.1, forward strand.
GCCAGAGAGTGTCCCTATACACGGTGCCTGCCAGAGAGTGTCCCTATACACAGTGCCTGCCAGAGAGTGTCCCTATACACAGTGCCTGCCAGAGGGTGCACCTATACACAGTGCCTGCCAGAGAGTGTCCCTATACACAGTGCCTGCCAGAGAGTGCCCCAATACACAGTGCCTGCCAGAGAGTGTCCCTATACACAGTGCCTGCCAGAGAGTGTCCCTATACACAGTGCCTGCCAGAGGGTGCACCTATACACAGTGCCTGCCAGAGAGCGCCCCTATACACGGTGTCTGCCAGAGAGTGCCCCAATACACAGTGCCTGCCAGAGGGTGCCCCTATGCACAGTGCCTGCCAGAGAGTGCCCCTATACACAGTGACTGCCAGAGAGTGCCTCAATACACAGTGCCTGCCAGAGAGTGCCCCTATACACAATGCCTGCCAGAGAGTGTCCCTATACACAGTGCCTGCCAGAGAGTGTCCCTATACACAGTGCCTGCCAGAGGGTGCACCTATACACAGTGCCTGCCAGAGGGTGCACCTATACACAGTGCCTTCCAGAAAGTGCCCCTATACACAGTGCCTTCCAGAGAGTGCCCCTATGCACAGTGTCTGCCAGAGAGTGCCCCTATACACAGTGCCTGCAAGAGAGTGCCCCTATGCACAGTTTCTGCCAGAGAGTGCCCCTATGCACAGTTTCTGCCAGAGAGTGCCCCTATGCACAGTTTCTGCCAGAGAGAGCCCCTATGCACAGTTTCTGCCAGAGAGTGCCCCTGTGCACAGTTTCTGCCAGAGAGTGCCCCTATGCACAGTTTCTGCCAGAGAGTGCCCCTATGCACAGTTTCTGCCAGAGAGTGCCCCTATGCACAGTTTCTGCCAGAGAGTGCCCCTATGCACAGTTTCTGCCAGAGAGTGCCCCTATGCACAGTTTCTGCCAGAGAGTGCCCCTATGCACAGTTTCTGCCAGAGAGTGCCCTATGCACAGTTTCTGCCAGAGAGTGCCCCATGCACAGTTTCTGCCAGAGAGTGCCCCTAGGCTGTGGCTACAGGTGACTCCCATGTCCTGCAGTAGGCTGTGGGTACAGTTGACCCCCATGTCTTGCAGTAGGCTGCGGGTACAGGTGACCCCCATGTCCTGCAGCAAGCTGCGGGTACAGGTGACTCTCATATCTTGCAGTAGGCTACGGATACAGGTAACTCCCATGTCCTGCAGTAGGCTGCGGGTACAGGTGACTCTCATATCTTGCAGTATGCTGTGGGTACAGGTGACTCTCATGTCTTGCAGGAGGCTGCAGGTACAGGTGACTCCCATGTCTTGCATTAGGCTGCGGGTACAGGTGACACCCATGTCTTGCATAAGGCTGCGGGTACAGGTGACTCCCATGTCTTGCAGTAGGCTGCGGGTACAGGTGACTCCCATTTCGTGCAGTAGGCTGCGGGTACAGATGTCTCCCATGTCTTGCAGTAGGCTGCGGGTACAGGTGACTCCCATGTCCTGCAGTAAGCTGTGGGTACAGGTGACTCCCATGTCCTGCAGTAAGCTGCGGGTACAGGTGACTCTCATGTCTTGCAGTAGGCTGCGGGTACAGGTGACTCTCATGTCTTGCAGTAGGCTGCGGGTACAGGTGACTCTCATGTCCTGCAGTAGGCTGCGGGTACAGGTGACTCCCATGTCCTGCAGTAGGCTGCGGGTACAGGTGACTCTCATATCTTGCAGTAGACTGCGGGTACAGGTGACTCTCATGTCTTGCAGTAAGCTGCGGGTACAGGTGACTCTCATGTCTTGCAGTAAGCTGCGGGTACAGGTGACTCTCATGTCCTGCAGTAAGCTGTGGGTACAGGTGACTCTCATGTCTTGCAGTAAGCTGCGGGTACAGGTGACTCCCATGTCTTGCAGTAGGCTGCGGGTACAGGTGACTCTCATGTCTTGCAGTAGGCTGCGGGTACAGGTGACTCTCATGTCTTTCAGTAGGCTGCGGGTACAGGTGACTCTCATGTCTTGCAGTAAGCTGCGGGTACAGGTGACTCTCATGTCTTGCAGTAGGCTGCGGGTACAGGTGACTCTCATGTCTTGCAGTAGGCTGCGGGTACAGGTGACTCTCATGTCTTGCAGTAGGCTGCGGGTACAGGTGAATCTCATGTCCTGCAGTAGGCTGCGGGTACAGGTGACTCCCATTTCATGCAGTAGGCTTTGGGTACAGGTGACTCCCATGTCCTGCAGTAAACTGCAGGTACAGGTGACTCCCATGTCCTCCAGTAAGCTGTGGGTACAGGTGACTCCCATGTCCTGCAGTAAGCTGCGGGTACAGGAGACTCTCATGTCTTGCAGTAGGCTGCGGGTACAGGTGACTCTCATGTCTTGCAGTAAGCTGCGGGTACAGGTGACTCTCATGTCTTGCAGTAAGCTGCGGGTACAGGTGACTCTCATGTCTTGCAGTAGGCTGCGGGTACAGGTGACTCTCATGTCTTGCAGTAGGCTGCGGGTACAGGTGACTCTCGTGTCTTGCAGTAGGCTGCGGGTACAGGTGACTCTCGTGTCTTGCAGTAGGCTGCGGGTACAGGTGACTCCCATGTCCTGCAGTAGGCTGCGGGTACAGGTGACTCCCATGTCTTGCAGTAAGCTGCGGGTACAGGTGATTCCCATGTCCTGCAGTAGACTGCGGGTACAGGTGACTCTCATGTCTTGCAGTAAGCTGCGGGTACAGGTGACTCTCATGTCTTGCAGTAGGCTGCGGGTAAAGGTGACTCCCATGTCCTACAGTAAGCTGCAGTAACAGGTGACTCCCATGTCCTGCAGTAGACTGCGGGTACAGGTGACTCTCATGTCTTGCAGTAAGCTGCGGGTACAGGTGACTCCCATGTCTTGCAGTAATCTGCGGGTACAGGTCACTCTCATGTCTTGCAGTAAGCTGCGGGTAAAGGTGACTCCCATGTCTTGCAGTAGGCTGCGGGTATAGGTGACTCCCATGTCCTGCAGTAGGCTGCGGGTACAGGTGACTCTCGTGTCTTGCAGTAGGCTGCGGGTACAGGTGACTCTCATGTCTTGCAGTAGGCTGCGGGTACAGGTGACTCCCATGTCTTGCAGTAGGCTGCGGGTACAGGTGACTCCCATGTCCTGCAGTAGGCGGCGGGTACAGGTGACTCTCATGTCTTGCAGTAAGCTGCGGGTACAGGTGACTCTCATGTCTTGCAGTAAGCTGCGGGTACAGGTGACTCTCATGTCTTGCAGTAGGCTGCGGGTAAAGGTGACTCCCATGTCCTGCAGTAGGCTGCGGGTACAGGTGACTCCCATGTCCTGCAGTAGACTGCGGGTACAGGTGACTCTCATGTCTTGCAGTAAGCTGCGGGTACAGGTGACTCCCATGTCTTGCAGTAGGCTGCGGGTACAGGTGACTCTCATGTCTTGCAGTAGGCTGCGGGTACAGGTGACTCCCATGTCTTGCAGTAGGCTGCGGGTACAGGTGACTCCCATGTCTTGCAGTAAGCTGCGGGTACAGGTGACTCTCATGTCTTGCAGTAGGCTGCGGGTAAAGGTGACTCCCGTGTCCTGCAGTAGGCTGCGGGTACAGGTGACTCCCATGTCCTGCAGTAGACTGCGGGTAAAGGTGACTCCCATGTCCTGCAGTAGGCTGCGGGTACAGGTGACTCCCATGTCCTGCAGTAAGCTGCGGGTACTGGTGACTCCCATGTCCTGCAGTAGGCTGCGGGTACAGGTGACTCCCATGTCCTGCAGTAGACTGCGGTTACAGGTGACTCTCATGTCTTGCAGTAAGCTGCGGGTACAGGTGACTCCCATGTCCTGCAGTAGGCTGCGGGTACAGGTGACTCCCATGTCCTGCAGTAAGCTGCGGGTACAGGTGACTCCCATGTCTTGCAGTAGGCTGCGGGTACAGGTGACTCCCATGTCCTGCAGTAGGCTGCGCGTACAGGTGACTCCCATGTGCTGCAGTAAACTGCGGGTACAGGTGACTCCCATGTGCTGCAGTAGGCTGTGGGTACAGGTGACTCCCATGTCCTGCAGTAAGCTGCGGGTACAGGAGACTCTCATGTCTTGCAGTAGGCTGCGGGTACAGGTGACTCTCATGTCTTGCAGTAAGCTGCGGGTACAGGTGACTCTCATGACTTGCAGTAAGCTGCGGGTACAGGTGACTCTCATGTCTTGCAGTAGGCTGCGGGTTCAGGTGACTCTCATTTCTTGCAGTAGGCTGCGGGTACAGGTGACTCCCATGTCCTGCAGTAGGCTGCGGGTACAGGTGACTCCCATGTCCTGCAGTAGACTGCGGGTACAGGTGACTCTAATGTCTTGCAGTAAGCTGTGGGTACAGGTGACTCCCATGTCCTGCAGTAAGCTGCGGGTACAGGTGACTCTCATGTCTTGCAGGAGGCTGCAGGTACAGGTGACTCCCATGTCCTGCAGTAAGCTGCGGGTACAGGTGACTCTCATGTCTTGCATTAGGCTGCGGGTACAGGTGACTCCCATGTCCTGCAGTAGGCTGCGGGTACAGGTGACTCCCATGTCCTGCAGTAGACTGCGGGTACAGGTGACTCTCATGTCTTGCAGTAAGCTGCGGGTACAGGTGACTCTCATGTCTTGCAGTAGGCTGCGGGTAAAGGTGACTCCCATGTCCTACAGTAGGCTGCGGGTACAGGTGACTCCCATGTCCTGCAGTAGACTGCGGGTACAGGTGACTCTCATGTCTTGCAGTAGACTGCGGTTACAGGTGACTCTCATGTCTTGCAGTAAGCTGCGGGTACAGGTGACTCCCATGTCCTGCAGTAGGCTGCGGGTACAGGTGACTCCCATGTCCTGCAGTAGGCTGCGGGTACAGGTGACTCCCATGTCCTGCAGTAGGCTGCGGGTACAGGTGACTCCCATGTCCTGCAGTAGACTGCGGGTACAGGTGACTCTCATGTCTTGCAGTAGACTGCGGTTACAGGTGACTCTCATGTCTTGCAGTAAGCTGCGGGTACAGGTGACTCCCATGTCCTGCAGTAGGCTGCGGGTACAGGTGACTCCCATGTCCTGCAGTAGGCTGCAGGTACAGGTGACTCCCATGTCTTGCAGTAGCCTGCGGGTACAGGTGACTCCCATGTCCTGCAGTAGGCTGCGCGTACAGGTGACTCCCATGTCCTGCAGTAGGCTGTGGGTACAGGTGACTCCCATGTGCTGCAGTAGGCTGTGGCTGTGTTATCTGTCTGCACCGCTGTAACACTTATTCCTCTGTTTATAGCAGAACTTTGATGGATTCTATTGTTTTCTATGAGCAGCATCAGTGATACATTGATGCAGTTTTCCTTTATTGACCACCAGATGGCGTTACCTTAGCTTCGTACTACCTTATGGCTGCAATGTGAAAAGCAATATGATATTCTTACTGTTTTTGATCTGTTGTCGAGCGACACCCCGGTATGCGGGAAAATGGCGGACATCTTTATTTAAAAATAAAATTTTCAAATTTTAGATTCTTTGTGAAGAAATTTAATTCGTCTTGAAAAATATTTCTGCAGGTGGTCGAAGAGTGTGGATCAGATCGACACCGAGCTGCTCTTCCTGCAGAGTAAAGTCAGTGAAGTGCTGGGAGGAAGCGGTTATAATTCGGATAGGTTGAGCACTCCCTATGTTCCCCAGCTGACAGGTAAGTGCTGCTGCCTCTTTTTGAAGTTTCTTCTTACATTTTTTTTCCATAATGTCCACTTCCCGTTTTATTTAATGGTTGGGGTGTTCAGTGTTTGTACATATGTCTGCCTTTTGTCTCCCCTTGTGGTAGTCCAGGAAATCACTGTGCCCCCTTCACAGTAATAATGCCCACTGTGCCCCCTTCACAGTAATAATGCTCAATGTGCCTCCTTCATTGTAGTAATGCCCCCTGTGCCCCCTTCATTGTAGTAATGCCCTCTGGCTCTGTGCCCCCTCCATAGTAGAAATGCCCATTGTGCCCCCTTCACATTAGTAATGCCCTCTGTGCCCCCTCCATAGTAGTAATGCCCTCTGTGCCCTCTCCATAGTAGTAATGCCCTCTGTGCCCTCTCCATAGTAGTAATGCCCTCTGTGCCCCCTCCATAGTAGAAATGCCCATTGTGCCCCCTTCACATTAGTAATGCCCTCTGTGCCCCCTCCATAGTAGTAATGCCCTCTGTGCCCTCTCCATAGTAGTAATGCCCTCTGTGCCCCCTCCATAGTAGTAATGCCCTCTGTGCCCCCACCATAGTAGTAATGCCCTCTGTGCCCCCTCCATAGTAGTAATGCCCTTTGTGCCCCCTCCATAGTAGTAATGCCCTCTGTGCCCCCTCCATAGTAGTAATGCCCTATGTTCCCCCTCCATAGTAGTAATGCCCTCTGTGCCCTCTCCATAGTAGTATTTCCCTCTGTGCCCCTCCATAGTAGTAATGCCCTCTGTGCCCCCTTCACATTAGTAATGCCCTCTGTGCTCATATGAGAGTTGCTTTCTCTGCTCTGTTCACCTGCTCGCTGTAGTATTTGCAGTGATGAGCAGGTAAACAGAGCAGAGAAGGCAGCGCTCGTACAAAAACAAACAGGCTACCCCTTTATAGACATACTTTAAAAACATTACATACAGCGCTCCAGAACATACAGGGTGATACAGCGCCACATACAGTATGTACCTCTTACATCCAGTGACTTCTCTTCTCTGATGTAGATGTTCTCTTTCCTCTTCTTCTCCTGTCAGACCAGACCGCCATGACAACTTCTTCCAGCCGTGTCTTGTCTCTTCAGAGTTTAACAAACAGACATCTTACTTTCCTACTTTTCCATCATCCTCCCACCTTCTCAGCACCCCATCCTGCCTCCCCCAATACTGTGTCCACTGTGCTCCCCAATACTATACTTCTGAAACAGTCCCCCTGAAATTACTGGTAACACACAGATAGTGCGTCAGTACAAAAACACCCCTTTATATTGTGAGCTAGTAATAAAAAAAACACCTTCCTTTCAGATCAGACCCCCATAGAAAACCCTAAATGAGATCCCACAATCTCAGACCAAACCCCCTTTAGACCTCTATGTCAGACCTCATATAAGACCCCAGTTTTAAACCTCAGATCAGACCCCCATTAGACCTCCATCTAAGACCCGACCCAATATCAGAACTCAGATAAGACCCCCATATAAGTCCCCCTATTAGACCTCCAGACTCCCCAGTCAGACGTCCAGACCCCATATCAGACCCCCAATCAGACCCCATTAGACCTCCATACCCCCAATCAGACCCCCATATCAGACCTCCAGACCCCCATTAGACTTCAAGATCCCAATTAGAACTCCAGACCCCCTAGTCAGACCTCCATTTAGACCTCCAGACCCCCATTAGATCTCTAGACCCCCCAGTCAGACCTCCAGATCCCCAATCAGACCCCCATTAGACCTCCAGACCCTGAATCAGACCCCATTAGACCATCAGACCGCCCACTCAGACCTCCAGACCCCCCAGTCAGACCTCTTGACCCCCCCCCAGTCAGACCTCCAGACCCCCAATAGACCTCTCCAGACCCCTATTAGACCTCTCCAGACCCCCATTAGACCTTCAATCAGACCTCAGATCAGACAGTAGAATAATAAAGTAACTTACCTCTCCTGTCGCCACTCTCCCTGTCCTGGCTCTCATCTCTTCTCAGGTCCTGCACTGCAGTCACCTGACCTCCTGCAGCGTCAGGTCAGAGTGCGCTCTGTATGTCCTGACGCTGCAGGCAGCCAGGACACAGCAGTGCGGGCCCCGGGAAGAACGAGCAGGAGGAGGGGTAAGTACTGTACAGCGCTCACAACGCTTCTTTCCCCCTCCTCCTGCAGACTAGTGAGCACTTCCATAATGGAAGCGCTGAATAGTATTCCCTTTACAGGGTGCACTGCATCTTATAAAGGGAAAAGCAATGAGCGCTTCCATCTGTATTTATAGAAGAGAGTCGGCACCTGGGGCGGACCACTAACTGTCCCCCAACACGCCACTGTCACGCCCTTTTAGTTTCTTCTATTGAGCTGAACATCAAGGACACGCTCATGACTCTGCCATTGTCTTGTAGATGAAGACCGTTTGTCTAAAAGAAAGAGCATCGGGGAGACAATATCGCTGCAGGTGGAAGTAGAATCCAGGAACAGCCCGGAGAAGGAGGAGGTAAGGTCATTGACGTAGAGCATGTCCATGTGTAAGAAGGAGATAATAGCGGAGAGGGCATCAGGCCATTCATAACTATAAGGAATCGACCCCCTGCTCGCAAAAGCTTACAATCTATGAGGAGACAGGCGTGATACAAAAGGTGACACGTGCTTGTATTGTACAATGGTCCGACCATCTTAACACAATAGAGGAGCAGACATAAAGCTGCATGAGCCGTCACCTGCCGATATAGGGTAGGGGGGTGGTGGACAGTGATGGATCAGGTTCAGGAGAATGATGATGAAGAACAGGGGTAGAGGGTTTGATCAGGGGATGAGATAGGCTAACCTAAAAAGATGCGTTTTTAGGCAGCGCCTAAAACTGTGGATGGTGTGAACTTACCTAGTTGCTTGGGGTAGGACATTCCAGAGAACTGGTGCAGCTCAGAAGAAGTTTTATAATTGTGGTGGATGTCAGTCATAGGTCATTGGCTGAATGGAGAGCACGGGTAGAGTGGTAGACAGAGATGAGGGAGGAGATGTAGGAGTGCAGCACTGTGGAGAGCATGGGTAGGGTGGTAGACAGAGATGAGGGAGGAGATGTAGAAGTGCAGCACTGTGGAGAGCATGGGTAGGGTGGTAGACAGAGATGAGGGAGGAGATGTAGGAGTGCAGCACTGTGGAGAGCACGGGTAGGGTGGTAGACAGAGATGAGGGAGGAGATGTAGGAGTGCAGCACTGTGGAGAGCACGGGTAAGGTGGTAGACAGAGATGAGGGAGGAGATGTAGGAGTGCAGCACTGTGGAGAGCACGGGTAGGGTGGTAGACAGAGATGAGGGAGGAGATGTAGGAGTGCAGCACTGTGGAGAGCACGGGTAGGGTGGTAGACAGAGATGAGGGAGGAGATGTAGGAGTGCAGCACTGTGGAGAGCACGGGTAGGGTAGTAGACAGAGATGAGGGAGGAGATGTAAGAGTGCAGCACTGTGGAGAGCATGGGTAGGGTGGTAGACAGAGATGAGGGAGGAGATGTAGGAGTGCAGCACTGTGGAGAGCACGGGTAAGGTGGTAGACAGAGATGAGTGAGGAGATGTAGGAGTGCAGAACTGTGGAGAGCACGGGTAGGGTGGTAGACAGAAATGAGGGAGGAGATGTAGGAGTGGAGCACTGTGGAGAGCACGGGTAGGGTGGTAGACAGAGATGAGGGAGGAGATGTAGGAGTGCAGCACTGTGGAGAGCACAGGTAGGGTGGTAGACAGAGATGAGGGAGGAGATGTAGGAGTGCAGCACTGTGGAGAGCACAGGTAGGGTGGTAGACAGAGATGAGGGAGGAGATGTAGGAGTGCAGCACTGTGGAGAGCACGGGTAGGGTGGTAGACAGAGATGAGGGAGGAGATGTAGGAGTGCAGCACTGTGGAGAGCACGGGTAAGGTGGTAGACAGAGATGAGTGAGGAGATGTAGGAGTGCAGCACTGTGGAGAGCACGGGTAGGGTGGTAGACAGAAATGAGGGAGGAGATGTAGGAGTGGAGCACTGTGGAGAGCACGGGTAGGGTGGTAGACAGAGATGAGGGAGGAGATGTAGGAGTGCAGCACTGTGAAGAGCACGAGTAGAATGGTAGACTGAGATGAGGGAGGAGATGTAGGAGTGCAGCACTTTGGAGAGCACAGGTAGGGTGGTAGACAGAGATGAGGGAGGAGATGTAGGAGTGCAGCACTGTGGAGAGCATGGGTAGGATGGTAGACTGAGATGAGGGAGGAGATGTAGGAGTGCAGCTCTGTGGAGAGCATGGGTAGGGTGGTAAATAGAGATGAGTGAGGAGATGTAGGAGTGCAGCACTGTGGAGAGCACGGGTATGGTGGTTGACAGAGATGAGTGAGGAGATGTAGGAGTGCAGCTCTGTGGAGAGCTTTGTGGGGGGGAGTAAAGACGTTAAATTGAATCCTGTACGGTATGGGCAACCAGTGCATTGACCGGCACAGGGCAGAGGCATCGGAGTAGCATTTGGACAGATAGGTGACCCTGGCTGCGGCATTAAGGATAGATTGGAGAGGGGAGAGTCTGGTGAAGGGGAGGCCAATTACTAATGACTTACAGTAATCAGGGTGGGAATGGGATCAGGACAATGAGAGGTTTTGTTGTTTCCATAGTAAGAAAGGGGCGGATTGTAGAGATTTTTTCAGGTGTAGGCGGCATGAGCAGCAAGAGATTGAATAGAGGGGGTGAAGGAAATATCAGTGACAAACGTAACACCGAGACAGCGGGCGTGTATCAGAGAAACCATATGTCATAAATGCCTAATAAAAGGGGTGTCCGTAACTGGAAATTTAAGCTTTTGGAAGAATGGGGTCCTCTGATGTAGACTTAATTGGAGAGAGCAGTGCACACCCCGAGAACTTCTCTTCCACTATGTAACTCTGTCTGTGACATCCCACAGGATTGGCACACTCCTCTCCTGAAATACTCTGTGCTGCTGGAGAGCCATGCTACTCCCACTATATAATTCTCAGTCTGTGTCCTGCCAATACTTCCCATAGGATGAGCACACTCCTCTCCTGAAATACTCTGTGCTGCTGGAGAACCATGCTACTCCCACTATATAATTCTCAGTCTGTGTCCTGCCAGTACTTACCATAGGATGAGCACACTCCTCTCCTGAAATACTCTGTGCTGCTGGAGAGCCATGCTACTCCCACTATGTAATTCTCAGTCTGTGTCCTGCCAATACTTCCCATAGGATGAGCACACTCCTCTCCTGAAATACTCTGTGCTGCTGGAGAACCATGCTACTCCCACTATATAATTCTCAGTCTGTGTCCTGCCAGTACTTACCATAGGATGAGCACACTCCTCTCCTGAAATACTCTGTGCTGCTGGAGAGCCATGCTACTCCCACTATGTAATTCTCAGTCTGTGTCCTGCCAATACTTCCCATAGGATGAGCACACTCCTCTCCTGAAATACTCTGTGCTGCTGGAGAACCATGCTACTCCCACGATATAATTCTCAGTCTGTGTCCTGCCAGTACTTACCATAGGATGAGCACACTCCTCTCCTGAAATACTCTGTGCTGCTGGAGAGCCATGCTACTCCCACTATGTAATTCTCAGTCTGTGTCCTGCCAATACTTCCCATAGGATGAGCACACTCCTCTCCTGAAATACTCTGTGCTGCTGGAGAACCATGCTACTCCCACGATATAATTCTCAGTCTGTGTCCTGCCAGTACTTACCATAGGATGAGCACACTCCTCTCCTGAAATACTCTGTGCTGCTGGAGAGCCATGCTACTCCCACTATGTAATTCTCAGTCTGTGTCCTGCCAGTACTTCCCATAGGATGAGCACACTCCTCTCCTGAAATACTCTGTGCTGCTGGAGAACCATGCTACTCCCACGATATAATTCTCAGTCTGTGTCCTGCCAGTACTTACCATAGGATGAGCACACTCCTCTCCTGAAATACTCTGTGCTGCTGGAGAGCCATGCTACTCCCACTATGTAATTCTCAGTCTGTGTCCTGCCAGTACTTCCCATAGGATGAGCACACTCCTCACCTGAAATACTCTGTGCTGCTGGGGAGCCTGCCCCTTCTAATATGTAATTCTCATTCTGTGCCCTGCCAGTACTTCCCATAGGATCAGCACACTCCTCTCCTGAAATACTCTGTGCTGCAGACACACGCAGTAACAAGTCTCCTATTCTCTTTTTTTTTTCCAGAAAGCTCCAGCCGAGGAGATCACATTTGAAACTCTGAAGAAAGCAATCGGTAAGAGCTGGTCTGTGCAGCCTCCATGTGTGAACAAGAATGTCCCCAGTCACTGACAGCAAGCAGAGATGCGAAAAATGATGAAGAATCAAGCCTGTTAGGGGAGCCCCTATAAATGGCTGATAACCTGTAGACGTGAGAGATCTCCCTGCTGTGCCTTGCATTGTGGGAGCCGTGTAGTGAGGTAGTGAGGCCTTCGGGGGGCAGCAGTGAGATGTGGGAAGACATGATCAGTAAGGAAAAGACTGGAACATGTAGAATTAACCTGTACGTGTCATACTGTATTTTACCTCTGGGGGCGCTCTAGGAAAAATTAACCCTTTTTTCCCCCCCTGAACCAACTAACCCACGTATACGTGTCATCCCACATAGTAGATAGTGTGGCGGTGGAGGAACAGGAGCGCGAGCGCCGGCGGCAGGTGGTGGAGAAGTTCCAGAAGGCTCCGTTTGAGGAAATTGCCGCACATTGTGGAGCCAGGGTAAGGAGCGTAAAACATGTCTTAAAGGGGAACTCCAAGGGCGTGGATTCAGCCTCCCTGTCACTACAGAAAAAGTCACAGCTCGCCATCATGCTTCATTTGTGTTCTTATTGCATCTGCATTCATTTGCATCATATATTCTCCTCCAGTCACAGCCGAAGCTGCATGCAGGGAGCTGCATGGTAATTGTTACCTACGAGTGCTTACAGGCCTGAATATCCCTGCAGCTCCCTGCTTGTTCAGTGCCTCTATAGTTTCGGTCGCGTTTATCGTTAGCAACCAGTTGAATTGTGAACGCTGCTTTGGATGTGACTGGAGGATATGATAGGAGGTCATTATATATAAGTGTTTGGAAAGTTCCGGAATGCTACATGTAGAAAGGGGGGGGGGGGGGTTCAGATGGCAGTATACTGTCCGCAAAAATGCAGGTCCGTTTTTTTGCGGATTAGATGCGGACCCATTCACTTCTATGGGCCCTGTTCTTCCGTTCTACGGCTCCGCAAAACAAATAAACCGTGTCCTGTACTTGTCAGTGAAGATCAGGATGTGGCCCCATTAAAGTCTATGGGTCTGCAACAATGCGGAATGCTGTCCGTTTTTTTGCAGACATGCTGAACTGTCCGAAGAAAAAAAAATACGCATTTTTGCAGACAGCATACGGCCGTCTGAATGAGCCCTTAAGATGATTACATATTCATCATCCTATGTGATATAACTGCAGGTTACATAATGTTACATGTCACTGAATGGCGCTCACTGTCCACCCCCTGTGTTCTATTCTTTTCCAGGCATCTCTGTTACAGAGCAAACTGAACCAAATCTTTGAGCTGACTATACGGTGAATACAGTCTATCTATCTATCTATCTATCTATCTATCTATCTATCTATCTATGTCATTAACTATCTAGTTATCTAATTATCTATCTATCTCATTATCTATCTAATATCTATATATCTATCATTTAGTATCTATCTATCTAATATCTATATATCTATCATTTAGTATCTATCTATCTATCTATCTATCTATCTATCTATCTATCTATCTATCTATCTCATTATCTATCTCTCTAATTATTTATCTCTTTATCTAATTATCTATCAATCTCATTATCTATCTATCTATCTATCTATCTATCTATCTCTCTCATATCTATCTGTATGGCTATCCCCCAGACTTCTAGGCATCTCCCGCCACCCTCTGTCCCTCTTCCATCCCATGACTTTCTCTCTTTCCTCGGTCTTTGAGTCCCTCAGACTTCTTCCACACGGTCTAGAGCACTTTTACATATTTCCTTCGTGTTCTGTTTTCTAGTCCTCCACCGAGTCCCTCCGGAACCATCACAGCCGCGTACGGCCAGCCCCAGAACCACTCCATCCCCGTGTATGAGATGAAATTCCCCGATCTATGCGTCTATTGATCACCCACCGATCACAAGCTATGACCTGTCCTGCTCTACAGCATGATCCTCTGTCTCTCCGAGAGACCTGCAGTACTGAGACTCTCCACCAGGGGTCAACCTCTTCTTCCAGTCACACCTCGTGCCAGGTCATGTCCAGATATAATGTTCTGTTTGCACTAAAACCTATGGACGTTCTCTCCGTGCGTTCTGCTGCATCGTTCTTGCGTGAATTCCTGTACAGCCTGAGAGATTTACCTTTATTATTGAGACAATCCCTTTAAATGTTTGTTCGTCAGCTCAGTGCACCACAACCCTCACCATGGTCCATGCCTGCATGGAGACTAGTGCAGTGATGTGACTTTGGTGTCCTATTCCCTGTGTCTGAGGAACCACCATAAGAAGTGTCCAGGGACCCCGGTGCTCGGACTGACCAAGGCTTCGTAGACCGGTGGATGTGGATTGTGGAGTCTGAAGAATTTTCCATGAAGTTAAGGCTTCCAACTGTCTTGGAGTTGCTTCAGTTTGTTGTCTTATTAGTATAGCCAGCGATCTTATTATCCTCCTGGGTTCTGCATCTGAAAGGGTTGCCGGGAGCCGTAGGCGGCTCATTCATGGCTGTGGATGAATGGATTGTATAATGTCTATTAATGGGAGAACGACCTTGGAGATATAAAGTCAGAAGGTTCTCAAGATCTCATCATCTCCATCATCTGATGCTACATTACATACATTCCTTACCAGGGAAATGAAGCAATTGTTGACATTTAAAGGGGTTTGTAGGTGCAACAAAATTAGAGGGTGGGGGTGGGGGGGTAGTGGATAAAAGTCCAAGCAAGACCATGAATGTAGGGAAGTATGGACCACAGGGTTAAGGAATAAAGGAGGAGGTGAAGTCAAGAAATGACTGACCTTCTCATCCAGAGAACAAGACCAAGAGTGTAGGGAAGTACTGTATGGACCTACAGGGTCAAGAGATGAAGAGAAGTGGGTGGTCCAAGGGATTAAAATATCTCACCCAAGGAAAATGACCATGAGTGTAAGGAAGTATGGACCTACAGGGTCAAGAAATAGAGAGGTAGGGGGTCCAAGGGATGAAAGTCTCTCACCCAAGGAAGAAGACCATGAGTGTAGGAAATTATGGACCTACAGGGTCAAGAAATGAAGAGAAGTGGGTGGTCCAAGGGATTAAAATCTCTCACCCAAGGAAAAAGACCATGAGTGTAAGGAAGAATGGACCTACAGGGTCAAGAGATGGAGAGGTAGGGGTCCAAGGGATGAAAGTCTCTCACCCAAGGAAGAGGACCACGAGTGTAGGAAAATATGGACCTACAGGGTCAAGAGATGAAGAGAAGTGGGTGGTCCAAGGGATTAAAATTTCTCACCCAAGGAAAAAGACCATGAGTGTAAGGAAGTATGGACCTACAGGGTCAAGAGATAGAGAGGTAGGGGGTCCAAGGGATGAAAGTCTCTCACCCAAGGAAGAAGACCATGAGAGTAGGAAATTATGGACCTACAGGGTCAAGAGATGAAGAGAAGTGGGTGGTCCAAGGGATTAAAATTTCTCACCCAAGGAAAAAGACCATGAGTGTAAGGAAGTATGGACCTACAGGGTCAAGAGATAGAGAGGTAGGGGGTCCAAGGGATGAAAGTCTCTCACCCAAGGAAGAAGACCATGAGAGTAGGAAATTATGGACCTACAGGGTCAAGAGATGAAGAGAAGTGGGTGGTCCAAGGGATTAAAATATCTCCCCCAAGGAAAAAGACCATGAGTGTAAGGAAGTATGGACCTACAGGGTCAAGAGATAGAGAGGTAGGGGGTCCAAGGGATGAAAGTCTCTCACCCAAGGAAGAAGACCATGAGTGTAGGAAATTATGGACCTACAGGGTCAAGAGATGAAGAGCAGTGGGTGGGAGTGGTCCAAGGGATTAAAATATCTCACCCAACAAAAAAGACCATGAGTGTAAAGAAGAATGGACCTACAGGGTCAAGAGATGGAGAGGTAGGGGGGTCCAAAGGATGAAAGTCTCTCACCCAAGGAAGAAGACCATGAGTGTAGGAAATTATGGACCTACAGGGTTAAGAATTAAACATGGCACCCAATTACTAAGATGTATTTGGGCCACCTCCTTCATAATCATATCCAACCAATACATGGTCGTCACCCAGTGTGGAGCTGAGGTTCTTTGGGTCCACGCGTGGAATTGATTTTAGGGGCACACACCCTATCTGGCCTGAGTACATTCTGTTGTCGTTATCGCATCATTCAGTAGGTTATTTGAATTTGCTGAATAGACCCTGGTGGCAAAGTCTGTTCCAGATGGAGTTGTCTTCAGCTGGACATTGGGGCCCCTTTTTATGGGCACATTTGGAGTTAAATCCAGCTCCTTTCTTAGAGTGCAATATCTTGTGTTCTATCTTGAGGCGTGGTTTGGCAGTTGTCACATAACACAGATGTAGTTACTTATTGGGTACTGACCACGAATTGCAGCCTGTATTATACTCCAGAGCTGCTTTCACAATTCTGCAGGCTTCTGAGCTGAATTCTCCCAGAATTCCCTGCTGGTTCAGTGTCTGAACAGGTCTTGCTCTTGTCATTCTGGAAGGTGTCATCTTTACACCAGGCACTGTACAGTCATCTGATGTAGATAAAACAAACTGCCCCCAGCTTTCTTAAGAGGGGGTACATGTCTACCCACGCCTGCTAACCGTTTCCATTAACAGCCAGCAGAATTGTGAATGCAGCTCTGGAGTACAGGACAGGAAATCAGTAATGTGACCCACTTTTACATAGATTTTATGTATATGAAATGTAGCCGATGAAAAATTAGGGATCGGGTAACCCTACTAACCCTACTGGGGGGATAGAGAGATCTCTATCCCCCTCCCAAGAGGATAAAATGCTTTAAAAAGGAAAAGCATTGATTGCTGTGATATAGCGCCCCCTATAGGAGGACCTTGGGTTCACACGATATATTGACGACATTTTCCTTCAGGACCACC
The DNA here is from genome assembly GCA_033119425.1 of Bufotes viridis. NCBI lineage: Eukaryota > Metazoa > Chordata > Amphibia > Anura > Bufonidae > Bufotes > Bufotes viridis. The sequence goes on from CM065592.1 coordinate 32,918,392, forward strand.
CCTGTCCATATACTCCATTAAGGCATATAGAATTTATAGAGGAGGCTCAATGATTCACCTATATGACGGGGGTCTTGGGGGGCGTCACGTCGCAGGTCAGTGGCTCCCATGTGATAAGTCAGTGGTCTCTGATGCAGACGTATAGAGAATAAATAAAAGACCAAAGTAAGGATTCGCTGCATACGTGGCGTCTACGTTGTATGTGGTCCACGTGGCGCTGACCCTCACACTACGGTTTTGTTGTAAAAACTATGTCTTGTGTGATTTTTCTTTTTTAGCTTTTTAGACGGCCATAGATCAGAGACTGCAGGGGAATCGGGAGACAGCAGGAACTGTGCACTTCTTTGAAGCCTGGGTGACTGTGACTAAATGATAGCGCCGTAAAAATGGCCTCAGCTACTACGCAGACCAAGAGGAGGACAAGGTCAGGAGCAGACACGTGGCAGCAACATAGCCGTGGCAGTCAGTGTGAGGAGGAGCCACAGAAAAGGGGGAGGAGAAAGAAGTGGGCATCCCTTTTAAGTCGAATGGACAATTCCTTGAAGCTGGGTGGCACCGATGTAGACCTGATGAGGACTAGTGTGGTGGGAAGTAGAGAAGATATGGAGTATTTTTACGTTTCTTGGCTGTCAGTTGAGTATGCCAGCGATGTCCTTTATACTATACAGTATATGGTATGACCCCTCCACCCACCCTTAGAGAAGGCAGACAGGGATGACACGAGCAGAGGAGGGTGGCACCACAGACTTGACTCCTCCCACTGGACTTAAGTTTAATGAGTCCGTTAGGCTGAGATGCTTCCTAAAGGGAGAATCCACTCCTTCTGGTCCCATCTCGTGAGGGAGAAGAAGACATTTTGGGTGAAGATATAGACAGCTGTAGACTATCGGGGTAGGTGGACTCTTGAAAACTTCACAAAAACAAATATGGATGGGTATGGAGATCCCCTTTAAGTGTTGTTTTTTTCACACCGGTTTATAAATGTATGTATTCTATATGTGTCTAGGACCACATTACACAAGATAAGATGTGGTGGGTGGGATGTGTCACCGTGTACATGATAAGCGTCCGGCCTCATCCGTTGTTGTCCCCTTACCGTGTCACCGATGTGTTTTTCCTTGTAGATACAGATCAATAAATGCTGCTCCATCTGTTGATGGCATGTAGACCGACTGATGACCACTGTACATTGTTTGTATCTCGTGATCAATAAAGTTTTGTGTTCAGCTTCTAAGAAAAACTGGTTCTGGTGCTGATTTTTTACCCTTGGAGCCGATCACAGACGATGCACACGGCCGGGTCGTCTTCATTCATCATGTGACACCTCCTTAAGATCCCAGTACTTGTCGAGGTATGCCACTCATAGAAGGGCCCTAAAGGTAAGGGGGCCAAATGGCAACTTCATAGTTATTAAAAGCAATAATTCATGGAACGGTTCTAAGGAGCCATGAGGAAGAATTCTATCAAGAGATGCTATCTAGAGCTTCACTGTGGGCTATCTATCTATCTATCTATCTATCTATCTATCTATCTATCTATCTATCTATCTCATATCTATCTATCTATCTATCTCATATCTATCTATCTCATATCTATCTATCTATCTATCTATCTCATATCTATCTATCTATCTATCTATCTATCTATCTATCTATCTATCTCATATCTATCTATCTATCTATCTATCTAGCACAAGAAATTCCACAGCACTTCCTTGATGGTGACCGTCACTGCTTGAGAAAGGTGCCATTGAGTGCACCGAAACGTCGCTTTTTACCCGGCAAATAAAGTAGCCACTTTTTTTTCACCATCAAGGAAGTGCTGTTGAATTTCTTGTGCTATATTTCCGTGGACATAGGGGACTGTCCTCACAGCCACTGCCACTCCATTTTTTTTTTTTTTAACCTGCTGTGCGATCCGTTGCATTTTTTCTGTCTATTATCTATCTCTCTCATATCTATCTAACTATCTATCTATCTATCTCATATCTATCTATCTATTTATCTATCTCATATCTATCTATCTATCTATCTATCTCATATCTATCTATCTATCTATCTATCTATCTATCTATCTATCTCTCTCATATCTATCTAACTATCTATCTATCTATCTCATATCTATCTATCTATCTATCTATCTCATATCTATCTATCTATCTATCTATCTCATATCTATCTATCTATCCAATATCTATCTATCTATCTCTCTCATATCTATCTATCTATCTATCTATCTATCTCATATCTATCTATCTATCCAATATCTATCTATCTATCTATCTCTCATATCTATCTTCTATCTATCTATCTATCTATCTCATATCCATCTTTCTATATTCTATCTATCTATCTCATATCAAATCAAATCAGCTTTATTCGCAGGACTAAATACATTTAGCATTGCCAAATCAAGTGGGAAATAAGTGTGTAGGGTTGGGGGATGGGGACACATCCAGGGTGGGGATATAGGAGTCCATGTTACATCAGGCTCCTCTCAGTCTATGGCAGGCAGTAACATATTGTGCTGCTATGGCCGCCGTGTTCTCCTCTTCCCCCAGCAGTATGGAGAGTCTCTCTTCCTCCTCCATGGAGGTGAAGTCTGGGCAGAGATCAGACAGTCTCCTGAAGTGAGAGTCCCTCACTGCTGAGTATTTGGGGCACCGCAGCAGGAAATGAGCCTCATCCTCCACGGCCTCCTGGTGGCACTGCGGGCACAGTCTGCTCTCCCTGTGCATGTACGGGTGCCACCCAGATTCGATGAGCAGGCCATGGGCGCTCAGTCTGTAGCGGCTCAGGATCTGTCGGTCTCTTGGATTGGGGAGTTTCTCCAGATATAGGGCAGTTTGTACTCCCTCTGCAGGCTCTGGTATACCGTCAGCTTCTGTGATGCCCGTATGTCGTTCCTCCAGACGCTGATATACTCCTTTGCCCTTGTTTATCATCTTGTGGATTTCACCCTTTGCCAGGCTGTACTGGTCGGTGGCTTGGGCAGGCTGGGTTTGGGTGACTTGTTGCCGGGTGCTTTGTCTTTCTGGGGCTTGTTGGTGTAGCAGGGCTTTGTGATGGTAGGAGCTGGCACTGCTGCTATGCAGGTGGGCTCTGAATGATAGCGCCCTCTTCTGGACAGCAAAGTAGAGTGGGAATCTGCCCAGTTCTGCCCGACAGGCGCTGGTTGAGGTGCTCCTGTGAACCTGGAGAAAGTGTTTGCAGAGTTCTAAGTGGAAAAGTTCTGTTGGTCCAGAGTCCCACTTTGCCCAGTCTGGGTATGTGTCTGGGCCCCAGACTTCGCTGCCATACAGGAGGATTGGGGCAATGATGGTGTCGAGGATTTTGAGCCAGACGGTCACTGGTGCCTTCAGGTGATACAGACGCCTTCTGACGGCATAGAAGGTTTTGCTCGCCTTGTCTTTCAGTGTTTCCATGGCTTTCTTAAAGCTCCCTGATTGGCTGATTTGTAGGCCCAGATAGGTGTAGCTGTCAGGTTCTGATAGCGGACGGTTGTTTAGCAGGAAGTGAGCACGCCGGCTGCTTTCCGGTTTCTTTTCTGGAACACCATGATGCTGGTTTTCTTCGGATTGATGGGCAGTGCCTACGTGTTACTGAACTTCTCCAGGATTTTCAGGTTATTTTGGAGACCTGTCTCAGTTGCTGATAGTAGCAGAAGATCATCTATCTATCTATCTATCTATCTATCTATCTATCTCATATCTATCTATCTATCTATCTATCTATCTATCTATCTATCCAATATCTATCTATCTCATATCTATCTATCTCATATCTATCTATCTATCTATCTATCTATCTATCTATCCAATATCTATCTATCTCATATCTATCTATCTCATATCTATCTATCTATCTATCTATCTCATATCTATCTATCTATCTATCTATCTATCTATCTATCCAATATCTATCTATCTAATATCTATCTATCTATCTATCTATCTATCTATCTATCTCATATCTATCTATCTATCTATCTATCTATCTATCTATCTATCCAATATCTATCTATCTCATATCTATCTATCTCATATCTATCTATCTATCTATCTATCTATCTTATATCTATCTATCTATCTCATCTATCTATTTCAAATTCAAATCCCCTTTATTGGCAGGACTAAATACATTTAGCATTGGCAAAGCAAGTGGGAAATAATTGGGTAGGGTTGGGGGATGGGGATACATCCAAGGTGGGGATAAAGGAGTCTCTTCTTCCTCCATGGAGGTGGTGAAGTCTGGGCAGAGATCAGACAGTCTCCTGAAGTGAGCGTCCCTCACTGCTGAGTATTTGGGGCACCGCAGCAGGAAGTGAGCCTCATCCTCCACGGCCTCCTGGTCGCACTGCGGGCACAGTCTGCTCTCCCTGGGCATGTACGGGTACCATCCAGATTCGATGAGCAGGCTGTGGGCGCTCAGTCTGTAGCGGCTCAGGATCTGTCAGTCTCTTGGAGTTTCTCCAGATATGGGGCCAGTTTTTCCTCCCTCTGCAGGTTCTGGTATACCGTCAGCTTCTGTGATGTTCTTATTCATTCCTCCAGACGCTGATATACTCCTCTTTGCTCTTGTGTATTGTCCTCTGGATTTCACCCTTTGTCAGGCTGTATTGCTTGGAGGCTTCGGCAGGTTGGGTTTGGGTGACTTGTTGCTTCGTTTTTCTCAGGCTTCTTGGTTTAGCAAGGCTTTGTGATGGTAGCGGCTGGGGCTGCAGCTATGTAGATGGGCTCTGAATGATAGCGCCCTCTTCTGGACAGCAAAGTAAAGTGGGAATCTGCCTATCTATCTATCTATCTATCTATCTATCTATCTCCTATCTATCTATCTATCTATCTCCTATCTATCTATCTATCTATCTATCTATCTCATATCTATCTATCTAGTTTATCTATCTATTTATTTATCTAGCTATCTCTCTATCTAGTGTATCTATCTCTCTTTCTAGTGTATCTATATCTATCTATCTATCGTATCTATCTATCTATCTATCTCTCTATCTAGTGTATCTATCTATCTATCTATCTATCTATCTCCTATCTATCTATCTATCTATCTATCTATCTATCTATCTCTCTATCTATCTCTCTATCTATCTAGTCTATCTATCTATCTAGTCTATCTATCTATCTATCTAGTGTATCTATCTATCTTTCATATATGAGTGATCTAATGACTTTGTAGAAATGAAGCTTTTCTCCAGCATTATATTATTATACCCATGTGGTGTCTTTCTGCTGTGTCTTTGATGTTTGCGGCCCCATCTATTCCCATTTCTGGACAGATTTCTGTGATTCTCATTACATCCAGAAGTCACGGACCCCCAGTTTTCCGGAAAGATCCGTTGTTTTCTTTTCTTGTTAATGGTTTAGTCTCTTCTTGCCCTTTTCACTATAAATGTTACACTTGTCACATGCAGCTTGATCTATTTTATATGCAAATCGCCTGCGTAATAAATAGCGAGGGTCTGTGAGAGGGACACCAGGTTATATTACTCAGGTCCGCTGTCCGGGGGGGGGGGGGGGGTGGGGTGTATTCCATCTCAGTCTCCTTTGTCTTTCGCCGGCTGATCCGTGTATCGTATGTGGAGACTCGTTCTCCCATCTTGTGACATATTCGCTGTTGTTATTCAGATTTGGGTGCAAATAATTCACTATAACATCTGCCGGGGTGGAACCTGGGAAGGACATAAAACAGACAGCGCCGAAATTAGAAAATTTCGATTATTTCATTATTTGGTGAAGAGTGTGAATACTTTTGCAACCCATTCTTTATTGGTCCAAAATGTCTAAAATAAAAATGAAGCAATTTTGTAAATAGTCATGAATAAAATCTCCTACCCTTGTGTGCTCACAGCTCCTTTACAGATCTGTGCGTTTCCATGGTTACAGACTACAAACAAATTCTGTGTAGTCTGATCCATGTGTTACTCTCTTCCATCTGTCTCCATTTCTGCCACCTACTGTGGGGAAAATAAGTATTTGATACACTGGTGATTTTGCAAGTTTTCCCACCTACAAAGAATGGAGAGGTCTGTAATTTTTATCGTAGGTACACTTCAACTCCCTCCAAAGATTTCCGTTTGGGTTCAGGTCTGGAGACTGGCTAGGCCACTGCAGGACATTGAAATGCTTCTTACGGAGCCACCTCTTAGTCGCCCTGGCTAGGTGTTTCAGGTCATTGTCATTCTGGAAGACCCAGCCACGACCAATCTTCAATACTTTTACTGAGGGAAGGAGGTTGTTGGCCAAAATCTCGCGATACATGGCCCCAACCATCCTCCCTTCAATGCGGTGCAGTCGTCCTGTCCCCTTTGCAGAAAAGCATCCCCAAAGTATGATGTTTCCACCCCCATGCTTCACGGTTGGGATAATGTTCTTGGGGTTGTACTCATCCTTCTTTTCCTCCAAACACGGCAAATGGATTTCATACCAAAAAGTACTATTTTGGTCTCATCTGACCACATGACCTTCTCCCATGCCTCCAGAGGATCATCCAGATGGTCATTGGCGACATTCAAACGGGCCTGGACATGTGGTGGTGTGAGCAGGGGACCTCTCCTGCCCTGCAGGATTTTGATCCATGATGGCGTAGTGTGTTACTAACGGTAATCTTTCAGACTGTGGTCCCAGCTCTCTTCTGGTCATTGACCATGTCCTCCCGTGTAGTTTTGGGCTGATTCCTGACCTTTCTCAGAATCATCCTTACCCAACGAGGCAAGATCTTGCATGGAGACCCAGAGAGAGGAAGATTGGCAGTCATCATGTGTTTCTTCCATTTTGTAATAATTGCGCCAACAGTTGCCTTCTCACCAAGCTGCTGGCCTATTGTCCTGTAGCCCATCCCAGCCTTGTGTCCCTGGTGTCCTTAGACAGCTTTTTGGTCTTGGCCATGGTGGAGAGGTTGGAGTTTGATTGAGTGTGTGAACAGGTGTCTTTTATACGGGTGACGAGTTCAAACAGGTGCAATTAATACAGGTAATGAGTGCAGAGTTTCTGCTGGTTGGTAGGTGATGGAATACTTATTTCATGCAACAGAAAAATGCTACTACAGATGTAGCATGGTTAGCACTCCTTTTTTCTGAGATTGTGTAGTTCACCTTCAGGCAGATGGCATGTTGGAGTACAGCTATGTCTATGTATTGTTATTGGGAATGTCTGTAAAGTCTTACTAGAACTAGGAAGGTTGGGGGGGGGGTAGGTCATGGGTACTTGCCCTTTGCACCTTCCCTATTACCTGGCTCCGGAAACTCCTCCATAATAAGTCATATAATGGAACATAGCAAAGAGTTTTTTCTTGCAAATCCAGAATTAGGCACCATATTATGGATAGGTACAGGGCTGAGTCCATGAGAAATAACATCAAGTGCCACCATGAGGGCTGAAGGCAAGGGATGATGGTGAAGAACCTGCCCGTAGAATCAGGTTGCCCCTACTTCCGACCACAAAATGCAATCAACTGGTATTTCGGAACAGCCCCTTGTCATGGCCACACATGGCCGATTTTGGTTGGGGAACCACAAGCCTTATCTCTTTGTTCACCTCTTTGACTAATCTTTTTTTGGGAGTTTTCATGAAAACATTAATAAATATTTGGAAAATCTAAGTTTAGGACTGATAGCCGCACTCATGTGCTGAATGTAGATGGACATATTGCAACCCAAATTCCCAGACTCCGTCCATTAACTCGCCCTCCATAATGATGAGATCTATGTCTCCATTGCGATCATTTTGTACTTGAGGAAGAGACATTTATAGAATAACAGGAACATAAGTAGATGCCGCAACCGGCACGCAGATCCTCTCATGAGCGACTCTAGGTCTCTCAGAGTACTTGAACAATTTATAGCAATTTATGAGAAATTATATCCCTGATGATATTAATTGCTGTAATCGAGTCAAAGTGGCTTCTTGGCGGTTATCTACTTGTACGAGGAAATCATACCGTAACATGTCACGGTAATCTTGGTTGTAGAGTGGACTGTGGATAGAGAGTCGAAGACCTAGTGAGATGGATGGTACATTGTGTTCAGTACACCATGTTGAGATTCGAGAATAGGCAAGAATAAGGGTATAGTGTAAGGACTAATGCATACGGTCATTTTTTGGTTTTCTATAGAGGTACGTAAGGCCTTAACGATGGCTCCATATGCCTCTGAGAGGTTTTGGAGCAGAGCGTCCTGAGCTTGCAGACCAGGTCTGAGATATGGACTTCTTACAGATTTTTTAAATAACCTTCTCTATATACAGCTCACTGCCAAAAATCCCTCCCTTTATACCCTCTTTTCCTTGATCCTATCCAGTCACAAATTTAAAACTGATATACCATAGTAACATAGTAACATAGTATATAAGACCGAAAAAAGACATTTGTCCATCCAGTTCGGCCTGTTTCCTACAAGTTGATCCAGAGGAAGGCAAAAAACCCCTGTGAGGCAGAAACCAATTTTCCCCACTTAAGGGGAAAAAATTCCTTCCCGACTCCAATCAGGCATCAGAATAACTCCCTGGATCAACGACCCCTCTCTAGTAGCTATAGCCTGAAATATTATTACACTCCAGAAATACATCCAGGCCCCTCTTGAATTCCTTTATTGTACTCACCATCACCACCTCCTCAGGCAGAGAGTTCCATAGTCTCACTGCTCTTACCGTAAAGAATCTTCTTCTATGTTTGTGTACAAACCTCCTTTCCTCTAGACGCAGAGGATGTCCCCTCGTCACAGTCACAGTCCTGGGGATAAATAGATGATGGGAGAGATCTTTGTACTGACCCCTGATATATTTATACATAGTTATTAGATCTCCCCTCAGTCGTCTTTTTTCTAAAGTGAATAACCCTAATTTTGATAACCTTTCAGGGTACTGTAGTTGCCTCATTCCAGTTATTACTTTAGTTGCCCTCCTCTGAACCCTCTCCAGCTCTGCTATGTCTGCCTTGTTCACAGGAGCCCAGAACTGTACACTGTACTCCATGTGTGGTCTGACTAGTGATTTATAAAGTGGTAGGACTATGTTCTCATCACGGGCATCTATGCCCCTTTTGATGCAACCCATTATCTTATTGGCCTTGGCAGCAGCTGCCTGACACTGGTTTTTGCAGCTTAATTTGCTGTTTATTAAAATTCCTAGATCCTTTTCCATGTCAGTATTACCGAGTGTTTTACCATTTAATATGTACGGGTGACTTGCATTATTCCTTCCCATGTGCATAACTTTACATTTGTCAGTGTTAAACCTCATCTGCCATTTTTCTGCCCAAGCCTCCAATCTATCCAGATCCCTCTGTAGCAGAAAACTGTCCTCTGTACTATATATATATACAGTATACTATCCTCAGTAGTATACATACAGTATACTGTCCTATTTAGATTATACACAGTATACTGTCCTCTTCAGTGTTAATTACTTTACACAGTTTAGTGTCATCTGCAAAAATAGATATTTTACTGCGCAGGCCTTCTACAAGATCATTAATAAATATATTGAAGAAAATAGGGCCCAATACTGACCCCTGAGGTACCCCACTAGTTACAGTGACCCAATCTGAGTATCTACCGTTAATAACCACCCTTAAAAAAGTATTCATACCCTTTGAACTTTTCCAGATTTTTCAAGTTACACCTACAAACTTAAATGTATTTAATTGGGATTGTATTTGATAGGCGAACACAAAGTAGCAAGTATGTGTGAAGTAAAATAAAATGATACATGTTTTTCAATTTTTTTTTTATAAATGTGGGTAGTGTGGTGTGCATTTGTATTCAGCATCCCCCCCCCCCTCGAGTCAGTACTTTGTAGGACCACCTTTTGCTGCAATTACAGCTGAAAGTCTTTTTTGAGTTATGTCTCTACCAGCTTTGCACATCTTGAGGCTGAAATTTTTGCCCACTCTTTGCAAAATAGCTCACGCTCAGTCGGATTGGATGGGGAGCGTCTGTGAAGAGCAAAAGTCTTGCCACAGATTCTCAATGGAATTTAGGTCTGGACGGTGACTGGGCCATTTTAACACATGAAGATGCTTTGATCTAAACTGTTCCATTGTTGCTCTGGCTGGATGTTGAGGGTCGTTGTCCTGCTGGATGGTGAACTTCCACCCCAGTCTCAAGTCTTTTGCAGCCTCTACTAGGTTTTCCTCCAGGATTGCTCTGTGTTTAACTCCATCTTTCCATCGACGCTGACCAGCTTCCCTGTTCCCGCTGAAGAAAAGCCTCCCACAGCATGATGCTGCCACCACCATGTTTCACGGTGAGGATGGTGTGTTCAGGGTGATGTGCAGGGTTAGTTTTCCGCTTGTTTCAAACTGTAAACAGGACTTCGTGTGGCCTTCTTTCAAAAATGGCTTTCTTCTTGCCACTCTTCCATAAAGGATAGATTTGTGGAGTACACGACTAATAGTTGTCCTGTGGAAAGATTCTACCACCTGAGCTGTGGATCTCTGCAGCTCCTGCCGAGTGACCATGGAACTCTTGGCTGCTTCTCTAATTAGTGCTCTCCTTGCCTGGGCTGTTGGTTATAGTGGACGGCCATGTTTGGGTAGTGCAACGCACGGCAACAGCAAGGGGTCACTTTTTAGTGGTATTGTCGTGATGCCAGTTGCAGTGAAGCAACAAGGGCCCAGGGCCCCTTTTAGTGATATGGTAGTAGTAGATGGTACACAGGTGTAGGAATGACTGTGGTGTAGGGTGGCCTAAATGTCCCTTTAGGTGTCGTGCATGTGTCACGGTGCTCCTACCTGGATACATTCAACCCCAGGTGTTGTCATCCGAAGCAGAGCAAATAGGGGGAATAGTTGAGGAATTTGAAGAAATGATTGAGTCCAGACCTTGTATATAGTGGAAAAGCAACTTTACTTTAATTAAACGTTCTTCCAAGCTGTTTACAGACTTTATCTTGGTTTCCAGCAGGCTTTGGCACTAACTGTGGCAGGCAAACTCCTCTCTGCTAGGTCAGTTACTCCTTGGCTCTGCTATGCTAACAGGCTGGCTATAGAACTCAGCTTCCTATTTAATCTGTACTTCACTTGGTAGTCTGGTCTGTCTCTAGCTTTGTCCAGGGAACTATACTTCTTGCTTCAGAGGCTTCCAAGCTGTGGCCTAGACATCCAGCTGAGCTGAAGGTGCTCTAGCTGGTCCATTCAGGGCTCATACAGGTTCCTGCTGTTTCCCCTAGCAGGGGCTTCTCTATTCTGACCTATAACTAGCTGAACTCCTCCCTAGAAGGGGGAAAAAAAGAATCGAAAGAAGGTTCCTATTCTATGCAAGATAGCTCTGCCATATCTACTGCCACCTACTGGTGAACCAGGCACATTACACTTAAACAGTTACATAACAGAATTATGAATACACATTGTGCAGGACCGGGGAATAAATACACAGATGACATGACAGTAGCCCATTCGAGATAGTAGTGAGGCGCAAAGGTAGTAATGCACCTCTGGGGCTCTACATACCCCCTTACTTAAAAACCAAGCCGCCCTCGGTTTGTGGTTACGGTATATATATGCTCTAAGGGTACCTGGGAAAAAATTTAAGTGCTACATGAAAATACACATATATAGACTAACAGATAAGACGGCTACCTATGGATTCCTGCCTTAGTAGGGTGCCTATCCACGGTTTTCCCTCTCACAGCGAACCGACTAACTAAATATACTTATTTACTGCAATAAGTGTTCAATACTCCACGACGTGGCCATAGTCGTATATGGAGAGTGGGGGTGCCATATACTGTAATCCCTCCACATGTCATGATACGCCCGCAAACAGAAGGGTGGCTTCATCCTGTATTGCCTTCCTAGTGTCAAGGTCTTAAAATGCTTTACGCTTCGACACCTTGATGACTGGCCAGGTAGCTACACACATATTTCTTGGCTTGGCTACGCACAAGACCTAAGAATACATAACCTTGGCTAAGCACAATGCTTTAAAACATATTCATCTCTCCACATATATAACAGCAGCAGGTTACCGTTGATGATGACAGGTCTGCTTGTGACTTTACCACTTGGTTCCCCCTGTGTAGCAATACAATATTGTACAATGCCTAGCTAGCTAACACAAGGCCACATAAGAACCATTAGTATACAGCATCCTCAGAGGCAGTCCATAATGAGCATGGCAATGTAAGACTTGCTTGTGATGTATATTAACGTCCTCAGAGGCAGTCCATAAAAAACGAAGCAATAAGGTGCTGACTATCTGGCTAACAATATAATTACACCAAAGTCCATACAAAAGTGCATATAATCACACTGCGGCACCTGCAAGAGAATGCACACAATAGGCTAAAGTGCTTGAACGTTGCTGAAACAGAAAAGATTAGTGGGAATAGATAAGGCAGATAAATAAGGCACATTTTTAATGCAGTAACATAGTGCAATAATGTAATGAAATCACATAAGAGTCCATTTCTTCAATGCTTGTAGATAAAGTTCACCAAACGGGAACAAGAGTGCAAAAGAGTCCTTTGTAATCCCTGGGAAATAATTAATTGTAATCCAAATGAGGCAATATTCGTAATCCACATGAGATAGAAAATTCTTTTGTAATCCACATGGGGTAATAAAGGGATAGCAGCACAGGTTATGAGAACCCTTTTTGCAAATTATCCTGAAAAGGGGGAAAAAGGGAATGGGCGCTGTTGAGAGCAACTTTGTGGTAGAAGATAGTTGGGGGCAGTCCTTACTAGCATGGCCATCTGGATGAGGACAAACAGAAACATAAAACAGACAAAGTGCCAACAGGCTCTCACCCTTCAGGTCCAGTCCATGAAGTGGCTCCCAGAAGTCACTGGTTCTTAAATGAAGATCAAGGAGGAGCAGCTCTTTAGATGAAGGAGCTCAGATCCTCCTCGCTGCTTAAGCTGCTAAAGGATATGAGAGGTCTGTCCTGCCTCTTGTAATCCACTCTCGCAGCAACTGTGGTGTTCTGGCGACACCTGCTGTCACTTCTGGTTAAGATCCTGGTGGTGGTGCTCCTCATAGCTGCCGTGACTTGCTGTTTCACAGGGGCGGATGCTCCTACCATTCCAAAAAGGGTCCAGCACCTCCGGCTGTAATAGCGCTGGAAAATAGTAAAGATGAGCAAATCGAAGTTGACGAAGTGGAATTTGATCCGAATTTCAGGAAAAATTTGATTTGCACCGAATGCGAATTTCCTAATGCTTTGTTATAACGAATCGCAGTTTTTCCTAAAATGGCTGCTGCATGTGTGAGCACATGGAGCAAGGAACTCTGGGAAGGCGGGATCACCCATAATGCCATGCATGAAGTCAATCAGCAGCCAGCCAGCCTGTGATGTCATAGCCCTATAAATAGCCTCAGCCATCTTGGATTCTGCCATTTACCAGTGTGCTTAGTGCAGGGAGAGACTTCAGCAGGCGCTAGGGACAGTGCTTGAAAAAACTTCATTGTGCTAAAAAAAAAAACGATTTACAAGTGCAGGGAAAGATTTTTCAAGGTGTAGGGAAAGGATAGGGAGGAATCATTCCACAGCATTTATGTAGAACAGGGTTCAGTAGGGGAGGTTACAGCCTGGGTAATAGGAACAATCCTATTACACCTTACTGCACTGACTGCGGATCCAAATTGCCATTATACAGCTCTGTAATTCCAGCAAACCGTTATTGATATTGGGGTGCAAGTGCTGTTTAATACAGCAGTGAATATTTCCCTTAAAATATAACTTTTAATATTACTAATAAAAAAAGGGGTCAAACAACACCCCAATTGGTACCTCAAGGAGAGACACTCTCAAGGGGAGAACAACATGTAGTCACAGTCGGTACTAACAGACTGACGCATCATGGGTAAGGTGGTAACCAATGATAACTACTTGGGATAGTGTAGATGAACTAACATAATACTGTCCCTAAGACTGACCCTAGGCTAGCCCTTTACCGGGGACAACTCCTGATGGTGGAGGTTCCCCGTCCTCAAAGGGGCCAGCCATAGTGTATCCCGATAACACTGTAATGGCCGGGTTGACAATGATCCGATAGTGATCCCTGCGACCGGTTAGGCAGGATATAGCGCTGGCTCGCCTGCGGTCCCTAGCAGTCGCGCGACTTTGATTTTTGAGAAATTCGCTCATCTCTAATTAGTGGCCAAAGTAAGAAAAATTTGCTGTTCAGTGTTGTAGTTATGCTATATGTTTTAAAGCACTTTTTGTCGGTTATTTTTTGGAAAAGTAAAATATATTTGCCGTTCAGCGGTGCAGTTATATGTTCTAAAGCTCTTTTTGGCGTGTGATAGTGACAAAATAAAAATATATTTGCTGTTCAGCGGTGCAGTTATATGTTCTAAAGCCTTTCGTGGCTCGTATAAGTGGAAAAAAATAAGGGCCTATTTGCCGTTCAGCAGTGCAGTTATATGTTCTAAAGCCCTTTTTGGCGTGTAATAGTGGCAAGATAAAAATATATTTTCCGTTCAGCGGTGCAGTTATATGTTCTAAAGCCCTATTTGGCGTGTGATAGTGGCAAAATAAAAATATATTTGCCATTCAGCGGTGCAGTTATATGTTCTAAAGCCTTTTGTGGCTTGCATAAGTGGAAAAAAGAAAAATATATTTGCCATTCAGCATGGAAAAAAGAAAAATGTATTTGCTGTTCAGCGGTGCAGTTATATATTCTAAAGCTTTTTGTGTCATGTATAAGTGGACAAAAATAAGGGCCTATTTGCCGTTTAGCGCTGCAGTTATATGTTCTAAAGCACTTTTTGGCGTGTAATAGTGGCAAAATAAAAATATATTTGCCGTTCAGCAGTGCAGTTATATGTTCTAAAGCCCTTTTTGTCATGTATTATTGGCAAAAGAAAAATATATTTGCCGTTCAGCGTTGCAGTTATATGTTCTAAAGGCCTTTTTGCCGTGTAATAGTGGCAAAATAAAAATATATTTGCCGTTCATTGGTGCAGTTATATGTTCTAAAGCCTTTTGTGTCGTGTATAAGTGGAAAAAAATAAGGGCCTATTTGCCGTTCAGCGGTACAGTTATATGTTCAAAAGCCCTTTTTGGCATGTATTAGTGGCAGAAAAATATATATATTTGCTGTTCAGTGGATATGTTCTAAAGCCCTTTTGGGCGTGTACTAGTGGGGAAAAAGAAAAAGGGCTTATTAGCCGTTGTGTGTTGAAGTTAGAAAATTACAGCCCTTTTTGGTGTGTATTAGTGTATTAGCAACTAGCAGAGTTTGCCCTGGAAAAGCTGTCCTGCCCGGGCCAGCAGTGTGGCATCAGAGCAATTGTTTAGTGCGGCGGGGGCCATAGTTACCCCAAGAAGAACTTGCCTATCCACCCAAAATTTGGAGAGACTGACCTTTGTCAAGATGAATTAGGCGTGGATCAGCCAGGATTTCCACCCACCAATGCCTGATGCATCAGACTAGATCATCCATGGTGCCAAACCAACACTTTGACAAAAGAGACCGGTTTCTCAGCTATTATTCTGATGCTGCCATCCGCCCGATACCACACATCTGATGCCAAGTGCTCCTTCTTTCACCCACCACCTTTAGCTGGTACTCGTATTGCCACCCACCTTCCCACTCTGTCACCGGGTCACTCTGTGGTCTCCTGATGCTGCTGCCAGCTCCACACTATGTCACCTTGCCACTCTGTGGTCTCCTGATGCTGCTGCTACTTCAACACTATGTCACCTTGCCACTCTTTGGTCTCCTGATGCTGCTGCCACCTCCGAGCTATGTCACCTTGCCACTCTGTGGCCTCCTGATGCTGCTGCCACCTCCACACTCTGTCAGCAATACTGATGGATTACTGACCAAATTCTGACCGAGTGAAGGCGGATACTCAACAGACAGGATCCGTTTTTTGGGGGTTATTGTTCTGACGGATCAGAGTAAGGGCAAAATAATCAGTGACGTCAACACAAACTTATTACTGACACCTTCTCCACTCTGTCGGGGGCTCTACTTGTATAAGCGTTCAATAGAACAGGTTCTGTAGACATCTATGTGGAATCAACTGACGACGGTGTAATAGGAGTGCGCTTCTTCTTGGCGCTAACATTGACCTGTAAGGACGAGTTCATACTTGAGTTATTTGGTCAGTTTTGGCCCGTGACTGCCCAAATAAGTGAAGTTTGCAGTGATTCTAAGAGCGACGCCTGTCATCTGCATGTCATACTGACTCACAGTATTATTTCACTACCACAGCAGACTCCCTATGCATGTTACTGCAAGGCACAGTGTTCCGCACCACTATAAAGGCTCTCTACAGCCAGGAAATAGAGTTTTTTTTTACGTGATTCGCCGTGAATGAATTCAGATTAAACCAAATTTGTCAAACCGGCTAAATCGTATTTTGGAAAAATTTGCCCATCTCTTATAAATAGTTCTCCTCTCTGGGTGGCGAATCTTGGGCTGCTCTCCTCATGGCTGCCTCCATCTTCCAGGGTAACTGGTAGGTCACCACTGTCGGGCTGAAGTTAATGGAAGTGCTGGATACACATCCCTGCTGATGAATTTCTGCTGGGGAAGCAGGTAGTCCTGGGATTAGCGGCTCCGGCTCTGGCTGGAGTCGCTCTCGGAAACTGAGTACACCGTCTGCCGACTCTTGGAGACAGCACATCCTTCCTGCCGCAGTTGAGTCATCCGGCCATACCTCTGGTGCTGACAACGGAATTAGAGGTTTCTTATGGTAGATTCCCGATACAGCATATGGACCTTGAAGGGACTCCATGGGGGTGTATTCTACGGTGTCCCCTTTGTAGAGGCTGTGGCGGGCCTGAGGAAGGTAAGGGCGCTTCACGGAGCGCCTGTTAACAGAAAGCTCCTGCCTAGTCTTGTCATCTTGGATGAAGCCAGACCCCCTCTCAACCGAGAACCACACCACGTTCCCTGTCCTCCTCTCAAAAATCGGATCCCTGGGCTGGGGTCGATCCCATACCCTGACTGCCCAGTCCTTAATAGCTTTCCTGTATTGCCACATGTTTCCCGCATGGGTCGTAATATCTCTGGGGACCATGGAATTTAACCTGTCAAACGAGCCAGGCCTTCTGGCAGGCGGGGTGAAAACTCCGGCCACCTCTGCCATGCCAGCCGGCATGGGGAATGCCACCTTTTTTACCTTTCAGGGGCCTCTACACTTGAGAGACGCATATCTGTTTGGGTGCTGCCTGTATTCGGGCACTACATCAACCCAACACATGCCGTCCCAGTCTGGCTGACGAAGACGCGCCATCTTGTCTCCTCTTCCTCTAGAAAAAACTGGTGATAAAGGAGGGGCTTTAGGTGTGGAGCTTCCACTTCCTCCTTTGACTGTACTGGGTTGTTCCCTGTGGGTAGGGCTGGATTTTTGCACTCTAGGGCTGGGTATTCCCTGATTTTCCCACTCTGACTGGGCAAGAAGATACTGCGCTATGGCATAGGAAAATGGCGGATTAACCCTTCAGACGCCGCTGCGCATAGTTTTGGGCTTGCCACTCCGCAGAAAATTTAATAAAGTCATTTTTAAGGTTTTTTTCTGTATATCGGTAGGCCATGCAGTAAAAAGATACAAAAGTAGTTCCTGTTCGTGACGCCAAATGCGATGCACGACAACGACAAAAGGTCACTTTTTAGTGTTATTGTCGTGACGCCAGTTGCAGTGAAGCAACAAGGGCACAGGGCCCCTTTTAGTGATATGGTAGTAGATGGTAGTAGATGGTACCCAGGTGTAGGAGTGCCACAGTGGTGTAGGGTGCCCTAAATGTCCCTTTAGGTGTTGTGCACGTGTCACGGTGCTCCAACTTGGATACGCTGGACCCCAGGCGTTGTCATCTGAAGCAGAGCAAATAGGGGGAATAGTTGAGGGATTTGAAGAAATGAATGAGTCCAAACCTTGTATATAGTGGAACAGCAACTTTACTTTCATTAAACGTTCTTCCAAGCAGTTTACAGACTTTATCTTGGTTTCCAGCTGGCTTTGGCGTTAACTGTGGCAGGCAAACTCCTCTCTGCTACGTCAGTTACTCTTTGGCTCTGCTATAATATCAGGCTGGCTATAGAACTCAGCTTCTTCTTTAGGCTGTACTTAACTTGATAGTCTGCTTTGTCTCTAGCTTTGTCCAGGGAACTGTACTTCTGGCTTCAGAGGCTTCCAAGCTGTGGCTTCCACATCCAGCTGAGCTGAAGGTGCTCTAGCTGGTCCATACAGGGCTTGTCCAACAGGGACGGGCTCCTGATGTCTTCCCCTAGCAGGGGCTCCTCTATTCTGACCTCTAACTACCTAAACTCCTCCCTAGAAAGGGGAAAAATAGAATGGAAAGAAGGTTCCTATTCTATGCAAGATTGCTCTGCCATATATGCTGCCACCTATTGGTGAACCAAGCACATTACACTTAAACAGTGTTGTGCCTTTTCATAGGTATATACATTGATATCCAATTATTCTAGTCAAAATGGATATTTATTGCCTTTAAGTGTCTGTAAATATATGTGTTTTTGTAACAATTAATTGCATGCTGGTATAACAGAGGAGGTACTGATATCTCTTTGAGAAAACAAGGCCCATTCATATCATTATGGTCCATAGATCAATAGTGTGAGAAGCATTCAGAGAGACGCCTAGAGGTCTGTCTTTAGTTGTTTTAATAGTGTCTAAACTAATCCCTTAACTCTGATTTAAGGCTACAAAGGTCAGATGTATATAATACAAGAGTACCATAGTTAACTCTTTATGGTATGGCGCTAATAGCTTGCACAACGGTGCCATCTGGAGACAGATGGATATCATGACACTATTCTCCACCATTGCATTGTGGGTAAATATGAACTCATAGAGTCATTAACCTACGTTACACCCACCTCAGTTGATTGGAATATTTTAATCCAAATGGATGTAACATGAGATAAGGTGGGAAATAATTATAGGGACACAGCAGGATAGGGCATCATCATGATCATGATCATCATCATAGCCAGAACAAGAAGAGGACTCACAAGGGGGACCCAACATCCAAGATCCAACACCCAAGAGAGAGGGGTCTATCAATAGGAAAGTCATGGTGAGACATGCGATGAGGGACCACCCAGCTTTCCTAGGAGCAGAAGTGTAATTCCTACTAGGACTTGGTAGGAGACATAAAGAATGATACTTCATTTTATTAAGACTAATTGGATAATGTGGGTGAAATCATATCATCTAGATTGGCTAATACATAAACACATTAATTAATTGATCATCTCCATATTGAGATGTCGTCTTAGGATATTATGAGGCTTCATACTACCTGCAGAAGAATCAAGACTCATAATCTATCAGAGTATTAAATGATTGCATATATAAATATATTGATAGTAACATTCTTCGCCAAGCTAGGTGATAACTTCCCACTGGAAAGACTTGTTTCAAGTTCTTCCCATTTCTGTTGTTTGTCTTAAAAGTCTTACCAAAGTCATATATGTGAAAATAGTCCAGGATGGGACGGAAGGATACAGTTATCTCTTCTAAGTTATATCCTTGTATGGATTTGCCCATTCTTGAAGTCATGTGAGGTGTAGTTGGTATTCAGCATTCCATATTGATGTCTAGGATTAGACATGCCCATCATGATATCATGAGGTTTCCTCTGAACAGAAGTGATGTATATAACTCAACTTCTTATTTTAATATCATAACCAAATAATAGCTTTGTTATAATGTGACAAATTGTTCCTACTCACATGTATTGTTAAGCTTGTTATGCTTTATATCAACGCCGTATATATTAATTTGCATATATGATTGTGTTTATTTGTTTATGTTTATAACTTTGTATTGTAACCAATAAATTTGCATATTTCTATAATACCTGTGTATTATTATATAATGCAAAACTACATCTTTAGCATTAATGTCATCTCACCTGAAAAGAACTTATTATCTGAGGAAATAGTCGGACTCAGATGTGAATTGTATCGATTAGGTTATCTACAATTTACCAGGTCATGATTTCAAGAAGTTATGAATAATTCATGGTTAATTATTTTTATCACCATAATTAATAATTCTTAATTGAATTATTATTAACCCGACAACAGTTACATATCAGAATTATGAATACACATTGTGCAGGACCTGGGAATAAATGTACAGATGACATGACACTAGCCCATTAAAGATAGTAGCAAGGCGCAAATGTGGTAATGCACCTCTGGAGC
This sequence comes from Bufotes viridis, assembly GCA_033119425.1. NCBI lineage: Eukaryota > Metazoa > Chordata > Amphibia > Anura > Bufonidae > Bufotes > Bufotes viridis. The sequence continues at coordinate 32,938,532 of CM065592.1, forward strand.
GTTACAGGTAGGTTTGCAGTTGTCCCATACTCCTTCCATTTTTGGATGATGGTTTGAACAGTGCTCAGTGAGATGTTCAGAGCTTCGGATATTTTTTTTTATAACCTGACCCTGTTTTGCACTTCTCCACAACTTTATCCCTGACCTGTCTGGTGTGTTCCTTGGTTTTCGTGATGCTGTTTGATTACTAATGTTCTCTAACAAACATCTGAGGCCTTCACAGAACAGCTGGAGTTATACTGAGAATACATTACACACAGATGGACTCTATGGGGACACTAACATTTTTAAGTTAATCAGGGTCCGCCAAGACCCTGCAGCTCTCCTATGCCTGAGACACTCAGGCATAGTGTAGTAGACATCTATGCATTTTGTAGTTTTCATTGGATGCTATGCACCAAGCACAGGAGAAGGCACAAGCGGTAATAATTCCCTTCTGCCTTCTCCTCGGGGTCCCTGGCTGTCACTGACAGCAGGAGATCAGCCCTGCTCCTGACTAGATTGCAGGAACGGTAAACCAGAGCCATACAGCATTGTGCTCAGAAACCTGATCGCACAGGTAGAGGTTCAGCTGTGTTTCTGTCCAGCATGACAGGGGCCGCATGTTGTGCACCCCTGATCTATGTCATAAATACGTTGTCATAAATGGTGGAGGCTTAGCAAGGAAGGGGCATCGGGGGGTTGAGACTATCTTACGTCATGGCCATTAAAAATGGAGCAATTGGAGTCCTTTTCTTTATTTTCAGCCTTCATTTCCAGGTCCACGATGTCTTTAAGATTCAAAGAACATGATGAGATGAACACCCAGACAACGTTGAGCTTCATAATTAAGTCTTTGTCTGTTTCTATGACTTTTATGGCAATAACTGGCTTGAGATGAGTAATTGTTGATCGTTTTTATGGCAACTTCTTAACCTTGAAAAGCTGTTGCATGACGTTCTTCTGTAGAACTCCATTGTTTTCTGCCTGGGGTTGGGTGAGGCGTATGAGGAGGTCGAGAAAGTTATACATTCATACATTTAACCTTGTTGTTGGCTGATCTGTGGATGTGTGACTTTTTATTCTATGCAATAAAATGTAAGATATAATGTATAATGTAAGACATACAAATCGGACATAATATAGTACATGACCACCTTTTTCTAACAAATCAAGAACCAGCCCTGTACCTCACATGGATCCAGAAATCTCCTCATTGATTGCTCTGCTAGATTTATTTTAAGCTGGCTGCTCAGGGGATGTGCCCCTTCTCAGGAAATGTATCTTTTCTGCTGCAGCTATCTACCTATCAAAGCTCTGGGGGGCATGTCCTTTATACTGCAGTTTTCTGTGACACATTAGGCTCCCCCTTCCCTTCCAAGGTTTACCCAACCTAAGTTGACATAGCACTCTGAGACCTTATTTTTGAGTCCCCTGTGTGGGGGCATCTCTAGCTGATCCACATTAACCTCTGATATGCTGGTCTATGCATTAATACTTTGTTATTACAGTATGGGTCCAGATGTTGTTTATAAATTGGTAAGATTCCAGAGATCAGAAGATGAGGTTGGCACAATCTGACCGGTCTCCTCCTTGGGATTCCGAGGCATCTGGCCCCTTGACTGAACTGAGACACAAAGACAATTCTAAACTCAAAGTAGACATTTCCGTACAACACCAAGATGAGTAACACACCAGAAAAAACTGTGACGGGCAGGTGGGCAACAAGTGAATGATCCCGAGGGCTTAACACTTCGGTGAAGGCCAATCGCCTACATAAAATCATGACTTGCATCTCTCATATGTCATCTGCAAAAGACCTGGTAGCTGCTCTGGAAACCAGACCTAGTACGTGAACAACTTCACATTCTGAGGGTCAAATTCCAATATGAGGTGTGACCAATTTTCTTCCTTGACCCTAAGGAAGCAGAAGAAACTCAAAGGACTCATATGTGTTCAGGGCTTTCTCTTTTGTAGATAGTCTAATTTTCTTTCTTTTGCCTCTTTGTCCTATTGCTCTAATCCATACGCCCGTGTGTCTCTATCCGTTAACCCTGCTGAATTCATTGTTAACCCTTTGACTGCTGCAGAGCACTGAATGTGTGGCCTTCTTCTTGGGCCACAACTCGGAGCTGCAAATTGTGTGTCTGGGTGGGTGGATGCTGTTGGGGGGGGGGTTACTGCCATAATGGAAGGTGAAAGGTTGGTTGATTGCGTGGAAATAGGGGAATCCCTTATCATTTAACACAGGTTACACATTGGGCATGGGTGGTACATGACATAATTTAAAAAGTTATGTGCCGGTGGCATACTTTTAGGGTGACTGGCAACTTAGTTTCAAAGCAATGTGCATTACAGGTTTGGTTCTGTTCATATTTGAATCCTATGTTTGGTGTAGAAACTAAAAAATTCCCCGTATATATATATGTCAAATGTATTCATAGTGCGCCATCTACCTGACAGAGGCCAAATGAGTGTCCAATCTACTTTACACATAATGTTTGTCATATGTGCTTTAGCACTAAAAGGTAGGAGAAGTAAGGGAGAGAAAACTGACTGCTTCAAGAAGATACGTAGATGACTTTTTTTGGCTATGGATTACTGAAGGGTTGGTGCCTAGGTAAGGGTCCTTTCACACTGGCGTTTTTGTTTTCCGGCATAGAGTTCCGTCCTCGGCACTCTATGCCGGAAAAATCCTGATCAGGATCATTCCCATGCATGAATGGAGAGAAATCCGTTCAGGATGCATCAGAATGTCTTCAGTTCAGGACTTGAACGTTTTTTGGACGCAGCAAATACCGCAGCATGCTGCGCTTTTTGTTCCGTCCAAAAATCCGGAACACTTGCCGCAAGGCCGGATCCGGAATTAATGCCCATTGAAAGGCATTAATCCGGATCCGGCCTTAAGCTAAACGTCGTTTCGGCGCATCGCCGGATCCGACGTTTAGCTTTTTCTCAATTGTTACCATGGCAGCCAGGACGCTAAAGTCCTGGTTGCCATGGTAAAATGTAGTGGGGAGCGGGGGAGCAGTATACTTACCATCCGTGCGGCTCCCAGGGGCGCTCCAGAGTGACGTCAGGGCGCCCTACACGCATGGATCACGTGATCTATGGGCATGGGCGCTCTGACGTCATTCTGGAGCACCCCGGGAGCCGCACGGACTGTAAGTATACCGCTCCCCCGCTCCCCGCTCCTACTATGGCAACCAGGACTTTAATAGCATCCTGGCTGCCATAGTAACCTGAAAGCATTTCGAAGACTGATCAGGATCCTGATCAGTCTTCTAATGCTTCAGGCGACTTGCGTTCTGACGGATCCGGCGGGACGGAAGTGCCTGCCGGATCCTTCCTCAGAATGCAAGTGTGAAAGGACCCTAAATATTATGAGATATAGCTGGTTAAGTCCGAGAGATCAGTGGGAGAAATTACCCTCCTGGCTAGAGGCAAAAAACACCTAAACTGTCATGTACTTGCCTGTCTGCGCTTCAGCACCGAGTCTGACCTCTTGATTGTGGTGCAGCCAGGGTCTTACTATTGCTGTGATTCCCACTCACAGTCAGGCTGGTCAGGGACACTGGGAAAATCAGGCGGTGTCCCAGCATCACATGCTTCCTGTCAGTGGGAGATTTAAACAACCAGCTGATTGCAACAGGGGCCTATGATTGGTCTTCTTGCCTCACAAGCTGTTATACTGTTCCTCTGATTTCCTGTATTGCTGACCCCCTGCTAATTTTGTGACCTTGATTCTGAATACTGATTCTGCCTCGGGACATTATCTTCTGGTTTTGATCTTGCTTCTATGTTGACTCTGCATTTGTTTAATTGTGCCTGTCTGTGCCTTACCTGTTGCCTGTGTCTTCCCCTTCTTCTCTTGGCTAGGTCCCATACACAGTCAAGTCAGGGAACATCGACCAGTTGGGGGCCATCATTTAGAGTGAATCATCCAAGGTAGAGATAGTGGTGTGGGTGGAAGTACTGGGCTGCACTATTCCCTACCTTTCATGACTGTTATGCAAATGGGTGTGGACCCACAACGCCACTGACTGGCTATACTCTGGAGGGGCGTGACTAAGCAACTACCTGGTCTTCACTAGAGCCTCTGATGGTGAGGATAGGCTTAAGCCATTAGCGTAGTTGCCACTCCAGAGCAGTCCCCGAGTCAGTGGCAGCTGACCAGGAGGTCAGAGATACAGATGCAAGCACAGAGGGGAAGTACTTGGTCAGGGCAGGCAGAGATCAAGCAAGGTGTGTAAAAGAAGTCCGAGATCAGAGGCAGGCAGCAAACAAGCAAGGTCCGTAAACGAAGTCTGAGGTCAGAGGCAAGCGGCAAACAGGCAAAATCCGATAATTCCAAAAGCAGGGTTTGGTACACAGCAAAACAGAACTTGAAAAACACCTTCACACTTGGAACTAGGCAAGCTAGTGACCATGAGTTGCTCAGGCATCCTACTGTGGTAGGAAGCGCCTTTAAATACTTCCTGCAATCCAGCCATAGGCTGGTGAGACAGAGGGCGTGTATGTGCTGTCTCACAAGTGAGGAGAGACACACCCATGCAAGCCCTAACAACAGTACAGGTCTCCAGCAGGAAGCAAACTCTGGCATGGAGCACAGATGCAACAGTTAAGCTACCTGCTGCCCGCGCTTGTCAGGATGGCGCATGGCAGCAGGAGGGAAAGAGGGAGCCCCGCGCCCGTGCCCGCAAGTAGGGGCAGCAGCGCCAGCACAGTCCACTGGGCTAACAATGACACAAAATACTGTCATATATGCTTTAGCACTGGAAGGGAAGAAGGAAATATAGACTACTCTGGGGGGATACATAGATGACTTTTTTTCAGGACAGAATCCTAGAAAGAGGAGGTCACTTTGAAAGGTACATGGTGATAAAGAACAGAAGCAACAGACTGGAAGCCGGTAAGATTGTAAACGTTTATTGTCCCATTCATTTACATTATTGCACATTTTGGTCAGATATGAATATAATTTAGCAAACAGAAAACTAGAGAGTCACCGATAGAAACATCTACCTCTTCCTTATGTACAACGCCATTGCAGGTCTTTCCTTTTGGACTTTGCTAACTTTGTACAGAACATTCAAAAGCCAAATCTGACAGAACATAAATTAATGGGCAGGATAAGCGGCTCACTATAGAGTAGGTTTATAGTAGCTGATCATAGGGTAGATATCGGACCCTGGAAAAGACATGCTGGCTTGCACCTGAAGGATATTTTGCATGGAACCTCTTCTATCTTATTGACCCTTCTTGTGGGCATTTTTGATAATGGCATTTTTGAAAAGAGTCATTAGTGGAGTCTGACTGCGCTCAGGGGTCATGAATCCTCCATATCTTTTGTCTTTGGGTGGACCTTCCCATCGAAAATGATGCATTTTATACTTCCGATCTTTTTTATTTGGGCTTTCCATAAACATGCTGTCGTCCATGTCTTCTTCAGAGTTGGTATCGGGGTAGTCAAACTCTACAGACAACTCTCTCCTGTACTCTGTTGGGTAGATTTCCGATGATTCTTCCTCAGCATCGCTTGGGAAAACCTTAATGGGTCTCCTTTTTTTGCCGACTGGTTTACCCCATCGGAAGTGTTCCATAGAATATGACCTCTTATTGTCTTGTCTGTCCATAGGTTCTTCTTCCATGTTGCCATCTTGTGCGTTTTGGTTGTCATTAGTGGGGAACAGGTTAAATATGGGGTAGTTGGATATATCTTCCCGTTTGTAACCTGCATTGTTGCTATCGCTACCGGTGCTATTCCTTCTGCCAAACTTATTCCAGCGGAAGTGGCTCATGACATACTTCCTGATGTTTTCAGAGAGTGGTTGCATGTGTCCATTCCCAGGAAACACTGGTGACTCTGCAGACAGGTCCATCTTGCAGGCTTTAATACATTCCTGATGAAAACAAGAACTGTTACAATGGTGATGGGAAGATTGACAGGAGCTATGTGTGTGATGCAAAGTTTAGATGAAGGTTCAAACAGTGTCAGCAAGGCCTTTCTTCGGGGACATATTTAACACCCCAGAGTGGTGTTACCGCTCCTGCACCCTGCTACTGTCTTTATTGAGCTAACACAATGTCATCTATTTTTTCTGTTCCAGGTTCACCACAATGTGCATCTATAAAATTGTTATGTAAACTGTTATATATGTAATTTACCTGGTTCACTAGCAGGTGACAGCAAATATGGCAGATCTATCCTTAGACAAAATGGAACCCACCATTCCACCCCCCTTCCCCTTTTGGGCAGAAGTGGGCAAGTCCTGCTTACTACCAGAAGGAGTTGGGGCAGTTCTAGATGATTCCGGTTTAGACTCCATGTTGGAGCTGACAGGACACTAACCTTGGCTGAAACTAAGTCAGACTAAAGAGTGGAGGGAAGCATAAAGAAGGAATCAAAGTCATTAAGCTAGCCTGTCAGTACAGCGGAGAGAAAGAGATGAAGCAAAGTTGAGTTTGCCTGCCAGTTCATGCTAAAGCCTGCTTGAACCAAGGCAAAGCCTGAAAACAGTTTGGAGAAACGTTTATTCAAGTAAAGCTGCCATTGAACTTCATCTCAAGGTCTGGACTCAAGTTATTCCTTCAAATCCCTCAATTATTCCGCCTATGTATTGCTTCGGAGCCAAGGTCTGGGGTCCAGCTGTATCCAGGTAGGAGCACCGTGACACACATAAAGAGACATTTAGGCTGCATCACACCACTCGGCATTCCTACTAAACCTGGGACGCGATACAGAGGGCCCTGGGCGGTGGCAGCCCGTTGCACATAGACATTGGTGATGCAGAGGTTGCAGTCTCACCTAGACCATTGTGCCTGATGCAGCCCAAATGTCCTTCTACCACATGAGGAGACACAAGTAGGCTTTACTTTATGCCTCTGCATTTCTCAAATCATGGTGCATAGTTTTACTATTGGTTTTGGCAAAAAGATAAGAATGAGTGCACGGAACATGAAAACATCTGTGTCAATGAACCTTAACTCTAATAGAATCCCGAAGGGTCAATATCATGCCCTGAAATGTAAAAAATGTCCTGAAGTGTCCAAAAAATAACAAAACAAACCAATCAGAATGGAGTATAGATGATGGTATATATTGCAGTAGATTATAATGACTCTGGGGAGGAATAAAAGTCATGGTGGACCATAGATGATTGGATATAAAACAGATTACAAAGGCTGTGGGGTGTATGTAGGTCATGGTGGCTTATAAATGATTGGATATATGGCAGTAGATTACAATGGTTCTAGGGAGGTATATATATATATATGTCATGGTAGACTATAGATGATGGGATATATGGCAGATTATAATTAATGTGGAGTGTATGTAGGTCATGGTGGACTGTAGATGATGGGATATATGGTATATTACAATGGCTGTAGGAGTGTATGTAGGTCATGGTGGAGAATAGATGTTGGGAAATGTGGTAGCAGATTACAATGACTGTGGAGGGATATATAGGTCATGGCGGACTATGGATGATGGGATATAAGGAAGTAGATTACCATGGCTTTGGAGAGGTATTTAGGTCCTAATGGACTATAGATAATGGGATATATGGCAGTACTGTAGATTACGATGGCTCTGGGGAGGTATATACGTCATGTGGACTATAGCTGATGGGATATATGGCATATTACAATGGCTGTAGAGTTGTATGTACAGTAGGTCACGGTGGACTATAGATGATGGGATATATGGAAGTAGATTAACATGGCTCTGGGGAGGTATTTAGTTCATGATGGACTATAGCTGATGGGATATGAGGAACCGATTTTCAATGACTCTTTCAATGACCATGGTCTACAGACGATTCTCACCAGTATCCCATCCTCGCTGCTCAGATCTGCACAGTTACCCCTCTCCCAGCACTGACTCTTGACTTCACCGACGTGAAATATAAATGCCCCGAGTATTGTCAGGATACATCTCCACCCTGGCTGTAACATTCTCAGGAAGGATGGCTGAAAAGAGACAATATGAGAAACATGAATGAACTTTGCAGTGATCTCCATAATTAGAAATTGCCATAAAGAAATGTTTTGGAGCAAACGATAAAAGCTCTCAGGGCATAAAGTGAGACAAAAACGTTATATTTTCTTACACAAAGCTGGTCACGACTTCTGATAGCATCTTCCCATGGTTATTCTGTTAATTGAGAATTGCAGCATCTATGGCGATGATGTAAATACATACCTGGTCAACCAGTGAAACGATGTTGCATCAGTATGCTTAGGCTGAGGAAGCCCCTTCTCAATGCTCAGCTAACATGGCGGATTAGGGTTTCTTGCTATAAATTCCAAATTCAGGATGTGGTTTGTGGCCAATGAGGTTTCATGCATAACATTGGAAGTGAGTTTAATTTTAAGAAGGACCATGGTTTGGAAGGGATGTAGAGTCATATCTAGGGTTTGAGGAGATATCAGGAAGAATGGTCTTAAGTTTAACTCAAGTAAGTTCCACTTATGAACCACATTTGTGGCCTATAATTCTTGCCATACAAGGTTCATGGCTTTACGTTGGAAAGGCAAATCTCTTGTGATCTAGGAGACACTATGAAACTAAAAGGCATACTGGATCCTTCTGAGTTGGGTGATCCCCATACACATTAGGTAGTCGTCTGGTCAAGTCGTTACCATCAGGTTCAGCCAACTTTCATCTAATGTGTATGGCCACCTTAGGTAGTTTTACCATAGGGTTAGTTCTCTTTTATTTATGCCACTGATCAAAAGTAGAATAATTCCATCAAAATCAACAATGGAAGGAAAACGGGGGCCAAAAATTAGGGACCAGATCTGAACACAAGAAGCAGCATGGGAGCCTACTGGATGGTTTCATTTACTTTGAACTATAACTTTTTGTAACGCACTGTACGTGCTTTATTCGGCACCGTGGACCCTTTGTGTCCTCGCACAATTAAAAGGCTCTGTCCCAACCGAGATGACACTGCCAGGTAGTTCCCACCGAGCAGTAGGTACCTTTTAAGTAGGGACCTGGTCTGACGTTTGTATTCACATCGCTAGAAATAATCCTAATTCATTCCACCCTCTGGTTTAATGTAAGAACATAGCCGTGTCTTGTGATAATGCGCTGAATTTACAGTGAATGGACCATTAGTGGTTAGCTTCTCCCACACACTTCTTTGTCGGAGCTCAGCCACTTCACGATGATAGAAATGTGAAACATCTGATAAAGAGCGAAGATTATTCCGATTTTTAAAAAATGAAATGGTAATTATTAATTTTATTAGAAGGTTTAATGAAAATTAACATTTTTATTGAGAATGTAATCTACTAATCACTGTAAACCCCTTCCTAATTGTGCTTCCCTCTCCAATCTGTCCTGAACGCAGCAGCCACGCTCATCTATCTGTCCAGCCGCTACTCCAATGCCTCCACCCTGTGCCAGTCACTGCACCGATGCCTCCACCCTGTGCCAGTCACTGCACCGATGCCTCCACACTGTGCCAGTCACTGCACTGATGCCTCCACCCTGTGCCAGTCACTGCACTGATGCCTCCACCCTGTGCCAGTCACTCCACTGATGCCTCCACCCTGTGCCAGTCACTGCACTGATGCCTCCACACTGTGCCAGTCACAGCTCTGATGCCTCCACCATGTGCCAGTCACTGTACTGATGCCTCCACCCTGTGCCAGTCACTGCACTGATGCCTCCACCATGTGCCAGTCACTGCTCTGATGCCTCCACCCTGTGCCAGTCACTGCTCTGATGCCTCCACCCTGTGCCAGTCACCGCTCTGATGCCTCCACCCTGTGCCAGTCACTGCACTGATGCCTCCACCCTGTGACAGTCACTGCACTGATGCCTCCACCATGTGCCAGTCACTGCACTGATGCCTACACCATGTGCCAGTCACCGCTCTGAAGCCTCCACCATGTGCCAGTCACTGCTCTGATGCCTCCACCCTGTGCCAGTCACTGCTCTGATGTCTCCACCCTGTGCCAGTGACTGCACTGATGCCTCCACCCTGTGCCAGTCACTGCACTGATGCCTCCCCTCCGCCCTGTGCCAGTCAGTGCTCTGATGCCTCCACCCTGTGCCAGTCATTGTTCTGATGCCTCCACCCTGTGCCAGTCACCACTCTGAAGCCTCCACCATGTGCCAGTCACTGCTCTGATGCCTCCACCCTGTGCCAGTCACCACTCTGATGCCTCCACCCTGTGCCAGTCACTGCACCGATGCCTCCACCCTGTGCCAGTCACCACTCTGATGCCTCCACCCTGTGCCAGTCACTGCACTGATGCCTCCGCCCTGTGACAGTCACTGCTCTGATGCCTTCACCCTGTGCAAGTCACGGCTCTGATGCATTCCCCCTGTGCCAGTCACCGCTCTGATGCCTCCACCCTGTGCCAGTCACTGTACTGATGCCTCCACCCTGTGCCAGTCACTGCACTGATGCCTCCGCCCTGTGCCAGTCACTGCTCTGATGCCTTCACCCTGTGCCAGTCACTGCACTGATGCCTCCACCCTGTGCCAGTCACTGCACTGATGCCTCCACCCTGTGCCAGTCACTCCACTGATGCCTCCACCATGTGCCAGTCACTGCACCGATGCCTCCACCCTGTGCCAGTCACTGCTCTGATGCCTCCACCCTGTGCCAGTCACTGCTCTGATGCCTCCACCCTGTGCCAGTCACTGCTCTGATGCCTCCACCCTGTGCCAGTCACTGCTCTGATGCCTCCACCCTGTGCCAGTCACTGCTCTGATGCCTCCACCGTGTGCCAGTCACTGCTATGGTCACCCATCTACAATAGAATGCAATTTACACTTATCACGCTCATCAAAGGAGGTATTTCCCAGTGCTACCTCCATCACCTCCCTCACCTCTGTCTGCCATTCTAACCCTGCTCTTCGTTTTTCCAATGGTCTAAGACAGGCATGCTCAACCTGCGGCCCTCCAGCTGTTGCAAAACTACAACTCCCAGCATGCCTGAACAGACTACAGGTATCAGCCTACAGCAGGGCATTGTGGGAGTTGTAGTTTTACAACAGCTGGAGGGCCGCAGGTTGAGCATGCCTGGTCTAAGACTATAGGCCCCTTTACATGAGCCGACACAGCAAACGGGAATGGACCATTCATTCCCAGTAACAGTCCGCTGGTCAGAAGAGATGCTGCCTTTACAGTCATCAGTCCTCTCCTCTGTATGTGGATGAGGGATCAATAGAGAATCATTGCTTTTGGGCAGTAGATTAATTACCAACATCCATAGTTTTAAGCATGCCCTAAAATTGTATCTTTCATCTTCACTAAAAAAAAGGGTACGGCCACACGGTCAGGTTCCTTGATACAGTTGTGGAAGTGGATTCAGAGAAGTCATATTTGTCCTATACTTTCTCTCTTTTTATGATCCACTTCCAATTTTGACTTCCAAAACTGCATCGTGAGACCTGACCGTGCGGCTGTACCCCACCTATTCTCTGTCCACCCCCTGCAACCTGATCCGTAATCCAGCATTAACCTCCTCACTCTATGTGCAATTTTCCATACATTCTTTTTTTTTTTGTTTACAAGTGCTTAGATATGAATTTATTTAGAATATAGAGCAAATACTGTATATATCTTTCATTCTAAAACAAACTATACAAAAGTATACTAAATAGACATATCATGATAATAATCATAATAAGCATTTTATGAGCCTAACAAAAGGTGGAAAGGTTCAACTTAAATGACACAAAATTCTGTATTTAAGATAGAAGCACGAGTAAGTTAATATCTAAACAAACAGAAATAATAATAATAATTTTTTTCAGATTAGATTTTGCTTACAAATAAAATAATCTACACCTAATCTAATATAAAATGCTAAAAATAATAATATTTTCATTAGTATTGTTGCTATTTTTTCAAATTTTTTTAACAAATAAAAAAACCTACCCTGAATATAATATAAAATAATAAAGTAATGAAGTTCTTCTTAACATAAATAAGTGACAAAAAATGCTGCATTTTGAGATAGAAGCGACAAGGAGTTAAAAAATATATTAATAAATGCATAAGATAATAATAGTGATAATAATAGTTTTATATTATTTGACATTAGGTGCAAGTTATTGTCATTGTAAGCAAAAAATAAAAAAATAAAATAATTATTATTATCATTACATTAGATTTTTTTTTCTTACAATGACAATAACTTGCACCTAATGTCAACTAATATAAAACTATAATAAGATATATAATAATAATGTAATATAAAACTATAATATATCATAATATATAAAAAATATATAATAATAATAATGTAAATAAATAAAACTATGATATAGTAATAGTACAAAGCTGAAAATATAATATAAAATAATATACGGTAATAATTATACCATGATAAAAAAAAACTATAAAATAATTTAGTAATAACCTATAATATAAAGCTATAATATAATATACAATGATATAATAAATCTAATAACATAAAATAAAACAATAGTAAAAAATAGAATAAATGCAGCCTGCGGGGACGTCAGTGGCTGGGAATCAGAGCCATGCATTTAGTACAGATGCTCTGTGCTGTCTCACCTGTTGCTCTCTCGGTGTCTTTGTGTAGCCTCTATGTACTTCTTGTTTGTTGTGGTTGAGCTGCCACTAGATCAGCTCTTTTATACCTCTGCCTATAGAATAGAGAGGTGGGCTCCTGGACAAATGACGTTTTCCTGCAGTCCTGGAGGGAATCAGTCAGGTATAAAGTTGCATGGATATAATTAGTGGCTCCTGTGTATTTGATATCTCCCTGCACTGCAGGGATTAGCCTCTCGCCTCTTGTACACCTCACTTTTTCCAGTCACATTTGATTGAATTTTGATAACTCAGGTGAGCGGAGAATTACAGGTATTAACAGCTTTTGAGTGGGAATTAAATGTGAACTGTCAGATGTTATATGACCGCCATGACGGTCTGTTTCCAATCAGGTTGAACCAATCGGTTGTCACTCTTTAATCCAGGTATGGATTTTAAAATGAATTAGTCGCTCCTAGGGCAGGTGTCAATTCAATGGGTCATAACATGTTTATTACATCCTCTTAAGGCACTCGCTCCTAAAATTAAAGGTCTGTTTAGATTACAGCACATAAATGTTAATATCCAATATTATTTAACATTTATAATTTTTTTTAGATATATCTTTGGGCAGGGGGGGGGGGCAAAATTCAAAAAATTATGTCTGGAGTCCAGGAGCTTACTACATACAGATATATACAGCCACCACTAGAGGGAGCTCAGGAGATGACAGTATACAGATATATACAGCCACCACTAGAGGGAGCTCAGGAGATTACTACATACAGATATATACAGCCACCACTAGAGAGAGCTCAGGAGATTACTACATACAGATATATACAGCCACCACTAGAGGGAGCTCAGGAGATTAGTACATACAGATATATACAGCCACCACTAGAGGGAGCTCAGGAGCTTACTGCATACAGATATATACAGACACCACTAGAGGGAGCTCAGGAAATTACTGCATACAGATATATACAGCCACCACTAGAGGGAGCTCAGGAAATTACTACATACAGATATATACAGACACCACTAGAGGGAGCTCAGGAGATTACTACATACAGATATATACAGCCACCACTAGAGGGAGCTCAGGAGATTACTGCATACAGATATATACAGCCTCCACTAGAGGGATCTCAGGAGATTACTGCATACAGATATATACAGCCATCACTAGAGGAAGCTCAGGAGATTACTGCATACAGATATATACAGCCACTACTAGAGGGAGCTCAGGAGATGACAGTATACAGATATATACAGCCACCACTAGAGGGAGTTTAGGAGATTACTACATACAGGTATATACAGCCACCACTAGAGGGAGCTCAGGAGATTACTACATACAGATATATACAGACACCACTAGAGGGAGCTCAGGAGATTACTGCATACAGATATATACAGCCACCGCTAGAGGGAGCTCAGGAGCTTACTGCATACAGATATATACAGCCACCACTAGAGGGAGCTCAGGAGAATACTGCATACAGATATATACAGCCACCACTAGAGGGAGCTCAGGAGATTACTACATACAGATATATACAGCCACCACTAGAGGGAGCTCAGGAGATTACTGCATACAGATATATACAGCCACCACTAGAGGGAGCTCAGGAGATTACTGCATACAGATATATACAGCCACCACTAGAGGGAGCTCAGGAGATTACTGCATACAGATATATACAGCCACCACTAGAGGGAGTTTAGGAGATTACTACATACAGGTATATACAGCCACCACTAGAGGGAGCTCAGGAGATTACTACATACAAATTTATAGCCACCACTAGAGGGAGCTCAGGAGATTACTACATACTGATATATACAGCCATCACTAGAGGGAGCCCAGGAGATTACTGCATACAGATATATACAGCTACCACTAGAGGGAGCTCAGGAGATTACTGCGTACAGATATATACAGCCACCACTAAAGGAAGCTCAGGAGATTACTGCATACAGATATATACAGCCACCACTAGAGGGAGCTCAGGAGATTACTACATACAGATATATACAGCCACCACTAGAGGGAGCTCAGGAGCTTACTGCATACAGATATATACAGCCACCACTAGAGGGAGCTCAGGAGATTACTACATACAGATATATAGACAGCCGTCCCTCTATGACTCTGTATAGAGAGAGAGCTGTCAATCACTTATAGGACCGCCTCCTGGACTCCAAACCTAAGAACGAGCGGGGATTTACATGAATGAAATTCAAGTTACACGGAATCTTTTCCCATAAACCTATATATCATCCTGCTCAGCTCCTCCTGCTCTATAACCTGCTGCCTGCAGCTCAGACACCATGTACAATGTGACAGGTTCCCTTTAAGCAGGCACAGGTGACTGTTGTAATTAAAAATTAATAAACACTATGCCAGAACAGCCATTTTTTAGTAACCTCACCTCCCAAAAATCATAATATCAAGCGATTAAAAAGTCGTATGTACTTAAATGGTAGCAGTGAAAACATCACCGCATTCTGCAAAAAACTAGCCCCCACACAAGACCAGTAAAAAAATGGAAAACAGTAATGCAAAAACATGATTTTTTTTCAAAAATGCGTTGTATAAATGTGGTAAAATAAAAAAGAAATTATAATAAAAATAAATAAAAAAAAAAGGTATAAAATTGGTATTTCTGTAATCGTACTGACCAGCAGAATTAACATAACATGTTACATGTGTATGCCGCCATAACAAAGCCCAAAAAGCAATGGCAGAGTTGCTGCTTTTTCTTTCTCCTGCTTCCCAAAAAGTTAAATAAAGTGATCAAAAAGTCGTCTGTGCCCCAAAATAGAACCAACGATTATGGCAACTCATTCCCCCTAAAAAATAAACCTCCATCAAGAGAAAATTAAAAAACAAATGGTTGTCAGTGAATGGCTGTACTACTACCCCAGAGGCTGTGCAAAAGCAAAATGGAGGCTGTAAACTAATCCATCAAAATCTGTGCTGCAGAAACCAAAAGGTGGTCTTTCCCTTCGGAACCCATCAGAAAGATAAAAAATGTTCCTGAACAGGTTAAACTCAAACGTGATCTTTCGCCCAGTTTTCAATCCAATTACCAACAACATTTTTTTAAGTGGATAGAGTGTTTAAGTCAGGTTAAAAACTCGCAAATTAGGGTGTACACCATATTTGCTCCCTAATTTGCCCCTGGCTGGTGTAGACTTCTAGCGCACAGACTGCCAGAGTTGTGACAAATCTATTAAGCGGCATTGTCCTCCTAATAAATTAGGCACATCTTACTCCAGCGCGGAATGATCAAGATTGACGTATGGGAAGTCCAGCCTTGATAAATGTCCCCCAATATCTTCTAAAATAGTGAAACGGAGATTTGGGGTCATCTCTGTAGAACCAATGACTGTTGTACCAAAAAGCCAAATTTAAAGGGGGTGTGTAAGCATGAATGGTTCATTCTGTTTGGTTCCCATCCGTTTGATATCCTAGGGATGTATCATGGGCGTTTAGGCTCCCACAACCATATTCAACATCAAATTACCCACAGAATCAGTACCACAGTGACACCAGGTCATTAGATAGCACATCATTTACTACATATACATCATATTAAAGAATCACAATTACCACCCAAAACCTTGGGGATCACCAACCCACACATGAATGTAAGGGATGGCCCCTTATAGAAACATAGAAACATAGAAACATAGAATGTGTCGGCAGATAAGAACCATTTGGCCCATCTAGTCTGCCCAATATGCTGAATACTATGAATAGCCCCTGGCCCTATCTTATATGAAGGATGGCCTTATGCCTATCCCATGCATGCTTAAACTCCTTCACTGTATTTGCAGCTACCACTTCTGCAGGAAGGCTATTCCATACGTCCACTACTCTCTCAGTAAAGTAATTCTTCCTGATATTACTTTTAAACCTTTGCCCCTCTAATTTAAAACTATGTCCTCTTGTAGCAGTTTTTCTTCTTTTAAATATTTTCTCCTCTTTTACCGTGATGATTCCCTTTATGTATTTAAACGTTTCTATCATATCCCCTCTGTCTCTTCTTGCTTCCAAGCTATACATGTTAAGGTCCTTTAACCTTTCCTGGTAAGTTTTGTCCTGCAATCCATGTACTAGTTTAGTAGCTCTTCTCTGAATATCCTTCTGCAGATCTGGTCTCCAGTACTGCACACAATACTCCCAATGAGGTCTCCCTAGTGCTCTGTAGAGCGGCACGAGCACCTCCCTCTTTCTACTGCTAATGCCTCTCCCTATACACCCAAGCATTCTGCTGGCATTACCTGCTGCTCTATGACATTGTCTGCCCACCTTTAGGTCGTCTGATATAATGACCCCTAAATCCCTTTCCTCAGATACTGAGGTTAGTACTGTATCACTGATTTTATATTCCGCTCTTGGGTTTTTACGCCCCAGGTGCATTATCTTGCACTTATCGACATTAAATTTTAGTTGCCAGATTTTTGACCATTCCTCTAGTTTTCCTAAATCCTTTTCCATTTGGTGTATCCCTCCAGGAACATCAACCCGGTTACAAATCTTTGTGTCATCAGCAAAAAGACACACCTAACCATTGAGGCCTTCTGAAATTTCGCTGATAAAGATATTAAACAATATGGGTCCCAGAACAGATCCCTGAGGTACCCCACTGGTACAATACCATGGTCTGAATATACTCCATTGACTACAACCCTCTGTTTTCTGTCCTTATGATTTGCTTCTAACCACAAGGTATGAGATGCTGACTAGAAAACCCAACCTGATGCCACCAAGCTCACTGCCTTGACTGTATCACTGACCACCAAGCTCCTGGTGTCTTCCATACTACTGAACCACAGGGACTTTGTGCTGAATGTTTGATTTCTTGTACCTACATGCCCGTGAGTTTGACCATACTATTAAATAGGCCACCGATGACCCAGTGGCAATTGTTGGATTTACCACCAAGCTCTTGACTGCCCACCAGAGAACCAGGAACCTGAAACTGAATATTCAGTTTTACCACGAAGCTCAGGATGTTCACTTGTTGACTGTACCACACAGACCATTAGGGAAGTGTTGATTGACCACCAAGCTCACAGTGTTGACTATACCACTGACAACTCAGGGCCAATTGTTCTATTTACCACCAAGCTCATGATGTTGGCATTATTACAGATGACAGGACCCATCAACGAATGCTCAGTTTACCTCCAAGCTCAGGTTTGTTGACCACTACTAACCACCTGGGACCTGGTGCTGAATGGTTGATTTACCACCAAACTTAGCGTGTTGACCATATGATACATGACCCAGAACCCAGCAGTGAATGCACAATTTACCTCCATGCTCAGGCTAATGGTACTACAGACCATCGGGTACCTACAATATTGCAAAGTGTTTGAATTACCACCAGTCTTATGATGTTGACTGTAACACTGATGACCATGGACATGTTGGCAAATGTCCACTTTGTCACTATGTTCATGGTATTTTCTGTACCATTGATGTTGGTATCTGTTGTACTGTAGGTATTCCCATCTCTACATTTATGGTATGTCCGGATAGGAATACACAATTAACTTACAAATTAGACTTAATTATTATCTATGTTATGATGTCATACACTGTTATGATGTCATACACCTTGCTATAATAAAAAAAGAAAAGTAGAAGGAGGGGCTCCCTAGTGATACCCTTAATGAGGATGACAGGGTGTAGGTAAAATTGCACCATACCAAATATAGCTGTGCAGGCTAGGCACAACCCTAGAGTGAAGCGAAATCACTTCCGAAGGGCAGACATGCCATGCTGCTGGGCTTGTTTGTGATCAGACCCTCCGGATGCCAGAGCAGACACA
This sequence comes from Bufotes viridis, assembly GCA_033119425.1. Lineage (NCBI taxonomy): Eukaryota > Metazoa > Chordata > Amphibia > Anura > Bufonidae > Bufotes > Bufotes viridis. The sequence goes on from CM065592.1 coordinate 32,956,890, forward strand.
CCAGACAAGATACAGTAGCAGGAAAAAAGAAGCAGCACGCTGAATTGAGGAAATTCCAAAGTAAAAAAAAACTTTATTTAAGAAAACATGCTAAAAATAAACATGAACTACGCGTTTCGGGGATGGTACGTTACCTTCATCAAGTTTTTTTTAAAATAAACAGCTTTTATTGGATGTTCCTCCATGCAGCACGCTGTTTCTTATTTCCTACTATATTGTTCCACATTATGTTACAATGTCGTACACCATGTTATGATGTCATACACTATGTTACGATGTCATTTATGAATCACCTACAGTAATACCCGACAGATCAATACTTATGAATCGGCAAATTTTCTATCAAAAACTTTATTATCTTCTCCTCCCCTAAAAGAAGAAAAACATGTCTGGAAACAGACAAGACACAAAGCACAATGGGCAATTTGGAGGAAGGGAAGACTTTGGTTATCAAATCTATTAATATAAAATATTCCTCAAGGATTCTTCTGTTGAGCCTTTGAGATGACAAATTGATTTTCAATTATGGCCAAACAGCTGCCACTCAAAGCGGCACTAAGTGCATGGACAATAGATGAGTCACACGGGTCATCTGGAGTCTACGGATGTTTGTCTAGTTCCATGTGAGCGTATAGGGGGTAATTTATTATTAGATGTATGCCAATTTTTGGCATATATCTGTCGCAGATTCGTCCGGAAAGGGGATTTGTGGCCGAATCTTTCGACTTTTCCAAGCTGAGCCAGGTCTAAAGAAGGGGTAGTAGAAGATTTTGGTGCTTTCGAAAGACTGAGTTGTCATGTAATATAAATAATACATTTGCAGCACTCCTGGAGAACTTGCAATTAAAGTGTTAATTTTATTTTGAATATACAACATCCATAGTTATGATCCTTGACTTGGCATATCAATGGCTTTGTAGGATACACAGATTCACATAGACACCGGACGTTTCGGTCCGGATATGGCAGGTTGGAGGGCTGATATAGCAGGTTGGAGGGCTGGATATGGCAGGTTGGAGGGCTGGATATGGCAGGTTGGAGGGCTGGATATGGCAGGTTGGAGGACTGGATATGGCAGGTTGGAGGACTGGATATGGCAGGTTGGAGGACTGGATATGGCAGGTTGGAGGGATGGATATAGCAGGTTGGAGGGCTGGATATGGCAGTTTGGAGGACTGGATCCTCTAGAGGTCTAAAGAAGGGGACGTAGTATTGGTGGGTCTAAAACGCCAATCTTAATAAATGACCCCAATAATAGGATTTCCCTATAAGGGGTGCGGACATGAGCAAAGTTTTGACAAATTCGATTCAGCAGCTTTGCCGAATTTTGACAAGAACGATTAGTTAGAATTACTTTGTCACAAATCTCTTTCCATTGTATTGAGTGTACACAATTATTGGGAAGGGGGATCACGCCGCCCCCATCATTTAACCCCTCAAATGCCACCTACAATGCTGATCATGGCATCTGTGACTCACATTCAGCTGTTCAAGGGTTAATAAGGGGTAAAAAAAAAAACAATTATACTCATCTCATCCACTTGATTGCAGAGAGGCCATCCGCTCCCGTCTTGAAGAAAACCCGCCAAAGGACCTGCGATCCGCATGCGGCTGCTCCATGGTCGGTGCCTGTGCAATTTGCGGTCCTCAGCACAGGCATGGCCTAACTATGATGTCACAGGGGGATGGCTGCCTGCGGATTGGCTGGCTGCACGGCATTATGGGTGATCTCACGTTTTCGGGCTTGTCATCTAAACACTTACTTTCCCTTTCTAACATGTGCAGCTGCCATTTTAGAAAAACTGAAGTGCGAGGAAATTCAGATTTGTTTAGAATCAAGGTTTTCCTAAACTTCAGACTGAATTCTGCTTTGGATGCTTTGCTATGCTCAACACTAATCCTGCAGTAGCATGAGCCCAATCCCACAAGAAACCCCTACAAAAGTTTGTCTTAGCCAGATGGAACTGATCACAGAAAAACCTGGATCAGAACATTATTTTGAGCAGGGATTTCAAAAGGTCCCTGGAGTGGTGGTTTTTGGAGAAGAACTTAAAGAACGACATGTTTTGGAGACAGGAGTTGTTTTCATAACAGATGCCAGTGCCTTGGGACAGGGGTCCTATATGGATCAGGGGTCGTACCACATGATACCTCTGGGCACGCGTCGTGATGTCATCAGTGTAATCACGTGGTGAGATCATCATGCTCGCCGTAGGTTCTTTGGGGGTTTTCTTCAATCAAGTCGGAAGCGGAAGGCATCTCTGCGATGAAGTGGATGAGGTGAGTATACATTTTTTTACTTTCAGACACCAATTTAGGAAAAATTGATTTGTTACCACAAAGCACAAGGAAATTTGGCTTTGTGGCGAAATGAATTTCTTCTGAAATTCGGATCAAAATCAATTTCAAATACTTTGATTCGCTCAACACTAATTACAATATTAGAGCAAAAGTTAATGTACAACTGAAAGGAGGCTCTAGGACCTGCTGTGCTACCTCTACCCTGAATACAAGAGGATATGCAGCCTCCAGCCTGAATACAAGAGGATATACAGCCTCCAGCCTGAATACAAGAGGATATACAGCCTCCAGCCTGAATACAAGATGAGATATGGCCTCTAGCCTGGATACAAGATGAGATACAGCCTCTAGCCTGGATACAAGATGAGATACGGCCTCTAGCCTGGATACAAGACGAGATAGGTCTCTAGCCTGGATAAAAGATGAGATACAGCCTCTAGCCTGGATACAAGATGAGATACGGCCTCTAGCCTGGATACAAGATGAGATAAGGCCTCTAGCCTGAATACTAGATGAGATACAGCCTCTAGCCTGGATACAAGATGAGATACAGCCTCTAGCCTGGATAAAAGATGAGATATGGCCTCTAGCCTGGATACAAGATGAGATACAGCCTCTAGCCTGGATACAGGATGAGATACAGCCTCTAGCCTGGATAAAAGATGAGATACAGCTTCTAGCCTGGATACAAGATGAGATACGACCTCTAGCCTGGATATAAGATGAGATACGGCCTCTAGCCTGGATACAAGATGAGATACGGCTTCTAGCCTGGATACAAGATGAAATACGGCCTCTAGCCTGGATACAAGATGAGATACGGCCTCTATCCTGGATACAAGATGATATGCGGCCTCTAGTCTGGATACAAGATGAGATACTGCCCCTAGCCTGGATAAAAGATGAGATATGGCCTCTAGCCTGGATAAAAGATGAGATATGGCCTCTAGACTGGATACAAGATGAGATACAGCCTCTAGCCTAGATACAAGATGAGATACAGCCTCCAGCCTGGATACAAGATGAGATACGACCTCTAGCCTGGATACAAGATGAGTTACCGCCTCTAGACTGGATACTAGGTGAGATACCGCCTTTAGCCTGGATACAAGATGAGACACGGCCTCTAGCCTGGATATAAGAGGACATATGGCTTCTAGTCTGGATACAAGATGAAATACGGCCTCTAGCCTGGATACAAGATGAGATACGGCCTCTAGCCTAGATATAAGATAAGATACGGCCTCTAGCCTGGATACAAGATGAGATATGGCCTCTAGCCTGGATATAAGATGAGATACGGCCTCTAGCCTGGATACAAGATTAGATATGGCCTCTAGCCTGGATACAAGATGAGATACGGTCTCTAGCCTGGATACAATATGAGATATGACCTCTAGCCTGGATACAAGATGAGATACGACCTCTAGCCTGGATACAAGATGAGATACAGCCTTTAGCCTGGGTATAAGATGAGATACAGCCTCTAGCCTGGATACAACATGAGATACAGCATCTACCCTGGATACAACATGAGATACAGCCTCTAGCCTGGATACAAGATGAGATACAAGTGTTGTAGTCTGGAGGAGACATTCCTCAGAAGCCCTTGCTGTGTGGATGAGTATTAGGCTAGGAAATGCCAGTTGGAGGCTCTGCCATGAGAGGGACACTCGGTGGCAGGATGTCCTGCACATATCACTGAGCTGTTAGTGTCCCTCGTATCACTATTGGGGGTGACTGATTGTCGTATGTGATGGCTCCCCAACTCATCACACCAGCAGTTGGGGCAGTGTGTTCCTCCATAGTACTGATCGTGAATATTCTAATCGCAAATTTTATATCAGCACTTCGAGAATTCGTGAAGATCTAGAATATAGCGCTATATCTTCGTAATTATGAATATTCTACATTTTTTTTCAGTACCCTCCCTGCTTCTTGCTTGTGGGCCAATGAGAAGGCTGCAATGTCTTTGTCTGAACTTAGCAACATCCCTAGCAACCAATAGGAAAGTTGCCTACCCCTTTACTATATAAGAACCTCCCTAGCAGCCATTTTCTGCAGTTTTTGCAGTTCTGAGAGAGACAGCAGTGTCATTGCTATGCTCTGTGCTTTCCTGTGTCACATTACATTAGATAGTTAGATAGTTAGCTCATATATATCAGATAGTTAGTGGGAGATAGTCAGTGTAGGTTAAATAGTGATATAATGTAGCTGACAGGTTCCAGTGCAGGGTGTTAGGTAGTGTGATAGGGATTATTGTGCTGTGATAGGGATTATTGTGCTGTGATAGGGATTATTGTGCTGTGATAGCATAGCGAATATAGTGGAGCACTCTATCTGCATATAAAGCTATTGTTCTGCCATGCATGCAAAATGTAATAAAAAACAGTGCTGTAATGTACAATTACTTACAGTGATCAGGAGTTCTTCCTCACAGTCACGAAAGTTGCCGCCAACCATTTCCCCCATTCTCAGGAAACTGAGCCACGCCTGTATTGCGCGCGCAATACGCGCATATTACATTGCCGATTTTCGCAATCAATAAAATAATGACCGGAGATCGCGAATTGTGGGATTTTACTAAGCCATGACGTAAAGTCATGATTTTATAAAAGACACGGAGGCGAGCATTGCTTTCTCTTTCTTTACTTCTGACAAATAGCAGCAAAGAAAAGATCAAAATATTTAAACAAAACCTCCAATGGGTGCTGACCCCACCCACATGTATCCCTATAATAGGACCCCTTCCCAGACACAGCTTCCTCTTTCTTTGATGGTCAAATCAGGTCCAACAGCAAACCGGGAACTGCAACACTCCTGGCGACCGAACTCCGGGGAACAATAACAGTAACAATACCCCGACTCTGGAGGTGTTCTAAACAGTACAAGAAAACATATAAATCTATAGACAGGCAAGCAGCAATACAATAGGCGAGAGTCCGCTTATGGGGAAGGGAAAAGGAGAAGACGGGCGGGGCAATGTTCGCCTCCATGTCTTTTATAAAATCATGACATTACGTCATGGCTTAGTAAAATACCACAATTTTATAGCAAGACACGGAGGCTCCCATTGCTAGTTCAAAGTCTTTTTCCAATGGAGGAAAAAACGTGAGGACCCTGTCTGAAATAAAACTCCCTAAACGTAGAGACCCGGGACCAATCCGCAAGACTCATAACATCTTCCAACTTCGCCCCAGCCAGGGTTAATGAGGTAGCCGAGGCGCTACGCACAGAATGAGCCGTGAACTGCGAGGTGTCAATCCCGGCTGGGGAAAGAACCCACTTGACCCACCGAGATAAGGTGACACTGGTGACCGGACCGAAAGGGCGACAAAAGGAAATAAACAACTGGGGATGAGAGGGAGAACGCAGGGGTAAAGTTCGCGCCTCATACTCCCTAAGACAGGACACCGGACACAAAGCTTGCGAATCCGGAAAGGCCGGATAAGAAACAGACCGGATATTCGTTTTTGTCTGGCGGGATATATTAAAGACTACCCCGTCGGGAGAAAAGGAACGGGCATCATGATCCAACGCCCTCACATCAGATACCCTTTTGCATGAGATCAGACAAAGGAGAGTGACCAATTTAGCTGATAATTGAAGTAAAGTCAACTGACCATTAGAAGGCCAAGAAGACAAAAAATTGAGCACCAATCCCACGTCCCAAGTGCCACTAAAACGTGGCCTAGGAGGACGAGTCAAACGGGAACCCCGAAGCAGACGGCAAATCAAAGGATGACGCCCCGCCGGAGCACCGTCAAAACCCTTATGTCCCGAGGAAATGGCGGAGCGGAACACATTGATCGTGCGGTGAGCCTTGTCCACCTGAAACAAAGTGGAAAGGAAAAGGACGATCTGATTCACAGAGGCAGAAGTGGGATCCAAACTCCTAAGCAGGCACCAGTCAGCCCACGACCGCCAGGCTGCCCGATAGGCCCGCCTTGTCCCTGGAGCCCATGCATTCTCCAGGAGGAAACGAGCAGTCTCCGAAACCTCTGAGGAGCCCTCAGAGAACCCGATACCCTGCACGCAAGGAGGCGAAGAGACCCCTCCGTCACTAAAGGGTGTGGGAGATGCCGAGCATTCGTCAACAGCAGATGATACCGTGGCAACAGTCTGGGAATGTCCACCAGCATCTCCAGCAGTTGAGAAAACCAGGACTGGGTTCCCCAAAACGGGACAATCAGAACCAGTTGCAAGTTCTGAAAACGCACCGTCGACATGAGCCGTGGAATGAGGGCGAACGGAGGGAAGGCATACAGCAGCCCCCGAGGCCACGTCTGGGCGAAAGCGTCCATCGCCTCTGCCGCGGGATCTGGTCTCCAACTGAAGAACCGGGGAAGCTGGGCGTTCCACCGGGAAGCAAAGAGGTCGATCGACATCGAACCCCACAGAGACCATACAGCGGAAAACACTTCCGTGTCCAGCCTCCAATCGCTGGAGTCCGAAATGAAACGAGACCCCCAGTCTGCCAAGGTATTGTGCAGTCCGGGCAGATACTCCGTGACTACCGACACCCTGTGGGAGATGCAAAACTCCCAAAACTCCTTGGCTAGATGGGTCAGCATGGGGGAACGAGTGCCCCCCATCGAGTTGATGTATCGGACCGCCGATACGTTGTCCATCCGTAGGCGGATGCAGACATGCATCCTGTCCCTCGCAAAGCTGCGAATCACAAAGGAGCCCGCCAGGAGCTCCAGAGCATTGATGTGTAGAGAGGTCTCCTCGGTAGACCAAGGACCCCCCGTGGAAACCCCTTGGCAATGGGCTCCCCAGCCGTGCAGACTGGCATCGGAGTCCACCACGAGATCCGGCTGTGGACCGAAGATGGCCCTGCCGTTCCAGGCCTCGAGGTTGGCAATCCACCAAGTCAATTCGTCTCGGGTTTCCGAGTCCAATTGAATCATATCCGCAAAGGACGCTCCCGCCTGCAGGTGGGCAATCTTGAGGCGCTGGAGCGCCCGGTAGTGCAAGGGAGCCGGAAATATGGCCTGTATGGAGGCCGCCAATAGACCAATTACCCGAGCCAGGTGCCGTAGGGAAATTTGGGACAGAGTTAGGGTGCGACGCAACTCCTTGCGTATAGAGTGCACCTTCCTTAAGGGCAAGCTAAGCGTTAAAGCTTCCGCATCCACCTGAAAACCCAAAAACTCCATGGATCTCGCCGGGAGAAGGCAAGACTTCTCCTGGTTGATGATGAACCCCAGGTTGGAGAATAACTCCAGAGCCATCTGAAGGTGACTGAGGAGCACCTGGCGGTCCTCGGCCATGATTAGGATATCGTCTAGATAGACGATGAGCCGCACGCCCTGACTGCGCAGCCACGCCACGACCGGGCGCAGAAGTTTGGTAAAACACCATGGGGCTGAGGACAGGCCGAAGGGGAGGCAGGTGAACCGCCACAGGGACCCTTGCCAGTGGAATTGGAGCAGCTCCCTGGAAGAGGGGGCCAAGGGAACCGTGAGATACGCGTCCTTGAAGTCCAACTTGACCATCCAGTCCCCCGGGAGAAGTAAATCCCTGAGGAGATGGATGCCCTCCATGTTAAAGTGATGGTACCTGACGTAGGAATTCAACGCCTTGAGGTTGATCACAGGGCAGAATTGACTGCCCTTTTTCTCTACCAGGAAGATGGAGCTTACTACGCCTCCCTCTGTGAGAGGAGACGGTTCTATAGCTCCTTTTTCTAAAAGGTCGGTCAGCTCCCTGTCTATAAGGCTCTGATCCGACCAAGAGCGGCGAGGGGGAACAGCCGCGGGTTTGATGTCTGGCCGAGCCACCAGCTCGATGTGTAATCCCTGAACCGTGGAGAGAATCCACGGGTCTGATGTGATGGAGGCCCACACATGCAAAAAGAATTGGAGTCTGCCTCCTATCAAGGTGGCAGAAGAAAGGGGAAGACACACTGGACTTACCGAAGGGACGTCGACGATTGGGTTGACCTCTGAAGGAACGACCTCGTCCGAAGGAGCCCCTTGAGGGAAAAAAGGCCGGTGGTTGCCTGGGATCCGAATAGGAATTGCGGAAGGATGAAGTTGAGGAGCCTCGACCCGAGCCTCGGGTCTGGTAAGATGATCGGCCGGTCAGACAGCCCCTCGCACTGCCGGCCCTAGTGGAAACCCTGCCACTGAAAACTCTCCTCATAGAGGACTAGGCTTTGTCCAGGGCCGTGAAGGTGCCCACGAACTTCCCCAGTTCCTTAATGAACGGGTCACCAAAAAAGAAACCCTGTGCTTCCGTACCCGTCTCAGTTAAGGCCATCGCGGCCAACTTTAGCTCGATCCTGATAAGGATGGCCTTCCTGCGCTCGATAGCCAGAGCGGTATTCGCATTTCCGGCCATACAAATGGCCCTCTGTACCCATCCGGCTAGCTCCTCTGGGTCCACGGTACGCCCTTCCGCCTTGGCGGATTCGGCCATATCAAAGATTTTTGCCAGTGGCCCAATGATATCTAGTAATTTATCTTGGCAAGAACTGAGGGATGCGTCCAAACCTTTCCGGGTGTTAAAACCCGACTTAGACAGGAATTGAACGACCTTTGGGTCCACTGCCGGGGTCTCACAAATCTTGTTTTGGATAAGTGGCCTTGGGCATTCCGCCCGTAATTTGTTCCTAGCTTCCTTAGAAAGCGGTTTGCGCACCCTGGCCTCAATATAGCTGGCCACATGGGGTGCAGGGAGCCACTCTGCTGACCGGGGATGATGGAGAGAGTCAGGGTCAAAGAGTGGCGCGCCCGCCGGGTCCGTTAAAGGAGCCTGGGGGTCCGGGGCTGGCAGCGAAGCTGCGGGTTGGGGTACCGGGGTGTTATTAAGTGCCAAGGTGGGTTGGACACTAAAGTCCCCCAAATCCTCTCCCTCAGAATCAACTGGGGAATTCAAAATGACCTCCTCATCAGACTCATGAGAGCCAGTCTCTGAATCGGGTTGGGATCTAGCCGATTTCCAGGTACGCGCGTGCTCTGCCTGGCGCGGACAGGCTCTTTTGCGCGGCCGAAGTGCGCTGTCAAGTGATGGACCGGAGCTATCTGTCATAATATTTCTGGAGGTATCCATGGTAGGCGGAATAACGCCCGGAGGGGCTTGAGACTGGGTACATAAAACCTGTGAAAGGGAGGCTGTGAGTGCAGTAGACACTGAGCCCATGGCGGACAAAATGGCTTCAGAGATAGACTGCTGAAGCGCCCTGTTTTGAGGGTCTAGAACCAGAACCGGGTTATGACATAACCCATGCATGCCAGCAGGGGTTATAGGGATATCTTGGTTAGGGCTCCCCTGTGAAGCAACAGGGGTGGCTGCCCTCTGAGGCCCTGAAGACATACTGGCTGCAAGGAAAGGGTGAATAAGATGACACTATATATATATGTACCTAACCACCTAATCCTAAAATGGCACCTCTAAACCTGGCAGAGACGGCGCGGCAGCGGCAGGGGGGCGGCAATGCGGGAGGAGAGGAGCGATAGAAATCTCGCGAGATTTCGGCTCCATTAAACGTGCCAAGACCCGCGGGAGTACCGCTGGGGGCGTGCGATTACGGCTGGGGAGAAAAACCAAAATGGCGGCCGAAATCTTGCGAGAAGCGAGACTTCGGCGCCCGACGAATGGAGACGTGGGAAGCGCCGCAATGGAGTCCCGGACAAGAGCCACACATAAGAAAAAGGTGAGGCAAATGTCCGCACCCCACCCCCTCAGTCCACCGCCCAGAGGGCCCCAGAAGGCGCAGAGGACCAGGACCGGGAAGAGGGGAAAAGCGTCTGCCAGGAAAGGAGGGCCTAAGATAGAAATAAATAGATATATAGATATATAGACACACAAAAATATATATGTGGGGCGAAAGGAGCCCCAATATATATGGATATATGAATATATAAATACAGGGGCATAGCTAACGGCTCATGGGCCCTGGTGCAAGAGTTCAGCTTGGGCCCCCCTTCCCTCAGTGCTTTGTGTATCTTCTTATGCGGCACAGGGGTCTTTGGGCCCCCTCAGGCTCCTGGGCCCGGTAGCGACTGCTACCTCTGCACCCCCTATAGCTACGCCCATGTATAAATATATAAAGATACAGGGACAAATATGACAGACAATAAAATGCAACTTATCTGATAAAGAGCAGCAAAGAAAGAGGAAGCTGTGTCTGGGAAGGGGTCCTATTATAGGGATACATGTGGGTGGGGTCAGCACCCATTGGAGGTTTTGTTTAAATATTTTGATCTTTTCTTTGCTGCTATTTGTCAGAAGTAAAGAAAGAGAAAGCAATCCGTGTCTATAAAATTCTAGAGTTTGCGAACTTATGGCGAATATCAGGCCAAAAATTCACAAAATATCGAATATTGCCTATTGCTGCTCATCACTATTCCTCCACGGTAAAGGCAGGATTGAATCGCTCACCATGAGGCCTCCAGACTCAAACCTGGCCGTTGTCTGAATCCAAACAGTTCCAGTTCGTAGCAGTCCAAATTTCTAGTTCAAAACACCACTGCAAACAAAGGTGGAGGTGGCTGGTTGTCAATGGCAGGAGATATAATGGGCACCGTAGCGCCATATTCTCTTCTGCTAAGCTCCTGGAAATGGGCAGAGACAGAAGGGTAATGAAGGGGACCCTGTGTGTGGATGGAGGACAACAAAACTGCGGGAGAAGCTCGAGCTTGTTGGATCAAATGCTCCTCACTACTGGTGTCTGCACCATCTTTTTTTCAAAACAGCGGACCCTATACATATGTAAAGGCGCTTTACATCTTTATTTACAAGTAGTCATTAGACTAATAATGCCTAATTTAACATATGTCTAATTAGGTAATAAAACTTAACTTTTAATAATAAGTGCATAAAATATCTCCGTTTGACCAAATAAGTCAAGTTAAAAATATCAGTTGTGTCGCTTTCCGTTGTTGAGCTGTTAGCCCAGTACTAATACATTAATGATAAACCAGGGGAGACTGGTATCCGCGCGCTGGTTCCAGCTCCTCTCTTATAGCTTTGTCTCTCATTACTTGGTTTGTATTGAGTATTGCCGATAACCCTCATTTAGAAACATCTTCAAGAGAGATGGGAGGACCAGAACTAAATGTCAAGTGTCATAGCAAAGCGGCCGAATACTTATGTCCATGTGAGATTCTAGTTGTTCCTTTTTAATAAATTAGTAAAGATTTCTACCATTCTGTCCCCGCTTTCTCATTGTGGGGGGCTGAGGGCAAAAGGATGGGGGAACAGATAGCACAAGGGGCAAGAGAAGGGTCTGAAGACTTTCTGGAAGCACTTCTATCCGGGTGCTTTATTTTTTGTGTACTCATCTGATCAGGAGTTCAGGACAAACAACATCTTAAAAAATGTAAAATACATAGTTACAGACTTTTCTAAGACTATTGTATCAGTTTTGCACAGTTTTAAAGATCTCTGCTTGCTGTCATCTGTTTGCTCCAGGGTACGAGAATCACAGTATGTTTTATGGTGGGATGTCTCAGGATAGACTAGCCTAGTCCAGTGATGGTGAACCTTTTAAACTTTTTGCAACCCAAAACCCACTTATTTATGGCAAAGTGCCAACACAGCAATGTACCCTGAATCCTACAGTCCAGTATATCGACCATGTGCTTTATCATGTAGCGATAATAGCCGCCTACATTCAGTGCGCTGCCTGTGCCGTTTATAATTCGCCCTGCAGGAGAAGTCTAAGGCATATTGGTACACCATAGACTTTTTCCAGGATGCGGGCGTCGACAGAGAGGGCTCTGAGTGCCGCCTCTGGCACCCGTGCCATAGGTTCGCCACCACTGGACTAGTCTATCCAGCAAAGAGCATAGCAGTGTAGACCGGGCTGATTGAGGACATAAGGACACTGTGAATAGAAAACAGCTGATCGGTGCCGTTGACGTGTGTCAGACTCCCACCGTCCTGAGAATAGGTCATTAATATCGAGAAGCCAAAATAGGCAGCATCCTTAAAAGGATAGCCCATCTGATAACAATCGTGCTTCAGGAATGCGGTATCTGACATTACTACTACCTTGGACACCAACAGAACTTGTCCCATCCCTAACTTGGATAGGGAGAACCCAAAAATAATATTACCCGATGGTATATGGAAATGTCAGGGGACTTAAACATGTCCTTGAACTCTGTCCTGCCAGTGAAGTAATTTTTGTCTGCCATTGTTATGTATACTGTGATATGCCATGTTGGCATGTGCAGGCACTGTACTTCGATCTTTAATACATGGTGGGCAGGCGGCTCAGCTGGGGTCAGGGATCACACGTCTAGAAACTTTAACGCTGTGCCACATGGTAGGGCCACGTCATACATAGAAAGAGCTCAGAGCGCCCCATGGTCAGTCATTCGGTGCTACTGCACTAAGGCATATTTGCTGATGTTGGAGTCGGTAAATTCGAGCATGTATGCTCCACCCCGGGAAAACCCAAACACAACCTGGAATGGCCACATATAAGTGGGGCTTACATCAGCTCCAACCATTTTTGTCTGCCCCAAACAGCCTGAATTTGCCTGGACTGTCTATGAAAAATTAGGAATTAAGGAATCCTAAATAGTTAGCAGTGAGATGGATTCATGGTTGGTATACCTGGGCCTGCTGGTAGAGGTAGTAGTGTCCCTGAGATCTGACAAGTCAGTTACGGGCTACCACCTACCCGGTGGACCTGTTCTGGACTGAAGTCAATGTTTAGACTTGCTCCAGGAGAGGAGACTGCTCTGGATACTGCGAGTGGTTCTAGAGCACCTCTGGCATGGGGATTGTAATGTGAGTAGACCCTTATGTGTCTTCTCTGAGAGCTTGTATCCATGAACTCACTGCTTCAATCCGTGTGCGTCACTGTTCCATCCCTGAGTGGGGTACAATATATAGGTCATAGACCGTCACCACACCCATAAGTTACCGACTTTTTTATACTTGGCGTTGTCGGTAGGTTATAATCCCCAGGATTTCAATTCACACGATCCCATGGCAGTGTTCCAGAAATTCACCAAAAGTGATGTGGGCTTCACTGGTAAAGCTTATGGAGGAAGCTACCCACCTGGATAGGGTCAGGGCAAGTAGACGCTGTACCTGGACTTCAGAGACAGCCCTTGAAGATTCTGGTGGTGTAACCTGCTGGGACATCTCTGCTGGGACTGTCAGACCTTCTGGGGTAGATAGCTGTAACCAGAAATGGTAGGAGAATTTTTAATCTGAAAGCTGCTTCATTTTCAATTTTTGATGCACTGAACTACAGAAAAAACTTCACGGATTACAATCTCTGAATGAATCACTTACAATTTTGTTTTTGCTTCCTTATTTGACTTCTTACCGATTTTTCACCCGTCCCAGTCTTCCAGTCGACATAATTAACATGCACAAGCAAAGGGCAAACCTGTCAGCGTCTACGACAGAGGAAAACGATCCGTTCTCATTATTCAGGTCACGCCTTGGATCTTAGTTTTTGTCTTTATTTCATTTCATTCAAGGAGATTCCTTTATTGAAATATTAAAGGCTTTGGACACCTTTAGGGCAATATTTTTGAGATTACATTTTAATCGTTTTGGGCTAAAAATTATTTTTTTCAATTAGTCTTTACAGTGCCTTGAAAAAGTTTTTCAAGTTGCACCCACAAACTTAAATGTATCTTATTTCGATTTTATGAGATGGATCAACACAAAGTACAAGTACAGTATGTGCGAAGTGAAAAGGAAATGATACAGGGTTTTCAAAATGTATTATAAATAAAAATCTGGGTAGTGCGGTGTGCATTGTATTCAGCCCCCCCTGGGTCAATACTTTGAAGGACCACCTTTCGCTGCAATTACAGCTGCAAGTTTTTTGTGGGATGTCTCTATGCACATCTAGAGGGTGAAATTGTTGCCCATTCTTGCAAAGGAAGAAGCAATTTTCACGTCTTGAGACAGATTCTCAATAGGATTTAGGTCTGGACCGTGACTGGCTCATTCTAACACATGAATATGCTTTCATCTTCACCGTTCCATTGTAGCTCTGGCTGCATGTTCAGAGTCGTTGTTCTGCTGGAAGAAAAACCTCCACCCCAGTCTCAAGTCTTTTGCAGTCGCTACCAAGTATTTCTCCAGGATTGCCCTGTATTTTGCTCAATCCTCCCATCAACTCTGTCCAGCTTCCCTATCCCTGCTGAAGAAAAGCTTCGATGCTGCCACCACCATGTTTGACGGTGGGGATGGCGTGTTCAGGGTGATGTGCAGGATTTAAAAAAAATACAAAAAACTTAAGTGTAGATAATCACATATGTCGGTCATGCAAAAATCAAAATATTACCACAGAAAGCAAAATCCAATTAAAACATTTTAATACATATTATATGAAAACAGACCCAATTCAGGCTATCAGTGTATATCCCAACGTAGCACTGCTATACCGATAATCAGTGATAAACTTGGCATCACGGGCAAAAAAGGGCTACATAGCGGGAAATCTGACCCTGTCGGAACCCAGATAGTGGCTCAGCCCAGAGGCACACCCTGATGGTGGATGCCCTCGTACCTAAGCCTAATATGCCACTAAAGGTCCTAACAAAATTGTGAAAAAAATAATACCCTAAATCCCGAGGCGATTCCCCAAGTAGATTGATAAAGGTTGATCAGGAGCCAAAGAGGGCAATACAACATAAACAATTGATAGGATAACCATCTGTTATTGAAGACCTTACAGAGCAATACCTAAACATTAAAATATGGAGCAACGACCTGATGCAAAAAGATACATGTAGGCTCCAAAAATTACCAATGTAGGCTAATTACAGTCAGCGCCATGGAGAACCAATAACAAGGCGATACAATATAGCTAGGTCCATATGGACCACTCACGTGCGCCAACTTCCTCAGGATGTAGGGATCTCCATTGAGCAGGATAGCAGCTACCTTAAAACGTTCACATGTGGGTTTAAATACCTGTTTGGGGAGGGGTTAGAACGATGATGCTCCAAGGGGCGGATGTAGGAACAGCCATTCCTGATAAGAAGCAGAAATCATGTGATAACTTATGTGACACATCATGTGATAAGTCATGTGATAACATCATTAATATGCTCACATATCCTGCGTCTCAGTTCTCTATATGTTTTCCCAAGTACCGGGATGTCTTTGGCGTGTATAATGACTATGCACCAGGCGATCGCCTAGACTTCTTCCCCTTCTGTAGATGATACTAGGCCGTGGTGAAAGCACCTCTGACAGGTCAGGATCCCTCATAAGAATTGGCCAGTATTTATTAAGAATGTCTCTAATTCTTTTGTTGGCTACATCATAGGTCGAGATTATTCTAATGATGCTGGCTTTCGAAGGGCTAGATGTTCTCGGAACTAGCAAACTGTTTCTATCCTGTATCTCCACATGCTGAAATGCCTCCCTCAAAATGCGTGTGGTGTAACCCCTTGCTTGGAATCTATGAAGAAACCCCCGAGATTCACAAAAAAATTCCTCCGGGTCAGAACAATTTCTTCGCATACGAAGATATTGGCCCTTTGGGATACCCCTTTTTAATTCAGTAAGATGATAACTGTTTAAATGTAATAAATTATTGGTGGCGGTAGATTTTCTGAAGATCGTAGTTGTGAATCTATTGGATTGTTTGATGACTTTGACGTAAAAAAATGTCAATGTGTCAGGATGGAATTCAAAGGTAAAAGACAATCCTATATAGTTGTTAATCAAGGTACCAATAAACATCTTAAACTCAGATACATTACCATTCCAGACCAAGAACACGTCATCAATATAACCTGTCCAAAATACAATCTTCTCACTCCACCATGTATGGTCATCAGGGAACACAAACAAGTCCTCCTACCAGCCCAGGAAGAGATTCGCATAAGTGGGGGCACAGGGGCTTCCCATTGCGGTCCCCCTGAGCTGGTGGAAGAACTTTGTGTCAAATAGAAAATAATTATGGGTAAGTACAAACTAACATAAAGTAAGCATAAAGGCATTATGTGACATAAAATGTGTCCCGCATGTCTTGAAGAAGTAAGCCGCAGCAGAGATGCCCTTGGTGTGAGGGATTGAGTGACTCGACATCGATACTCGCCAGAGAACATGATGGATCAACTGTTAAAGTCTCAATCTTGAGCAGAAAGTCCATTGTGTCCCACATGAAAGAGGGGAGTGCAGATACAAACTGTCTCAGAATCTTATCTATATAGACACCACAGTTGTGTGTCACCGAGTTTACCCCAGACACAATAGGGCATCCCTTAAGGGGGAAAGCCCCTTATGGATCTTAGGGAGCCTATCAAACATTGCTATCTGGGGTGAACTCAGCAAAATAAACTGGTACTCTTTTACACTCAGAACTGAGAAGGCCATCGTCTAAAATACACTTCAAATCCGAAAAAAAAAATTCTGTCGTATCCTGTGGTAAAATGTGATAACAACTGCGGTCCAACAGCAGATCATTACACATCTGACGATATACATCCTGGTCCAAAATAACAAGATTACCACCCTTGTCCGAGGGTTTGATAACTATAGAAGTATCCTTCTCCAAACCCATCAATGCCTCCATTTTGAGTCTAGAAAGATTATGGTATTTGATTTTTGGTTGTTCAATCGTCTCTATTTCTGAAATAACCACTTGGAGAAAAATATCAACATAATCAGAATTAGTCAAGGGGGGCAACTTGTTACTTCTTGAACGGAGGTCAGTAAAGGGACCCTCACCTGGTCCCCTTGAGCTCTCATCCCACGGGTCCATGCCAAGTTTATCACTGATCGGTATAACAGTGCTATGTTGGGATATGAACCCGGACAAAGGGGTTGTCCGGGTTCAGAGCTGAACCCGAACATATTCCCTTCTTCACCCAGGCAGCTCTCTTATTTGAGCATTGTAGCATTTCATGCTCCGATGCTCTCCCTTGCCCTGCATTGAATTGCACTGGGCAAGGTCTTTTTCTGCAGATCCGATGACGTACCGGGTCTCTTCTAGGCACAGGCTTCCGCCTAGCAGTGAGCCCCGTGACATCCCCGCCGCTAATTGGTGGGCTTTAGTGTAAGCAATGTACCGGGGTGGGCTCCCCAGGATACAGCGAAGTCATGAACAAGAAAAACAACTCCACCACCAGCTTTTGCCAAAGCAGAATTTTACTTAAACGTGGCAATGAACACAACCACAAATGCTGTGAACATTCAATAAATTTACATACACCCAACCCGAAGGCTGAGACCCTTGTGCTCTATAGCGCGGCGCCCTTCGATGGATGCAGGAGAAAAGCGTGGTAATTTACCTACTGGCAGGCAGTGGCGTTTTTAGAGCTGGTGTCACCCGGTGCGATGTCACCCCCCCCCAAGTACCAGCCCCCCCCCCGAAGCAATAATTTTTTAGCCATATAACAAAAAATATGTTGAAAGAAATCAAGGGGACCTTGTTACCAGTGGGGACCTCAGGGTACTGTACTGGGACCTATTCTGGGGGGTGTTGCTGGTGGATGATGGGCGGTGCTACTGCCATAGGGGGGCATCCGTTAGCTCAGCAGACCCCCCCCCCCCCCAAAGCTTAGAGCCCCAGCATCCCATGCTAGTGGTGTTGGGAACTTGGGTCCAGTGGGTGACTCACTCGATCAGACTGTCCACCCGGTGCGGGCCGCACCCGCCGCACCCCCCTCGCAACGCCACTGCTGGCAGGCACAACTACACAACTAAACTGCCACACCTTACCTGTTATTACCCTAAAAAAACAAGAATAACTGTATGGGTGTGTGGTACGGGCTAGCCCGCGGT
Source organism: Bufotes viridis (assembly GCA_033119425.1). Taxonomy (NCBI): domain Eukaryota; kingdom Metazoa; phylum Chordata; class Amphibia; order Anura; family Bufonidae; genus Bufotes; species Bufotes viridis. Next base: position 32,974,920 of record CM065592.1, read on the forward strand.
GCAGCGCAACAGCTTACAATCTTACAAAGCTCTACAGTATTCCCCCTCCCATAACTGGTGTTGTAGCACGTACCTAAGTATTCCTTCTGAGCAAAACGTCAGCCTGGCTTAAGTTTGTGGGAAATTTATCAGCTCTCCACTTTAAATTATGGAGTCCTTGCAATAAACGATAGCAACACTTGTGGCCTGACACAAACAGAAACCCTAACTAACTAACTACAGGCCTGGTCTCAGTCTCTAGGCACCAACACTGTAATGAGGTGCATGAACAGTCTTACCGACCCGGGTCTGTTCTGCATCCGCTGGTTACTCTGAACAGAACAAATGCCTCTCCTACAAGCATGGGGTCCCGCAGTGTATGTAGCTTTGCTCCTCAGCTCTCATCAGGGCTCCTGGAAGCAATCCTCGTTCTTCTGGTCAGGATCAGGGTTTTGGATGCAATCAGCTTCACTTAGCTGCAGCTCTGTTCACTGAGGGATGCTCTCACACCTGGATGCCGTCGGATCCTCTGCTCACACAGTTCTTCAGTCTCAGCTCCCTCTAAGATGGCTGCTCCCTTTCTGGAAGCCTCCACCTAGCAGTGAAAAAAATATAAACAAACAGCCCTTACCCTGTGCGACACAGCACAGGGCAAGGGAGCGCATCGGAGACTGAAATGCTCCGCTGCTCCTATCAGAAGGGCTGAGTGGGGGAAGAAGGGGATTTAAGGGGATTCTTATCAGTTTGTTAGGAGTTGAGCTATAATGAGTGTTTATGAGGTCAGGTGATCAGAGATAAGAGCTACACATGAACCATCAGATGACAGGACTCAAAGAAAAAAGTGGCAGGTTGCCATCAGACTGATTTTTAACCCTGCTTCTCAGAAACTGCAAAGTAGCCCAAAATGAGTCAAATGCAATCATAAAAAATTGCTCCCGAACATGTACATAGCCTTAACACCTTACCGATCTGAAATACATCAAAAATTTTGAGCCCACTTCTTTACTTTCCGGGACTTGTCATCCGCTTTTGGCCCCTGTGTCACCTGATGAAGTCATTGGATGAAACAGACTTCAGAGATGATCCTGAATCTCACCTCCTGTTAGGCTGGGTCGCATGACCTAGTAACATTATTGGTCGATGGTTTAAGGGCTATCTGATTTAGAAAGTATCCGAAAGAGAGTTAAACGATGAGATCCCTCATTTAGGATCTTCACAGAGGAAAAAGTTGCTACGCTTCACATCTAAGCCACATGCTCCATGTAGGACACACAATTAAGTATTCATTGAGATACTGGATCCACCATAGAACCATGTGCAGAGAATAGAAGACTCACAGGAGTAGTACACCACTAATTGTGTCTGGATCTCATTAGGGCTTGTTTGTAATACCGCATCTAGCAACTAGAAACCCTGGGTGTATGGAACAACAGGCAAGTTACTGAGGGAGATCTAGAGATAGTTTGATGTTTTTGTTGACCTGCCGTGTCCTTGGTTGTTATCGGTCACTTCACTGTTTTGAAGGACCCATGCAGCATGTGTTCCTTTATGGCATGCGTCCCTCTTTGTTATGCTGAAGGCCCCAGGTCCCCGGGTACTTGCACATAATATTACTCGCACATGCATTCTTATAAAATTCGGACGCCATTCCCAGGACACGAGTCCAGTGACATTTTCATTTCTCTGCACACGGACTTGTTTTTCTTATGTGGAGTTCAGAAACATCTTCCAATGTGCTCTTCTGTGCTCCAGTGACCGGGACATCTTATGACCCTGCTCGCCCTTATACCAGATACATCACTTGGTTTATGCTATTGATTTTGTTTTCATTCTAGATCCGTTCCTCTGAACCAGAGAAGCTACACTTCTGTCTCTAAAGGATCCAACAACCATTGGTTTCAAGGGGCAATGTGTAGCTCTATGTTTCTCCTGTGGAGGTGCTGCAGTGAGATTGAGCTCTTGCTGCTGGGTTCCTCCCCAGATTACATCTGATCATTGGTGGTCTCAGTAGCAGGATGGGTTCTGGTTCGCAGTTTAGACCTGTGTTCTGGATTTGGTTGCTTTTCTTTCCAGGTGATCTTTTAATGTGAGTTCATCCATTGACTTCAAGTTTGGTACATAGCTTTAGACAACTGCCTTCTGCACCCCACTTTTGCCCAAAGCCATAACTTTAAGCTCCTGGGACCTAATGCAATGTCTGTAACATGGCCTCCACCTATAGTGTACCTTTTATAGTGCCTTCTAATATGGGGGCATTGAATCACCTCAGGCAAGGGTCAGTACCATGAGTTCCTTAGACCAGTGTTTCCCAACCAGTGTGCCTCCAGATGTTGCAAAACTACAACTCCCAGCATGCCTGGACAGCCTTTTGCTGTGTGGGCATGCTGGGAGTTGTAGTTTTGCAACAGCTGGAGGCACACTGGTTGGGAAACACTGCCTTAGACCACACCTTAGTCTAGATCAGTGATCCTCAGCCTATGGTATGTGTACCCCAAAGGGTATGCACCACAAGGTGAGGGGTACATGTAACTGCCCTAGCGTCCAGCAATGTTTCCTCTTGTCCTGAGGATGATGATACAGTTGAATGGTGTGGAACCGATATCTCCCTGCCCTGATGTTCAGGCACTAGGACTGAAGACACCCTGGTACAGTAGCAGTTTACCACAATTATTTTTTGGGGACACTATGTTTGTGGCACTATCACTATCAAGGACACTATATGTTGGATGCAATTATTTTTGAGGGCACTGTGTGGCAATAATTATTAAAGGGGGAACTTTCTGTGTGGTTCTAGTATTTTCATTGGGAACAGTTTCTGCACTACAGTATTAGGGAGCTCAGTGGGCACAGTATTGAGGTGGCAGGATGGGGTGTTGAGAAGGTAGGATGTTGGAATAGGAGGAACCTAAGATGTCCGAATGGAGAAGATGAGGAAAAAGAACACACATATCAGAGGAGACGTCACTAGATGTACTATGTATATGGTGCTATAGTCTCCTGTATGTTTGGTAGTGCGGAATGTAATTTAAATAGTAATAGTTATCCATCATGGGTCCTAATGTGGTGTCTGTCATTTTGACAGGATGATTAGTGCTGCATGCTGCGCTATTCTTTTTGTCAAATCAGAAGGAACTATATGGGAGTACTCAGTTTGAACTTCTTGTCACTCTGAGGTATTTGGCGTGAAAATGTTGAGAACCGCTGGTCTAAACCAGTGAAGGTCAACCTGACCTTAAATGTGATCCATAACTCCATGATGAGACCACACATTTAGACAGGGCAAGGTTAGACATTGTCACGGACGTTCCCACGACAGGTGGTACATCGAGGAGACTGGCCCCACGTGGTTTGACCTGACATGTTTTCCGTTTGGACAAAATGACTTCTGTGTTGTTTTTGGTGCTTGCCTCACCTTCTTTTCAGGTGTGGTTATTTAACCTTCTCTATTTATTGTTTTTTCTCTCACTATGCTATGCGGTTTATAGCTTCTGTTGGAGTTGTGGATAGCTGGTGTGTGGAACTTGGCTTAGTTCCTGGTGTTGCCATAGCCACTTGAAGTTAAGTGTTTTCCTTTCCCTTTTGTATTTTGTTTGGGTTATTTGTGTTGCATTTCCTGTCATTTGTATTTAGGCCTGAGGGAGACTCCTGTTTGTCCTTCCATTTGGAGGAACAGGTTGTCTCGGTCCTAACATTAGTAACAGGGTCCTATAGGGTGAGTTGTTTATCATCTCACCTACTTCTCGGGTCTGTTTATACTGGTAGTTAGTCAGGACTTTGATTAGGGTGTTACTAGGAAGTGTCCATCTCCTTTGCCTTGTTTCCAGGCCTTAGTCCCTCACCCCTTTCCTTCCTATGTTCGGTGTGGTGTGGTGGACTCTGACTAATGCATGGAAAATATAGAAATATAGAAATGCCATCCTGCTAATTACAGGGGGCGTAATAATATTTCATAGAGCCCTATACCAAAGCCCCCCCACCCACCTAGTGTAAGAAAAGTAAAACAGCATCGCAAAAAGCAATAATTAAAGGTATGTAGGTAAATTAAAGGTATAATAGCAAAAAGCCGCTATAGTGTTAATCCCCACAAAAAGTAACCTCTGGGCCTCATGGAAAGTGTTATGGCTGCTGTGGCTACAGTGCTAAGGCTGCTTGGATTTGTACTTAGAAATAACAGGAGAGAGATCACCGGGTCCTAAAATAGGTTGAAATCATGACAATTTCTGCTAAATTTTCTCCAAAAATATCTCTGGAATTAATAGTCGTACATTACTTAGTGCGGAGCGGATAACTTCACCTGCACTACAGGAGAAACACTCCAAATAGAAGAGATTCCAGGACTAAATCTGACCAAGGGAGTATAAGGTGAGAGCCATGACTCAAATCCACATCAACGCAGAGGAGAAAAATACTAAAGTGCTAAACTAAACTTACCAAATAAATATCCATGTTTGTAACAGAGAAACCTAGAAATTATTACCAAAGACTAGAAACGCCTATATATACGAGGCAGTATTATAGTAGTTATATTCTTGTACATAGGAGCAGTATTATAGTAGTTATATTCTTGAACATAGGAGGCAGTATTATAGTAGTTATATTCTGTACATAGGAGCAGTATTATAATAGTTATATTCTTGTACATAGGAGGCAGTATTATAGTAGTTATATTCTTGTACATAGGAGCAGTATTATAGTGGTTATATTCTTGTACATAGGAGGTAGTATTATAGTAGTTATATTCTTGTACATAGGAGCAGTATTATAGTAGTTATATTCTTGCACATAGGAGGCAGTATTATAGTAGTTATATTCTTGTACATAGGAGCAGTATTATAGTAGTTATATTCTTGTACATAGGAGCAGTATTATAGTAGTTATATTCCTGTACATATGAGCAGTATTATAGTAGTTATATTCTTGTACATAGGAGCAGTATTATAGTAGTTATAGTCTTTTACATAGGAGCAGTATTATAGTAGTTATATTCTTGTACATAGGAGCAGTATTATAGTGGCTATATTCTTGTACATAGGAGGCAGTATTATAGTAGTTATATTCTTATGCATAGGAGCAGTATTATAGTAGTTATATTCTTGTACATAGGAGCAGTATTATAGTAGTTATATTCTTATGCATAGGAGCAGTATTATAGTAGTTATATTCTTGTACATAGGAGGCAGTATTATAGTAGTTATATTCTTGTACATAGGAGGCAGTATTATAGTAGTTATATTCTTGTACATAGGAGCAGTATTATAGTAGTTATATTCTTGTACATAGGAGCAGTATTATAGCAGTTATATTCTTGTACATAGGAGGCAGTATTATAGTAGTTATATTCTTGTATATAGGAGCAGTATTATAGTAGTTATATTCTTGTACATAGGGGGCAGTATTATAGTAGTTATATTCTTGAACATAGGAGGCAGTATTATAGTAGTTATATTCTGTACATAGGAGCAGTATTATAATAGTTATATTCTTGTACATAGGAGGCAGTATTATAGTAGTTATATTCTTGTACATAGGAGCAGTATTATAGTGGTTATATTCTTGTACATAGGAGGTAGTATTATAGTAGTTATATTCTTGTACATAGGAGCAGTATTATAGTAGTTATATTCTTGTACATAGGAGGCAGTATTATAGTAGTTATATTCTTGTACATAGGAGCAGTATTATAGTAGTTATATTCTTGTACATAGGAGCAGTATTATAGTAGTTATATTCCTGTACATATGAGCAGTATTATAGTAGTTATATTCTTGTACATAGGAGCAGTATTATAGTAGTTATAGTCTTTTACATAGGAGCAGTATTATAGTAGTTATATTCTTGTACATAGGAGCAGTATTATAGTGGCTATATTCTTGTACATAGGAGGCAGTATTATAGTAGTTATATTCTTGTACATAGGAGGCAGTATTATAGTAGTTATAGTCTTTTACATAGGAGGCAGTATTATAGTAGTTATAGTCTTTTACATAGGAGGCAGTATTATAGTAGTTATAGTCTTTTATATAGGAGGCAGTATTATGTGGGGGACTAGGGCACTTTAAAGAGCAAAGCCTGCTCAACTGGGCACTTGGGAGCTGTTTTCAGCAGAACAAAAGTGCTTTTCCTGGACTAGAACAAATACCCAAATCACACACAGAAAGGCTGGATTCTCAGAAACCTAGATGTCGAGCCTGTATTGCCTAATGAATGTGAAGAAGGTTGTCCAAGAAGCTGTTATACAAATGGGACCTTCTCTGACCAAGGAGGTCACAGCTGATTTTTTCAGTGAGCCCTGACAGAAAATAGAGGAGATGAACCATCCTCATCATTATTATTATTTTATATTATTATAGCGCCATTCATTCCTTCCATATGATCAGCGGTGAGCATACATAATGCAGACAATTGCACTAAGCGAGTTACAGACTGGTACAGAAGGAGAGAGGGCCCTGCCCGTAAGGGCTTACAATATACATGGTATGGGGGAAGGAGACAGTAGGCGAGGGTGAAGCTGGTCATGGCGGTATAGAGGCAGCAGTGTCACTGGTCGTAGGCTTGTCTGAAGAGGTGGGTTTTCAGGTTTCTTTTGAAGGATTCCACTGTAGGTGAGAGTCTGATATGTTGGGGTAGTGAGTTCCAGAGGATGGAGGATGCCCGGGAGAAATCTTGAAAGCGATTGTGGGAAATGGTGATAAGAGGAGAGGAGAGAAGGAGGTCCTGTGAGGATCGGAGATGGGAGATAGGGTGGTATCGGGAAAGTAGCTCAGAGATATAGGGAGGGGACAGGTTGTGGACGGCCTTGTATGTTTTTGTTAGTATTTTGAACTAAATTCGCTGGGCAATGTGGAGCCAGTGAAGGGATTGGCAGAGGAGGAACGGGGTGAGAGGTGGATTAGTCGGGCAGCAGAGTTGAGGATAGATTGGAGGGGTGCAAGAGTGCTAGATGGAAGGCCACAGAGAAGAATGTTGCAGTAGTCTAGGCGGGAGATGATGAGGGAGTGTACAAGCATTTTTGCAGATTCCTGGTTGAGGATGAGCAGGTGAGAAAAATATTTTTGAGTTGGAGGCAGCAGGTGGTGGAAAGGGCTTGGATGTGCAGTTTGAAAGAAAGAGCAGAATCCAAGGTTACTTCAAAGCAGCGGTCTTGGTTGACCGGGGAGAGTGTGCAGCCATTGATTGTGATAGATAGGTCTGTTGTGGGAGGGTTGAGCAAGATGGGGGGAAAGATTATAAATTCTCATTAATGGCTTCCAGGACAGCATCCTTGATCCATCTGGCAAGAGTGTCTTTAGAGGCCTTGAATCCCTTCTTAGTCCTTGAGAACTGCAGAAACAGATTTTTCTCCTTGAAATTCCTGGATAAACTCTTTTTAAATCCAGAGAATGCTCCTCCTATTCACTGGAAGGGCTAGTGGAGCGAGCCCCTGAGGAGCCGGCGAAGAGGATGGGAGTGGTAATGGCCCTTATGAAGTGTTGTGTCATGGTGGACTCACGCAGGCTGTTACTCCCTGGGGATCAGTGCAGTGGAAATATTATGCTGAAGAAGTAGACCAGACTTATACGTAACAGTGTAACATAGAACGTCAAATATATTCAGTAGAAGCAGACTTTTAGTGCCATCTTCTTACTGGCACAAGTAAGGATATGAAGGAAGGTTGGATGGCTGCACTTTAGTACTTAGGTTATACTGCCCTAATAGTAGTTTGGTGATGGGTGTCTTGCTTGTAATCCCTCATCTTACAGGAGTGTCTGTAGATGATGTCTAGCATCTCAAGACTTTACTTGAGGAAGGCTTGAGTAGTTCGCTCTGGATAATCTGTAACAGGAGCAGGAGCTCTGCAATGTGCTTCCTCTCCTCTTTGTCTCTGGACAGGACTCCTCCTCCTGGCAGGAAGCAGGACCACCCCACTCCTATCAAGAGTGGAGGAACAGGGTGGTTAGCTCTGTTCCTTGTTATCTATTTGCAATCCATATCCTCTGCTGGTATTCACGACCAGAAAACATTCAAAATACATAAGAATACAAACCAGTGACTACTGTGCAGATACCGCACGGTGCACCATGCACTTTGAAACTGCTTTAACAACAGCTGCCAAGACCACCAGAAAGGATTCACCAGGAAAGGATTTGGATGATTAATCAGTGGCCGTGGCTACTGACCGTCTAAAAAACCTTCTTCCTGAATCCAGGAGCCATTTGGAAGAGGTCACCAAAAGTGTGGAGATTATTGGCCCATGTTTATTTTTCCTGGTATTTTGGCCATGCTTCATCCACCTTAAACCTCTTCAACCCTTGATACAGACTCCACCTGCTAGAGAAAAATCTCCCAGTTGTGCACGTTGCACTTCCCCTTCACTTCTCTGGTTGAGCAAATCAGCCTGAATCATTTGCAATGTTCTAAGATAAGTCCCCATAGAAAGACGCTGACACACTACAGCTCTTTGTGACCTGTTTCCTGCAACGTTTATTCACTCTATCCAAGGAAAAGAGTCAAACGCGACCCGAGCTCCTTGAGAAAAAATCTGGTATCTGAGCTACGGATCGTGCCCCAGCCCAATTCCATTTGTATAACTTTGCAGGTCTCGCTCTCTAGAAGCAGCTATTGACGTCACTATGCTCCCTTTCTCAGGCTCATATTGTTATATAGACTCCTTGATCTCTGCATGATTTACAGAAGTAGAGAGGGAGATTGACAAAGGCGAGAATTAGACAATTCAGAATATGTATGGCTGACCACTGCAGTCAGTAATTAACCTGCTACCAAAGGCTGCTAAGACTTTACTGCAGTGAGGGACACAGTTAAAACACTCTTCACACCTGGACACGTCCTGGTCAGACCTTCAAAATCTGGTATCCTACGGTGGACATTACAGCCACCATTAGGCCAGCTATTGCACTCTTCATGTCCTGCCTTGCACCCATATAAACACCTAACATCATAGGGCCTCAAATACCATCATGCCAGAACTATGGTGTGCTTGGAAGAAGAAAGGATGCACTGTCTTTTTATTGCATGTATAATACCCAAGAGTGATATTACCATTTCTTCACTCTGCTACTGTCTTTATCTGCTAACCACAGTGTCATCTGTGTATTGTTTCTAGGTTATTTGTCACTGTGCATTAATATTATTGCTCTTAAACTGTTGTGTACATGTTATGTGCCTGGTTCACCAGCAGGTGGAAGCAGATAATTGGCAGAGAAATCCTTAGATATAATGGAACTTACCATTCCATTCTCTCCCTATTGGGCAGAAGTGGGCTAGTCCTTTTTCCTACCAAAGGGACTGCAGTTCCAGTTTATGCTAGTTTAGAGTTCTACTCTACTTTGGAGTTCAGTCCCTGATTAAGCCATAAGGAGAATCCTGGTCGGACGTGAGCTCCAGGGTTGTTTCATTGACGTGCACTGGAACAAGGGAATATCTTGTAAGTTTTATGTAATGAAGTGGGGGGGTTTTTATTCTAACATGGATCCTACCCAGTAGTCCTTTTTGTCTTTAAGTCCCCCCACCATCCTGGCTGTCTTCCTGCTTCCATGGAGTCTGAATTGTGTCTGATCTGTGTCCAGCGGCTGGATAAAACAAGTTTTATGCTATAGGAAGAAGTGGCTATGTCTGTGGTCCTAAAACGGAGGAGAAGTGTGGACATAGTGTGGGCAATCTGGAGGTACCATATACTGTAGTGTAAGTCGTCTTGCTTTAAAAAAAAAAAAGACAAGTGAGTTTTTAGGTTCGGGAATTTTTTTTTCTTATTTCTGTCCCTTTTGATGCTAACAATCTTCTCTAGGGGAAGAAAGATCCTCTGAGCACAGGAGTCTACTATAAACCCCAGATACAATTTTTTGAGCAGCTGAAGGAAGCTCTGGCTTGTCTAGGTCGATAATAAATCTCAGTCTTTCCAGCAGGAACAAAGTAGTCTGTAGATGGAACCAGCCATTGACGAAAAGGATAATTTGGATGAGCTGAAGTCTCAAAGCTGCAACTACTGTGATGGCCACTTCGGTGAAGATGCTTGGGGCTAGAGAGAATCCAAACAGCATGGCCCTGAACTGAACCTGCTGAATTTTTACCTTGAACTGTTATCCTAATCCTCAGAAACTTTCCGTCTTCCCTACTTTTAGGAATATAAGATCAGATCGAGGGACGCTATGAAATCCCCTGACATTGACTACTGATTTGAAAGTGTCTATTTTGAATTTTATTTTCCAAAGATGGTGGTTTATGAAGCGCAGATCTTCCGGGTTTCGGAACTGGGAACACTCTTTAGTAAACCCCTGAGCTTTAATCTTTGACACGAACTGGTTCCAGGGCCTGTTTTTTTTAAATTTTGCTAGAAGGTAAGTCACATCAGTGGCGTTGCAAAGGGGGTGCGGGGGGTGCGGGCCGCACCGGGTGACGCCAGTCTGAAGGGGTGTCACCCGCCCCCACCGGCCACCGGACTAACTTACTTACTTCTCCTAGAGTCCTAGTCCTTCTCTCACGTCTTACACGTCGGCCCGCGGGCCCGCCCGGCCATTAGGGGGTGTGACAGACTACTTGTGGTTCCGCGGCGGCTGCACTGCAGAAGCAGCCAGCAGCTAAAATGTGTTAAATGAATCACCTGGGGCCGGGCTGTGGCTGCTTCACCACTGTCTGGAGCGCTGCTGGGCGCCCGCCCCCAGCCTGCCTACCTGTATGCTGTGCGGTGTGTGCGGCCCTGAGCGGTGCGTGCAGCTCAGAGCAAGAAGGCGTGATGGCACTGACGTGGCGGCGGACGGCAGCAGCGGGAGGGAGGCGAGGACGAGCTGCTGTGGCCTGTAAAATCTGCATCTCCAGGCAATGGCAGCAGAACAGAAGTTTGCAGAGCTGAGTGAGGAGGACCCCACCCCAGCCAGATCCCAGTGGTATAGTAGGTAGAAATGATGGGGGACAAAATGTCTGTGCCATGGAGCCTGGAGGGGAAGAAAAGAACTGTGCCACCCATGGGGGAAGGGGGAATGACATGATGAGGGGACAATGATGAAGGGAGGGACAATGTTGGAGTCTGTGCCATGGGGGGTGGGTGACATCATGTCACCCTCCCTTGGCACAGACTCCAACATTGTCCCTCATAATGTCACTCCCCCTGATAGTACAGACTCCAACATTGTCCCCCATTAGGGAGCTTGATGGATCGGGGGCAGACGGCTGACATGGGGGGCATAAAGGATTTGGGCTGATGGCTGACATGGGGGGCATGATGGCTGACATCTGACATGGGGGGTATGATGTATGGGGGGCTGACGGCTGACATGGGGGGCTAACGGCTGACATGGGGGGCATGAAGGATGGGGGGCTGACGGCTGACATGGGGGGCATGATGGATGGGTGCTGACGGCTGACATGGGGGGCTGACAGCTGACATGGGTGGCATGATGGATGGGGGGCTGACATGAGGGAATGATGTGAAAGCCAGATATCCCTCAAAGGAAGGAAAAACAAGCTCCACAATCTTTTTGCATTTTATGTTTCCCAGGGAACTTTGCACTTCGGATTGCTGTGTTGAGACTCTTAAGTGAGGCTCCACGGTATTTTTGTAGCTGGTCTCCCTAAGATCAGCTATTGCTTTGTTTGAGTAGTCACCAAAGCATTGCTCCCGGTTAGCCAGAATCCTACTCCACACTGATGAGGGGCAACACCCCGAAACAGCTGTCTGTGGATGGATAACTTGCTTAGGTCTTCCCCGTCACATCCTTAAAGCTTGTAAAAGAGCGGGATTTTGACATAGGGGCCACTTAATATGGTGGTTTTGGTGATCTCTGTAATGGAGACACCCCTTTGCTTGTTTTTCCTTCCTTTGAGGGATATCTGGCTTTCACTGTGTTGTAGACCCATAACTGGGGCTCCACAATCTTTTTGCATTTTATGTTTCCCAGGGAGCTTTGCACTTTGGATTGCTGTGTTTGAGACTCTTAAGTGAGGCTCCACGGTATTTTTGTAGCTGGTCTCCCTAAGATCAGCTATTGCTTTGTATGAGGGAATGATGGCTGACATGGGGGCATGATGGATGGGAGCTGACGGCTGACATGGGGGGCTGACGGCTGGCATGAGGGCATGATGGATGGGGGCTGACGGCTGACATGGGGGGCTGATCTGAGGTATAATGGAAAATATTGTTTCTTATTATACTCCTCTAAAACCTAGGTGCGTCTTATAGGGCGAAAAGTATAGTCCTCAAACCAGCAATTGAAGCAGAGCGAAGATACCAGAACCACACAGAGGAGAAGCCAGCTGCTGGAGACAGGACCAGGTGAGCTGCGGGGGTGTTTCTTGGGTGACACCATTTTCAACGCCACTGAGTTACATGGGAGTCAAAAAGATGAGTTAGAAAGAACCTGGGCCAAGGAGTTTGCAGATATTCTAGAGCACAAACTTGATGGAGGTATAACCAGTGTGTCATAGAAGTGTGTCTAGTCAACGACCAAAACAACACCACTACTGGTCACAGGGATATATCACAATTGTTCAAATGGTCTAAGTCCTAAACAACCAAACAGCTGGTCCGCAGGTTTTGTTTAGTTCCCTGAGAAGACCGTACCCTACAGTTGAAACTCGTAGGGACGTTACAACTTCGGTGCACCTTCCAGTTGTAGGTTTCGTACCAGCTACCCATGGAGGACTCTAGGGCATTTAAGTACAAGGGAACTTTTCTGAGGGGCCGCTCTTTCCAGAATAGAAGAGCAAGATCAGGCCAAGTAGGGGTAGCGGATTGAAAGAAATCCAACTTGCCCAGGACCTCTCTGATTTGATCTACTATACCTGGTAAGACTGTTCTTATTTACATGCATCGGTCGTCTTCTGACATGATTTGAACCCCCCATCCAGTATTATGGATATACAGGTATCTCACATGATCGTGGGTTAGGATGCTTACCCTGCTGGTGTGGGCCCTCATTTTCTTTATTTTATAGTTTACACTTTGAATGTTATGCCAATTATTCATATATTTGTCTTTAAGCATTCTGAATTAAAGTGAAGTCTTAGATTTTGGTCTATTCCAACATCTACGTGGAGTTTGTATGTTCTCCCCGTGTTTGTGTGGGTTTCCTCTGGGTGCTGACAGCTCATATGATCTCCTGACCTTATAAACACTCATTATAGCTGAAACGCCTATCAAACTGATGATATTGCCTAACTGAGTGTTTATGAGGTCAGGAGATCAAAGATAAGGCTTCACATGAGCCATCAACCGATGGAACTCAGGAGCAAGAGTCTGCAAATAGACTGATTTTTTAACCCTTGTAACTCAAAAACAGCTGAGCATTTTTTAAGAATACAAATTAAAAACATTTTCAGGCCAAAATGAGTAAAATGCAATGTGAAAAATTGCCCCGAAGTTGTTCATAACCTTTAGAGATTGAAACTCATGAATATACGCTATGTATCAAACGTTTTAATTGGAAAGTGTCTTATCACCTGCTAGTCTAACCCCCAGGAGAAGCAAATATTTATCAGAAATATGCAATAGTAACTTCTTCTGGATACTTGGACCTCAAAATAACACAAGATGGCAAGCCTCGAAGTGAATGTCCACCTGATAACATAAGTCTGTGCTGATTATTTCCATGATATAATGGTCAAAGCTCCATTTTTCTGAAACAGAACTTCGTGTCCCCTGTGTAGACCTAGAGTTACATGAAACATTCTGAGTGCAGACACCACTAGGGAAGTTTAGGAGCTATCTGCATACAGAGCTCCCCCTAGTGATGGTTCCAGGCAGGCAGAATTTTATCATACAACCCTTTAGGCAACAATTTATTCAATATCCAATATTTAATCCAATGGCAATGTTTTAGCTTTGAAGGAGGAGAAGTAGAAATGGGACAATTCTTCCCAAACCTTAAATCTTTGACAGAAGTCAATACTTCTCATGGATGTAGCACCAGCTATTGCATTTGTAGTTTTTTTTTAAAGCAAATATTTGCTTATGAATTAGAGAACCAGGGCCCTCAGGTTAATGCTAGAATTCCAAAGTCTACTGTATATCTCCACGTATTGTGTAAGCCTCAAAGGAGATTATTTGCTTCTTGTGTTTATCTGGATTAGATCAAATGTCTGCTCTCCTGTCTAGGGATGATACACGGTAAGCTAATTGGGAATTTTACAAGAGGATTACACTCCCTTATTCCATAATGCTGGTTCCGTATGGTGATCACCGGATGCACAGAGGACAAGAGACCCTCTTCACATACAGAGAGATCACCCTCCTACTGGAGAAGAGACCCCTAAAAATTCATCACTGACCCTGAGACAGAAGACAGAACTATTGGGTATGACAGGACGTGATAAGACAATTCTAATGGATGAACTATTGAATAATCTAATATTATAATATCTAATATTTTTAGATTGTACAAACTGTGTAAGATTGAATTGTATGTGGGATATATTGCTTGTATTATTTAGTATGGAGAACATGACCTTATACTGTAATGCTACAGCACTGTGTTTGTTATTGTTATTATAATAATAGAGATTAATACAAAAAATAGTAATAAGTAGTGATAGCAATACAAAATATAATAATAATAATAATAATAATAATAATAATAATAATTCTGCTACTAAAAATAGTAATGCAAGTAATTTAATAATACTATATGAATAAAAATAGTAATTCTAACAGTAATACAATTACTATAATAAAACTAATAGTAATAATAATAAGAATTATAAAATTACACTAATAATAGTAATACAAAATATAATATTAATACTGATACTACTAATAAAAATGTAATAATTCCGCTACTATTAATATTATTACAATAATAATACTGCTACTACTACTATAATAGGGAAACAAATAATAGAATACTATAACAATAAAAATAGTAATGCTAATGCTAATAAGAATGATATAATAATTCTTATAATAGTACTAAATATAATATACTAATACAGCTACGACTAATAGGAATGTAATAATAATTCTGCTACTAATAATAGTAATTATAGTACTAAATATAATCTAATAATACTATAACAATAAAAGTAATGCAAACAGTAATAAGATTAATATAATAGTAGTAATAATAATAGCAATAAAATAATCAACTGTCAATACAATTCATAAGAACAATAATGATAGTACTCAAGAAATAATAATAATAATATTGGGGGAAAAAACAATAATAAAAAAGCAAAAAGTTGAAGAGTTCTTGAGAAGTAAAAAAAAGCTAAGAATTGGCATGACTCATAGTGAAAGCCCAAACGACAGCCCGTATGACTCCAGTTTAAGGTAGGTACAGTGGGGAAAATAAGATTTTGCAAGTTTTCCCACCTACAACGAATGGAGAGGTCTGTAATTTTTATCGTAGGTACACTTCAAATGTGAGAGACAGAATCTAAAAAAAAAAACAAAAAAAACCAGAAAAGAACATTGTCTGATTTTTAAATAGTTAATTTACATTTTTTTGCATGAAATAAGTAGAAACCTGAAATAAACAGAAACCTTAGTTTGTAATTACAGAGGTTAGACGTTTCCTGTAGTTCTTGACCAGGTTTGCCCACACTGCAGCAGGGATTTTGGCCCACTCCTCCATACAGATCTTCTGCAGATCTTTCAGGTTTCGGGCTGTCGCTCAGCTACATTGAGTTTCAGCTCCCTCCAAAGATTTTTGATAGGGTTCAGGTCTGGAGACTGGCTAGGCCACTCCAGGACCTTGTAATGCTTCTGACGGAGCCACTCCTTAGTCGCCCTGGCTGTGTGTTCCAGGTCATTGTCATGCTGCCAAAAACCCATCTTTAATGCTCTTACTGAGGGAAGGAGGTTGTTGGCCAAAATCTCGCGATACATGGCCCCAACCATCCTCCCTTCAATACAGTGCAGTCGTCCTTTTCCCCTTTGCAGAAAAGCATCCCCAAAGTATGATGTTTTCACCCCCATGCTTCACGTTTGGGATGGTGTTCTTGGGGTTGTACTCATCCTTCTTCTTTATCCAAACACGGCAAGTGGATTTCATACCAAAAAGTTCTATTTTGGTCTCATCTGACCAAATGACCTTCTCCCATGCCTCCTCTGGATCATCCAGATGGTCATTGGCGAACTTCAAATGGGCCTGGACATGTGGTGGTGGGAGCAGGGGCCTTGCCTGCCCTGCAGGATTTTAATTGACCAGGTCCTCCCGTGTAGTTCTGGGCTGATTCCTGACCTTTTTCAGAATCATCCTTACCCCACAAGGCGAGATCTTGCATGGAGACCCAGAGGGAGGAAGATTGGCAGTCGTCTTGTGTTTCTTCCATTTTCTAATAATTGCTCCAACAGTTGTTACCTTCTCACCAGGCTGCTGGCCTATTGTCCTGTAGCCCATCCCGGCCTTGTGTCCCTGGTGTCCTTAGACAGCTCTCTGGTCTTGGCCATGGTGGAGAGGTTGGAGTGTGATTGAGTGTGTGGACAGGTGTCTTTTATACGGGTGACGAGTTCAAACAGGTGCAATTAATACAGGTAATGAGTGCAGAGTAGGAGGCTTCTTAAAGAAAAACTAACAGGTCTGTGAGAGACAGAGTTCTTGTTGGTTGGTAGGTGATGGAATACTTATTTCATGCAATAAAATGCAAACTAATTATTTAAATATCATACAATGTGATTTTTTTTTAGATTCCCCTAAAATCCCTGCTGCAGTGTGTGCAAACCGGGTCAAGAACTACAGGAAGCGTCTAACCTCTGTAATTACAAACTAAGGTTTCTGTACCAAATATTAAGTTCTGTTTTTCTATTGTATCAAATACTCATTTCATGCAAGAAAATGTAAATTAATTATTTAAAAATCATACAATGTGATTTTTTTTTAGATTCTGTCTCTCACAGTTGAAGTGTACCTACAATAAAAATTACAGACCTCTCCATTCTTTGTAGGTGGGAAAACTTTCAAAATCACCAGTGTATCAAATACTTATTTTCCCCACTGTATATGACATGTTTCGAGGTATATAACTTATTCATTGGCTTCATTTTGGGTCACATATAAAATATTGATTAGATTTTCTTTCTATGTAGAAAAATTTAAATTTGAAGAAAACTACTGGGTATGATGGCTGACACTCAGTGGCTAGGATCAGAGTTTAACATAGTCTTGCAGGGTGCCGATGAGTTCACATGGTAGCTGGGCACCCAGGGGTGGACTGGAAACTTAAATTGGCCATGGAAAAATAAAAAAATAAAAGTTGCCCCATGTTGTAGGTGAGTCCAATTTGACAGAAGGTGGTGCAACACAAGTAGGCATGGCCAATAAAAGCCACAAGTAGGCAGGGACAACCGAAGTAGGTGGGGCCAGCAATACCGTAAGCACTGCAAAATGCCGCCCCAGCAAAACCAAATCCGACAGTGCAGTATAAAATACCGCCCTATCACCGTATTGAGGACAGTGATACATGAAATTCAGGAGGGCATCTGCTGGTGCTGACCAGGGTCATAAGTGCCTGATGTTTCTAACATTAACTAATGCACCATGAGGAGGGCTCGGGGGGCCCCCATGGGCATTGGCCTATCAGGAAATTTCCCTGTAGGGTATATGGGCTAATTAAGGCTCTCAAGTCTGCCATCCTTGTATACCTATTATCCCTTCCTGAGGCGTAATACTCTACAGTACAGAAGTATTGCAGTGCATTGTATTGGCAAATTGCATGTCCTAACGCCGCACAAACGTTCCCCGTGCATTGCACGGAACGAATACGTTCGTGTGAAAGAGGCCTTACTGAGAGCGTAAAATACCTTGATTTGGGCACTTGTAGTAGAATACTCAATAGCACCACCTAGTGGGATTTTTAGTAAGTAAAATTACATTTGATTATGCTTTCTTTATGTCAAAGGAGCTTCTTTTCCCACCACTGACTAAAATTATACCATTGTTTCTATAATCACTAGAAGTTAGAAATTTGTAGGGGACATGTAGTCCTCCAATTGTCTCTTTGGCCTGTATGTATTTAGGTAAACTGATCCTTTTTCACAGCATAGAAGTAACATTCTAAAAAAGGTTTCCGATTTTTAATGCACCTTTCTCCGGGTCTGAAGGACTTTGCTTCAGCTTGTCCTAAGCACGACCATATGGAGTCCAGTCTTGTTGACATTTCTTGCCATAGACTTGTAAGCAGATCAACAGACTATCCTAAAGGAAGGGCCGTTATTGCATTGAGTGGCACATTTTCTGTTGGTTCTCCCTTCCACCATATATAGTGCACAAATGAACATACCAAAGAGTGCCTATGTAAAAGCAATGTAAAACACATATACATATGGTATATTGTGTGTTAAACGGGTTGTCCAAAATTTTAATATTGATGGCGTATCCACAGGATAGGTCATCAATATCAGATCGGCAGGGGTCTAACTCTTGGAAACTCATGACAATTAGCTATTTGAAGAGACCACGACCATGGAATATCACATTCATCGGTAGGGTGGCCTGATGTCCGGTTTTAGGCTGGACAGCCCGGTCTTCTGACTCCCTGTCCTCCGTCCGGCGCAGGGCCTGGATGGACATAGGGATGTCCACCCTTTCAGTAGCTCATGCTCAGGCAGCAGCACTGCGCTGTCTGAGCGTGAGCTGCAGCAACTGACTGAGGCTTCTCTCACCCCTAGTCAGTCACTAGAGCCGCAGACATGGCTCCCTGTGGCTGACTGAGGGGGAGAAAAGCGCCCCGGGCTACCCCCAGCTCACTTTCAGGTCTAAAAGTTCTTCCCTCTCCTCCCCCGTGTTTTTCCGGCAGGCGGTGGGGGCGTGGCTCCTCGGAGGCAGGGACAGGCGTGGTTTGGGGAGTGGCTGATGAGGTCCGGCTTTCTAGGGTGAAGCCAGTGGCCACCCTATTCATCGGTCACTGCCTAAGTTGCCCCATCAAATAACATCTAAATAATTACCACCATAGATTGCTCAAATGATACCAACATAGCACTGCCAGACCATTTGTGGTGCTCCCTTCAGCAGGTGCCCCCAGGTTGCACACCCTGAAAACTGGCCCTGCCTAAATGTCTGATAGGTGGTGGCCCATTAAAAAACTGGAGCCCTCCGACCTCCATTCTGCCAGATGGGGTTGGTGCTTATTACCAGATCCAGGTAGAGTGCAAGAAATGATGGCCTGACTCATGAATGTGGCTTTGTCTATGGAAATATCTGATATGGACTATTTTGTGAACGTGGCATACATGTGTAAGGTCAGAACTCCTTTATGACTGTCTCTCTACCCAATCTAGAGATACAGTCGATGGATCTTGCAGTCAATGCATGGGCCAGCCTTACTGATGACCATTCATATACCTGCCCCCCTTCATAATCTCTAATGGCACGTTATGGCTATAGGTGGACCTTCTAAAGGACATCAAGTCTCAAGTGGTATCCGCTTTGACGATCAACAAGGGCAATGTGCAGACCTAGAAATCAATGGAGGATATTAACAGTAAACTTCTACAACTTTGACATTACCATCTTCCCATTTCCAAAGTCTATTTACTGATCTTGTCGAAAATGGATTTAATTTCAGGACTTTTATTGAACCTTTGTATGGATAAAGTGGTCCTCCAGAGAGCGCAACCAGGCAGATCTATCTAGTCGAACAAATATGGGTTCTTGTCAAATGTACTCTCCCATTGTTACGTCTTCAAAGATCAGCCTTAGATAAGGAGCACTTAAAGTTAATTGAAACTAGAAAAAAGCCCCTTCGAGGGGACAAAAGTTTATGTTCCTTTTGAAATTCAACGAGTTTTGCTTTTAAATGCCGATTGACATTAATGTGTATAAGGCTTTTGTGCTGCAGATTAACCCTGGATGATGGTCTCATCTTAGTATTCATAAAAAATGAACTCAAAAAGCCCTTTTTAAAGTCACCTACGTTAAGAGGGTGCTCCATCTTCCTCACTGTGCACTAAATTAGTGGAAAATCAAGCAGGGCCAACTTCAATGGTGTCACATCATGGACTTCAATGTGACTCATTAACATTCTCAATACTGCTTTAATTTGGACTTTTTTTTAAGAGACCCATTATTTCATACATGTATTGAGCTCTCGACTGACTCATGTACTTGTTGAAGATTCTTAGAATACAATTTACCATTTCAGCCGTCCTAGAACTTTGGCAAAAATATGAAATACCTGGCAGAAGCAAAGGGAACATCTTGTAATACTATGTGTTACCAAATCATTGGAAATAGGGTCAAAATCAAAGGGATTATCCAACCACAAAGCCCCTTTTAGTCTTATGGCCTGTCAATCAGACAAGTTGGGAGTGTGACCACTGGGACCCTAAACCTTGTCAACAACAAAAGGCACTTAGTTCCCCTTCTAGTCTGGAGATGGAGAACAGAACAAGAATGCACTTCCCCTATCCTTAGATTTAGGCTTTCAGACAAAAACAAAAATAGAATGAAAGTAATTACACACAATATATGGCCAAAAATATGTTCACCCCTGACCATCACAGCTATATGAGCTTTTTGACATCCCATTCCAAAACCATGGACATTAATATAGAGTTGGCCCCTTATCTGGGAAGACTTTCCACCAAATTTTGGAGTGTGTCGGTAAGAATTTGTTCCCATCCAGCCAAAAGAGCATTTGTGAGGGTGTGCTGGTAAATTTCTGTCTGGTGTCGTCAAAAAACGGCCACAAAAGGGCTATTAGATGAGCAAGCGCTTGTCTTCTTACTCCTTTTTTTTTTTCAAAAAGACTCCCTATATGTGACAGAGAGGAAGTATGCTCTGTGATTCCTGGGGAGAAGTGGATAAAATGCACATAAGTCCTCATTAGCTCTCCCCCTGGTATCACTTACAGTAGTTACACATGGAGAGGATCTGAATCTCTCTCTACTGCATGTCAGCACATCCCCACTGCCCTCCCTTCCATGCTGGCTGAGAACATAGATGGCAGAATAAGGGGCTGCTTTAACCTGTTTTATCTCAGGTTGTGTAGCAGCTAGAGACATCTGCCAGGTATTGTTTTAAAGCTGATAATCTGAACTTTAAAACAAGGATTGCTGTGATAGCACACAGCCAAAAATAGGTCAGGAATGAGATCTGCAGGCATTCTTGGTCTAAAGCCACTATCTATGATTGTATGATGGATATATATATATATACATATATATATATGTAAACAGGAGAAAAATAAAAAACTGCGCCTCATGTGTGGTATCGTCTGGGTGAGTATACAAATAAATGGTACTTATTGTGCTTACCGGACACTGTTTTGAAAAGTCCCAAGAGATATAATCGCCCTGCTGGTATATAGCCCCACCAGCACCAGGTAATGCTGTGTTGCTTCCTTGGTCCCTTCCTGTCTCGATTCTACGAGTACCAGGAAAACTTGAAGAGAATAGTGGAGAAAAAGGGAACCAATCCTTCGGCGCTGCCAGCATACAGAGAGGTCGAACCTTCTTGGCTCTCTTAGCCCTTTTAGTCCTCTCAGCTCTCTTGGCCCTCTCAGCTCTCACAGGACTCTCAGCTCTCTTAGTCCTATCGTCTCTCTTGTCTTTCCTAGCGTTCTCAGGTCTTTCAACATTCTCTCTCTAAGCCCTCTTTCTAAGGACTTCTCTGTAAGACCCCCCCCCCCCCACCCCAGCTTTCTCATTTTTTTTTACTCTATTGGCCCTCTTGGCTCTCTCAGCTCTTTTGGATCTCTCAACCCTCTCTGCCTTCTTGGCTCTCTCAGCTATGTCTTCCCTCTTGGCTCTCCCACTCTTCTCAACTCTCTTGAGCCCTCTTAGTCCTCTTGGTCCTCTCTTCCCTCTCAGCTATCTTACTGCCCTCAACACTCTCTCTGCCCTAGTGGCTCTCTCAGCCCTTTAAGTCCTCACAGCTCTCCCAGTCCTATCAGTTCTTTCAACTCTCTGGACTCTCTCAGTCTTCTCGTCTCTCTCAGGACTCAGCTTTTGCAGATCTCTCAGTTTTTTCAGCCCTATCAACCATCTCAGCTGTTTCACCCCTCTCACCTCTCTCAGCCCTATTGTCTCTTAACCCTCTCAGCTTTTTCAATTCTCTTGACTTTCTCAGTCCTCTCACTCATACAACCCTCTCTTAACCCTCTCAACTCTCTCTCAACACTGTGCTACCCTTGAAGACTGTCTAATGATAAACTGAAACTATTAGTTTATGATGTATTGTGCAGCCATTTTTTAATCAACTTTGTTTGCCTTGAAGACTGTCTGTCTGGGGCACAACAGTTGCAAACCTAAAATCAGGCATGCACTCAACTACCCTAGTAACTTAGGGACAAACTAGCTTTATGTTTCATTATCAAGCCCATCTTGGTATAGGCTAATGGACAATATATAGCAATTCAACAAAAAGCCGATAAAAGGATGTATCCTTACATCCCAATCCTACAAAATCAACGTCACAAAGTCATGGGCTCCTTAGGACCACCCCTGCTACTACCAGTGTCTATGGAGATGACATGGCTGTGTGCTTGATTTTATGCACTTGCTGGCGGCAGATGTGGCTAAAACACTTGAACTCCAAAATGAGGAGGGAGGCTCATGTTCTTTTCACCAACCACTTCTGTGAAGGGCGACCTGCTGGTGAACAGTTGACCACTATGGGGCTGGCAGCAGACCCCTTGGGTTTATATTTCTCCTGCAGAAAACACTACAGGAGATATATGGTATTTTCTGGCGCCTTTTCAAATAAATGGTCAACATTGTCAACATAGTTGTGGGGTCTGGAGAGGTGAGTAACTACTGAACCCAGGCAAGCAGCATTAACCCTTCTACTGACCTCCACGAGGAATATAAAAATTAACTCTTTCACTGGCTAGATCACCAAGGATATTAGAATTTATCCTCTCACTGAACTAGACCACCAGGTATACTTGGAATTAACCCCTTTATTGTCCTAGATCACCAGTAATCCTTACATTTACCCATTCACTGACCAAGACGACAAGGGATTTGAATTAATGAAAATCATATCCTTCCTGTCCTAGACCCAAAGTCTGCTGTTTGACCTTGTTCTTTTGAGCCACTGTCTAGGAAAGTTTAAGTGTTGAAGCAACCTTATCACTTTTATATTGATATGCTGACATTAACGTTTTCACTGTCCTAGACTACCAGGAATACTGACAATAACCCCTTCACTGCTCTAGGCCACCAGGTATAGTGACATTGACCCCCTCCACTGCCCTAGACTACCATGTATACTGACAATAACCCATTCACTGGTCTAGGCCACCAGGTATACTGACAATAACACCTTACTACCCTAAACCACCAGATATAGTGACATTGACCCCCTCCACTGCCCTAGACCACCATGTATACTGACAATAACCCATTCACTGCTCTAGGCCACCAGGTATACTGACAATAACACCTTACTACCCTAAACCACCAGATATAGTGACATTGACCCCCTCCACTGCCCCAGACCACCATGTATACTGACAATTACCCTTTCTCTGTTCTACACTACCAGGGACTCTGACATTATCCTTTCACTACTTGAGATCACCAGGAATGCTGATAAGAGTTATTTTACTGTGCTAGATTACTAAGGAAGCTGACACTAACACATTTACTGTCCTAGACCACCAGGGATACAAAGCCTTAGAGGGAACATTGCCACGGATGCAGCTGAAAGTTATGGGTGGTCTTCAGTTGGCAGCCATGAAGAGAATATGTGTGTATGTATCTTCCAAGCTGTACTTTTGACTAGTGATGAGCGCAAATACCCATATTCGATTTTGCGATATTTGACGAATAATTTACATCATATTCGTCATATATTCGCGATTTCGCAATATTCGTTATTTCGCATTCAATATCATGACTTGCGATTCATTTTTCAAGTTATATTCGCGTGCGCATAGAATCTATTCGTTATTAATAACGTCTAAACAGCTTTACACGTATTGAAAGCTTGAAATGGCGGGAGTCATTTGTGCGAATGGAAAGGTGCGAAAAAGACATATACGAATTTTCGCAATACATGCAGCGTACTGGAGTCTGACACAACCTGTTAACGCTTGGTAGGAAAGGGAATAGAAACCGCGAATAGATTAATGCGAATATTCAAGTGACGAACATTCGCAGGACGGTTTTTACCTATTAAGTCTTTACTCTGACAGGATTAGTGGAAATTGTTATAGAAAGCAAGTAAGATTGGGGGAATTATGTCTAAATATTTTATTTTCAATACAGTTTCCCTATCACTATCCATCTTAAGAGCGAATATTTGTAATTGCGAATATGGGGTCATGTATTCGACATATTCGCGAAATCTCGAAATCACGATATTTGAGAACAAAATTCGCTTTGCGAATATTCGCGCTCAACACTTCTTTTGACCCAGGACTTATAATCCTTTAGATATGTCTGAATGACCTCAACACTTATCTTCACTCATATTTTATCCTTCTAGGATGGTGTAAACTTAAAGTGACTCCTTGGGTCTCTGTGTGATACCGCGGCGCAGGGCAAAGTGCCAAAAAAAGAATTCTCCTAAACTCCCTTCTCTGGGATACAGCTTTGTCCTAATCTCCACGCTTTCTCCATGGAATTGATGACAGGGGACAATTTGTAAATGGCCGCTCATTTGCTCATTTCTGGCTTCATATGGCCACTTCTACAAAGCATGGTAGCTCTGAATGACCATCACTCCCATCCGGCACCCCAATATCCAGCTCATGGCGACTCCCCACAAAGAGGTTGTGGGGAATACAGCCGTCAGGTTCTGGCAAATGGAAAGTGCAAGATTACGGCTACGCTGCCTCTACAAGACGGACACCGCTGCCCGGATATTTTCCATTGTACTGATGAGGTGTCCTACTGGCTCCACCAAAACGACGCGAGGAAACAGGACATTCTGGAGATGAGGGAACTTATAGCAGAACTTCAGGAAGAGCTCAGGAACCATAGACATCGTCTGAGGGTTCTAGAACATCAGGTAAAGATTCCTTGTCTTTGCATACTACTTGTTTTGTGTGCAAACAGTGACACCTGCAGGTCATAGGTCAGAACTGCATCACTGCAATGAAAAAACTTTATAGGATTATTCCTCATTATTGTTTTTTTGGGGCTTCATGATTAGTAAGTCTTCTCAGTCATATCTCAGTACCTCATACCTTCCAACATTTGAACCGCAAATTGCAAGCTCGACCCACATTTCATACATGAAATCTACAGAAGCCCTGCCTCTTTTCAGTCAAACCATAAAGATCGTGTAATACAATATGGAAAACATATATACTTTACTTGCCACTAACTGTAATCAGGACCCCAGCAGAGAACCCCCTATGCATAACAGTGCCAGCTGTGCGTAATGCTGTTATCTGTAGTGGTTTATGGTAAAAGTGTCAATCATCTTGCTGACTACCTGCAACCACCACTAGAGGGAGCTCCAATGCTTACTGAATACGTCATGTTGTCTCCACAGCCTGAAGTAGGGAGCTACAACTCCTCCCTGGGGCACAGGATGCAGAGCCTGGAGATATGGGCCAGTGAGAGCAGCACTCTGCAGCGCCTGCAGGCCACCTTTATCTATGACATCCAAGCTCAGGTCCGTAACATGTCCCTGATGCTGGAAGGTGCCATCAGGAACTCAACATGTCCTATAGCTGAAGCACTGGGAGCTCAGAGGTCACCACAAGCAGCAGGTAAAAGGGAGGACAGGTGCCAGCGGGGAAAAATACTGCACTATCTATCTATCTATCTATCTATCTAATATCCTATCTCCTATCTATCTATCTATCTATCTATCTATCTATCTATCTATCTATCTATCTCATATCTATCTATCTATTTATCTCATATATATCTATCTATCTCATATCTATCTATCTATCTCATATCTATCTATCTCATATCTATCTATCTATCTATCTATCTATCTCATATCTATCTATCTCATATCTATCTATCTATCTATCTATCTATCTATTTATCTCATATCTATCTATCTATCTATCTATCTATCTATCTATCTCATATCTATCTATCTATCTATCTATCTATCTATCTCTATCTATCTCATATCTATCTATCTATCTATCTATCTCATATCTATCTATCTATCTATATATCTATCTATCTATCTATCTATCTATCTATCTATCTTTCTATCTATCTAATCCATGTGTCTATCCATTAGCAGCTTTGAAACACACAAAGTCCTGTCACTCCGACTGTTCCAGCCTGTACTACAATGGCATCCGCAGCTCCGGCAGCTATACTATACTGCCATCTACGGGTGGAAGTCCAGTAGACGTGTTCTGTGACATGGAGACGCAAGGTAAACAGGTGACATCTGCTTTTATGTGACTGAGTGCTCCCATTTAAATGTCACATTTCTAGCCCAATCTTTTATTTCCCTGCCGTTTCCTCAGGTTCCTCTAGGAATGAAATGTATTGTAATTAACCACCTCCCGACTGCAGGGATGCGTCCTGCGGGCGGCCGGGATGTTCCTCCTAGACGCATCGGTGGGTCATCTACAGGATCGCAACGGGAGGAACTTTAACTACAGCCTGCCAGCGCTGATCATGCGCTGGCAGGCTGTAGATGTTAAAAAAATGGCATCTGAATCGCATATCAGACGCTGTTTTGTAAACAGCGTCTGATATGCCTGCTGCCTGCTCCTCTGGTGGTCCCTTTTGTTTGGCACCACCAGAGGACACTGTAAGTGCACCAATTACCACACACCAACACACCCCCCCTTAACTGATTAACCCCTGAAATATTGTAAATGACAACTTTTTAAATTTTTTATACAAAGTTGTAAATTTAAAGAGATATTTCTCTCACCCAGCATGGGTATATATAAAAATACACCCCAAAACACATTGCCCTACTTCTCCTGAGTACGGCGATACCACATGAGTGACACTTTTTTGCAGCCTAGGTGCGTAAAGGGGCGTAAAGTCCAACGAGTACCTTTAGCTTTTACATGGCTGCTCACAATTTAGCCCCACCCAAAATGCCAGAACAGTAAACACACCCCACAAATGACCCCATTTCGGAAAGTAGACACCCCAAGGTATTCACTGAGGGGCATACTGAGTCCGTGGGAGATTTTATATTTTTTTGCCAGAAGTTAGCAGAAATGGAAACTTTATTATTATTTTTTTTCCTCAGAAAGTGTCATTTTCCGCTAACTTGTGAAAAAAAATGAAATAATACATGAACTCATCATGCCCCTCCGCGAATACTTTGGGGTGTCTTCTTTCTAAAATGGTGTGATTTGGGGGGTATTTATACTATCCTGACATTCTAGCCCCTGAAGAAACATGACAGGTGCTCAGAAAGTCAGAGCTGCTTCAAAATGCCGAAATTCACTTTTTTGCACCATAGTTTGTAAACGCTATAACTTTTACCCAAACCAATAAATATACACTTATTGGACTTTTTTTTTATCAAAGACATGTAGAACAATACATTTAGAGAAAAATTTATATAGAAATGTAGTTTTTTTTAAATTTTACAACAAAGCGAAAAATGTCATTTTTATAAAAAAAATCGGTAATTTTTTATTAATATCAAAAAAAGTAAAAATGTCAGCAGCAATGAAATACTACCAAATGAAAGCTCTATTAGTGAGAAGAAAAGGAGGTAGAATTCATTTGGGTGGTAAGTTGTATGACGGAGCAATAAACGGGTAAAGTAGTGTAGTGCGGAATTGTAAAAAGTGGCCTGGTCATTAAGGGTGTTTAAGCTAGGGGGGCTGAGGGGGTTAAAAGTGGACGTCACGTTACTTATGTAGTTACAAATACATTGTTGTTAAATCTGTCCAGTCAATCAAAATCTTTATTGTATTTTGTATTATTGTATTTATTATTTGCAATATTTTAGTGAAAGGGGTTATCCCATGACTAATGTAAAAAATAAAAATCAGACATCATATAGGACATGACAGTCTCTTTCTAACAAAGCTAGAACCAGCCCTGTACCTCACATGGATCCAGAGATCTCCACATTCATTGCTCGGCTAGATTTATATCAAGCTGACAGCTCAAGGGGTGCGTCCTTTCTGCTGCAGCTCAGGGGGTCTGTCCATGCTCTCCCTATCACAGCTCAGGAGGCAGTTGAAAGATGGAACTGAGCATGTGCGGCCTTCTCAGTGAGGAGGACAAAGAAATAAGAAAAAACAAACAGCAGGTGGCGCTATACAGATACAGTTTATTGAATAACTCAGTGGTTATGAGAAATTTTTAATTACATGCAATTACAAAAGTGTTCAGATCCAGGCGCTGATTTCAAAATTGTAGAATATTTTTCATGGGACAACCCCTTTAAATAAGAGAAAAAACAAAACAAAAACACAATCCACAATATATATATAATTCATTTGGTGAACTAAAAGTCAACTTTGTGGGAATTCAGGAGATGATTCATTATACATTATATTATATTATCTATTCCGTTAATTGATTATATTAGGCTACTTTCACATTAGCGGCATCCTTCTCTGGCAGGCTGTTCCGGCAATGTGTTTTGGGGTGTATTTTTACATATACCCATGCTGGGGAGAGAAATATCTCTGTAAACTGACAACTTTGTATAAAAAAATTTAAAAAGTTGTCATTTACAGCGATATTTCTCACACCCAGCATGGGTATATGTAAAAATACACCCCAAAACACATTGCCCTACTTCTCCTGAGTACGGCGATACCACATGAGTGACACTTTTTTGCAGCCTGGGTGCGCAAAGGGGCCCTAAAACCAATGAGTACCTTTAGGATTTCACAGGACATTTTTACGCATTTGGATTCCAGACTTCTTCTCACGCTTTAGGGGCCCCTAAAATGCCAGGGCAGTATAAATACCCCACATGTGACCCCATTTTAGAAAGAAGACACCCCAAGGTATTCCGTTTGCAGAACGAAATTGCGGACCCATTCATTTCTATGGGGACAGACTTTGTCCTGCTCGGATCCAGAATTACGGATCCGCGCTTCTGGGTCTGCACTTCCGTTCCGCAAAAATATAGAACATGTCCTATTCTTGTCCGCAATTGCGGATAAGAAAAGGCATTTTCTATATAGTTCTGGCAATGTGCGGATCTGCAAAATGCGGAAAGCACATTGCCGGTGTCCGTGTTTTGCGGATCCGCTGATCCGTGGATCTGCGGATCCGCAAAACACATATGGACTTCTGAATGAAGCCATACAGGGGGTGATCAATGACAGGAGGGGGTGACAGGGGGTGATCAGGGAGTCTATATGGGGTGATCAGGGGTTAATAATGGGTTAATAAGTGACAGGGGGGGTGTAGTGTGGTGCTTGGTGCTACTTTACATAGCTACCTGGTCCTCTGGTGGTCGATCCCAGCAAATGGGACCACCAGAGGACCGGGTAGCAGGTATATCAGACGCTGTTAACAAAACTGCGTCTGATATACCTGTTTGATGCGATTTATTTTACATCTAACGCGCGCGCGTTCACAGCAAATCTCGCCTATCGCGAGATGACGTGCGGATGCGTCCAGGAGGATCAAACCTGCCGCCGCCTGGACGCATCCGTGCGTTAGGCGGTCGGCAGGCGGTTAATGGGGGCAGAATGCCTGTATGTATTTATACACACACAAGTGATAATTGTCAGAAGAAGGAGGGGTTTGTTCTGCACAAGCGTCCAGAAAGTATGCCTTAATGGGGGCAGAATGCCTGCCTGTATTTATACACACACAAGTGATAATTGTCAGAAAAAAGGGGGGCTTGTTGTGCACAAGCATCCAGAAAATATGCCTTAATGGGGGCAGAATGCCTGCCTGTATTTATACACACACAAGTGATAATTGTCAGAAAAAAGGGGGGCTTGTTGTGCACAAGCATCCAGAAAATATGCCTTAATGGGGGCAGAATGCCTGCCTGTATTTATACACACACAAGTGATAATTGTCAGAAGAAAGAGGGGCTTGTTCTGAACAAGCCTGATAAAGTTCTCTTTTTTTTTATTTGGGAAGATTAGCAGAACAGTGTGGATGTGGAAATGGCATTTGGCTACAATTATAGCGGCAGCAGTAGCAACATAGCATGGAACAGACAAGGCAGGTGTGACAGGTGTTTTGGATAAGCTGCCACTGCCTGACCTCAAAACAATACATGCGTCCAGCTGAGGTGGTCTCTTGCATAACAAATCCATTCACCACCTTATGCTGCTCATACAGATGCTCTACCATATGCAAGATGGAATTCCAGCGAGTTGAAATGTCACAGATCAAGTGGAGTAAGGGCAGACCGTTCTGTCGCTGCAAGTCCAAGAGAGCGTTCTTTGCCACATAAGAATGACTGAAATGTGAGGACAGTCTTATGGACATTGCCAGCACCCTCTGCCAGCCATTGTACTTTTCAAAAAAAGTGTTGCACCCAGGGGCGCACCATCAATGAGGCAAGGTGAGACTCTGGCCTCAGGCAGTGCCATCTAGTGGCATTTAGTGGCAGCAGTTACTTTACACAGTGACAGCACATAGAGTACTAATTAGTAGAGTACTCAGTGCTCCAGGTCACTGTGGGAGACCAGCTCAGGACGCGCCATGCACTGCGCTATTAAGGAGCAGGCTCATCCTGACTAAGCTGCAGTCTCAGATCACTCCATTGTCCACCGTGACAGCGCAGGACTCGTACTTTATTCACTCGATTTGTCACTGTGGAAGATCAGCTGAGAACGTTGGCGGTGCAGGCGTGGCATGAATTGTGTTATTGAGGAGCGGAACTTCCTGAGCTGCATCTACATAGTAACATAGTATATATGGCTGAAAAAAGCCCTCCAGTTCGGCCTGTTATCCTACAAGTTGATCCAGAGGAAGGCAAAAAACCCCTGTAAGGCAGAAGCCAATTTTCCCCACTTAAGGGAAACAAACAATTCCTTCCCGACTCCAATCAGGCAATCAGAATAACTCCCTGGATCAACGACCCCTCTCTAGTAGCTGTAGCCTGTAATATTATTACACTCCAGAAATACATCCAGGCCCCTCTTGAATTCCTTTATTGTACTCACCATCACCACCTCCTCAGGCAGAGAGTTCCATAGTCTCACTGCTCTTACCGTAAAGAATCCTCTTCTATGTTTGTGTAGAAACCTTCTTTCCTCCAGACACAGAGGATGTCCCCTCGTCACAGTCCTGGGGATAAATAGATGATGGGACAGATCTCTGTACTGACCCCCGATATATTTATACATAGTTATTACATCTCCCCTCAGTCTTCTTTTTTCTAAAATGAATAACCCTAATTTTGATACCTTTTCAGGGTACTGTAGTTGCCCCATTCCAGTTATTACTTTAGTATCCCTCCTCCGAACCCTCTCCAGCTCTGCTATGTCTGCCTTGTTCACAGGAGCCCAGAACTGTACACAGTCCTCCATGTGTGGTCTGACTAGTGATGTGTAAAGTGGTAGGACTATGTTCTCATCACAGGCATTTATGCCCCTTTTGATGCAACCCATTGCTCCTCTGTAGTATATATATACAGTATACTGTCCTCTGTAGTATATATACAGTATACTGTCCTCTGTAGTATATATACAGTATACTGTCCTCACTGTCCTCTTCAGTGTTAATTACTTTACACAGTTTAGTGTCATCTGCAAAAATAGATACTTTACTGTGCAGGCCTTCTACAAGATCATTAATAAATATATTGAAGAGATTAGGGCCCAATACTGACCCCTGAGGTACCCCACTAGTGACAGTGACCCCTCCAGTACTGCCCCCTGAGGTACCCCACTAGTGACAGTGACCCCTCCAGTACTGACCCCTGAGGTACCCCACTAGTGACAGTGACCCCTCCAGTACTGACCCCTGAGGTACCCACTAGTGACAGTGACCCCTCCAGTACTGACCCCTGAGGTACCCCACTAGTGACCCAATCTGAGTGTGTACCGTTAATAACCACCCTCTGTTTTCTGTCACTCAGCCAGTTACTTACCCACATACAGACATTTTCTCCCAGTCCGAGCATCCTCATTTTATATACTAACCTTTTATGTGGTACAGTGTCAAATGCTTTGGAGAAGTCCAGATATACGACATCCATTGATTCGCCGCTGTCAAGTCTAGAACTTACCTCCTCATAGAAACTACCGTATAAGACACTCCGGCATATAAGACGCACCCAATTTTAAAGGAGGAAAATCTAGAAAAAATAAGATTCTGAACCAAATACTGTAGTAAAATATTTTATATTAACTGTATAAAGTTAACAGCAGTTTAAGAACAATTTTCTTCTCCCCGTGATTCAGGGGCGGAGCTTGTGGAGCCATTCTTCTGCCCATCAATCATGGGCATCCAATAGAGTAGTAGGCGAAGTTGGGGCGGAGCAGGAGCAGCAGTATGAGGTAGGGAGGGCAGTGTCTTCTCCCTGGGATTTAGGGGGCGGAGCTTTGGCGGATCAATTCTTCTGCCCATCAATCACGGGCATCAAATCAAGTAGGAGCGGGGCGGAGCAGAGCACACAGTAAACCTTGGCCGGAGGAGGCGGAACGTATGGAGCAGGAGGGGAAGACGTGCAGACATTTCAGGGCAGCATAGATTGATACAGTGCCCGGGAGATATGCACAGAAGCGGATTGTGCCCACACTGCCCAGCAAGGAGTGAGACTGCCCAGGGAGATATGAGGATGCACAGCCCGCACTGATGGAGGGTAAGGTATCGGTAAGCTCAGCAGAGTGTTGACATGGTGCCCAGGCAGCACGTGGTTAGACTGTTGGGAGGGGGGGACAAGGCGCGCTATAGGAGGAAGAGGGAAGCCCGAACACACACAGCCTAGCCGTGCAGGGAGAGTCAGAGAAGTCTTCAAAGCCCGCAGTACATGCCACAAATCCAGCCTGCAGCACACACAGCATAAAAAGAGGACTGCGAGCAAGCACCACACAAAGTTAGGGGCAGTTTTAATGCAGGCAAAATGTGTTTTAGTCGTATAAGACGCACCAACTCCCCCCCCCCCCAGTTTTGGGGAAGAAAAAGTGTGTCTTATACGGCGAAAAATACGGTAGTTTAACATTACCGATCCCTCATGAAGCCATACTAGTATGGCATTATTTGCTTATTTTCATTAAGGTCCTCCAAGATAGCATCTATTAGAAAACCTTCAAACAGTTTACCCACGACAGATGTTAAACTTACCGGCCTATAGCTTCCGGGCTCTGTTTTTGGACCCTTTTTGAATATTGGCACCACATTTGCTATGCGCCAATCCTGTGGAACATTCCCTGTCAGTATAGCGTCCTTAACTATCAGAAATATGGGTCTGGCTATGACATTACTTAATTCTCTTAGGATACAGGGGTGTTTGCCATCTGGTCCTGGCAATTTGTCTATTTTAATCTTTTTAGGACGCCGCTGTACTTCTTCCTCGGTCAGACAGGGCACTTTTAATGGGGAATTTACTTTTACATTCTGCATTTCATCTGACGGTTTATTTTATTCAGTGAATATAGTGGAGAAAAAAATATTTACAGTAATAGCTTTGCTATCTCCTCATCGCTCTCTGCCACTCCTCCCTCATCACTCTTTACTTTTTACCATTTATATAATTGAAGAGCATTTTAGGATTAGTTTTGCTCTCTTTATGGCAATTAATCTCTCTAGTTTGGCTGATTTTATTTGTCTTTTACATATTCTATTTTTTTCCTTATAGTTTTTCAGTGCTTCCTCTCCCCCCTCCTGTTTTAGTGATTTACATGCTTTCTTTTTGTCATTTTTTGCTTTCTTTGCAGTTCTATTTATCCACATTGTTTTTTTTCTTGTTCCTTAACCTTTTATTCCCATACGGTACCTCTCACAATTAGATTTTAGGATGCATTTAAAAATATTCAGTTTTGTGGCTGTATTTCTATTTTTGAGGACTTTGTCCCAGTTAGTTAGGCCTATGGCCTCGCTTAGTTGGCTAAATTTTGCTTTTTTGAAGTTTGGTATTTTTGTTCCTCCCTAAATAATCACTCTTTTAAATGATAATTGGAAGGTTATTACTTTATAGTCACTATTTCCCAGGTGTCCCCCAACCTGCACATCTGTTGTTCTGTCAGGTCTATTGGTTACTACTAAGTCCAGTATGGCCGCCCCTCTAGTCGGGTCTGTGATCGGCGATCGCTCACTAGCCTGTCTATCATTGTAATGTTCCTGATTGGTCGATCAGGCTGTCTGTCATCCTCTGAGCCAATCAGGACAATCCTTTCCCCCTCAGTGTCTTGTGATCCTTCATCTTCATCCTCCCTCCTATTGTTCCCCCCAATGTCTACAGGAAAATAGCCCTGAGTGCCTTTTATGCCGTTTATGTGCAATTCATCCAAAGTGAATCGCCAAATCTTCCGATTCGCTTGGCAGATGAATTTATGGCAAATTTGTAACAAATACAATTTGTTTAGAATAGATTCTCTCATCTCTATTACCAGTGACCCCTGGTGACCCCTCCCCACATTAACATACATCGGCTTCATGATCCTCTTGCTCTTCTTCTGTAAGGCGGGGGATGGACAGTGATTCAGAGACGTCGGGATGGATCAATCAGTTTCAACCGCACCTGGAACGAATACAAAGAAGGATTTGGTGACCTGAATGGTGAATTCTGGCTAGGAAATGACCATATCCACAAAATCACCAGCAGGGGGGGATACTCACTCAGGATTGACATGGAGGACTGGCGAGGAGAGCACAAGTATGCCCACTACCTGGAGTTCAGGTAAGTCAGAGTGCAGGAACAGGCATCCATATTATTAGATTTTTATTTGTGTCCCTAGTAGATAGATATTAGATAGAGAGATAGATAGATAATGAGATAGATATTAGATAGATAGATAAATAGATAGAAAGCGATAGATACTATAGATAGATAGATAGATAGATAGATAGATAGATAGATAGATAATGAGATAGATATTAGATAGATAGATAAAAAGATAGAAAGCGATAGATACTATAGATAGATAGATAGATAGATAGATAGATAGATAGATAATGAGATAGATATTAGATAGATAGATAAATAGGTAGAAAGCGATAGATACAGTACATAGATAGATAGATAGATAGATAGATAGATAGATAGATTAATTGATAGATACATGGACAAAATTGTTGGACCCTTTCATTAAAAGAAAGAAAAAGCGACAAAGGTCACTGAAATAACTTGAAATTTGCTGAAAATAAACTAATAAAAATCAGACATTGCTTTTGAATTGTTGTTCAACAGAATCATTTTATAAAATATACTAATGAAACTGGCCTGGGCAAACATGATGTTACCCTTAACTTAGAGGCCACTTCAGAATAGTCAAATGCTTTGCTCTTAGTCCATTCTTGGATGTTTGTAGCTCTGTGTTTCGGGGAAGGAAGTGGCCATCCTACGTTGGAGTTCACCTCTAATCTCTTTGAAAGTTGTTCTGGGCTCTTTGGTTGCCATTCATATAATCTGTCTCTTCAATTTGTCATCAGTTTTCCTCTTTCTTATTAATACGCAGTGGCAGATTGCTGCTATACCTTGTGTCTTGAGGTAAACACATATATTTGCTGTTTTGATTGCATTTAACAATCCCGAAAAAAGTTTAAATTCCAACCGTGTCCAAACTAAAAATACATAAACCGATGACTGAGGTTTGACACTCAATTTCTCATTAATACACAGAGGTAGATTGCTTCTATACATTTTGTCTTGTAGCAATCACTTATATATGCTGGTCAATTAAATTGAACAACAACAACAAAAAATTTCAACAGTGTGCAAATGGAATTCAGGGAATGACACGATTGTGGCTTGATAGTTAATTTCACATTAACACTCACAGGTAGATTGCTGCATTACCCTGTGTATTGCTGCAGTAATCACGTATATATGCTGGTTCATTAAATCGAACAATCCCTAAAAAATTTAATTGCATCTGTATGGAAATGCAATTCACGGAAACAGATGATTGAGGCTTGACTCTCAATTTCTCATTAATACACACTGGTAGGTTGCTGTTATACCTTGTGTCTTGTAGTAATCACATATATATGCTGGTTTGATTACATTTAACAATCCCTTCAAAAAAACTTAAATTCCAACCGTGTGGAAACTGAAAATATGTAAACTGACAACCGAGGCTTAATTTCAACACATACAGGTAGATTGTTGCCACACTGTGGGTATTGCTACAGTAATCATGTATATATGTTGCTTAATTAAATTCAAAGCACCCCCCTTAAAAATATTAAATTCCGACTGTGTGCAAATACTGCAAATACGTAAATGGATAATTGAGGCGTGATGCTCAATTTCAACTTAACACATACAAGAAGATTGCTGCCACACAGTGGGTATTGCTGCAGTAATCACATATATATATATATATATACAGTATATATCAGGGCAGGTCCCCCCCCCCACTTCCTCTCAGGATCATGTGAGAACCCTTCTTGCTTTTTTCCTACCGACACTTGCACCAAAATGGCGCTACATACCATTTTAGTGGATTTGTCCAAAACTAACCTGGAAAGATTTGTCTACTGTCCGAAAAATAGCAAAGTTCAAGCCAAACTGCATAGCTCATATTTACAACTGAGGCAACTCTCTCCTTAGCTTTCTTTGGTCCATGTTCAGTGTGGTACCCACCATGATACCAAATAGCACAGTAACTACTTTTATCCCTTTATACTGTATAGGCAGGCTGACTGATTGCACGTTTGAAGACCTCTGTGATGCTAGTTACAGCACATACCTTGTTTTCACATGTCTTTATGGTTAAATTATTTTCAATCTTCTCTAAGGGTACCATCATTTTTGTCCAGACCAGTTCCTTTAGTTTGTTTTTCGAAATGATTCTGTTGAACCACAGTTCAAAAGCAATTTCATAGCTTACTTCTCTTGTAGCATAGAAGATGAATCCAACTACTACCGGCTCCACATTTCTGGGCCCAGTGGGACAGCTGAGGACTCATTTGCTTGGTACCACAATAAAAGAAGTTTCAGTGCTCCAGGCTTTGGAAATCTATGTGCTGACATCTCTCATGGGGGTTGGTGGTACTATCAGTGTTTCTACTCCAACCTTAACGGTGTCTACTATGCGGTAAGTGGCCACTCATGGATCTATCATAACCATTAAGAGGTCTTTGGCCCTGTGGTTCCACCAGGTTCAGTCTACAAAACAGATAGGCAAAAACTAGGTGTAATCCAGGAATGTACAGTCAACTAGTGCCCTGCTGGTCCTCTCCATGGATACCACATAAGCTATACCGACCCTTGATTTTCTTAGACATTGACTAACTCTAAGACGGGCCTGCTTCATAAAGTGTCCATGCTACAACTATGGTCCCACTTGGGCATTTTGGTGCTAGGCTTCTCTTCCTATCTTTCTCACTGGACGTTTTTAGGTACCAATTCACAAATGGACAATGTCCGGAGTGAGATTGGGAAGTCTCAACCAATCAGAGACAGCTACAGAGGGACTCAACATGCCTGGGGACTGACTTTGGTTGGAGCTGTGTACTATTTTACCTCCCATGTGGTGACACTGCAGGGAAATTGATTACTTGTTTCCAGGATTTTCTACTGAGCCACTTCTGAGATACCATGGTCTCAAGGTAGCATTATATGGGTTAAACCCAATATTGGCCACCATGACCATTCCCACAAGGGTTATTACTTTGCATTTTATAATCCTGCATGGGGTTATTCCAAAAAGTTTTCTATATTGATCTAACTTTAAAGGGGTTCTCCACTTTGGACAAGTAAAAATGTTCTTTCACAAAGTATCATCTTGCTGTGACTCTCAGCAATCAGCCGTGTAGAAATTGGACCCACTCATATCAATGGATCGTGCGTGGTGTGAGACTGAACAGGTCCTCCAGGGTGAGGGCCTTACCATCATAAAGGTTAATTCCACAAAAAGAAATAAAAATACACCATCATAGCAAACCTTTAAGAAGTTCAAGAGGCTGTGATACTTGGAGATGTCTGGTGTAGTCCTCACTCTGAAGAGCCCCTCAGGGGTTAACCTTGGTCACTGTAGACTGCATCATCCCAACAAACCGTTTCTTGACCCTGCAATGCCAAACATCCCCAATGACCTTCCATAAACCATGTTCCACAGGTAGAAATAGGGAACCACCAACCAAACATCTCCAGCAAAGTCATTCACACATGATATTTTTGCAAAAGATTTTACCAAATTTTGTAAATTTATCCTGTACAAAATTGAAATTTTTGTCCTTCCCTAGGGTGGAAAATATGTCAAAGGTCGTAAGACTATGGGACCAGATGGCATTGTGTGGTACAGCTGGAAGAACACGGACTACTACTCACTAAAAAAAGTCTCCATGATGATCCGGCCTAGAGTGTTCCGCCTCCAAACATCCCCGTAATTGTCTGCATGTCCCTTTCGATTCTACTTTTAGAGTTGCACAATTTTTATGTTTTAGATTTGGATTTTGGAATTTCATTGTGTTCACTTTTGTGTTGTATACTTCTGGGTGGGCCCGGTAGCGAGTTGTAAATAATGGTGTCTACCCTCACCCTGCTTCACCCCGAAAAAAATAAATGCGGCCCTTCTTATACAGGGCAGTAAAACAGGCAGTAAATGGACTTCGGGGGGATAAACAAATGTCCTTCAAGCATTGGCTTCAGTAGAAATTATTTCTTGAATGGAAGTAGTGTTGACTAAGGTCCCTTCACCCACTGGTCAATGGGGTATTAGTAACACTTCCGTCTATGGTAAGTCCATGACTGGTAATGTATTATAAGAAGAGCCTTCCGATGTACATCCACAATATCTCCTTGTCGTGTCTTTTGTTAGGACTGATTCTTTTATACCAAAATCTACAGTACTTCTTCATTTTCTGGTGTTCTGCAAAATAAATGTGAAGGATGTAATGGTTCCAAAAGTGTCTGTCTGACATTCCTGCATATTGTTTGGTAGCTTGTTATGGTAAGTTTCTGAATCTGAGAATCGCACAAACAGTAGGTACATTCTTGCACATAGGAGGCAGTATTATAGTAGTTATATTCTTGTACATAGGAGCAGTATTATAGTAGTTATATTCTTGTACATAGGAGGCAGTATTATAGTAGTTATATTCTTGTACATAGGAGCAGTATTATAGTAGTTATATTCTTGTACATAGGAGGCAGTATTATAGTAATTATATTCTTGCACATAGGAGGCAGTATTATAGTAGTTATATTCTTGTACATAGGAGCAGTATTATAGTAGTTATATTCTTGTACATAGGAGGCAGTATTATAGTAGTTATATTCTTGTACATAGGAGCAGTATTATAGTAGTTATATTCTTGTACATAGGAGGCAGTATTGTAGTAGTTATATTCTTGTACATAGTAGGCAGTATTCTAGTAGTTATATTCTTGTACATAGTAGGCAGTATTCTAGTAGTTATATTCTTGTACATAGGAGCAGTATTATAGTAGTTATATTCTTGTACATAGGAGGCAGTATTGTAGTAGTTATATTCTTGTACATAGGAGCAGTATTATAGTAGTTATATTCTTATACATAGGAGCAGTATTATAGTAGTTATATTCTTGTACATAGGAGCAGTTTTATAGTAGATATATTCTTGTACATAGGAGGCAGTATTATAGTAGTTATATTCTTGTACATGGAAGGCAGTATTATAGTAGTAATATTCTTGTACCTAGGAGCAGTATTATAGTAGTTATATTCCTGTACATAGTAGCAGTATTATAGTAGTTATATTCTTGTACATAGGAGGCAGTATTATAGTAGTTATATTCTTGTAAATAGAAGCAGTATTATAGTAGATATATTCTTGTACATTGGAGCAGTATTATAGTAGTTATATTCTTGTACATAGGGGGCAGTATTATAGTAGTTATATTCTTGTACATAGGAGCAGTATTATAGTAGTAATTTTCTTGTACATAGGAGGCAGTATTATAGTAGTTATATTCTTGTACATAGGGGGCAGTATTATAGTAGTTATATTCTTGTACATAGGAGGCAGTATTATAGTAGTTATATTCTTGTATATAGGAGGTAGTATTATAGTAGTTATATTCTTGTACATAGGAGCAATATTATAGTAGTTATATTCTTGTACATAGGGGCAGTGTTATAGTAGTTATATTCTTGTACATAGGAGCCAGTATTATTCTAGTTATATATTTTTACATTGGGGCACTATTATAGTAGTTTATATATAGGAGCGGTATATTAGTTATATTCTGGTATATATGGGCAGAATCTTAGTAGTTATAGTGTTGTATATAGGAGTCAGTAACATATTCATTGTGTTCTTGCCTATAGATCTGTTGGCTACAAGGAGCACTGCTGTTTTCCTTGTACCGTGAAGCCTTTTACTGGTAAGCCTGTATCTCACATATTCAGCATACAGTAAACCATTACATTAGTAATGAGAAGACGTCTTGGTGAAGTCTCCTTTAAACATCTGGCTTCCTGTATCCTCCTGAGTCATTGTAGCGGGGAGATGTACATGAGACGGCTTATTATAGGCCATATGAAAGTAGCACCTTGTGTTTTTATGTGAAAGCGATTATTTCCTCCCCTTTCTCACATTTATATATACTTTAGTCACATTTTCTGTGTATTTTAAGCGTGCTGAATTTGAGGGGGAGAATAATATTAGGTTCGGGGGATCGGTCTGCCTTTATATTATAATGATAACACCCCTGCTGGGCCAAAATGGTTAACAAAGGTCATTAAAAAAAATCTGTTCATTCTAGTTCTGCCCCATGAGGCCTCATTTCCAGCGGTTTCCACTGTGGGCAGTGTTGCTGTTTGGACCTCATGCACACCTTTATCCGTTTTGCAGTCCGCAAATCCTGGATTCACAAAATACGGATACAGTTCATGTTGCATCCACGGTTCGCATTCTGAAATATACAATTTTTTTGCAGAGTGGACATAAGGGTGAAGAAAGAACAAGGCTGTTCTGTGTGCTTTCTGCATCCCTCTGTCCATTCCGTGAAAAAGATTGCGGATCCGCAAAACACGAATACCGGCCATGTGCATTCCGTATTTTGAGGAACGGAACAGCTGACCCCTGACAGAGCAGTCCTTGGGACATGTTCTATTTTTTTTGCGGAATGGACATACGGAAACAGAATGCCCACAGAGTAATTTCTGCTTTTTTGTGGCCCCATGGAAGTGGATGGTTATGCTTACAGGCCAAAAAACCCCCCCAAAAATGGAAATGACACGGAAAAAAATACGTTTGTGTGCATGAGCCCTTAGTCTGCAAAATGCGGACCACGGACGCATTGAAGTATTTGCTACTGAGAATCTACCATCAGTATCTGACCAGTTGGTTGCGACACACCACAACGACACCAACTGACTTTTTTTGCGTAGCTCCGGAGCTGGAACTACGCAGTGGTAAACGGAGCTGGTTACTGTAGCAATGGGTGCAGTGGTAACCAGCTTCATCCACCACAAAATAGATGGAT
This sequence comes from Bufotes viridis, assembly GCA_033119425.1. Classification (NCBI taxonomy): domain Eukaryota; kingdom Metazoa; phylum Chordata; class Amphibia; order Anura; family Bufonidae; genus Bufotes; species Bufotes viridis. The sequence continues at coordinate 33,016,240 of CM065592.1, forward strand.
CTGGGTGGTTCCGGTGCCAACTTCTGGTGCTAGGGGCTACCCAGAAACAGCTGGTCGGTGGCCATATTGGTGCCACGTTTTGTCATCCAGGACAGAGGGGCTCTTTGTTTTTGATTTACGCCCTTCAGACTTTTCCCATGATATTTTGGGCAAATCCGAGCCCATTGTTTGGCAAGAATGCAGTTGCCCATAGAAGGTGCCCGTACTGCAAGTCCTACCTGGTAACATATATGATTATAAGGCTACATTCACATGATAATGAAAAAAACAGATACGCTGTCCGTATTTCATGGCCATTTTTCAACCATTTTTGCATCCATTTTCTGTCCGTCTGTCTATTTTTAATGATTGTTTTGCAAACGTTTTTAACAGCCGAATTTCATTAGCTTTCTTTCTTTTTAATCCCAAACCCTGCAGTACCCTCAGTATACATAATGCCCTCCATAGTGCTCCCTATAAAGAATGACCGCCTTTGTGCCCCCTGAGTATAGAAAATGGCTCCTTGGTGCTCCCAGTATAAGTAATGGTCCAGCCACCTATGGCGCTCCATCTGCTCTCGGCATGCTCCAATAACTGTTATGGGAGATCCGAGAAGGGCCAGGAAATACGCTCTCGGGGAGTTGTAGTATCACAACAACTGGAGAACAAGTTGCTCACCTCTAGGGTATGGCACAATCTGGTATCATTGGATTACCCCTTTTAAGAGCAGAAATGAGACTCCAGATGTGATGGCGCCCACAACTGTCAGAGTTGTCTATGAATCCCTGGTATATTCATGGTGCTTGAAGATCAGAATTTACTGACATTTATGGCTCATCATGATGTTTCCTGTTCCCGGGGTATTAAGGGGATGATGTCCAGGATTCAAAAAAATCCCCCAAAACAGTACCACCCTTGTCCAAGGACTGACAGGTTTTACAGATCCTCCCCCTTCAAGGGGCAAGTGAGAGTTTTTCAGTAAGGAGCCATGATTTTACAGTGCACTTCTCTTTGTGCCCACTAATGTACATTCCCTTAGATCAGTGCCTATATTGGTCCATAGACTTTTTGGTAAACCTTCTTTTTCCTACCCAAAAAACAGCTATGACTATGCATGGGCCAGCTCAGGCTTGATACCATAGATTGCAATGTGAATGTGAAGAACCATAAAGGTTGTAGGTCTCGTAGAGATCCCATTGTATGGTACAAGTAGCCACCTTGTAGCCCAAGGCTCAGGGCTATAGATGCCGATGGTTGAGTAATGACACAGAGGCAGTAGGATAACCTGATATTAATGTATGTATTGATGACATAATGGTAGACATAGAAAATTAGTGCCAATAAACAGCCCTGTCTAAAGCAGACACGGAGATCGGTTGGTTCATCTGCGGTACGGTAGCCCGAAAACCACCGGCGCTTTCCCCATCACCTATCCATTCTGAATAAACGCATTGATGTGAAGTTAATGTCGAAGGCAGGGTTCATGGGTTTAACTCTTTAGGACTTGCGGATGAGATGGCCAACCCTTCCCGTTACATCATCCCAATGCCCGCCCTAAGCTGTCTTAGAAAAGGTTGGCTTTGCCGGTCATCTCTTGACATTCACAAACAAACAAAGCAAAAGAGTCTCAGTCGCTTAAGATTGTGCTGTGCTGCTCGGGGCACCTTGTGGGTTCCTCCTCAGTCCAAATTGTGAAAGTCTTCATCACCTTCTACCTCGAAGCTTCTTCCTTAAGTTCTTTGTTTTTCCTTACTTCCTCTGCATGTTTGTCCTGGGAAAGAGATAAAGATGTGTATGATCGTTAGATTTGCCATTTTCACCCATCTGATGACTTGCTACTGCACAGGACACAATAGATAGACCAAACAAAGAGGGGTTTATGGTATTTTTAGCCAGGAGAGAAAACCAAAACCTTGAGGGATAGAGTTTCTTGGAGGTAAAACATAACATTTTGTGCAATTGGAGCCCCATTTCATGGTAACTGGGGTGAGAATTGAGATAATAAGCTAAGGTCACGGAAGCAAATCCATTTGAATGGACCAATCACTGGTCCATGGACCTCCATTTATTAGTTCATGGTGGAGTTTGCACATCAAGACTGTAATTTTCCAATAATAACTGGATTAAAGACCAACCAGGTGTCATCAACCCACCATTTCTACTGATGGTTATATCTGATTGGAGAAATCTCATGGACATCAAGTTGCCACTTTTACCAAAAAATGTGGGCCGTACCATCAAAGTCTAGTTGTTGACCATCTCTGTGGGTCATGTACAGTAGTAAATTACCAGAAGGGGAAGCAGTACAAGGCACCAGATGTTCTGCAGAGTCCATAAACTTGGACTCTCGAAGGCACAAGAATGGGACCAATTACCGAACCTTTGACCCAACTGATTATGTCATGCTCGAGCGTTTTGCACATCGTGGTTGCAATATAGCAAAAAATAATGAACTACGGTAGGTGTTGTCAAACCACCATCTCCAGTGATCTTCACCAAAAATGAAAGTCAACAACTGGATTTGGAATGTACGACCTAAGTGTGTGGGTCATGCAGTAGTTTAGGGTTCAATGCTTGAAGGTAGACAATCTCTTGAAGTCTCATCAGATCTCATACGTCACAAGAGGGTTGCAGATTTTATACCACTTGGGCATTCAAGGACACAAGAAGACATTGACTGGAATGGAAGTGAATAACATATTATGACCAATTTAACTAACCTTTAACTAACCTTCTCCTGCAGACGTTCAAGCATGGCGGCTAAGTGAGCTTCCCTGTTCTCCTTGTTGACTTCCATTTTCTGAGTTAGTTTTTCTTTGGCCATTTTGCTGAAGTTGTGGTTTTCTTCTATCGCTTTCTGGATGACTTCACGCTCGTGTTCCCTTTTCTCTGCCAGGTGCTTGAGAAGCTCGGCCTCCTGACACTGTGGAAAGCAAAAGTGAAGTAATGTCAATCCTACTGGTTTAAGATATATCCATACTTTGGTTCTTTACTAGGTTTTGCTAGAATTTAATGGAGTTTCATCAGTAGGGATGGAAATGTAAAATATTGGTAGACCTTCTAGGGCTTCGAAAACGGTACACGAACTCAGACTATCCTATATTGATAGCCCTATAGTGGTGAGCCACCACTGGTGACTGTAGCATTAGGACTCAACTAAACCAGTGCACCAAGTCGTTGTTATCTGACTATGGTCTACAGGATGTCCACCTCCACGTCCAGGTGATATGGAAGGACACATGAGCCCATTCCCTGAAATCCATGTCAAGAACTACACTGAAATTGGCATTGGATATGACTTAGAGGGTAGGTACCTATAGGTGGTACTAGAGAGACTCTTTCTTCTGGAGGACAGCTAATTTGCATGCTTTTTCCCAGGCAGCACTACATGAAGAACCAGTACCTTCCAAGATCAACCCTAAGGGTTTCCAACACCTTTAATCAGCCACATTTGTATCCTACTGGATATTGTATGCATTCTGTCAAATCAAAAGACCTGATTGGATCCATTGTGTAGCCCAGTTATTCCAAGGGAACATCTACTTACCTTGCGTCTTTCTTCAGCGGCTTCAAGTTTCTTCTGAATCTCTTCTAAGGATGGGTCTCTTCGCTGGGGTAGAGAAGCATTGAACTCTGGGACTCCATCAAATGAAGGTGGTTTTAGTAGAACTTCGAAGGCGTGTCCTGAGGCTCTCTTATTTAACTCTATGACTTCCATGTCTGAGATAACGCACCAAGTGAGATCCACAGTGTCTGCTGTAATGTGGGGATAAGTAACATTGTTTCAAATTGTTTGCATAAAAGTAACCAATTGTAACCTACACTAAGTATCCACATGTAACTAGGGAATAAAGGGCCAATAAAAAACCCAATCACCCCAGCCACTCCATCCCACTCCATTCTTCATGGTCCTCAGGTACAAGGTGCTTGTCCTACTCTGGTGGGGGCTCAAGTTGTACTAAGAAATCCCATTTGAAAAAGGTGGAATTTGCTTTCTAGGCAACATCTGAGTGGGGGGCCTTTGACTTTTGGAGATGTTGAATTCCTGGTCATGTAACTGATGGTTGGGGGCCGCACTAGGATTTCTATTTCATGTTGTCTAGTCCCGCCATCTCAGCTTCTACTCACCATCATATTTGTAAGTCTGCTTCTTTAAGGGATCGGAGAGGAAACAGGAACAGAAAAGAGACACTAGAGGAAGCTCCTTCATCTTCTCCTTGTAGGCTGCAGGACAAAGGAAATCTAGATTATATCCTCAAATCTATCTATCTATCTATTCTATTATCTATCTATCTATCTATCTATCTGTCTAGTATCTATGCAATATCTAGTATGTATCTACTGTATTATCTATCTACCTACCTATCCATCTCAAATCTATCACCTGTTAGATAGATAGATAGATAGATAGATAGACAGATAATACAGTAGATACATACTAGATATTGGATAGATACTAGATAGATGGATAGATAGATAGATAGATAGATAGATATGAGATAGATAGATAGATAGATTATCTATCTATCTATCTAGTATCTATCCAATATCTATCTATCTATCTATCTATCTCTCTATCTATCTCTCTATCTATCTCTCTATCTATCTCTCTATCTATATCTATCTTCTATATCTCTCTATCTATATCTATCTATCTATCTATCTATCTATCTATCTATCTATCTATCTAGTATCTATGCAATATCTAGTATTTATCTACTGTATTATCTATCTATCTATCTATCTATATATCCATCTCAAATCTATCACCTGATAGATAGATAGATAGATAGATAGATAGATAGATAGATAATACAGTAGATACATACTAGATATTGGATAGATACTAGATAGATAGACAATCTATCTATCTATCTATCTATCTATCTATTATCTTATCTATCTATCTATCTATCTATCTATCTATCCATCTCAAATCTATCACCTGTCAGATAGATAGATAGATAGATAGATAGATAGATAGATGGACAATCTATCTATTTATCTATCTATCTAGTATCTATCCAATATCGATCTGTCTGTCTATCTATCTATCTATCTATCTATCTGTCTATCTATCTATCAGGAAAGTTATCAAGATGGCAAGAGCCACATTTGACCACAGGACGAAAACATGGAAGTTCTTACCAGCAAGAGTCATGATGCTGAGGTTTTTGCTTGGCGTTCTCTGAGGTTAGTTGGTTGAGGTATATCACCTATTAAGTAAAAAGTAAATTAATAAATTCAGGGACAATTCAGGAATCTGGAGACATGTGATGTGACATTTCCCAGTTTAACTGCAGTAACCTAGAATTTATTCTAGAAATATCTATTCTACCTCCTTCCTAGAGAAATACTTTGCTGTCCTCGGCTAAACTCTCCTCTAATATCTGAACACTTGTGTCCCTGCGACGTCCCCTCCAGCGGCTCCTACAAATCCCAAGACATTGCTGAACAGCTATTTACCAGGACAAAGGCAAAGGCAGCCAAGGTGCAGCCTGTATTCCGTCTACATTCTCCTTGGCTTCTTTTAAGACTTGCAAGAATTAGGGGACTCAACCCTTTGGATAGATAGATACATATGAGAGAGAGAGAGCGAGAGAGAGAGAGAGAGAGAGATAGATAGATAGAAAGATAGATAGATAGATAGATATGAGAGAGATAGATAGATAGATAGATATGAGAGAGATAGATAGATAGATAGATAGATAGATAGATAGATAGATATGAGATAGATAGATAGATAGATAGATATGAGATAGATAGATAGATATGAGATAGATAGATAGATAGATAGATAGATAGATAAATAGAAAGATATGAGATATATATATATATATATATATATATATATAAGATAGATAGATAGATAGATAGATAGATAGATATGAGATAGATAGATAGATAGATATGAGATAGATAGTTAGATAGATATGAGATAGATAGATAATAGAAGATAGATATAGATAGATAGATAGATAGACAGACAGACAGGTGATAGATTTTAGATGGATGGATAGGTAGATAGATAGATAATGGATGGATAGATAATAGAAGATAGATAGGAGATAGATAATGTATGGATAGATAGATAGATAGATAGATAGATAATGTATGGATAGATAGATAGATAGATAGATAGATAGATGATAGATAGATATGATATAGATAGATAGATAGATAGATAGATAGATAGATAGATAATGGATAGATAGTTAGGGGTCTGATAGGTCACTTAGGTGCTGAAAAGGGGATGGTCAGGATAGTGGAGCTGAGAACCCCCTCCGGTCTAGATGGGGGGTCTTCTCACAGAGGTGGTCTTTTGGAGAGGTTTCACTTTATAGATCAACATTTTTAGAAAAAATAAACTAATTGGAAAATTCTTTTTTTATGTTTTTTTTTATGATTGTTATTACATAATTTTTAAACTTTTGTCCGGGTTAAAATGCTTTTGATCCGGTACGCCCACCTCCGGAAGCTGTATGCAAGGCGAATGTGACATCATAAGCAGCCACGTGATAGCTCCTCGTCATGTGACTTATACGCCACGTGCTTGAAACGAATGGACAGAGCGCGAGTGGTCGTGGCACATTTCCGCCAAATATCTTTGTACTTTTTAATCTATTCTACAAATTTGTACCCCAAAAAAAATATATATATAAAAATTGGAATCAGTTCAGTATTCACCATTTTTTCAGTTTATTTTCATAGGGGACCAGAAATCCGGATGTTTTCTTATGAGGCTTTTTGTGGCTGTAAGGACCTCAGTGACATCAGTACGGGGGTCATTTAGGTAGGAGATACTTCTACGATAGGTTACCCTCCAACATGGCACCACTAGAAGTCAATGAATGAATATATGAACTCTGAGCCTCGCGCCTCAATGAGGCACTAGCTTTTAGCGATGGGGTATAACTGCATCCACAACAAATTGGCTTGTTGCTACAGCAGGTACAGGGTTTCGACAATGTTTTGCAGTGATTTTAGGACTACCGTATCGCTAGTGCAGGTGATATCAGGTGATGAGGCGCACTGTGCCTCAAGCCTCAGTTAAATCTCTACTATGTAGTGATGTCCTAGGGTTTAGACAGGGCACACCAAGCAATAGGATCGTTATAACTGATACGTAGGAGGAGTACATATAGGCAATGCCTGCGCTGCGCTCTGCTGTAGTTGATGTGTATGTGGGGGGGGGGTGTTGCTCTTTTTGCTTCCTCCGACCATTACATCATGCACTCTACCGGAATATGTGTAAGCATTAAAAAAAAATCACTCAGGCACGACATGCCTCACACCTCAAAACTGAGGCATGAGGCACAATGTGCCTCATTCAATGACAAATATGCTGATTGACTTCAAAAATTGATCCCTCAGCCCCCTCCAGCACTAGCCAGTTTAACCCTTTAGACAATGAGGTAATGTCTATCTCCCCTCCCAGACGTCTCAGCCGGTGACACCAGGCATGTGGCTTGTTTCTGATCACCCGGCGGTGCGCCCTAATTTAACCCCCTGATCATACAGGTGATCACTGCCCAATTCAGAGGGAGAAGCCTCCAGAATAAAATATGTAAAATACGTAAAAGCACAAAACGCACCAAAAAGATGTAAATGAAAACAAAGAGCAAATTAATCTATATCTATATATATAATAAATAAATAAATAAAACATTATTATATTTGTAGTTTTCAGCAATAGTTTTTCGGAATCTTTATATATCCAATAACGTCATCCGAATGTTTAGCCATAATGACAAAATCCAATTTATTCTAAAAAAATATATCAAAAAATATATGGTCGATTTTTCTTTTTATTGCAAATGTTTTAAATATTTACTGAAAAAGGAAAGTTCAAAAAATTGCAGAATTTTTGTTTCCTACATTTCATTAAGGGCATGCACGTTAAAGCCCCCCTCCCTCGGCGTCACTCACCTTTGTCTGGTGGAATACTGCGCTCCGATCAGCTCGACTCCCTGAATTAAATCCCTTGTAGAGACGGAGGCAGCATCAGTACCAGCGCTCGGCTCTCCCCATGACATCACCTCTGAGCGCTCCCATTGGCTGAGCCGTCCAGCCCTCGGATTGGGCAGAGTCATCCTGGGGATGCTCAGTCTGCCCAACACACTGCTTATACTGTAGGAAAAGGATGATGTCACATAGAAACCCTTTTCCTCCATCACATCTAAAAAATAAAAAAAAATGTAAGAAAAAAAAACAAAAAAGCTTCAGCGATGAGATATTGTCTGTGCTGGAACGGCACAAGGCGAGAAAATCCTATCAATTATCGGATTATATTACATCGTAAATTCCTCCCCATATATCTGTTCATTACTATATCATAGGGGAAAATGCAGCGAGATTAGGTTTAGTCTCATTAGATTTTTAAGTAATAAATGAAACAATAAATCAGAGAAAATCACCACGGCCCAAATCAGTCCAGACACAAAAAGCAGCTCAGAGCCAGAGCTGCAGGAGGATGTATAACTTATACCAGCTGTACATGTATAATTATATACAGGAGATACCCAGGTTATACCAGCATGCTCCAGATCACTATATACAGGAAGATGTATAACTTATACCAGCTGTACATATATAATTATATACAGGAGATACCCAGGTTATACCAGCATGGTCCATATCACTATATACAAGAAGATGTATAACTTATACCAGCTGTGCATATATAATTATATACAGGAGATGCCCAGGTTATACCAGCATGCTCCATATCACTGTATACAAGAAGATGTATAACTTATACCAGCTGTACATATATAATTATATACAGGAGATGCCCAGGTTATACCAGCATGGTCCATATCACGATATACAAGAAGATGTATAACTTATACCAGCTGTACATATATAATTATATACAGGAGATACCCAGGTTATACCAGCATGCTCCAGATCACTATATACAGGAAGATGTATAACTTATACCAGCTGTACATATATAATTATATACAGGAGATGCCCAGGTTATACCAGCATGCTCCATATCACTATATATAGAAGATGTATAACTTATACCAGCTGTACATATATAATTATATACAGGAGATACCCAGGTTATACCAGCATGGTCCATATCACTATATACAGAAGATGTATAACTTATACCAGCTGTACATATATAATTATATACAGGAGATGCCCAGGTTATACCAGCATGCTCCATATCACTATATACAGGAAGATGTATAACTTATACCAGCTGTACATATATAATTATATACAGGAGATGCCCAGGTTATACCAGCATGCTCCATATCACTATATACAGGAAGATGTATAACTTATACCAGCTGTACATATATAATTATATACAGGAGATGCCCAGGTTATACCAGCATGCTCCATATCACTATATACAAGAAGATGTATAACTTATACCAGCTGTACATATATAATTATATACAGGAGATGCCCAGGTTATACCAGCATGCTCCATATCACTATATACAGGAGATACCCAGGTTATACCAGCTGTACATATATAATTATATACAGGAGATACCCAGGTTATACCAGCATGGTCCATATCACTATATACAGAAGATGTATAACTTATACCAGCTGTACATATATAATTATATACAGGAGATGCCCAGGTTATACCAGCATGCTCCATATCACTATATACAAGAAGATGTATAACTTATACCAGCTGTACGTATATAATTATATACAGGAGATGCCCAGGTTATACCAGCATGGTCCATATCACTATATACAAGAAGATGTATAACTTATACCAGCTGTATATATATAATTATATACAGGAGATGCCCAGGTTATACCAGCATGCTCCATATCACTATATACAAGAAGATGTATAACTTATACCAGCTGTACATATATAATTATATACAGGAGATACCCAGGTTATACCAGCATGCTCCATATCACTATATACAAGAAGATGTATAACTTATACCAGCTGTACATATATAATTATATACAGGAGATACCCAGGTTATACCAGCATGCTCCATATCACTATATACAAGAAGATGTATAACTTATACCAGCTGTACATATATAATTATATACAGGAGATACCCAGGTTATACCAGCATGCTCCATATCACTATATACAAGAAGATGTATAACTTATACCAGCTGTACATATATAATTATATACAGGAGATACCCAGGTTATACCAGCATGCTCCATATCACTATATACAAGAAGATGTATAACTTATACCAGCTGTACATATATAATTATATACAGGAGATACCCAGGTTATACCAGCATGCTCCATATCACTATATACAAGAAGATGTATAACTTATACCAGCTGTACATATATAATTATATACAGGAGATACCCAGGTTATACCAGCATGCTCCATATCACTATATACAAGAAGATGTATAACTTATACCAGCTGTACATATATAATTATATACAGGAGATACCCAGGTTATACCAGCATGCTCCATATCACTATATACAAGAAGATGTATAACTTATACCAGCTGTACATATATAATTATATACAGGAGATACCCAGGTTATACCAGCATGCTCCATATCACTATATACAAGAAGATGTATAACTTATACCAGCTGTACATATATAATTATATACAGGAGATGCCCAGGTTATACCAGCATGCTCCATATCACTATATACAGAAGATGTATAACTTATACCAGCTGTACATATATAATTATATACAGGAGATACCCAGGTTATACCAGCATGCTCCATATCACTATATACAAGAAGATGTATAACTTATACCAGCTGTACATATATAATTATATACAGGAGATGCCCAGGTTATACCAGCATGGTCCATATCACTATATACAAGAAGATGTATAACTTATACCAGCTGTACATATATAATTATATACAGGAGATACCCAGGTTATACCAGCATGGTCCATATCACTATATACAAGAAGATGTATAACTTATACCAGCTGTACATATATAATTATATACAGGAGATGCCCAGGTTATACCAGCATGGTCCATATCACTATATACAAGAAGATGTATAACTTATATCTGCTGTACATATATAATTATATACAGTAGATGCCCAGGTTATACCAGCATGCTCCATATCACTATATACAGGAAGATGTATAACGTATACCAGCTGTACATATATATTATATACAGGAGATGCCCAGGTTATACCAGCATGCTCCATATCACTATATACAAGACGATGTATAACTTATACCAGCTGTACACATATAATTATATACAGGAGATACCCAGGTTATACCAGCATGCTCCATATCACTATGTACAAGAAGATGTATAACTTATACCAGCTGTACATATATAATTACATACAGGAGATGCCCAGGTTATACCAGCATGCTCCATATCACTATGTACAAGAAGATGTATAACTTATACCAGCTGTACATATATAATTATATACAGGAGATGCCCAGGTTATACCAGCATGCTCTATATCACTATATACAAGAAGATGTATAACTTATACCAGCTGTACATGTATAATTATATACAGGAGATGCCCAGGTTATACCAGCCTGCTCCATATCACTATATACAAGAAGATGTATACCTTATACCAGCTGTACATATATAATTATATACAGGAGATGCCCAGGTTATACCAGCATGCTCCATATCACTATATACAAGAAGATGTATAACTTATACCAGCTGTACATATATATTATATACAGGAGATACCCAGGTTATACCAGCATGCTCCATATCACTATATACAGAAGATGTATAACTTATACCAGCTGTACATATATAATTATATACAGGAGATACCCAGGTTATACCAGCATGCTCCATATCACTGTATACAAGAAGATGTATAACTTATACCAGCTGTACATATATAATTATATACAGGAGATACCCAGGTTATACCAGCATGCTCCATATCACTATATACAAGAAGATATATAACTTATACCAGCTGTACATATATAATTATATACAGGAGATACCCAGGTTATACCAGCATGCTCCATATCACTATATACAAGAAGATGTATAACTTATACCAGCTGTACATATATAATTATATACAGGAGATGCCCAGGTTATACCAGCATGCTCCATATCACTATATACAGAAGATGTATAACTTATACCAGCTGTACATATATAATTATATACAGGAGATGCCCAGGTTATACCAGCATGGTCCATATCACTATATACAAGAAGATGTATAACTTATACCAGCTGTACATATATAATTATATACAGGAGATACCCAGGTTATACCAGCATGGTCAATATCACTATATACAACAAGATGTGTCACTTATACCAGCTGTACATATATAATTATATACAGGAGATACCCAGGTTATACCAGCCTGCTCCATATCACTATATACAGGAAGATGTATAACTTATACCAGCTGTACATATATAATTATATACAGGAGATACCCAGGTTATACCAGCATGGTCCATATCACTATATACAAGAAGATGTATAACTTATACCAGCTGTACATATATATTATATACAGGAGATACCCAGGTTATACCAGCATGGTCCATATCACTATATACAAGAAGATGTATAACTTATACCAGCTGTACATATATATTATATACAGGAGATACCCAGGTTATACCAGCATGCTCCATATCACTATATACAGAAGATGTATAACTTATACCAGCTGTACATATATAATTATATACAGGAGATGCCCGGGTTATACCAGCATGCTCCATATCACTATATACAGGAAGATGTATAACTTATACCAGCTGTACATATATATTATATACAGGAGATGCCCAGGTTATACCAGCATGCTCCATATCTACTTTTATGCTCTCAGCTGACGGTTTCCCCCTGATATTTGCACATATATTGGTTTATTCACTTATGGCAGTTTTGTCACAGCTTTTGCAGAACTGTTACATGATTGCTAGTCTGAACAGCTCCTGACTTTAGGTGTGAATAGACATGAAGTAACTTTCTGCTTATTCATGGTACTGACTGCGCAGCCACCGCATCCTTTTCTCAGTTCTACCTGCTCCTTAGGGCTTGTTCACACGACCGTGCCGTGATTTGTGGTCCGAAAAATTGCGAATCAGCAAAACACGGATGCCGCCCGTGTGCCTTCCGCAATTTGCTTAATGGAACGGGCAGCCCTTTGTAGAAATGCCTATTCTTGTCCGCAAAACTGACAAGAATAGGACATGACTCATAATTTTTGTGGGGCCACGGAACGGAGCAATGGATGCGGAGAGCACATGGAGTGCTGTCCACATCTTTTGTGGCCCCATAGAAGTGAATGGGTCCGCACCCGAGCCGCAAAAAATGCAGCTCGGAAGCGGACCAAAACCACGTAGTGTGAACGAGCCCTTACCTTGTATTTCTGTTCAGATAGTGTTTACATTGCTATAATTATCATGGGCTTTGCGTTTAGACACTTGTGTGGTCCAGGGTGTGGTTGTAAAAGTAGTCGAGTAGTGCTTCTGGGTCGGTGCCTCACGCTGCAAAAGATAGAGCCGGTGCTGAAGTCAATGGGTCCGCTGTCCGCACCTCGATGGGTGCACACGGCCAGTGCTCGTGTTTAGTGGATCCGTACGGATACACCCTGAGGGTCTGTGTCTGTATTACACTCCAGATCCAGAATCTGTATCCCGTAATGATTATATAATGCACAATCATCAGAGTATATAATATCTCATATCCCAGGTTAAGATCTGTGTATTTTTCAACTTTTTTAAAAAATTTTGTTTTATTATTGCATTGTACTCATTTTGAACTAAAAATAATTTTTTCAATTGGTCTTTATTGTAAGCTTTGAACCCCTTTCTCTGTACAGCCTTGAGATTCTCTTGTAGCAGGCTCTGAATTTTCAGCTCAGCTGATGGCTCCTTATATCTGATCTCTGACCTTATAAACACTCATGTAGCTCAGTCCTTATCTTACTGATCAGAATGTGGCTTAAATACGTGTTTATGACCTCTCAGTAGCTTACAGATAAGGCTGAAACTGAAAGTGAAAGTGAAAGTACCAGTCACACTGCTAGATAGTTAACCCTTTGTAACAAAACGGCTCAATAGCAGAAAATCAAGAAAAAAAGAGAGGGTTCCAGCTTCTCCGCTGCAGTGAAGAAATAATTTATTGAAGCGTACAGCTTATCCAGTGCAGGTAAGAACAAATGGTCTACGCGTTTCAGTCTTTTACATGTTAGTCCTTAATCATGACCAATCTATGATTAACCTCTTAAGGACACAGGGCGTACATGTACGCCCTGTGTCCGGTCTTTAAAGATGGCGCCCGCTCCTGCTCCATGCGGGCGCCTTAGCCGCGGGTGTCCGCATGGTTCCTGTAGCAGACACCCGCGGCTAATGTCCGCGACCGGCAGCGATGCCGATCGCGGACATTTAACCCCTCAGATGCCGTGGTCAATCCAGACCACGGCATCTGAGTGCGCACAAAGCCGCAAAACTGTGGTGGAATTGCTTTTTTTTTGCAATTTCACCCTATTTGGAATTTTTTCCCCGCTTCCCACTACATCATATGCAATATTAAATGGTGGCATTGGAAAGTACAACTTGTCCCGCAAAAAACAAGCCCTCATATGGCTATGTGAACCGAAAAATAAAAAAGTTATGGCTCTGGGAAGGCAGGGAGCGCAAAACGAAAACTCAAAAAGTAAAAAACCTCCGGTCCTTAAGGGGTTAAGGACTAACATGTAAAAGTCCGAAACGCGTAGACCATTTGTTCTTACCTGCACTGGATAGGCTGTACGCTTCAATAAATTATTTCTTCACTGCAGCGGAGAAGCTGGAACCCTCTCTTTTTTTCTTGATTTTCTGCTATCAATTCAGCTGTTTCCAGAGGCTGTTGGTTCCGTGCTCACGGCAAAGCAGGAAGGTGAGAGCTGCCTGGCACCCACTAAAACGGCTCAATATTTTTTAATGAAGAACAATTGAAAAAATGATTTTTAGCCAAAAATAAGTCAAATGAAATTATTTTAAAAAAAAAAGTCTCCGGAGGTGTACATAGCCTTTAAGAAAACTTCAGGACGGATCTAGAAGGGAAAAGAAGGAAATCAAATCACTGTGGATTTCATAGTCAGGGTGTCATGTCCAGTAACGGTGGATAAGGAACGAGATGGATGATATCATTCCCTGACTCATCTGATTCTTCTTCTTTGTTGTGTGATACAGGAAGAAGAATGAGGCTGGAGGTGACTATTGTGTCATCTGCATTAGGCTCCATTCACACGACCGTATGTTGTCCGCAAAAAAACGGATCTGTGTCCGCAAAAAAACGGATCCGTGTCCGTTTTTTTGCTGATCCATAGACTTCAATAGGGCCATGTCCTATTGAAGTCTATGGATCAGCAAAAAAACGGACACGGATCCGTTTTTTTGCGGACACGGATCCGTTTTTTTGAGGAAAACATACGGTCGTGTGAATGGAGCCTTACACAGTCGTAACATGTGCCCAATATAAAGTCAAAACAGCTCACCACTGGTTTAAGGCTTGCACGGGAAGGGGTTATCCCCAACAAGATAAAAAAATCGATGAATCCCAGCAGGCTTATATGAAGTAGTGTTCTTATTCCAAAGAACAACTGCAGTTGAAGAAGGTTGGACGGGCCGAAACGCGTGCTGTGACACTTGTTCTTTGGACTAAAAGTATACTTCATATACGCCTGTAACACATGTGCTGTCATCCTCCATCATACCCCAAGGAGAAAAAAAGATCTCATGTGGCTTGATAGACCATTGGTAATCGACTTTTATCTAGATATTTAAAGGGGTTGGCCCAGACATTGATGGCAGCACGGTGGCTCAGTGGTTAGCACTGGTGTCTGGCAGCGCTGGGGTCCTAGGTTCTGAACCTGACCAAGGACATCGTCTGAATGGTGTTTGTATCTTCTCCTTGTGTTTGCATGGGTTTCCCTCACCCCGTGGGGCCCCCTGGCAGACGAGTCAGAAAGCACCACAACCAGGACCCACGTTCACTCTCATAGGCCCACTGAGACCCGGCATAGGAAGTCACGATGACCGCCTGCAAAGGGAACTCAGGCTGCAGACCTGCATCACAGAAGGCGGTATGAAGTAAGGTGAGTACTTTTCATTTTTTTTCGTCACTACTGGCACGGTACAGAGGACACGGCATTATAAATGCTGCGGACACTACAAGGGGCATTACTGGTGAACATTAAATATACTGGGGTCATTTTAAATGCTGGTGGCACTACTGGTGGGGCCACTTATAAATACTGGGGGCATGAATTACTGGGAACACTACTGGGGGCACGAAAGGAGGCACTAAACACTGGGGGCACTAAAGGAGGCACTAAATACTGGAGGCACGACTAGGGTATGAAATACTGGGGGCACTACTGGAGTATAAAATACTGGGGGCACTACTAGGGGCACGAAAGGAGGAACTAAATACTGTGGGGCACTACTGGGGTATGAAATACTGGGGGCACTACTAGGGGAACGAAAGGAGGAACTAAATACTGGGGGCACTAAAGGAGGCACTAAATACTGGGGGCACAAAAGGAGGCACTAAATACTGGGGGCACTAAAGGAGGCACTAAATACTGGGGGCACAAAAGGAGGCACTAAATACTGGGGTCACTACTGGGGTATGAAATAATGGAGTCACTACTAAGGGCACTAAATACTGGGGGCACTACTCAGGTATGAAATACTGGGGGGACTGAAGAAGACACTAAATACTGGGGGCACTACTGGGGTATGAAATACTGGGGGCACTACTGGGTTATGAAATACTGGGGGCACTAAAGGAGGCACTAAATACGTGGGGCACTACTGGGGTACTAAATACTGGGGGCACTACTGGGGTACTAAATACTGAGGGCACTACTGGGGTACTAAATACTGGGGGCACTACTGGGGTACTAAATACTGGGGGCACTACTGGGGTACTAAATACTGAGGGCACTACTGGGGGTCATTTAACATAAAAAGGTCCACTTTGTGGGCTATCTGTATGGCACTGTTATTTCTCCACTATAGTGTTTGGGAGCACAGCGGGTACAGTATTGGGGGTGCAGGATAACAATATTGGGGTGCCAGGAGAGGGATAATGGAAAAGTGAGGAACCTAAGATATCTATGTGGCAAACTCTGCAGAGACAATACACGACTGCAAGAAGTTGTCATGGCGGTCTGGTCCGACTGGAGAAGATGAGGAAAGAGAACATCTACATCAGAGGAGACATCACTGGATAATTCAAATATGCCTTTAGCCTTAGGCCTGGGGGAGGGGGGGAGGTGTTGGACTGAGAATGTGGAATGGGGGAGGGTAATAGTGTTTGTTTCATTTTCACTTTCACTCCTGGCCTTTCAGAAGACATAACTTTTTGATTTTTCCATTCGCTTAGCCATACAAAGGGATTTTTTTTTTGTGCTGTTAAATGGCGCCATTTAACCACTCCCGGACCGCCGTACGCAGGATTGCGTTCTGCGGGCGGCCAGGATCTTCTGAGTGGACGCCTCGGCGCGTCCTCTCGCGAGACCCGTGAGTTCCTGTGAACGCGCGCGCAGGTGCGCGCGCGTTCACAGGAGCGCGCGTCTGGAGAGTTGAACTACAGCCTGCCAGCGATGATCAATCGCTGGCAGGCTGTAGATGCGATATAAATCGCATCAAACATGTATACCAGACGCTGTTTTGTGAACAGCGTCTGGTATACCTGATACCTGGTCCTCTGGGGGTCCCATTTGCTGGGATCGACCACCAGAGGACCAGGTTACACAGTACAGTTGCACCAAACACTACACTAACCCCCCACCCCCCTCACCTATTAACCCCTTGATCACCCCATCTAGACCCCTGATCACCCCCCTGTCATTGATCACACCCCTTTATGTGTCCATATGTGTTTTGCGGATCCGTGGATTCAAGGATCCGTGGATCCGATCCGCGGATCCGATCCGCAGATCCGATCCGCAGATCCTCAAAACACGGACACCGGCAATGTGCTTTCCGCATTTTGCAGATCCGCACATTGCCAGAACTATATAGAAAATGCTTTTTCTTGTCCGCAATTGCGGACAAGAATAGGACATGTTCTATATTTTTGCAGAACGGAAGTGCAGACCCGGAAGCGCGGATCCGTAATTCCGGATCCGAGCGGGACAAAGTCTGTCCCCATAGAAATGAATGGGTCCGCAATTCCGTTCCGCAAACAGAATTGCGGACGTGTGAATAGGGCATAAGGGTCCCCTATCACCGCCAGTTAGTTAGCTACTTGTTAGGTAGCTAGCGCCCAGCCCACCGCACCGCAGTCACTGATTTTGGCAGAGATTTTTTCATCCACATTGACCGATGCGAATGAAAAAATCTGTGCCGTTCATTATTTTTTTTTTTTCAGCGCAGAGGCTGAACGGAAAAAAAAAATCTCCTCAATATAAGGAGAATCGCAGAAACTCCTAATGCTGGCCATACGTGTAATGACTGCGGAGACCCTCAAATGCCAGGACAGTACAAAAACCCCACATGTGACCCCATTTTAGAAAGAAGACACCCCAAGGTATTCCGTGAGGGGTATGGTGAGTTCATGCAAAATTTTATTTTTTGTCACAAGTTAGTGGAATATGAGACTGTAAAAAAAAAAAAAAAAAAAAATCAATTTCCGCTAACTTATGCCAAATATTTTTTTTTTCTGTGAACTCGCCATGCCCCTCACGGAATACCTTGGGGTGTCTTCTTTCCAAAATGGGGTCACATGTGGGGTATTTATAGTGCCCTGGCATTTTAGGGGTCCTAAAGCGTGAGAATACAAATGCGTAAAAATGGCCTGTGAAATCCTAAAGGTACTCATTGGTTTTAGGGCCCCTTTGCGCATCTTGGCTGCAAAAAAGTGTCACTTATGTGGTATCGCCTTACTCAGGAGAAGTAGGGCAATGTGTTTTGGGGTGTATTTTTACATATACCCATGCTGCGTGTGAGAAATATCTCTGTAAATGACAACTTTTTAAATTTTTTTATTCAAAGTTGTCAGTTTACAGAGATATTTCTCTCACCCATCATGGGTATATGTAAAAATACACCCCAAAACACATCGCCCTACTTCTCCTGAGTACGGCGATGCCACATGTGTGACTCTTTTTTTGCAGCCAAGATGCGCAAAGGGGCCCAAATTCCAACGAGTACCTTTTAGGAGGGCATTTTTACGCATTTTTCTTCTCACGCTTTAGGGCCCCTAAAATGCCAGGGCAGTATAAATACCCCACATGTGACCCCATTTTGGAAAGAAGACACCCCAAGGTATTCGCTGAGGGGCATAATGAGTCCATGAAAAATTATTATGAAAATTTTTTGTCAAAAGTTAGCGGAAAGGGAGACTTTGTGAGAAAAAACAATAAAAAATCAATTTCCACTAACTTGTGCCAAAAAAAAAATCTTCTATGAACTCGCCATGCCCCTCATGGAATACCTTGGGGTGTCTTCTTTCCAAAATGGGGTCACATGTGAGGTATTTATACTGCCCTGGCATTTAGGGGCCCTAAAGCGTGAGAAGAAAAATGCGTAAAAATGCCCTCCTAAAAGGTACTCGTTGGAATTTGGGCCCTTGTGCATCTTGGCTGCAAAAGTGTCACTCATGTGGTATCGCCGTACTCAGGAGAAGTAGGGCAATGTGTTTTGGGGTGTATTTTTACATATACCCATGCTGGAGTGAGAGAAATATCTCTGTAAACTGACAACTTTGTATAAAAAATTAAAAAATTGTCGTTTACAGAGATATTTCTCACACCAGCAGGGTATATATAAAATACACCCCAAAACACATTGCCTACTTCTCCTGAGTACGGCGATACCACATGAGTGACACTTTTGCAGCCTGAGTGCAAAGGGGCCCTAAAACCAATGAGTACCTTTAGGATTTCACAGGCCATTTTTATGCATTTGGCTTCTCACACTTTAGGGGCCCCTAAAATGCCAGGTCAGTATAAATACCCCACATGTGACCCCATTGTGGAAAGAAGACACCCCAAGGTATTCCGTGAGGGGCATGGTGAGTCCACAGAATTTTTATTTTTGGCACAAGTCAGCGGAAATGTTTTTTTTTTTTTAATTTTGTTTTTACAAAGTCTCATATTCCACTAACTTGTGACAAAAATAAAATTTTACATGAACTCACCATACCCCTCACGGAATACCTGAGGTGTCTTCTTTCAAAATGAGGTCACATGTGAGGTATTTATACTGTCCTGGCATTTTAGGGGCCCTAAAGCGTGAGAAGAAGTCTGGAATCCAAATGCGTAAAAATGCCCTGTGAAATCCTAAAGGTACTCATTGGTTTAGGGCCCCTTTGCGCATCTTGGCTGCAAAAGTGGCACACATGTGGTATCGCCGTACTCAGGAGAAGTAGGGCAATGTGTTTTGGGGTGTATTTTTATATATACCCATACTTTGTGTGAAAAATATCTCTGTAAACGACAACTTTTAAAAAATTTTATACAAAGTTGACAATTTACAGAGATATTTCTCTCACCCAACATGGGTGTATGTAAAAATACACCCCAAAACACATTGCCCTACTTCTCCTGAGTACGGCGATACCACATAAGTGCCGCTTTTTTGCAGCCTGGGTGCGCAAAGGGGCCCAAATTCCAACGAGTACCTTTAGGTTTTACATGGCGGCTCACAATTTAGCCCCGCCCAAAATGCCAGAACAGTAAACACACCCCACAAATGACCCCATTTCGGAAAGTAGACACCCCAAGGTATTCACTGAGGGGCATAGTGAGTCCGTCTGAGATTTTTTTTTTTTTTGCCAGAAGTTATCAGAAATTGAAACTTTTTTTTCTCAGAAAGTGTCATTTTCCGTTAACTTGTGAAAAAAAATGAAATGATACATGAACTCACCATGCCCCTCCGCGAATACTTTGGGGTGTCTTCTTTCTAAAATGGTGTGATTTGGGGGGTATTTATACTTTCCTGACATTCTAGCACCTGAAGAAACATGACAGGCGCTCAGAAAGTCAGAGCTGCTTCAAAATGCCGAAATTCACTTTTTTGCACCATAGTTTGTAAACGCTATAACTTTTACCCAAACCAATAAATATACACTTATTGGACTTTTTTTATCAAAGACATGTAGAACAATAAATTTAGAGAAAAATTTATATAGAAATGTAGGTTTTTTTGAAAAATTTTACAACAGAAAGTGAAAAATGTCATTTTTTTGCAAAAATTTCGGTCATTTTTGATTAATAGCAAAAAAAGTAAAAATGTCAGCAACAATGAAATACCACCAAATGAAAGCTCTATTAGTGAGAAGAAAAGGAGGTAAAATTCATTTGGGTGGTAAGTTGCATGACGGAGCAATAAACGGTGAAAGTAGTGCAGTGCAGAATTGTAAAAAGTGGCCTGGTCATTAAGGGTGTTTAAGCTAGGGGGGCTGAGGGGGTTAAAATTGCATACAAAAAAAATTCATATGGGGTGAAATTAGCAAAAAATAAATAAAAAAAAGAAATTCAACTGGATCACACTTTTTTTTCTTTTCATTGCCATATTCTGACCCCCATAACTTTTTTTTATAGCAAGGTCTACAGAGCTGTGTGAGGGCTCATTTTTTTGCAGAGCGATCTGTTGTTTTCATACAATTTTTGAGTGGGTCTGACTTTTTGATCCCTTTTTATTAATTTTTTGGGTAAGGTGATGTAATGAAAATGCGGCAAATCTACCATTTATATATTTTTTTCTATTACGGCATTCATCGTACAGGATAAATACATTTATATTTTAATAGCTCTAGTATTTTGGGACACAATGTTGCAGATGATCTTTTTTATTGCATATTTATAGGGGTGTGATGTAAATTAAAAAAAATATATATTTTTTCACTTGTTTTTACTCTTTTTTTTATTACTTTTTTTTA
Organism: Bufotes viridis; assembly: GCA_033119425.1. Taxonomy (NCBI): domain Eukaryota; kingdom Metazoa; phylum Chordata; class Amphibia; order Anura; family Bufonidae; genus Bufotes; species Bufotes viridis. The sequence continues at coordinate 33,038,102 of CM065592.1, forward strand.
CACATATTTTAAGCCCCCTTAGGGGACTTTAACCAGCCGTGGTTAGATTGCTTGTCCCATAGACTGCAATGAATTACCATTGCAGCCTATGGAAGTTGCGCCATGTATGCAGACCTCCATAGGAACTACTGCTGTGCTAGTTTGGGATCTTTCAGCGGGACCAAGGAATGATCGCTGTATAGGAGAGCAGTCCAAGTCCAGGGAGCCCAGCACTTTCGGGGAAAGCCGCCTCAGATGCGGTGGTCACAATTGACCACACAATCTGAGGGGTTCAATTTCTCGGCGTTATGGTGTCTTCTGTGTGACACAGAAAAAACCTGGTGACTATAGCGCCCGCTGCGCTCTGGGGAGGGAGTCATGTTTTAAGACCCACTCCTCTCTGGTCAGTAAGGGGTTAAATGTATTCCCATCCCCATGCATAATATTTTTTATGTCATTTTGCCCATTAGGGGGCGCTGATTACAGAATCTGTAATTATTGTGTTTGATGTGTAGACAATAAGCTTTACGGCAAGTTGCTAAATGGAGAGTTTTCCATCATTTTCTCTGACGGGAAAAGTAGTTCAGTCGCTATAAAAATGAAAAGTTCTACAACTTTCTCATAAACTTTTTGTTTCAATTCTTCACTGTTTTAAAAACATTTCTTTTCCATCAATAAATGAAAGCGCCTTTGCCTGTATTCAGAGGCAGTGATCCTGTACAGAGAAGTGATACAATTGTATCCAGTGCGGACAATGCTCTGTGACTCCAGACTGATACATTGTAGCAGAAACTGTGCAGCCGCTGATCTCCATTGTCCACACTGGATACAATTGTATCACTTTTCAGATGAGAGCAGGACTAACACTGGGTTCAGACCTGAGCGTTTTGAAGCCTAGCGTTTTTGGTGCGTTCAAGACTTGCGTTTAGGCGCGTTCAAGCGTTTTGGTAAATAGTGTAGGCGCGTTTGACGCGCGTTTATGTGATTGACTGCATAGTTGGCCAATGACCAATGATATAGTTTGGCCAATCTGAGTGCTTTAGAGGTGTGACATTCCATGGTGGCTGATTCAGCATGTTGCAAACTTTGTAAAACGCGCATCCATAGGCGCGTTTTACGCTGCACAAACGCCCGAACAACACGCCTATCGCGTTTCCCATTGAAGTCTATTGGCACCAAACGCTCGAAAAAAGCCCGAATTAACGCGAACATACTTGCTTATGCGTCGGACGTTTATAGGCGCCTACGAACGCTCATAAAAACGCGCAAGTGTGAACCACCCCCATTGGAATGCATGGTTCCTGTACTGTTGTGCGTTTTTATGTGCGTTCGAACGCGGCGTTTTACGCGAAAGTGTGAACTGAGTGTAAGGCCTCTTTCACACTTGCGTTGTGTGGATCCGGCATGCACTTCCGTCGCCGGAAATGCCCGCCGGATCCGTCACAACGCAAGACAACTGAAAGCATTTGAAGACTGATCAGTCTTTAATATGCTTTCAGTGTTACTATGGCAGCCAGGACGCTACTAAAGTCCTGGTTGCCATAGTAAGTAGTGGGGAGCGGGGAAGCAGATACTTACCATCCGTGCGGCTCCCGGGGCTCTCCACAATGACGTCAGAGCGCCCCACGCGCATGAATCACGTGATCCATTCAGAATGCATTAGGATAATCCTGATCTGTATCTTTCCGTCCTATAGCCCCGAGGACGGAACTCTAGGACGGAAAGCAAAAGCGCAAGTGTGAAAGAGGCCTAACTGTGTACCGAGTATTGACAGCAAGCAGAGGTCATGAAAATGTTGAGGAATTGAAAAACAAATGGCGTAATTTATCAAACTGGTGTAAAGTAGAACTGGCTTAGGCCTCATGCACGCGGCCGTATGTGTTTTGCGTTCCGTATGGCATCCATTTTTTTTGCGGATCCATTGTAATAATGCCTATCCTTGTCCGCACGTGTGAATGGGGCCTTAGGCTACATGCACAAAACCGTATGTGTTTTGCAGTCCGCAAATTGCGGATCCGCAAAAAAAACGGATGACGTTACATATAATTATTTTTCCGGATCCATTGTAATAATGCCTATCCTTGTCTGCAAACTAGAAAAAAATAGGACATGCTCTGTTTTTTTGCGGAACGGAAAAACGGACATACGAAAACGGAATGCACACAGAGTACCTTCCTTTTTTTTGCGGACCCACTGAAATGAATGGTTTCGCATATGGTCCACAAAAAAACGGAACGACATGGGAAAAAAATATGTTCGTGTGCATGAGGCCTTAGGCCCCATTCACATGTCTACATTTTAGTCCGCATCTATTCCGCAATTCTGCAGAATAGATGCGGACCCATTCATTGTGAATGGGGCCGGACGTGATGCGGAGAGCACAGTATGTGCTCTCCGCATCAGCATTTGCTAAGCCGCGGCCCTGGACTTTCGGGTTTCGGCCCCGAAACATCCGGCCGCGGCTCCGCAAAAGATAGAGCATGTCTTATTCTTGTCCTCAGCCTGCGGACAATAATAGGCATCTCTATGGGGAGTGGCGGATCCGCAACACACTACGGACGTGTAAATGGGGCCTTAGGCTTCATGCACAAGACTGTATGTGTTTTGCAGTCCGCAAATTGCGGATCCGCAAAAAAAACGGATGACGTTACATATGGTTATTTTTCCGGATCCATTGTAATAATGCCTATCCTTGTCTACAAACTAGAAAAAAATAGGACATGCTGTTTTTTTGCGGAACGAAAAAACAGACATATGGAAACGGAATGGACACAGAGTACATTCTGTTTTTTTTGCGGACCCATTGAAATGAATGCAAAAAAAGGTCTGCAAAAAAAGCGTAATGGACACGGAAAGAAAATATGTTCGTGTGCATGAACCCTTAGGCCTCATGCACATGAACTTATTTTGTTTCCGTGTCTGTTCCGTTTTTGTTTTTTGCTGATAGGATGCGGACCCATTCATTTCAATGGGTCCGCAAAAAATGCGGACAGCACGCCGTTTGCTATCCGTATGTCTGTTCCTTAACCACGCAAAAAAAATATAACATGTCCTATTCTTGTCCATTTTAGGCATTGTTACAATGGATCTGCAAAAAAAAAAACGGATGCCATATGGACATCATCCGTTTTTTTTTTGCGGTTCCGCAATTTATGGAGCCTTAGGCCTCATGCACACGACTGTATGTGTTTTGCGGTCGGCAAATTGCGGATCTGCAAAAAAAAAACACGATGATGTCCGTATGGCATTCGTTTTTTTTTGCGAATCCATTGTAATAATGCCTATCTTTGTCCGCAAACTAGAGAAAATAGGACATGCTCTATTTTTTTTGCGGAGCTACGGATGGACATACTGAGGCGGATAGCACAGCATTTTTTGCGGACCCATTGAAATGAATTGGTCCGCATCCTATCAGCAAAAAAAACGGAATGGACAAGGAAACAAAATACGGTCGCGTGCATGAGCCCTTATTGACATGAAACTGGAAAACCCTTTTAAAGGGGTTGGCTCATCCCATACATTGGGGGGATATACCCCTAATGACTGTGAGGTGTACATCCCACCTCTGGGACCCACATCTAGTAAAGGAGAGTGAACCATGCATGCGCGGACGCCTCCATTTATTTTAACGAGACTGCCGAAAACAGCCGTACCGCGCACTTGACTGTTTTCAGAAGTCCCATAGAAATGAATGGAGGGAGGCTGCGCGTGTGCAGTCCTTCACTAGATGTGGGTTCTAGAGGTGGGACCCGCACCTGACTGATGCTGGGGGTATTTCCTAGTGATATGCCCCCAATGTATGAGATGGGCCAACCCCTTTAAGAATAAAGTATACGGTCAGCATATGGCAGACTACACGGTTTGGCAGGGGGGATATTCACTGAAGAGCACAGCGTTCAGCACCACGGACAGCGCCTCCTGCCAGATCTGTATTCTGTATGCTCATCACCGGGGTCCCCCTGTCACCTCATATTCTAGAACAGTACAGGGAGCAGGGGTGCTGCGCAGCTCTGGAGGATGAATAATTCAGCACTGCAGCTGCTCTGCACACAATCCACTTGATGTCACTATACAGCAGTTTCCCAGACCCGCACCTCACTGCTGCTCCATGACACCCCGACCCTTCAGCCTCAACATATATATATATTAAAATGCATGGGATTGTGCAGTCATAGGCACACACAGAACTTACTGCACATGTAGCAGAGCTGAATGTGTCACTTTACGTGGTCTTGCACCAGGGAAAGCCATAGCAGTATATTAAAGTGCATTTCCATCCATGAAATTTGTTCCATGCCTTGACATTTATTGAAATGCGTGGGAGCCCGAATAAAAAAAGGGTTAGGCCCGTGTAGTGTTAGACCATCCTCTGCTTGTATTTTTGGGCAGTGATGGTTATCAGAGTGGAGGGAGAGGATGGAGTACCAGCAGGAAGGTAGGTTTGCCAGGTCACAACTACCAGATGGTTGTAGTAGTAGGAAGAGCAGCTCTGGAGCACAAACTGCTGCTTGGAACTAACAGGCGAAGAGCTCATGTATAGCGATTCTCATTGTTTGGGAGTGGGTATCACAGTACTAGCTTTATGTAGGGAGTAGTCAGTGTCTGTGGTAGATACAGTAGGTCTATAGGGGGCAGGGTTACAGGGTCACTCACCTATGGGGTTTCCTTCTCATAAACCTCTAACACACGGGTCTCAGACTTGGCCGGATATTTGGGCCAAACATACAAAAAATGTCCAAATGACGGGCACCATTACATACAGCACCACATACCTATTACATACAGCACCACATACCTATTACATACAGCACTACATACCTATTACATACAGCACTACATACCTATTACATACAGCACTACATACCTATTACATACAGCACCACAGACCTATTACATACAGCACTACATACCTATTACATACAGCACTAGAGACCTATTACATACAGCACTACATACCTATTACATACAGCACCACAGACCTATTACATACAGCACCACATACCTATTACATACAGCACTACATACCTATTACATACAGCACCACATACCTATTACATACAGCACCACATACCTATTACATACAGCACTACATACCTATTACATACAGCACCACATACCTATTACATACAGCACCACACACCTATTACATACAGCACTACATACCTATTACATACAGCACCACAGACCTATTACATACAGCACCACATACCTATTACATACAGCACCACATACCTATTACATACAGCACTACATACCTATTACATACAGCACTACATACCTATTACATACAGCACTACATACCTATTACATACAGCACCACATACCTATTACATACAGCACCACATACCTATTACATACAGCACTACATACCTATTACATACAGCACCACATACCTATTACATACAGCTCCACATACCTATTACATATAGCACCACATACCTAATACATACAGCACTACATACCTATTACATACAGCACTACATACCTATTACATACAGCACTACATACCTATTACATACAGCACTACATACCTATTACATACATCCCCACATACCTATTACATACAGCACTACATACCTATTACATACAGCACCACATACCTATTACATACAGCACTACATACCTATTACATACAGCACCACATACCTATTACATACTGGACTACATACCTATTACATAGAGCTCCACATACCTATTACATACAGCACTACATACCTATTACATACAGCACCACATACCTATTACATACTGGACTACATACCTATTACATAGAGCTCCACATACCTATTACATACAGTACTACATACCTATTACATATAGCACTACATACCTATTACATACAGCACCACATACCTATTACATACAGCACTACATACCTATTACATACAGCACCACATACCTATTACATACAGCACCACATACCTATTACATACAGCCTTACATACCTATTACATACATCACTACATACCTATTACATACAGCACTACATACCTATTACATACAACACCACATACCTCTTACATACAGCACTACATACCTCTTACATTCAGCACTACATACCTCTTACATTCAGCACTACATACCTCTTACATACAGCACTACATACCTATTACATACAGCACTACATACCTATTACATACAGCACTACATACCTATTACATACAGCACCACATACCTATTACATACAGCACCACATACCTATTACATACAGCACTAGAGACCTATTACATACAGAACCACATGCCTATTACATACAGCACTACATACCTATTACATACAGCACCACATACCTATTACATACAGCACTACATACCTATTACATACAGCACCACATACCTATTACATACAGCACTACATACCTATTACATACAACACTACATACCTATTACATACAGCACTACATACCTATTATATACAGCACTACATACCTATTACATACAGCACCACATACCTATTACATACAGCACTACATACCTATTACATACAGCACTACATACCTATTACATACAGCACTACATACCTATTACATACAGCACTACATACCTATTACATACAGCACTAAATACCTATTACATACAGCACTACATACCTATGACATTCAGCACTACATACCTATTACATATAGCACCACATACCTATTACATACAGCACCACATACCTATTACATACAGCACCACATACCTATTACATATAGCACCACATACCTATTACATATAGCACCACATACCTATTACATACAGCACTACATACCTATTACATACAGCACTACATACCTATTACATACAGCACTACATACCTATTACATACAGCACTACATGCCTAATACATACAGCACCACATGCCTATTACATACAGCACTACATATCTATTACATACAGCACTACATACCTATTACATACAGCACCACATACCTATTACATACAGCACCACATACCTATTACATACAGCACTAGAGACCTATTACATACAGAACCACATGCCTATTACATACAGCACTACATACCTATTACATACAGCACCACATACCTATTACATACAGCACTACATACCTATTACATACAGCACTACATACCTATTACATACAGCACTACATACCTATTACATACAGCACTACATACCTATTATATACAGCACTACATACCTATTACATACAGCACCACATACCTATTACATACAGCACTACATACCTATTACATACAGCACTACATACCTATTACATACAGCACTACATACCTATTACATACAGCACTACATACCTATTACATACAGCACTACATACCTATGACATTCAGCACTACATACCTATTACATATAGCACCACATACCTATTACATACAGCACCACATACCTATTACATACAGCACCACATACCTATTACATATAGCACCACATACCTATTACATATAGCACCACATACCTATTACATACAGCACTACATACCTATTACATACAGCACTACATACCTATTACATACAGCACTACATACCTATTACATACAGCACTACATGCCTAATACATACAGCACCACATGCCTATTACATACAGCACTACATATCTATTACATACAGCACTACATACCTATTACATACAGCACTACATACCTATTGCATACAGCACTACATACCTATTACATACAGCACTACATACCTATTACATACAGCACTACATACCTATTGCATACATCACTACATACCTATTACATATAGCACCACATACCTATTACATACAGCACTACATACCTATTACATACAGCACCACAGACCTATTACATACATCACCACATACCTATTACATACATCACCACATACCTATTACATACATCACCACATACTTATTACATACAGCACTACATACCTATTACATACAGCACCACATACCTAATACATACAGCACTACATACCTATTACATACAACACCACATACCTATTACATACAGCACCACATACCTATTACATACAGCACCACATACTTATTACATACAGCACCACATTCCTATTACATACAGCACTACATACCTATTACATATAGCACTACATACCTATTACATACAGCACTACATACCTATTACATACAGCACCACATACCTATTACATACATCACCACATACCTATTACATACAGCACTACATACCTATTACATACAGCACCACATACCTATTACATACAGCACCACATACCTATTACATACAGCACCACATACCTATTACATATAGCACCACATACCTATTACATATAGCACCACATACCTATTACATACAGCACTACATACCTATTACATACAGCACCACATACCTATTACATACAGCACTACATACCTATTACATACAGCACTACATGCCTAATACATACAGCACCACATACCTATTACATACAGCACTACATACCTATTACATACAGCACTACATACCTATTACATACAGCACCACATACTTATTACATACAGCACCACATTCCTATTACATACAGCACTACATACCTATTACATATAGCACTACATACCTATTACATACAGCACTACATACCTATTACATACAGCACTACATACCTATTACATACAGCACTACATACCTATTACATACAGCACTACATACCTATTACATACAGCACTACATACCTATTACATACAGCACTACATACCTATTACATACAGCACCACATACCTATTACATACAGCACCACATACCTATTACATACAGCACCACATACCTATTACATACAGCACTACATACCTATTACATACAGCACTACATACCTATTACATACAGCACCACATACCTATTACATACAGCACTACATACCTATTACATACAGCACTACATACCTATTACATACAGCACCACATACCTATTACATACAGCACCACATACCTATTACATACAGCACCACATACCTATTACATACAGCACTACATACCTATTACATACAGCACTACATACCTATTACATACAGCACTACATACCTATTACATACAGCACCACATACCTATTACATACAGCACTACATACCTATTACATACAGCACTACATACCTATTACATACAGCACCACATACCTATTACATACAGCACCACATACCTATTACATACAGCACCACATACCTATTACATATAGCACCACATACCTATTACATATAGCACCACATACCTATTACATACAGCACTACATACCTATTACATACAGCACCACATACCTATTACATACAGCACTACATACCTATTACATACAGCACTACATACCTATTACATACAGCACCACATACCTATTACATACAGCACTACATACCTATTACATACAGCACTACATACCTATTACATACAGCACTACATACCTATTACATACAGCACCACATACCTATTACATACAGCACTACATACCTATTACATACAGCACTACATACCTATTACATACAGCACTACATACCTATTACATACAGCACCACATACCTATTACATACAGCACCACATACCTATTACATATAGCACCACATACCTATTACATACAGCACTACATACCTATTACATACAGCACCACATACCTATTACATACAGCACTACATACCTATTACATACAGCACTACATACCTATTACATACAGCACTACATACCTATTACATACAGCACTACATACCTATTACATACAGCACTACATACCTATTACATACAGCACTACATACCTATTACATACAGCACTACATACCTATTACATACAGCACTACATACCTATTACATACAGCACCACATACCTATTACATACAGCACCACATACCTATTACATACAGCACCACATACCTATTACATACAGCACTACATACCTATTACATACAGCACCACATACCTATTACATACAGCACTACATACCTATTACATACAGCACCACATACCTATTACATACAGCACTACATACCTATTACATACAACACCACATACCTATTACATACAGCACCACATACCTATTACATACAGCACTACATACCTATTACATACAGCACTACATACCTATTACATACAGCTTTACATACCTATTACATACAGCACTACATACCTATTACATACAGCACTACATACCTATTACATACAGCACTACATACCTATTACATACAGCACCACATACCTATTACATACAGCTTTACATACCTATTACATACAGCACTACATACCTATTACATACAGCACTACATACCTATTACATACAGCACTACATACCTATTACATATAGCACTACATACCTATTACATATAGCACTACATATCTATTACATATAGCACTACATACCTATTAAATACTGCACCACATACCTATTACATACAGCACTACATACCTATTGCATACAGCACTACATACCTATTACATACAGCACCACATACCTATTACATAGAGCACCACATACCTATTACATACAGCCCCACATACCTATTACATACAGCACTACATACCTATTACATATAGCACTACATACCTATTACACACAGCATTACATACCTATTACACACAGCACTACATACCTATTACATACAGCACTACATATCTATTACATACAGCACTACATACCTATTACATACAGCACTACATACCTATTACATACAGCACTACATACCTATTACACACAGCACTACATACCTATTACACACAGCACTACATACCTATTACATACAGCACTACATACCTATTACATACAGCACTACATACCTATTACATACATCCCCACATACCTATCACATCTAGTGATGTCTCCTCGGTGACGCAGTGTGCTGCCCCTATATGTATAATGCCCACTTGCAGTGTCCCTTGTAGTTTTTATGCCCCCCTTCAATTATAAACTCCCTGTAGTGCCCTCAGTATTATAATCCTGTAGTGCCAGTATGTATAATGCCCCCTGTATTCTAATCTTTGATGTTCTGGTCTGTATTACTCTTTCCCCCTGTAGTGCTGACATATAAAAAAAAAAAAAAACTTGCTCCCGATGACATCACCCCGACTTCCTGCGCTCAGTCTCAGGTTGTGCAATGACGGGATTATGAATGCCATTGTCAGGACACAGGTGTTTGTGACCACTTCATTGCATCTCCAGGGAACCAGCGCAAAAGCCGGTGATGATGTCATCACCACCTCCTGCGCCATTCTACTGCCTCATAGGTGACTGCCACAGTCGGCCGTTCCCTTAACATTAACCTTCACAGTACCCCGCTCCCTTAACAATGACCTCACAGTACCCCGTTCCCTTAACAGTGACCTTCACAGTACCCCGCTCCCTTAACAATGACCTCACAGTACCCTGCTGACTCACAGTACCCTGCTGACTTCACAGCAGCTGCCTGTTTAATAGTGGCACCTACCCCCTCAACAGTGACCTCCACAGCGCCCTGCCCCTTTAAGGCTAGGGCTACATGATGACATTTGTCGTGCATCATTTTGTCGTACCAATGTCGCGCACCAATTTTTATAATTATAAGCTATGGTATCACACTGCGACATGCGACATGCTGTGACTGCGATACGACAGTCGCAGAAATTCCAGTCAAGATGGATGCATGTGGCAGTGTAGTTGTGCCCTAGATGTCGTGCGACACATGTCGTCGTGTAGCCCTAGCCTAAAGCTGACCTACAGCAGTGAAGAAAATTGGCAGGGTTGTTATGGAAACCTGGAGTACAACTTTGTGTATGTGAAGACTAAGGCCCTGCAAGCTTCTCTTGGCTGATAAGGGACATGGCAGTTGGCAGTTGGCATATGAGTGAAAGACTTGCAGGCTTCTATTAGCTAATGCAGGTCATGTTTTGGGAATATCTGAGGAACGGTATGTCCTAGAGAGCTGAGACCTGCTCTAAAACCTTCCCGGACACCTGGTCCTGCGCATAAAGAACGGACAGAAGGACAGACAGACTGAAGAATAGACAGACTGAAACTCATTTATATATATATGTATTAAGGCTGAAAAGTTCAGCCTGTATTTGTGGGAGGGGCTTGGGCCGATACTTAAACCCCCCTCTCAAGCCATCAGCCTCGGCACGAGCAGCGGCCGTACCTCCATGCGACGCCTCCCAAACTGAGGGTACCGCGTCCCTCAGCTCACTTCCGGGTCAGGATTGCACTGTCTTCCTACCTGCAGCATGTCACCCGCGCTCCATCGGCTTATAGACGGCCCCTGTCCTTCCATACAGCCGACAGGACCAGGGAGGGAATCTCGCCCCCCCTTCCGCTTTCCCACCATAGGCACCACTTTCCAGCGCCCTCTTGCGCAGCGATGGGGTGCGTTTCACCTTGGAATGCATGCCGGGCATAACAAACGGAAGCAAATCCCCTCAATCCCTCTTTCTGTGCCGCGCTCCCTTCTGTGGGAGACATGGGTCTGCTCCAGTGCGGTTACGGAGCCGCTACAGCGTGGCATTGGCGTTCCTGGACAGGGGTGAGTATAGCTGGCTGTCTTCTGCCACAGCTAGCAACACGGCTGTAATCGGTAAGTCACAAATTAGCCGGGCCAGCGTTACTTGTATTACGGCCGGCTCAAATCTTGCTGACTTACGTTCCAAGCTCCCGCTGGCAGGTATGATTTAGCCAGGTTGAGGGCACGCTAGCAGCTAGCTTGGTCCCGGCGCACGCATCCGGTAATCCATTAAGGCAGGGGAATCAAGGGCTTACTTCCCTAAAGAAGGATTTGCATCCGACCCTTCAATCTCATGCACAGTGTTTGTTATCATGCAAAAGTTCGCCCCATGTAGAACTAAGCTACCCAATACCTTGCCGGCGGTGCACGTGCCTCTGTGCAAAAAAAAAAAAAAAAGTAGGGGGCTCGCTAGCATCTCACATTTGTTCCAGCATACACGGACAGTTAACTGTTGGGGTAGACCAGATACAGCTGGTCGTTAGGTAGGTGGCAGCTACGGTGGCTCTCAGGTCATGTTTCATACATACATATTTGCCTGAATCTCTCAGGTCACGTACCATTCACGTATAATTGCCTGGATCGCTCGGGTCAGGTATCATACATGTTTAATTGCCTGAATCACTCGGGTCACGTGTCATTTTGCATAGTTGCCCGCTTCACTCAGGTCATGTACAGTATCATACATGTTTAGTTGCCTGAACTGCTCGGGTCATACATGCATAGTTGCATGAACCACTCGGGTCACATTTCATTTTGCATAGTTGCCTGAATCACTCAGGTCATGTACCATGTATATTTGCCTGTCTCGCTTGGGTCACGTGGCTTCTGCAGTTGCCTGAATTACTCAGGTCTTGTATCATACATGTTCAGTTGCCTGAAATGCTCAGGTCATGTATCTTCCTGCATAGATTCTGAATCACTCAGGTCATGTATCATACATGTGTCACGGTCTGAATCGCTCAGGTCAGGTATTGTACGTGCATATTTGCCTGAATCGCTCAGGACCCGTACCATTCACGTATAGTTGCCTGAATCACTCAGGTCATGTATCATACATATTCTGTTGCCTGAATCGCTCAGGTCATATATCATTCTTGTATAGATGCCTGAATCGCTCAGGTCATGTATCTACATGTATAGTTGCCTGAATCGCTCAGGTCATGTAGCATACATGTGTAGTTGCCTGAACCGCTCAGGTCATGCATCATACATGCATAGTTGCCTGAACCCCTCGGGTTACCTTTCACTCTGCATACTTGCCTGAATCACTCAGGTCAGGTATCATACATATTCAGTTGCCTGAATCACTCGGGTCATGTATCATTTTTGTATAGATGCCTGAATCGCCAGGTCAGGTACCATTTTTGTATAGCTGCCTGAGTCGCTCAGGCCATGTATCTACATGTTTAATTGCCTGAATCGCTCAGGTCATGTATCATACATGTTAGTTGCCTGAACCACTCAGGTCATGTATCATACATGCATAGTTGCCTGAATCCCTCGGGTTACCTTTCACTCTGCATAGTTACCTGAATCCCTCAGGTCATGTATCATACATATTCCGTTGCCTGAATCGCTCAGGTCATGTGTCTACATACATAGTTGCCTGAATCGCTCAGGACATGTATCATACATGTATAGTTGCCTGAATCTCTCAGGTCACGTCTCATTCTGCTAGTTGCCTGAATCGCTCGGGTCATGTATTATACATGTTTAGTTGCCTGAATCGCTCAGGTCATGTGTCATACATGTTTAGTTGCCTGAATCGCTCAGGTCATGTATCATACATGTTCAGTTGCCTGAATTGCTCAGGCCATGTATCATACATGTTTAGTTGCCCGAATCGCTCAGGTCATGTATCATACATATTCAGTTGCCTGAATCGCTCAGGTCATGTACCATTCTTGTATAGTTGCCTGAATCGCTCAGGTCATGTGTCTACACGCATAGTTGCCTGAATCGCTCAGGTCATGTATCTATATGCATAGTTGCCTGAATCGCTCAGGTCATGTATCATACATGTATAGTTGCCTGAATCGCTCAGGTCACGTATCATACATGTATAGTTGCCTGAATCGCTCAGGTCATGTATCATATATGCATAGTTGTCTGAATCTCTCGGGTTACCTTTCACTCTGCATAGTTGCCTGAATTGTTCAGGTCATGTATTATACATATTCAGTTGCCTGAATCGCTCAGGCCATGTATCATACACGTATAGTTGCCTGAATCCTCGGGTCATGTAACATACGTGTATGTTCCATAGTGGCCTGAGTCGCTCAGGTCATGTATCATACATGTTTAGCTGCCTGAATCCTCGGGTAATGCATTATACATATTCAGTTGCCCGAATCGCTCAGGTCATGTACCATTCTTGTATAGTTGCCGGACTTGCTCAGGTTATGTATCATACATGTACAGTTGCATGAGCCGCTCAGGTCATGTCCTCCTGGTATAGTTGCCTCAAATCTGGTCACGTTACATGCTGCACAGTTGTCTGAGCTGCTCAGGTCATGTATCATACATGTATAGTTGCCTGAATCCCTCAGGTCATGTATCATACATTTTCGGTTGCCGCATCACTCGGGTCATGTTCCATTCTTGTACAGTTGCCTGAATTCGCTCGGGTCATGCATCATATATATTTTGTTGCCTGTATCACTCAGGTCATGTATCATACATGTGTCACGGTCTGAATCGCTCAGGTCAGGTATTGTACGTGCATATTTGCCTGAATCGCTCAGGACCCGTACCATTCACGTATAGTTGCCTGAATCACTCAGGTCATGTATCATACATATTCTGTTGCCTGAATCGCTCAGGTCATGTATCATTCTTGTATAGATGCCTGAATCGCTCAGGTCATGTATCTACATGTATAGTTGCCTGAATCGCTCAGGTTCATGTATCATTCATATATAGTTGCCTGAGTTCCTCAGGTCATGTATCATACATATGTAGTTACCTGAATCGCGCAGATCATGTATCTTTCACGTACAGTTGCCTGATTGCTCAGGACATGTTTCATCCTGGTTTAGTCGCCTGAATCGTTCAGGCCATGTTTCATCCATATGCGGTTGCCCAAATTGCTCAGGGCAGGTATCATTCAGTTTTTTTTTTCAAGAACCACTCAGGTTTTGCATCCTATACATTTAATCGCCTGAAGCGCTCAGGTCATGTATCATACATGCGTTTCTGCCTGAACCACCCAGGTCATGTTTGCTTCCTATAGTTGCCGATTCGCTCAGGTTCATGTATCATTCATTTATAACTGCCTAAGTCCCTCAGACCATGTATCATACATGAATATAGTTGCCTGAATCACGCAGGTCATGTGACATTTATGTACAGTGGCCTGATTCGCCCAGGTCGCATATCATCCACGTACAGTTGCCAAGTTCGCTTAGGTAATGTTTCCCGCAGCTTGATGTTGGTTCTCGAACCGATCAGCGTTCTCTTTTTCACCTGTTCCAACCAAGTAGGTCACTTTTTAGCCCATTTGGTGTCATTCTGAAATCCCTGAGACATTCTGTCGTGTTCTCTCGGTCGCTTCCGGTCCTGGGGCACTCCTCTTCAGGTGACCGGGCACTCGTCGGCAATTTCATTTCTCACGATTCAGTTTACTCACTTGGGCGCTCTCACATTTTAAACGTAATTGATTCCCTTGGCTTCGGCTGGTTTATCTCTCTTCCGTTTCCAGTCCGGGTCCAATATCAGTGGGCGTTTTCATCCTGGTTCAGGTTTACATGACCTTTTGAATCCCGTCCGAGTGGTCAGCTCAGTCTTACGGCTGTATCATCCAGGTCCGGCTCGCCGGAAGGTTGGGTACTTTTGTCAGGCTTCTAGTTCCGGTGTTTGGTATCCTATATTAGCCGTCAGTTTGATGCGCGTACAAGTTCAATTGCTTGTCTAGGTTCATACGGATCACCCCTCCACATCATTCCCGTTCATTCAGCAGTTCCGGGTGTTATATTAAAAAAAAATATATATAGAGAGAGAGCTAGTGGGGGGTATTTTTGGCCCCTTTTTCAAGGCAGGTCGATTCCTCCGCATGTTTCCGGTCCAGATCGCACAACAAGTCTCAGCATGGCGGCCATCTTGGCCAGTCACACGGTTCGAGCCGGTCCATCACACCCTTCACCCTGCTCCTTGGTAGCCGTAAATCCACTACACCTTCCTACAGGTGGACTTCACTTTTGCCCCCTTCTAGGCCTACCCCGTCCTGGCTCCGGGCACACATCAGCCAGTAATAGGTATAGTCAGGCCATCCACACCTTAGGATGGTCATCGTCATCTCCTCCTCCCTGATGGTGGCACCGACCACAAGTATTAAGGCTGAAAAGTTCAGCCTGTATTTGTGGGAGGGGCTTGGGTCGATACTTAAACCCCCCTCTCAAGCCATCAGCCTCGGCACGAGCAGCGGCTGTACCCCTCCCTCCCTCTCTTTCTTTTTATCATTTCAATAAGGGTGGGCCCCCTTCTAGGCCTACCCCGTCCTGGCTCCGGGCACACATCAGCCAGTAATAGGTATAGTCAGGCCATCCACACCTTAGGATGGTCATCATCATCTCCTCCTCCCTGATGGTGGCACCGACCACAAATATATATATATATATAAGAGACTAGCAGAAGGACCAGGCTTCGCACGGGTATATTTAATCTAGTTCATTTAATGTTTCCGTGTGTCGTTAAAAGATATCGACAGTATTCCCCAAATCTGTGACCTCTACAGCACCCCGCCCCTTAACAGTGACCTCCACAGTGCCCTCCCCTTTAACAGTGACCTTCACAGCAGGTTCCCCTTTTATAGTGGGCCCTGCCCCCTAACAGTGACCTCCACGGCAGCTGCTCTTTTAATGCTAGGGCTAGATGACGACATGTGTCACACAACAATTTTTATAATGATAGGCTATGGTTTCGCACTGTGACATGCTGTGACATGCTGCGACTGTGACATGACAGTTCCAAAAAATCCCCCCAAGATGGATGCATGTAGCAGTGTAGTCGTGCCCTATGTGCCGTGCGACTTGTTGTTGTGTAGCCCTAGCCTAAAGCTGACCTACAGCAGTGAAGAAAAATGGCTGTGTTGATATGGAAGCCTTGAGTAACACTGTGTGTATCTGGAGACTAGGGGCCTGCGAGCTTCTATTGGCTGATAAGGGACATGTGACGTGTGAATGGCAGTTGGGATATGAAGAGAAAGACTTGCAGGCTTTTTTTGGCTAATGCAGGTCATTTTTTGGGAATATCTCAGGAACGGTAAATGCTAGAAAGCTGAGACCCGGTCTAAAACCTTCCCGGACACCTGATGTACCCGTGTGCCAAATTTGGTGAAGATCGGTCCAATCGTTTGGTCGCGCATAAAGAACAGACAGACAGAAAGTAATTTTTATAATATAAGAGATATAGGATGTGTGTAGATGTAAATGTGTATGTATGAATGTGTGTATAAAGTTTGTATACATGCATATATGACTGTGTATGGATATATTTTTGTATGTACAGTATGAACTGGCATTGTGTATGCTTGGATATATATGAGTATATCTTTGTATGTAGGTGTTTGTGAGTATATGTGTGTATATATGTGTGGCTACGTATGTATGTGCATATATTTGAGTGTGTGTATGAATTTGGATGAAGGTATGTGTTATGTATTTGTGCATGAAACTGTGTCTGTGTGCCAATACTTGGGTGTGCAAGGTAGGTGTATATGAGTGCATGTATGACTTTGGACCTATTTGTGAATAAATGTATAAGTATATGCATGAAGGTAATACAGTGTGTGTATATCGGTATGCCTCATTGCATGTATTTTAGGTATATCTGTGTTGGTGAAGAATGCATGTGTGTGTTCAGGAAGAAGTGTATGTGCGGTGTCGGTGTGTGTATGAGTGTTGTGGTGTGAATGTGGGAGGATATATATATATATGGTACATACAGTATAACACATATGTACGAGTAGATGTATGAAGGTAGGTCTGTATCTGCGTGTTTATATGATGTATGTATTCGGTATGTGTGTGTACAGTATGTGTGTATAACCTATACGCAGCACAGAGGCGCTGACTTCATCTGTCTATAACTGGAATATTTCCGCTGTGCAGAAAACACCTCTCCAGGAAAGGGTTAATGCCGAGGCCGGGTCTCCATTGGCTTGCGATGACATCATATCTCCAGGAGGAGGCAGTGACCGCAGGATCTGCAGCTGGTGCTGCAGCAGATGATGACATCACCGCCCTTACTGGGAGCTTCTGCACGGCTGCCTCCAGACATCGCTTACATCATGGCCGTCTCCTTACAATCAGACCCCTCGCATTCTGCTCACGGAGAACGTCACCTGACAGCAGCCCCGGGCGCCGACTGCAACGACTCTCATCCTCCTCTGCATTATTAATACACTCATCCCTGGTGATGTCACCGCATTATAATGGCTTCATGCACAGGATGACCTCACCGTCTTGGTTTCCTTAAAGGGGCATACTAAACGGCCGGATAATCATCTGAGCAAGTGAATAGTGACTATAGGGCGGGTGAATACAGTCTATTATTATCTGTTATCAGCCATTATAACCCAGGAGGAGAATCACTATAGGGCGGGTGAATACAGTCTATTATTATCTGTTATCAGCCCTTCTAACCCAGGAAGAGAATCACTATAGGGCGGGTGAATACAGTCTATTATTATCTGTTATCAGCCATTATAACCCAGGAGGAGAATCACTATAGGGCGGGTGAATACAGTCTATTATTATCTGTTATCAGCCATTCTAACCCAGGAAGAGAATCACTATAGGGCGGGTGAATACAGTCTATTATTATCTGTTATCAGCCATTCTAACCCAGGAAGGGAATCACTATAGGGCGGGTGATTATAGTCTATTATTATCTGTTATCAGCCCTTCTAACCCAGGAGGAGAATCACTATAGGGCGGGTGAATATAGTCTAGTATTATCTGTTATCAGCCCTTCTAACCCAGGAAGAAAATCACTATAGGGCGGGTGAATACAGTCTAGTATTATCTGTTATCAGCCCTTCTAACCCAGGAAGAAAATCACTATAGGGCGGGTGAATACAGTCTATTATTATCTGTTATCAGCCCTTCTAACCCAGGAAGAGAATCACTATAGGGCGGGTGAATACAGTCTATTATTATCTGTTATCAGCCATTCTAACCCAGGAGGAGAATCACTATAGGGCGGGTGAATACAGTCTATTATTATCTGTTATCAGCCCTTCTAACCCAGGAGGAGAATCACTATAGGGCGGGTGAATACAGTCTATTATTATCTGTTATCAGCCATTCTAACCCAGGAGGAGAATCACTATAGGGCGGGTGAATACAGTCTATTATTATCTGTTATCAGCCATTCTAACCCAGGAAGAGAATCACTATAGGGCGGGTGAATACAGTCTATTATTATCTGTTATCAGCCATTCTAACCCAGGAGGAGAATCACTATAGGGCGGGTGAATACAGTCTATTATTATCTGTTATCAGCCCTTCTAACCCAGGAAGAAAATCACTATAGGGCGGGTGAATACAGTCTATTATTATCTGTTATCAGCCCTTCTAACCCAGGAAGAGAATCACTATAGGGCGGGTGAATACAGTCTATTATTATCTGTTATCAGCCATTCCAACCCAGGAAGAGAATCACTATAGGGCGGGTGAATACAGTATATTATCTGTTATCAGCCATTCTAACCCAGGAGGAGAATCATTATAGGGCGGGTGAATACAGTCTATTATTATCTGTTATCAGCCCTTCTAACCCAGGAGGAGAATCACTATAGGGCGGGTGAATACAGTCTATTATTATCTGTTATCAGCCATTCTAACCCAGGAGGAGAATCACTATAGGGCGGGTGAATACAGTCTATTATTATCTGTTATCAGCCCTTCTAACCCAGGAAGGGAATCACTATAGGGCGGGTGAATACAGTCTATTATTATCTGTTATCAGCCATTCTAACCCAGGAGGAGAATCACTATAGGGCGGGTGAATACAGTCTATTATTATCTGTTATCAGCCCTTCTAACCCAGGAAGAGAATCACTATAGGGCGGGTGAATACAGTCTATTATTATCTGTTATCAGCCATTCTAACCCAGGAAGAGAATCACTATAGGGCGGGTGAATACAGTCTATTATTATCTGTTATCAGCCCTTCTAACCCAGGAAGAGAATCACTATAGGGCGGGTGAATACAGTCTATTATTATCTGTTATCAGCCATTCTAACCCAGGAGGAGAATCACTATAGGGCGGGTGAATACAGTCTATTATTATCTGTTATCAGCCATTCTAACCCAGGAAGAGAATCACTATAGGGCGGGTGAATATAGTCTATTATTATCTGTTATCAGACATTCTAACCCAGGAAGAGAATCACTATAGGGCGGGTGAATACAGTCTATTATTATCTGTTATCAGCCATTCTAACCCAGGAGGAGAATCACTATAGGGCGGGTGAATATAGTCTAGTATTATCTGTTATCAGCCCTTCTAACCCAGGAAGAAAATCACTATAGGGCGGGTGAATACAGTCTATTATTATCTGTTATCAGCCCTTCTAACCCAGGAAGAGAATCACTATAGGGCGGGTGAATACAGTCTATTATTATCTGTTATCAGCCATTCCAACCCAGGAAGAGAATCACTATAGGGCGGGTGAATACAGTATATTATCTGTTATCAGCCATTCTAACCCAGGAGGAGAATCATTATAGGGCGGGTGAATACAGTCTATTATTATCTGTTATCAGCCCTTCTAACCCAGGAGGAGAATCACTATAGGGCGGGTGAATACAGTCTATTATTATCTGTTATCAGCCATTCTAACCCAGGAGGAGAATCACTATAGGGCGGGTGAATACAGTCTATTATTATCTGTTATCAGCCCTTCTAACCCAGGAAGGGAATCACTATAGGGCGGGTGAATACAGTCTATTATTATCTGTTATCAGCCATTCTAACCCAGGAGGAGAATCACTATAGGGCGGGTGAATACAGTCTATTATTATCTGTTATCAGCCCTTCTAACCCAGGAACAGAATCACTATAGGGCGGGTGAATACAGTCTATTATTATCTGTTATCAGCCATTCTAACCCAGGAAGAGAATCACTATAGGGCGGGTGAATACAGTCTATTATTATCTGTTATCAGCCCTTCTAACCCAGGAAGAGAATCACTATAGGGCGGGTGAATACAGTCTATTATTATCTGTTATCAGCCCTTCTAACCCAGGAAGAGAATCACTATAGGGCGGGTGAATACAGTCTATTATTATCTGTTATCAGCCATTCTAACCCAGGAGGAGAATCACTATAGGGCGGGTGAATACAGTATATTATTATCTGTTATCAGCCCTTCTAACCCAGGAAGAGAATTACTATAGGGCGGGTGAATACAGTCTATTATTATCTGTTATCAGCCATTCTAACCCAGGAAGAGAATCACTATAGGGCGGGTGAATATAGTCTATTATTATCTGTTATCAGACATTCTAACCCAGGAAGAGAATCACTATAGGGCGGGTGAATACAGTCTATTATTATCTGTTATCAGCCATTCTAACCCAGGAAGAGAATCACTATAGGGCGGGTGAATACAGTCTACTCTTCTTCAGGTTCTTCTACTGTTGTGGCCCCCGGTGATCAGCAGAGGAACCTGGCAGTACGTGTCTAATTCTCCTGCAGTGCCCCCACAGGGAAAATGAAGTATGACACGTCGCTTATTGAAATCAATGGACTGTCCTTGTAACACCTGGACGTACTGAGTCCTCCAAAGCTTTCTGCTTCACCTAATAGATGAGGGTGCTAAATGAGGGCACCCGCTTTTTACCGTACACATACCTAGCAAAATGTTAAGGTATGTACACCTCAAGGACATTCTGCATTATGTCCTGAGATAAACCAACATTACCGAGGAGGACACCCGATTCGGCGTATTGTCAAGGCAACCGGAATTCCTGTTTCTATGGAAACTCAACGCTGTGGATTCTGCGAGGGATGACACGATACGGAGGATGGAGGAGATACGCCTGCAGAGATCGGCACAGCGCATGCTGCTTTATCATAGTTGGGAACGTTGGTGGCTTTCCTTGCATCCGGTATGAGCCCGCCTAAACCTGTGCCGTAATCTTTTAATTGTCCAAAAGAGGCCACACCCCTCCTTCTAAGGTACACCTACTTCTCTTAGGGCCAGCTTCACAATCGCCCCATAGCAAGAGTGGCATACGTCCTCAGAGGGTTAATGTAGCTTCATGGATTTGCAATTGCTTCTATAGTAAATTGAAGTATTTGCAAGCATGAGGCTGTCCTCACAGCTGTCCTCTGAACTCCATCATGCACATGCACACTGGGCTCGGCTGAGCATGCATGTACCTTAATAGAGATTAAAGAGAAAACTACTGGAATCCAACAACTGCTCCGACATGTTTTAATGGACTGACAGGCCCTAACAGGCTGACAGACATGGCAGGCCCTAATAGGCTCATACACATGGCAGGCCTTAATAGGCTTACAGACATGGTAGGCCCTAACAGGCTGACAGACATGGCAGGCCCTAATAGGCTCACAGACATGGCAGGTCTTAATAGGCTCACAGACATGGTAGGCCCTAACAGGCTGACAGACATGGCAGGCCCTAATAGGCTCATAGACATGGCAGGCCCTAATAGGCTGAGACACATGATAGGCCCTAATAGACTCACAGATATGGCAGGCCCTAATAGGATCACAGACATGACAGGCCCTAATAGACTCATAGACATGGCAGGCCCTAATAGGCTCATACACATGGCAGGCCTTAATAGGCTTACAGACATGGTAGGCCCTAACAGTCTGACAGACATGGCAGGCCCTAATAGGCTCACAGACATGGCAGGTCTTAATAGGCTCACAGGCATGGTAGGCCCTAACAGGCTGACAGACATGGCAGGCCCTAATAGACTCACATATGTGACAGGCCCTAATAGGCTTACAGACATGGCAGGCCCTAATAGTATCACAGACATGGCAGGCCCTAATAGGCTGACACAAATGACAGGCGCTAATACACTCACAGATGTGACAGGCCCTAATAGACTGACAGACATGGCAGGCCCTAATAGGCTCAAAGACATGGCAGGCCCTAATAGGCTCATAGACATAGCAGGCCCTAACAGGCTCACAGACATGGCAGGCCCTAATAGGCTGACAGACGTGACAGGCCCTAACAGGCTGACAGACACGGCAGGCCCTAACAGGCTGACAGACATGGCAGGCCCTAATAGACTCACAGATATGGCAGGCCCTAATAGACTCATAGACATGGCAGGCCCTAATAGGATCACAGACATGGCAGGCCCTAATAGACTCACAGATGTGACAGACCCTAATAGGCTCATAGACATGGCAGGCCTTAATAGGATCACAGGCATAGCTGGCCCTAATAGACTCACAGATGTGACAGGCCCTAATAGACTCACAGGCATGTCGGGCCCTAATAGACTCACAGATGTGACAGGGCCTAATAGGCTCACAGACGTTACAGGCCCTAATAGGCTTAAAGACATGTAATCTATTTGACAGCGCCTGCTCCCCATTATTGTCCCTACCCTGGTCCCTCCTAAAATCATCACGAGGAGTAGTTGTCAGCTGCACCTACGTCCTGGGGCCAGCAGGGCACCAAGATCTAGAATCCTCCTATAGGTGAATATCACCATCCAATTTAAAGGCTATAGGCACCATCGGGGTCAATTTTTTAGTGATTGCTTTTTGGGCTAAATATGTTTTTTTTTTAAATGCTCTTTATTAAAAATTGTTCAGCTGTTTCTGAGCTACAGGGGTAACAAATCAGTCTGTTTGCAATCTGTCACATTATGTTTTGTTTGAGTCCCATCATCTGATGGCTCATGTGTAGCTCCTATCGCTGATCTCCTGACCTCATTAAGGGCTCATGCACACAACTCCGTAGTGCTTCCGTGCCTCTGTTCCGCACTGACCTTCTGGATTGCGGATCTGCATCTGTGATGTGGTGCCAGAACAACCGGCGCCCATATACGGGCCCAGCTGGCACGCGGTCGTGTGCATGAGCCCTTACACTTATTTAGATCTTATGTAAGAGCTACACATGAGCCGTCAGATGATGGGATTAAAGAAAACAGAAAGTGGCAGCTTGCGAACAGACTGATTTTAACCCTTGTAACTCAGAAACGCAGAACTAATTATTTTAAGTCCAAAATAAGTCAAATACAATCATAAAAAAATAGCCTGAAGGTGTTCATAGCCTTTAACTACTTATCTGAGTATCTTGAAGCCAGATACAGGTCCTATGGCTGATTATCAGGGCAGCCATCTTTCCTGATATGCTTTACAGTATCCACCATGGGCCACAGGAAAAATAGACTAGAGGGCACATAATTAACTTCTATGGAAGTGTTGTAAGCATGCGTGGTGTCCTGTGCAGTGGTCATTTTGCAGGGATGGGGAGTAGATAGGCTGTGATATACCTTATTATAAAAAAAAAAGGGATTCTGTGTTATCTGTATATGTTTTATCACTTATTGTGATCCTGCCTGGGATGATACTGAGATGACTGCCGAAAAGTGATATCTGCAGAACAGGAATTGGTGCCTATTTTTGATCCTAGTGGAGTAAAAACTGCAAGATTTTAGTTTTTTTTTATTGACATGGAAAATGAAAAATAATATCACAAAAAGTCTCAACATAAAACTTGATTTAAGCAATCCCTTTAAATATATATAAGTATATAAGATTCGAAAAAGAGGTGTCTGATATTGTAGCTTCAAGGGGGTTTCTGGGAATTTTATATTGATGACCCATCGTTGGGATGAGTCGTTAATATATTGACTTTCAGGTCCTCGCCATGTTCTCTGCTAGCTGTCAGTGAATGGAACACTCTATTTATTACGTTCAGATCCTGTAAACTCATGTAGACCTAGTGTTTTTCACAGCTGAAGTTATGGTACAAGTACATCCAGTCTGTGAAGTCCAGACGTATCTGTACTGATACATTGTAACAAACAATCTGGACAGGAGAGAGATTTGTGCAGCTGATGTTTTTAACTGACAAAAGAAGTCTCAAGACTTGATACAATTGCAGCAAACCCTCAGCTGTGAGATGTATCAGCTCTCCATTCACTGACAGCAATGTTGGGATCTTCACATCTGTCTCAGAACTACTTTTCAATGATGGAAGATTGCCAGAATTTGTAAACTACAAGATGTCTGATTCCTGTACAATTCATGCCCAGTCCCTGGACCCAGTGACACCTTGGATCCTGCAGAACAGTTACATAGTAACATATAACAGAGCTAGAAGAATCCAGGCTGCAGCGATGAGGAGAACATGGGGACCTGCTGCAGGTGATGGGCCAGTTCCTTCCATAGGACCTGTAGACCTTCGTGCTGCACTGCTGCCATCTAATGGCCATGTTGTGGAACAGCATGCTTTTATTTTGGAAAACTGCATTTAATCTGTAGGACAGGGATCAGCAACCTTCCGCATTCCTTCAGCTGATGTGAAACTACAACTCCCAGCAGGAAAACATGCTCAGCTGCTCTTCTAACTCCAACAGAAGTGAATGAAGCATTCTGGAAGTTGTTGTCTCAGAAGAGCTGGAGTGCCGGAGGTTGCTGTTCCCTGTTGTAGGACATTACCTGAGGAACTGCAAGGGAATAACATTGGAGTCTGCTCCAGTTCTTAAAGAGGGTGCACAGAAGACAAGCCCTTTAACTACACTATCTATCTAATTCAAAATTCTAATTCAAATCCCCCTTTTTTTGGCAGGACTAAATACATATTAGCAGTGCCAAAGCAAGTGGAAAATACTTGGGTAGGGGGTATGGGGACACATCCAGGGTGGGGGTATAAGAGGCTGTGAGATATCAGGCTCCTCTCAGTCTATGGCAGGCAGTAATATATTGTGCTGCTATGTTCTCCTCTTCCTTCAGCAGTATGGAGAGTCTCTTCTTCCTCCATGGAGGTGAAGTCTGGGCAGAGATCAGACAGTCTCCTGAGGTGAGAGTCCCTCACTGCTGAGTATCTGGGGCACCGCCGAAGGAACTGGCCTCATCCTCCACGGCCTCCTGGTCGCACTGCTGGCACAGTCTGCTCTGTCTCGGCTTATAACTCTGTCGGTGCCGCCCGAATTCGATGAGCAGGCTGTGGGCGCTCAGTCCGTAGCAGCTCAGGATCTGTCAGTCTCTGAGAGTTTCTCCAGATATGGGGCAGTTTTTCCTCCTTCTGTAGGCTCTGGTATACTGTCAGCTTCTGTGATGTTCTTATGCCGTTCCTCCAGACGCTAATATATACCTCATGTGTTACACAGAAACACAAGGGGGGGGTCAGTCAGCACGTCCCTGTATGCAGGTGCAAGTAGCCATGGCAAAATATACATACAAACACAGAAATGCAACAGCACTCCGCAACCAGCACTCTGCCCTGCCTCTATGCTAGAAGTTATCAGAGGCGTTAGTGTACATTTTGATCAAAAAGTAATAAGCCACTTGCCGCGCTAAGGCCGCCTCTATGAGTGGTCCTAATGCTAAATCCTACCTGTTAGCCATGACAGCCACATAAAATCCAGGGAGTGCAGGCCCAGCATGCATGCTAGGATCCACCATGCTTATTAACCCTTTTTGGTGCCATAACAGCCTCCATTAGATCCAGGGACGCAGGTACCAACATGCATGCTGAGCCCACTGTGTACTCTTCCTGGAGCCAGATGGCTATTAGTACTCCCGCACTCCCTGGATTCTATGTGGCTGTCATGGCCCATAACAGGTAGGATTTAGCATTAGGACCACTCATAGAGGCGGCCTTGGCGCGGCGAGTGGCTTATTACTTTTTGATCAAAATGTACATTAACACCTCTGACAACTTCTAGCATAGAGGCAGGGCAGAGTGCTGTTATATTCCTCATGTGTAATGTCTTCTGGATTTAACCCTTTGTCAGGCTGTATCTATTTATCTATCCACTTTCACACCGTGTTTAATTGATGATTTTCATCAATCATTTTGAGCCAATACCATAAATGTGCTATAGGTGGTGGCCCTACATATGTGGCCCTCAGAATTGGGGCCCGCTGACTTCTGTTCTGCTAGCATTACAGTTGGTACTGATAGAGAGGTGTTCACACAGAGGAGTCAGCAGAGTGGGTCACCCCCAGCCACCACTCCTCGTCCTCGGCTCCAGGAGGGGGGATGCATCCTGTCAGAAGTCTGCAGAGAAGGAATTGAAGTAGTTTCCGCCATATGGTGATGGGGCAATGCAGATCTGTGAGCATTCCCTGATAATCAGCAGCAGATGACACAGAGACGTGCCGCCCTTCCATATGCCCCATGTACAGTACATCTGACTGCACTCCGAACAGTCTAATCACAGGAGGCGCTGAAGAAAGAAACCCTACATGGACTGACGACTACACCCCCCATGTCATCTGCCACAGCACCTCTCCATGTCCAATACAGGGGTGATGTAGTGATCCAGAGCAGTGGTTGGATCCGAGTACCCCAAAGAAGCCACAGGGATGAATGTTAATAAAATACACACACCGCCGTCCTGTTCTGATCCTCTATCAGCAGGGGCGCACCACCTATGAGGCCAGGTGAGGCCACTGCCTAAGGCAGCACCAGGGAGGGGCAGGAGGGGGGCAGCGGAAGGGTCATGGGCAATCACCGCTTCCACTGTGGAAGTCTTCATCTCTACATATTCGCTCCGGACACCAATACAGTTGAATGCTGTGACGGGGCACAGGAGCGATGTCTCCCCGGCCCACCGTTTCCTCTAATAGGCTTTAGTCCTAGTTCCTGTGGCCTATCAGAGGCCGGCGTCCTCATTATCGCGCTGCCTGAGCCGGGCTGCATAGAGCTCAGGGCACAGACTAGAAGACGTCTGACAGAAGAATGGAGGTAAGTATTTGAGTATATTTTTATTTGGCAGCATGGTGTCGGGCCACAATAGGGTGTGTGTGTAGGGGGGTCATTATTTTGTAGTGGCGACATTACGGCTGTAAAAAGGAGCATTTTTGTACTGGCACACATTATAAGGGGGCAACTATTGGGACATTTGTTGTACAGGGGGCACTAATAGGGGATCGGTTTTTATACTGGCACATGTCATAAGTAGGGATGTTTCATCCGAAGTCGATTCGCATAACACTTTTTTCGAATACTGTACGGAGCAAGCGTAATAACTTCAGAAACTGATTTATACTGTAAAAAAAAAACATTTCACGAACTCAGGTTCGGTTTCAAGGTACCACTTGGAACCGAACCTGAGTTCGAGAAATGTTTTTTTTTACAGTATAAATTGATTTATGAAGTTATTATGCGACGTCTCAGGAGACTTCACGAAGTAATAACTTCGGCTCATAGGAGCCAATACGTTCTAATACTGTACGGAGCGCTCGCTCTGTACAGTGCTCAAACAAAGTATTATGCGAATCGACTTCGGAAACATCCGAAGTCGATTCGCTCATCCCTAGTCATAAGGGAGCATTTTTGTATTTGCGCACATAAGGTGGTATTTCTGTACTGGCACACATTGCAAGGGGGCATTATTTTACTGGCACACATTATAAGGGGTAATGTTAGGAGGGAAGGGGTTAGGTTAAGAAATTGTCATGGAGGGGTGGGGGCGCCATTTCAGTTTTCACCCCAGGCAATAGAAAGGCTATGTGCCCCCCCGTCTATCAGCAGTACCTTCAGATTTGACCCAAGGCATAGCGCAGCATGCAGCAATGATCTTTCTGTCATAATGACAAGACACCACTTTAAGACCCATGATCGATGACTATTACTATATAAATCAGATTCTGCACTACCAAACATACAGGAGACTACAGCACCACATACCTATTACGTCCCCATGGGAAAGGTGGGAGAGGAGAGGTGTGCCATAAGTGATAGAAGTGGAATCATGGGTTGACCACCCCGTTGGAAGATGCGTGGAACTGTGCCACGACGGAAGGGGCAGTCAAAGAATGTTTGCAATTTTCAGGCACAACACTGACTTACATTACAACAACCTATAGGTGGCGGTAGAGAGAATTTTTTCCCCTTTTGGAGGAGAGGTAATGTTTGCATACCCATAGCCCGTAAGACTGTCACCAGCCGAGAACCAGTGCCCCCCGAGGTCTCTGTACACGGCCACTGATGATGACTTTTGAGGTCGGCCATTTTGAGGTCAGTGGTCCAGGATCCGTCTTGTGACGATTGTGATCGGCGGTGACAGTGAGTGAAGAGTTAATAACGTGAAAACGTTCTTCCATCTCTCTGGTAATAATGAGCCTTCATACAGGATCCTCGTTATGTGGGGGCGTCAATTTATTCTTTTGCACTTAATGGGAATATACAATGTATCATTGTGTACAATGATTTCCCATAGACAGGACGCAGATAATACGGATCATGTGACCGCGTTGCCTAGCAACTAAACGTGATGCTCTGTTTCGGGGGGGGGGGGGGGGTCGAGATCAGTGGCTTTTCTGCCGCTTGTTCTCCAGGAGGTGATAAGATCGTAGGATCATGACTACGGGAATTGTATTCCGTATACCCAGATACTATAAGGGGGCTCGTCCGCTGAGACCCCCCATCAGTCAGCGCTCCTCTGCTGAGACCGCACATCAGTCAGCACTCCTCTGCTCAGACCCCCTCCATCAGTCAGCGCTCCTCTGCTGAGACCCCCCCACATCAGTCAGCACTTCTCTGCTGAGACCCCCCCCAACATCAGTCAACACTCCTCTGCTGAGACCCCCCATCAGTCAGCACTCCTCTGCTGAGACCGCCCCTCCCCCCACATCAGTAAGCGCTCCTCCACTGAGACCCCCACATCAGTCAGCATTCCTCCACAGAGACCCCCCCCCCCCATCAGTGAGCACTCCTCCTCTGAGACCCCCCCATCAGTCAGCCCTCCTCCACTGAGACCACCCCATCAGTCAGCATTCCTCCACAGAGACCCCCCCCCCCCATCAGTGAGCACTCCTCCTCTGAGACCCCCCCATCAGTCAGCCCTCCTCCACTGAGACCACCCCATCAGTCAGCTCTCCTCCGCTAAGACCCCCCATCAGTCAGCACTCCTCTGCTGAGACCCTCACATCAGTCAGCTCTCCTCCGCTAAGACCCCCCATCGGTCAGCACTCTTCTGCTAAGAGCCCCCATCAGTCATCACTCCTCCTCTGAGACCCCCCATCAGTCAGCCCTCCTCCGCTGAGACCCTGCATCAGTCAGCACTCCTCCACTGAGACCACCCCATCAGTCAGCACCTCTGCTGAGAGCCCCCATCAGTCATCACTCCTCCGCTTTGACCCCCATCAGTCATCACTCCTCTGCTGAGACCCCCACATCAGTCAGCTCTCCTCCGCTAAGACCCCCATCAGTCAGCACTCCTCTGCTGAGAGCCCCCATCAGTCATCACTCCTCCGCTTAGACCCCCATCAGTCAGCACTCCTCCACAGAGGCCCCCCCGCCTCATCAGTCAGCACTCCTCTGCTGAGAGCGACCATCAGTCAGCATTCCTCCACTGAGACCCCTCCCCCCATCAGTCAGCTCTCCTCCGCTGAGACCCCCCATCAGTCAGCACTCCTCTGCTGAGACCCCCTCCATCAGTCAGCGCTCCTCTGCTGAGACCCCCCCACATCAGTCAGCACTTCTCTGCTGAGACCCCCCCAACATCAGTCAGCACTCCTCTGCTGAGACCGCCCCTCCCCCCACATCAGTAAGCGCTCCTCCACTGAGACCCCCACATCAGTCAGCATTCCTCCACAGAGACCCCCCCCCCATCAGTGAGCACTCCTCCTCTGAGACCCCCCCATCAGTCAGCCCTCCTCCACTGAGACCCCCCATCAGTCAGCACTCCTCTGCTGAGACCCTCACATCAGTCAGCTCTCCTCCGCTAAGACCCCCCATCGGTCAGCACTCTTCTGCTAAGAGCCCCCATCAGTCATCACTCCTCCGCTGAGACTCCCCATCAGTCAGCACTCCTCTGCTGAGACCCCCCATCAGTCAGCACCTCTGCTGAGAGCCCCCATCAGTCATTACTCCTCCGCTTAGACCCCCATCAGTCAGCACTCCTCCTCTGAGACCCCCCCCCATCAGTCAGCCCTCCTCCGCTGAGACCCTGCATCAGTCAGCACTCCTCCACTGAGACCACCCCATCAGTCAGCACCTCTGCTGAGTGCCCCCATCAGTCATCACTCCTCCGCTTTGACCCCCATCAGTCATCACTCCTCTGCTGAGACCCCCACATCAGTCAGCTCTCCTCCGCTAAGACCCCCATCAGTCAGCACTCCTCTGCTGAGAGCCCCCATCAGTCATCACTCCTCCGCTTAGACCCCCATCAGTCAGCACTCCTCCACAGAGGCCCCCCCGCCCCATCAGTCAGCATTCCTCCACTGAGACCCCTCCCCCCATCAGTCAGCTCTCCTCCGCTGAGACCCCCCATCAGTCAGCACTCCTCTGCTGAGACCCCCCAATCAGTCAGCACTCCTCCACTGAGACCCCTCCATCAGTCAGCACTCCTCCGCTAAGACCCCCCCATCAGTCAGCGCTCCTCCGCTGAGACCCCCCCATCAGTTAGCACTCCTCCACTGAGACCCCCCCATCAGTCAGCACTCCTCCACTGAGACCACCCCATCAGTCAGCACTCCTCCGCTGAGACCCCCCATCAGTCATTACTCCTCCGCTTAGACCCCCATCAGTCAGCACTCCTCTGCTGAGACCCCCCATCAGTCAGCACCTCTGCTGAGAGCCCCCATCAGTCATTACTCCTCCGCTTAGACCCCCATCAGTCAGCCCTCCTCCGCTGAGACCCTGCATCAGTCAGCTCTCCTCCGCTAAGACCCCCATCAGTCAGCACTCCTCTGCTGAGAGCCCCCATCAGTCATCACTCCTCCGCTTAGACCCCCATCAGTCAGCACTCCTCCACAGAGACCCCCCCGCCCCATCAGTCAGCACTCCTCTGCTGAGAGCGACCATCAGTCAGCATTCCTCCACTGAGACCCCTCCCCCCATCAGTCAGCTCTCCTCCGCTGAGACCCCCCATCAGTCAGCACTCCTCTGCTGAGACCCCCCAATCAGTCAGCACTCCTCCACTGAGACCCCTCCATCAGTCAGCACTCCTCCGCTAAGACCCCCCCATCAGTCAGCGCTCCTCCGCTGAGACCCCCCCATCAGTTAGCACTCCTCCACTGAGACCCCCCATCAGTCAGTGCTCCTCCGCTGAGACCCCCCTATCAGTCAGCGCTCCTCCACTGAGACCCCCCCATCAGTCAGCGCGCCTCTGCTGAGACCCCCCATCAGTCAGCACTCCTCCGCTGAGACCCCCATCAGTCAGCACTCCTCCGCTGAGACCCCCCATCAGTCAGCGCGCCTCTGCTGAGACCCCCCATCAGTCAGCACTCCTCCGCTGAGACCCCCATCAGTCAGCACTCCTCCGCTGAGACCCCCCATCAGTCAGCATTCCTCCACTGAGACCCCCCATCAGTCAGCATTCCTCCACTGAGACCCCCCATCAGTCAGCACTCCTCCACTGAGACCCCCCCCCCCATCAGTCAGCACTCCTCCACCGAGACCCCCACCAGTCGGCACTCCTCTGCTGAGACCCCCCCCCCCCATCAGTCAGCACTCCTCCACTGAGAACCCACCCACAGTCAGCGCTCCTCCGCTGAGACCCCCTCCCATCAGTCAGTGCTCCTCCACTGAGACCCCTCATCAGTCAGCACTTCTCCACTGAGATCCCTCCCCCATCAGTCAGCCCTCCTCCACTGTGACCCCCCGCATCAGTCAGCACTCCTCTGCTGAGAATCCCCCCATCAGTCAGCGCCACCAGCCATAACTTCTGTTCAGAAGCTGTGGCAGTTACAGGGAGAAAGCTGCAGCAGAAAGGACACGTCCCCTGAGCTGCCAGAAGCTAATCTAGCAGAAAAATTGGAGAAATGAATGGGAAGCTCTGTGTGAGGTACAGGGCTGGTTTTGTATGAAGTCTGGTTATCATTTTTTACATCAGTCATGGGACAGTCCATTCAAAAATGATTGCTCTGATCCTCGCCCCCATCAGTGTCTGCAGACCCTCTGGGGTCAATATATCAGCCCTTGGTAGATAATAACCACAGATTTGGTTATGTTTTATAGATTTATAGATGACCTACCTGTAGGCGTTCTTCGCCCCGTGTATGATCCGGGGGAGTCAGTGATGTATTCTCCTTGTTATAGTGACATCATTGGGTCGATACGCCAATAGCGTCTCTAACTACATATGCGCCACTGGCATGATATCACATATGTATGTATATATGTCGGTATTAGTTTCTCCAATTCATTTATAGGGTAAAATGTCAGCTGTAGCTCTCTCCCTATCACAGCTCAAGGGGAGTCCCCTTTCTGCTGCAGCTCTCGCCCTATCACACTTCAGGGGGTGTATCTTTTCTGCTGCAGCTCTCTCCCTTTCGCAGCTCAAGGGAGTGTCCTTTCCTCTGAAGCTCTCTCCCTATCACGGCTCAAGGGGAGTGTCTCTTCTGCTGAAGTTCTCTCCCTATCACAGTGTAACACCCAGAGAAGCTGCACTCCCCTGCAGGCAGAATGTCCAGGTGCTGTGTGTCAGCAAGGTGGGGGTGGAACCAAAGTTCAGGGGACAGTTGGGGAAGTGTCAGGAGTGTGCAGTAGAGAGGATGTAGTGTGGTGTGGCCTGTGAGATCTGCAGACCCCGAGTATGAGCTGATACAGACACAGCCCCGAGCAGAACATGAGCTGTGTGCCGCCCCAGAGCCAGGGGGAGCGTGGTCTCAGGCACCGCAGTACAGCTCACACTGAGTAGGAAGGGCTCCTGCTGTAAGAACTGCTGATCCGTATCGAAAGAGAATATTTACTGATTTCCATTTCTGTGATCTCCCCTGACAGCGGAATAGCGCTTCTAGAGACGGTTCACATTCAGAAGCTTAAAAGACATTTTAATTGCATCTCTCACATTATCTCATCATACCGTCATCTCATCGTACCGTTATCTCATCATACCGTCATCTCAACGTAGCGTTATCTCGTCATACCGTTATCTCATCATATCGTTATCTCATCATACCGTTATCTCATCGTACCGTTATCTCAACGTAGCGTTATCTCATCATAGCGTTATCTCATCATACCGTCATCTCATCATACCGTTATCTCATCGTACCGTTATCTCATCGTACCGTTATCTCGTCATACCGTTATCTCATCATATCGTTATCTCATCATACCGTTATCTCATCGTAGCGTTATCTCATCATACCGTCATCTCATCGTACCGTCATCTCATCATACCGTTATCTCATCGTAGCGTTATCTCATCATACCGTTATCTCATCATACCGTCATCTCATCGTACCGTTATCTCATCATACCGTCATCTCGTTATACCGTTATCTCATCATACCGTCATCTCATCATACCGTCATCTCATCATACCGTCATCTCATCATACCGTTATCTCATCGTACCGTTATCTCATCGTACCATCATCTCATCATACCATCATCTCATCATACCGTTATCTCATCATACCATTATCTCATCATACCGTCATCTCGTCATACCGTTATCTCGTCATACCATTATCTCATCATACCGTCATCTCATCGTACCGTTTTCTCGTCATACCGTCATCTCATCGTACCGTTCTCTCGTCATACCGTCATCTCGTCATACCGTCATCTCGTCATACCGTCATCTCGTCATACCGTCATCTCATCGTACCGTCATCTCGTCATACCGTCATCTCGTCATACCGTCATCTCATCGTACCGTTATCTCATCATACCGTCATCTCGTCATACCGTTATCTCATCATCTCATCGTACCGTTATCTCATCATACCGTCATCTCGTCATACCGTTATCTCATCATACCGTCATCTCATCGTACCGTTATCTCATCGTACCGTCATCTCATCGTACCGTTATCTCATCATACCGTCACCTGGTCATACCGTTATCTCATTGTACCGTCATCTCGTCATACCGTCATCTCATCGTACCGTTATCTCATCATACCGTCATCTCGTCATACCGTTATCTCATCATCTCATAGTACCGTTATCTCATCATACCGTCATCTCATCGTACCGTTATCTCATCATACCGTCATCTCGTCATACCGTTATCTCATCATCTCATAGTACCGTTATCTCATCATACCGTCATCTCGTCATACCGTTATCTCATCGTACCGTCATCTCATCGTACCGTTATCTCGTCATACCGTCATCTCATCGTACCGTTCTCTCGTCATACCGTCATCTCGTCATACCGTCATCTCGTCATACCGTCATCTCGTCATACCGTCATCTCATCGTACCGTCATCTCGTCATACCGTCATCTCGTCATACCGTCATCTCATCGTACCGTTATCTCATCATACCGTCATCTCGTCATACCGTTATCTCATCATCTCATCGTACCGTTATCTCATCATACCGTCATCTCGTCATACCGTTATCTCATCGTACCGTCATCTCATCGTACCGTTATCTCATCATACCGTCATCTCATCGTACCGTTATCTCGTCATACCGTTATCTCGTCATACCGTTATCTCATCGTACCGTTATCCCATCGTACCGTCATCTCATCGTACCGTTAACTCATCATACCGTCATCTCGTCATACCGTTATCTCATCGTACCGTCATCTCGTCATACCGTCATCTCGTCATACCGTCATCTCATCGTACCGTCATCTCGTCATACCGTCATCTCGTCATACCGTCATCTCATCGTACCGTTATCTCATCATACCGTCATCTCGTCATACCGTTATCTCATCATCTCATCGTACCGTTATCTCATCATACCGTCATCTCGTCATACCGTTATCTCATCGTACCGTCATCTCATCGTACCGTTATCTCATCATACCGTTATCTCATCATACCGTCATCTCGTCATACCGTTATCTCATCGTACCGTTATCCCATCGTACCGTCATCTCATCGTACCGTTATCTCATCATACCGTCATCTCGTCATACCGTTATCTCATCGTACCGTCATCTCGTCATACCGTCATCTCGTCATACCGTCATCTCATCGTACCGTCATCTCATCGTACCGTCATCTCGTCATACCGTCATCTCGTCATACCGTCATCTCATCGTACCGTTATCTCATCATACCGTCATCTCGTCATACCGTTATCTCATCATCTCATCGTACCGTTATCTCATCATACCGTCATCTCGTCATACCGTTATCTCATCGTACCGTCATCTCATCGTACCGTTATCTCATCATACCGTCATCTCATCGTACCGTTATCTCGTCATACCGTTATCTCATCGTACCGTTATCTCATCGTACCGTTATCTCATCGTACCATCATCTCATCGTACCGTTATCTCATCATACCGTCATCTCGTCATACCGTTATCTCATCGTACCGTTATCTCATCGTACCGTCATCTCATCGTACCGTTATCTCATCATATCGTCATCTCATCATACCGTCATCTCATCATACCGTTATCTCATCATACCGTTATCTCCAGGGCTGTGGAGTCGGTAGATAAATTGTCCGACTCCGACTCCGACTCCGACTCCTCAGATTTTGAAACTTCCGACTCCGACTCCGACTCCGACTCCTCGACTCCGACTCCTCTGTATATAATATGCAAATACGAAGCTGTTCCACCAAGTTTTTCTAATCTCCTCTAGCATAGAGAGGTAGTTGAGCAGAAGCTGCTGCCTTCTCCTTTGTGTGCTGATCTTCTGCTGAAGATAGAGCAGTGGGAGGATCCAGGAAGGGGCAGGGGAAGGGGCATTTATTTTAAAACATGATTTTCCTAGTAGAATCCCATAGTCATGTTTAAAATTTAAGCTAACAATCTGAGTTTACATGTTTTATAGCCTTAGCTGAATGATAGCAGTTTTTCAAATGGTTTACAGCTTCAGTCTTGAACTATTGACTATCCATTCCCTTCACTTATACAAGTGTCTCCAGTCCTTAATCAGTTATCAGTGAGAGGCTAGGATAACCATGGGTTCCCTGTAACAGCAGACCACAAGACAATGGAAAGTGTAAGTATTGCCGCTCCTTAAAGGGACACTGACAGGCTGATTTTCCAGCTAAAGATATATATATACTGGTATTCATCAGAGAATTAGGAATAAAACTATACTAATGTTACCCCAGTTAAACTGTACTTGTGTTTAAAAAACATTTTAATCTGTATGCAAATTTACTATCTTTGTGCCCAATGGGGCAGCGTCTCCTGCGGATTTGTGCTTAGCCTTGCCCAGTACATTTTCCCAGCGCTGTTTCCCTCGTTATTATTCACTGCACTGGCCTTTTTTTCAGGCTAGCCGAGCGCTGAATTCCTGCGCAGGCGCACGTGTAGAGTGCTGGCAGCAGCCTCATCTGGCTATGCTGAGGCTGTGCCAGCTTTCTCTCTTCCTCCTCGCTACCTAGTCCTGTCTAGTGCTGCCAGTACTCTACATGTGCGCCTGCCCCTTGGGCACAAAGGTAGAGAATTTGCATATTGATTAAAACATTTTTAAACACAAGTAAACCTCAACTGGGGGTAACAGTCATCTAGTTGTATTCCTAATCCTCTGATGAATACCAGCAGATATATCTTTAGCCGGTAAATCAGCCTGTCAGTGTCCCTTTAACTGCATAGTAAAGCATATGAAAAGCATGCTTCTTCACGGTCACTTAACGTCTTTGTTTAGCGGTAACGTGACGCACTGCATGCATTGGCCTTTATTCTTACAGTAGAGAAGTAATTAATTATAACTTTATCTGAATTGGGACATTTAAACTTGCTTTTTTTTTATTCCAATTTTTTTTTATTCCAATTTAAATCTAGTAGGAGTCGGAGTCGGAGTCGGTCCATTTTTTGCCGACTCCGACTCCAGGTACCCAAAATTGCCTCCGACTCCGACTCCTCGACTCCGACTCCGACTCCACAGCCCTGGTTATCTCATCATACCGTCATCTCGTCATAACGTTATCTCGCCATACCATTATCTCATCATACCGTCATCTCATCGTACCGTTTTCTCGTCATACCGTTATCTTATCATACCGTCATCTCGTCATACCGTCATCTCGTCATACCGTCATCTCGTCATACCGTCATCTCGTCATACCGTCATCTCGTCATACCGTCATCTCGTCATACCGTCATCTCGTCGTACCGTCATCTCATCGTACCGTTATCTCATCATACCGTCATCTCGTCATACCGTCATCTCGTCATACCGTCATCTCGTCATACCGTCATCTCGTCATACCGTCATCTCATCGTACCGTTATCTCGTCATACCGTCATCTCGTCATACCGTTATCTCGTCATACCGTCATCTCGTCATACCGTCATCTCATCGTACCGTCATCTTATCGTACCGTTATCTCATCATACCGTCATCTCGTCATACCGTCATCTCATCGTACCGTTATCTCATCATACCGTCATCTCGTCATACCGTTATCTCATCATCTCATCGTACCGTTATCTCATCATACCGTCATCTCGTCATACCGTTATCTCATCGTACCGTCATCTCATCGTACCGTTATCTCATCATACCGTTATCTCATCATACCGTCATCTCGTCATACCGTTATCTCATCGTACCGTCATCTCGTCATACCGTCATCTCGTGATACCGTCATCTCATCGTACCGTCATCTCGTCATACCGTCATCTCGTCATACCGTCATCTCATCGTACCGTTATCTCATCATACCGTCATCTCGTCATACCGTTATCTCATCATCTCATCGTACCGTTATCTCATCATACCGTCATCTCGTCATACCGTTATCTCATCGTACCGTCATCTCATCGTACCGTTATCTCGTCATACCGTTATCTCGTCATCTCATCGTACCGTTATCTCATCATACCGTCATCTCGTCATACCGTTATCTCATCGTACCGTCATCTCATCGTACCGTCATCTCATCATACCGTTATCTCATCATACCGTCATCTCGTCATACCGTTATCTCATCGTACCGTTATCCCATCGTACCGTCATCTCATCGTACCGTTATCTCATCATACCGTCATCTCGTCATACCGTTATCTCATCGTACCGTCATCTCGTCATACCGTCATCTCGTCATACCGTCATCTCATCGTACCGTCATCTCGTCATACCGTCATCTCATCGTACCGTCATCTCATCGTACCGTTATCTCATCATACCGTCATCTCGTCATACCGTTATCTCATCATCTCATCGTACCGTTATCTCATCATACCGTCATCTCGTCATACCGTTATCTCATCGTACCGTTATCTCATCATACCGTCATCTCATCGTACCGTTATCTCGTCATACCGTTATCTCATCATCTCATCGTACCGTTATCTCATCATACCGTCATCTCGTCATACCGTTATCTCATCGTACCGTCATCTCATCGTACCGTTATCTCATCATACCGTCATCTCGTCATACCGTTATCTCATCGTACCGTTATCCCATCGTACCGTCATCTCATCGTACCGTTATCTCATCATACCGTCATCTCGTCATACCGTTATCTCATCGTACTGTCATCTCGTCATACCGTCATCTCGTCATACCGTCATCTCATCGTACCGTCATCTCGTCATACCGTCATCTCGTCATACCGTCATCTCATCGTACCGTCATCTCGTCATACCGTCATCTCGTCATACCGTCATCTCATCGTACCGTTATCTCATCATACCGTCATCTCGTCATACCGTTATCTCATCATCTCATCGTACCGTTATCTCATCATACCGTCATCTCGTCATACCGTTATCTCATCGTACCGTCATCTCATCGTACCGTTATCTCATCATACCGTCATCTCGTCATACCGTCATCTCATCGTACCGTCATCTCATCGTACCGTTATCTCATCATACCGTCATCTCATCGTACCGTCATCTCATCGTACCGTTATCTCATCATACCGTCATCTCGTCATACCGTTATCTCATCGTACCGTCATCTCGTCATACCGTCATCTCGTCATACCGTCATCTCATCGTACCGTCATCTCGTCATACCGTCATCTCGTCATACCGTCATCTCATCGTACCGTTATCTCATCTTACCGTCATCTCGTCATACCGTTATCTCATCATACCGTCATCTCATCGTACCGTTATCTCATCATACCGTCATCTCATCATACCGTCATCTCATCGTACCGTTATCTCGTCATACCGTTATCTCATCGTACCGTTATCTCATCATACCGTCATCTCATCGTACCGTCATCTCATCGTACCGTTATCTCGTCATACCGTTATCTCATCGTACCGTTATCTCGTCATACCGTCATCTCATCGTACCGTCATCTCATCGTACCGTTATCTCATCATACCGTCATCTCATCATACCGTCATCTCATCGTACCGTTATCTCGTCATACCGTTATCTCATCGTACCGTCATCTCATCGTACCGTTATCTCATCATACCGTCATCTCATCGTACCGTCATCTCATCGTACCGTTATCTCATCATACCGTCATCTCATCATACCGTCATCTCATCGTACCGTTATCTCATCATACCGTCATCTCATCGTACCGTCATCTCATCGTACCGTTATCTCGTCATACCGTTATCTCATCGTACCGTTATCTCGTCATACCGTCATCTCATCGTACCGTCATCTCATCGTACCGTTATCTCGTCATACCGTTATCTCATCGTACCGTTATCTCATCGTACCATCATCTCATCGTACCGTTATCTCATCATACCGTCATCTCGTCATACCGTTATCTCATCGTACCGTTATCTCATCGTACCGTCATCTCATCGTACCGTTATCTCATCATATCGTCATCTCATCATACCGTCATCTCATCATACCGTTATCTCATCATACCGTCATCTCGTCATAACGTTATCTCGCCATACCATTATCTCATCATACCGTCATCTCATCGTACCGTTTTCTCGTCATACCGTTATCTCATCATACCGTCATCTCGTCATACCGTCATCTCGTCATACCGTCATCTCGTCATACCGTCATCTCATCGTACCGTCATCTCGTCATACTGCTATCTCGTCATACCGTCATCTCATCATACCGCTATCTCATCATACCGCTATCTCATCGTACCGCTATCTCGTCATACCGTCATCTCGTCATACCGCTATCTCGTCATACCGCTATCTCATCATACCGCCATCTCATCGCATCGCTATCTCATCATACCGTCTATCTCGTCATACCGTTATCTCATCATACCGTCATCTCGTCATACCGTCATCTCATCGTATCGTCATCTCATCGTACCGTCATCGCATCGCTATCTCATCATACCGTCATCTCGTCATACCGTCATCTCATCGTACCGTTATCTCATCATACCGTCATCTCGTCATACCGTTATCTCATCATCTCATCGTACCGTTATCTCATCGTACCGTTATCTCATCGTACCGTTATCTCATCGTACCGTTATCTCATCGTACCGTTATCTCATCATACCGTTATCTCATCATACCGTCATCTCGTCATACCGTTATCTCATCGTACCGTTATCCCATCGTACCGTCATCTCATCGTACCGTTATCTCATCATACCGTCATCTCGTCATACCGTTATCTCATCGTACCGTCATCTCGTCATACCGTCATCTCGTCATACCGTCATCTCGTCATACCGTCATCTCATCGTACCGTCATCTCGTCATACCGTCATCTCATCGTACCGTCATCTCGTCATACCGTCATCTCATCGTACCGTTATCTCATCGTACCGTCATCTCGTCATACCGTTATCTCATCATCTCATCGTACCGTTATCTCATCATACCGTCATCTCATCATACCGTTATCTCATCGTACCGTTATCTCGTCATACCGTTATCTCATCGTACCGTTATCTCATCGTACCATCATCTCATCGTACCGTTATCTCATCGTACCGTCATCTCGTCATACCGTTATCTCATCGTACCGTTATCTCATCGTACCGTCATCTCATCGTACCGTTATCTCATCATATCGTCATCTCATCATACCGTCATCTCATCATACCGTTATCTCATCATACCGTCATCTCGTCATAACGTTATCTCGCCATACCATTATCTCATCGTACCGTCATCTCATCGTACCGTTATCTCATCATACCGTCATCTCGTCATACCGTTATCTCATCGTACCGTCATCTCGTCATACCGTCATCTCGTCATACCGTCATCTCGTCATACCGTCATCTCATCGTACAGTCATCTCGTCATACCGTCATCTCGTCATACCGTCATCTCATCGTACCGTTATCTCATCATACCGTCATCTCGTCATACCGTTATCTCATCATCTCATCGTACCGTTATCTCATCATACCGTCATCTCGTCATACCGTTATCTCGTCATACCGTTATCTTTAGTAAAAACTGTAAATTGCACAACCTGTCTTATTGTTATTGTCACTATTTACCTGCACGTTCAACACGAAATATGCGGCTCGGCCGCGGACCCATTCACTTCAATGGGGGCCGCAAAAGCTGCGGACAGCACTCCGTGTGCTGTCCGCATCCGTTGCTCCGTTCCGTGCCCCCGCAAAAAAAATAGAGCATGTCCTATTCTTGTCCGTTTTGCAGACAAGAATAGACATTTCTATAATGGGCCGCGTTCCGTTCCGCAAATTGCGGAACGGAACGCGGATTAGCTTCCGTGTTTTGCGGATCCGCGATTTGCGGACCGCAAAACACCAACGGCCGTCTGCATGAGGCCTAACTTTTTTTTTGTGCCGACCCATTGAAATGAATGATTCCACATACGGTCCACAAAAAAAAAAGGAACGGATACGGAAATAAAATACGTTTGTGTGCATGAGCCCTAACTGTCACAGCTTCTAACCGTAGATATCGGCAGATGAAGGATAGAACTAAGCACGTGTGACCTCCTCAGAAGGCGGTCGCACACATTACTATGAGCATTGAACACCAGGGGGCAGCATTACAATGAAGTAAAGAGAAAATCTCACAACTGGAGAATTTTTGTAACAGAAAATCAATTACAATCATAACTTCCTGCTGCATTATGTTACAGTAATATTTAATGGTGGCACGCCCCCTTTCAGGAGAGAGAATCTGGCATAGCACTCACCTAAAGTTCTTACTTTATTACATGTCACCCCAGTCGCCCCGACTTCTGCAAATAGATTTTTAGCTAAATTTACTACGCATTTTTTTGTGTGTCATATGAAACTACGGTCTGGAAGTTCCACTGGCCGTCTCTGGGTCACCGATCGGCTCTTTAACCCTTTCAAGACTGAGTGATTTTCAGTTTTTTTTTTTGTTTTTTACTTCCAGCCCTCCCAAACCCATACCTTTTTTTATTTTTTCATCCACATAGCCGTATGACTTGGCTTGTTTTTTGCGTGACAAGATGCACTTTCTAGGGGCACTATTTACGGTTGCACACAATGTGGTGGGAAGTGACCAAGAAACGGCGAATCGGCCATTATGACTTCTTTTCCGTTTCGCCGTTTTCCCTATGGGATAAATATTTTAAAAGTAGTATGACGTGTATTTTTTGCGGAAAGGAGTGTGATTCGATTTTTTATAAATATATTTATATTTTTTTATTTATAAAAAAATTTTAAGCTTTTTTATATAGTTTTGGGGGGGGGGGGG
Organism: Bufotes viridis; assembly: GCA_033119425.1. Taxonomy (NCBI): domain Eukaryota; kingdom Metazoa; phylum Chordata; class Amphibia; order Anura; family Bufonidae; genus Bufotes; species Bufotes viridis. The sequence goes on from CM065592.1 coordinate 33,082,099, forward strand.
TTGCACTTTTTTACAGTTCCCATAGGGAATTATGACAAGCAATCGTTGGATTGCTATTCTCATAGACTCCAATGAGGATTTTACTATCAGGGGCTCCACAGAAACTACAATGCAGCAGCCTCTCGTCATGCAAGAGGATAGGGGCTGCTGCGGACACGTTTCGGCACTCCCAATCTCCGCTGGGGGAAGCCGGACCATACCCAGAAGCGCTAAATGTTTGACCACAGCATCTGAAGAGTTAAATGTCTACAATTGTCCTTACTGCCGGTCGCGGACATTAGCTGCGGGTGCCTGTATGAAACAGCAGGCACCTGGCAGCTATGGCGTACGCGCCGATTGCTCGCGGGCCCCATTTTTAAATGCCTGAGCGCTGACGTATTTTTACATAGGGTGGTCGAGAAGGGGTTAAAGAAGCCGCGGAGCTCTGGTGAGCGCTGTGGACTCTTCTTAAGCAAGTGACATTAGGTTCTCATCCTACGTGCAAATGAATGGGTCTGGGCTGCAGTACCAGAAACAGCCACTATACAAAGTGCGGCGCTGTGCTTGGAATGCTGTGAGGAGGCCACAGCGCTAACTGGAGCACTGCGCTGATTGGTGGTGGTGCTGGTAGAAGGAACCCTCAGATGGCCTGTCCTGAGCATTATATCAATGCTTTGGATACAGACTTTATCGAACATGAGGAAGTCCTTAAAGGGGTAATCTGGTAATAATGACATTTTAGCAAGTGCCAGCAGCCTGCCTCGATGAGCTAAGGGTTCATACCTGCTCCCCACAGCCCTGGTCCTCCCCGCTGCCTCGGGTGTCTCCCTGGGCATGGTCACTTGCTCTGCTGCAGCCAGTGAATGGCCTCAGAGGTGATGTTCTGCTTGTGACCTGATATTCCTGGAGGCATAGCATGGGCATGGTCACTTGCTCTGCTGCAGCCAGTGACTGGCCTCAGAGGTGACGTTCTGCCTGTGACCTGTATTCCTGGAGGCATAGCATGGGCATGGTCATTTGCTCTGCTGCAGCCAGTGACTGACCTCAGAGGTGACGTTCTGCCTGTGACCTGTATTTTTGGAGGCATAGCATGAGCATGGTCATTTGCTCTTCTGCAGCCAGTGACTGGCCTTCAGAGGTGACGTTCTGCCTGTGACCTGTATTCCTGGAGGCATAGCATGGACAGGGACAGGGTCACTTGCTCTGCTGCAGCCAGTGACTGGCCTCAGAGGTGACGTTCTGCCTGTGACCTGTATTCCTGGAGGCATAGCATGGACAGGGTCACTTGCTCTGCTGCAGCCAGTGACTGGCCTCAGAGGTGACGTTCTGCCTGTGACCTGTATTCCTTGAGGCTTTAGGAACATGGAGAAAGATTTAGACTCTAAACAATGGAAACTGCAGTTCAGATGTAAAATAGCGCAGTGGGGGAGGGGGAGCCCTCGGCCTGAGGATCGCATTGGCAGCTCTGTGTGAGCGAGGCCTTCAGAAGAGAAGGATCTAACGGGTTCCTGATATCAGACAGCTTCAGACTGAGTGCACAGTGTGGGCAGGCAGCAGGGAAAGCGGGTAGGGGGCTTGGCTGTATAGCTATAGGTAAAACCAGTATGAAGAGACCCCGCTGTGATCCCGCTGTACAGAGCGCCAGTGAGACCACATCTGGAATACTGGGTCCAGCTATGGAGACCCCACCTACTAAAATACAGAGAGGGGCTACAAAACAGGTGGCGGGTCCGAAGCCTAAAACATCAGGAGAGACTTATCGGACGTACCGCTTCCTGGTGATTTTGAGTTTCTGCGTTTTAATTTCTTACTTCCGATCTTTTCAGAGCCATAACTTTTTTATTTTTCTAAGCCTACATGCACACGACAGTGGTTTTTTGCGGCCTCCGTTCTGTTTTTTTTTGTGGATCCGATGGTTTCCCATTCATTTCTATGGATCCGTTAAAAATGTGGATGCCTCTTTCGTTGCCTGTCCGCTGTCCGCGTCCACAAAACAAAATATGGCATGTCCTATTCTTGTCTGCAAAAAACGGTTTGCGGACCCATAGAAGTCAATGGATCCGCAAAAAATGCGGATGACCAACGGAAGCCATCCGTTTGTCATCCGCATCCGTTTTTTTTTTGCGGATGGTTGCTTGGAAACCAGGGAACTTTTACAGGTACTTTAAGAAACTGGTTTAAGCCTTCCGTTTTTTTTGCGGATCCGCAAAAAAAACGGAAGACACATGGAAACACAACCTACATAATTTGCGGACACACGAAAGGATGTGGATGTGAAAAAAAAAGGAAGACGGATCCGCGATTTGCGGACAGCTAAAAACAACTGTCGTGTGTATGTAGCCTTAGGCCTCATGCACACGACCGTTTTTTTATGCTGTCCGTTAAAAAGGGGTTCCGTTGTTCAGTGATCCGTGTCCGTTTTTGCCTTCCGTTGTGTTTCCGTGTGTCTTCCGTTTTTTTAGCGGATATGACTCAAAAGATTTTACCAAAAGACAGGCTGACAATGTTTCCCAAGTGCCTGCCAAGGGATCCGCAAAAAAAACGGACACGGAACGCGGATGACACACGGATGGCCATCCGCATTTTTCACGGACCCATTGACTTGAATGGGTCCGTGAACCGTTTTTCACGGACAAGAATAGGACAGGTTATATTTTTTTGACGGACTGGAATCACGGACCACGGACGCGGAGGACAAACGGTGCATTTGCCGAGGTTTCCACGGACCCATTGAAAACCAATGGGTCCGCAGAAAATCATGAAAAACGGAGCAACGGACATGGAATCAAACAACGGTCGTGTGCATGAGGCCTTAGGATGTGACTCTGTGAGTGCTTGTGTTTTTTTTTTTTTTAGGCGGGACGAGTTGCACTTTCTGAATAGCATCTTTTACTATTGCATACGATGTAGTGGGAAAAAAATCCAAATGGGGTGGAAGTGGAAAAAATAAAAAACCAAAAAAAATTCCACCATAATTTTATGGGCTTTGTTTTTACGGCGTTCCCTATACGGTAAAACTGACCTGCTCCCTTCATTCTCCAGGTCTGTACAATTACGATGGTGCCACAGTTATATAGTTCTTCTTGTGTTTTAATAATAAAAAAAATAAAAACTTTGGAGGAAACATCATTTTTTCTTTTCCTGGGCATATTCTGACCTCCATAACTATTTTATAGTTCTGTTTACGGAGCTGTGTTAGAGCTCAGTTTTCCGGGACGACCTTTATTTTTTATTGATACCATTTTGAAGTGTGTTTGACTTTTTGATCACTTTTTATTCAATTTTTTTGGAAGTGAATTGAAGAAAAAATGGCAAATCAGCCATTTAGATTTTTTTCCCCCGTTACGCTGTGGAATACATTTTTTTAATTTTAATAGTAAGGGCATTTCGATGCCCATGATATTCAATTTTTTTTATTATTTATTTGTTATTTTAGGAAAAGGGAATTATTAGAATTTTTATATTTTTTATGTATTTAAAAAAAAAAATCTGTAGTAAATATGTATGCATTACAGAATGCAGGATTCAGTATATTCCAATGCAGTGCTGCCACCTGCAGTCCAACATTGGAATATGCTAGGACAGGCTCAGGCCTACTACTAGTATTGAACGCCTTCCCCGATCTCAGCTAGGGGAAGGCGGCAAAGGCTGGGAAGCACACGGCTCCTGATTTTAGCGCCCTCAGATGACATGATCACATCTGACCACGGTATCTCATGGGTTAAATGACAATGGCAGAGATTAGCCCCAGGCCTCTGCTGTGTCAGTGGTAATGGTGCGAGTGGAACAAACTCCCAGCAGATGTGGTTGGGAAATGGATAGTATCACCCTCATGTGTTTTTTGACAGATTTAGCACATAAGGACCGATGGAACTGTGCTGAGCACCACCATTGGTATGCACGTGGACATCATGCCAGTGAGTGAGGAGTAAGCACAGCAGGGTGTAGTGTATCGGGTGTAGTGTGCCGGGTGTAGTGTGCAGGGTGTAGTGTGCAGGGTGTAGTGTGCTGAGCACCACCATTGGTATGCACGTGGACATCATGCCAGTGAGTGAGGAGTAAGCACAGCAGGGTGTAGTGTATTGGGTGTAGTGTGCAGGGTGTAGTGTGCAGGGTGTAGTGCTGATCAGTCCTTCTTTGGATTATATCCGTACAGTTCAGCCAGCTCTGTTTCAAGTGATGTACAGTATACATAGAAAGTAAATATATAAAAGAATATGTGTCGCCTTTGTTTTTTAATAAAAAAAAATGTGCAGTATCCCTGTACTGTGACATCACTGTGTTTATTATCCCTGTACTGTGACATCCCTGTGTTTATTTTCCCTGTACTGTGACATCACTGTGTTTATTATCCCTGTACTGTGACATCACTGTGTTTATTATCCCAGTACTGTGACATCACTGTGTTTATTATCCCTGTACTGTGACATCACTGTGTTTATTATCCCTGTACTGTGACATCACTGTGTTTATTATCTCTGTACTGTGACATCACTGTGTTTATTATCCCTGTACTGTGACATCACTGTGTTTATTATCCCTGAACTGTGACATCACTGTGTTTATTATCTCTGTACTGTGACATTACTGTGTTTATTATCCCTGTACTGTGACATCACTGTGTTTATTATCCCTGTACTGTGACATCACTGTGTTTATTATCTCTGTACTGTGACATCACTGTGTTTATTATCCCTGTACTGTGACATCACTGTGTTTATTATCCCTGAACTGTGACATCACTGTGTTTATTATCCCTGTACTGTGACATCACTGTGTTTATTATCTCTGTACTGTGACATCACTGTGTTTATTATCCCTGTACTGTGACATCACTGTGTGTATTATCCCTGTACTGTGACATCACTGTGTGTATTATCTCTGTACTGTGACATCACTGTGTTTATTATCTCTGTACTGTGACATCACTGTGTTTATTATCCGTGTACTGTGACATCACTGTGTTTATTATCTCTGTACTGTGACATCACTGTGTTTATTATCCCTGTACTGTGACATCACTGTGTGTATTATCCCTGTACTGTGACATCACTGTGTGTATTATCCCTGTACTGTGACATCACTGTGTATATTATCCCTGTACTGTGACATCACTGTGTTTATTATCCCTGTACTGTGACATCACTGTGTTTATTATCCCTGTACTGTGACATCACTGTGTTTATTATCCCTGTACTGTGACATCACTGTGTTTATTATCTCTGTACTGTGACATCACTGTGTTTATTATCCCTGTACTGTGACATCACTGTGTTTATTATCCCTGAACTGTGACATCACTGTGTTTATTATCCCTGTACTGTGACATCACTGTGTTTATTATCCCTGTACTGTGACATCACTGTGTTTATTATCTCTGTACTGTGACATCACTGTGTTTATTATCCCTGTACTGTGACATCACTGTGTTTATTATCCCTGAACTGTGACATCACTGTGTTTATTATCCCTGTACTGTGACATCACTGTGTTTATTATCCCTGTACTGTGACATCACTGTGTTTATTATCTCTGTACTGTGACATCACTGTGTTTATTATCCCTGTACTGTGACATCACTGTGTTTATTATCCCTGTACTGTGACATCACTGTGTTTATTATCCCTGTACTGTGACATCACTGTGTTTATTATCTCTGTACTGTGACATCACTGTGTTTATTATCTCTGTACTGTGACATCACTGTGTTTATTATCCCTGTACTGTGACATCACTGTGTGTATTATCCCTGTACTGTGACATCACTGTGTGTATTATCTCTGTACTGTGACATCACTGTGTTTATTATCTCTGTACTGTGACATCACTGTGTTTATTATCCCTGTACTGTGACATCACTGTGTTTATTATCTCTGTACTGTGACATCACTGTGTTTATTATCCCTGTACTGTGACATCACTGTGTGTATTATCCCTGTACTGTGACATCACTGTGTTTATTATCCCTGTACTGTGACATCACTGTGTTTATTATCCCTGTACTGTGACATCACTGTGTTTATTATCCCTGTACTGTGACATCACTGTGTTTATTATCCCTGTACTGTGACATCACTGAGTTTATTATCTCTGTACTGTGACATCACTGTGTTTATTATCTCTGTACTGTGACATCACTGTGTTTATTATCCCTGTACTGTGACATCACTGTGTTTATTATCCCTGAACTGTGACATCACTGTGTTTATTATCCCTGTACTGTGACATCACTGTGTTTATTATCCCTGTACTGTGACATCACTGTGTTTATTATCTCTGTACTGTGACATCACTGTGTTTATTATCCCTGTACTGTGACATCACTGTGTTTATTATCCCTGTACTGTGACATCACTGTGTTTATTATCCCTGTACTGTGACATCACTGTGTTTATTATCTCTGTACTGTGACATCACTGTGTTTATTATCTCTGTACTGTGACATCACTGTGTTTATTATCCCTGTACTGTGACATCACTGTGTTTATTATCCCTGTACTGTGACATCACTGTGTTTATTATCTCTGTACTGTGACATCACTGTGTTTATTATCCCTGTACTGTGACATCACTGTGTTTATTATCTCTGTACTGTGACATCACTGTGTTTATTATCCCTGTACTGTGACATCACTGTGTTTATTATCTCTGTACTGTGACATCACTGTGTTTATTATCTCTGTACTGTGACATCACTGTGTTTATTATCCCTGTACTGTGACATCACTGTGTGTATTATCCCTGTACTGTGACATCACTGTGTGTATTATCTCTGTACTGTGACATCACTGTGTTTATTATCTCTGTACTGTGACATCACTGTGTTTATTATCCGTGTACTGTGACATCACTGTGTTTATTATCTCTGTACTGTGACATCACTGTGTTTATTATCTCTGTACTGTGACATCACTGTGTTTATTATCCCTGTACTGTGACATCACTGTGTGTATTATCCCTGTACTGTGACATCACTGTGTGTATTATCCCTGTACTGTGACATCACTGTGTATATTATCTCTGTACTGTGACATCACTGTGTGTATTATCCCTGTACTGTGACATCACTGTGTATATTATCCCTGTACTGTGACATCACTGTGTATATTATCCCTGTACTGTGACATCACTGTGTTTATTATCCCTGTACTGTGACATCACTGTGTTTATTATCCCTGTACTGTGACATTACTGTGTTTATTATCCCTGTACTGTGACATCACTGTGTGTATTATCCCTGTACTGTGACATCACTGTGTTTATTATCCCTGTACTGTGACATCACTGTGTGTATTATCCCTGTACTGTGACATCACTGTGTTATTATCTCTGTACTGTGACATCACTATGTATATTATCTCTGTACTGTGACATCACTGTGTTTATTATCCCTGTACTGTGACATCACTGTGTTTATTATCTCTGTACTGTGACATCACTGTGTTTATTATACCTGTACTGTGACATCACTGTGTTTATTACCTCTGTACTGTGACATCACTGTGTTTATTATCTCTGTACTGTGACATCACTGTGTTTATTATCTCTGTACTGTGACATCACTATGTTTATTATCCCTGTACTGTGACATCACTGTGTTTATTATCCCTGTACTGTGACATCACTGTGTTTATTATCCCTGTACTGTGACATCACTGTGTTTATTATCTCTGTACTGTGACATCACTGTGTTTATTATACCTGTACTGTGACATCACTGTGTTTATTATCCTTGTACTGTGACATCACTGTGTTTATTATCCCTGTACTGTGACATCACTGTGTGCATTATATCTGTACTCTGACATCACTGTGTTTATTATCTCTGTACTGTGACATCACTGTGTTTATTATCTCTGTACTGTGACATCACTGTGTTTATTTTCCTTGTACTGTGACATCACTGTGTTTATTATCCCTGTACTGTGACATCATTGTGTTTATTATCCCTGTACTGTGACATCATTGTGTTTATTATCCCTGTACTGTGACATCACTGTGTTTATTATCCCTGTACTGTGACATCACTGTGTTTATTATCCCTGTACTGTGACATCACTGTGTTTATTATCTCTGTACTGTGACATCACTGTGTTTATTATCTCTGTACTGTGACATCACTGTGTTTATTATCCCTGTACTGTGACATCACTGTGTTTATTATCCCTGTACTGTGACATCACTGTGTGTATTATCTCTGTACTGTGACATCACTGTGTTTATTATCTCTGTACTGTGACATCACTGTGTTTATTATCCGTGTACTGTGACATCACTGTGTTTATTATCTCTGTACTGTGACATCACTGTGTTTATTATCTCTGTACTGTGACATCACTGTGTTTATTATCCCTGTACTGTGACATCACTGTGTGTATTATCCCTGTACTGTGACATCACTGTGTGTATTATCCCTGTACTGTGACATCACTGTGTATATTATCTCTGTACTGTGACATCACTGTGTTTATTATCCTGTACTGTGACATCACTGTGTGTATTATCCCTGTACTGTGACATCACTGTGTATATTATCCCTGTACTGTGACATCACTGTGTTTATTATCCCTGTACTGTGACATCACTGTGTTTATTATCCCTGTACTGTGACATCACTGTGTTTATTATCCCTGTACTGTGACATCACTGTGTTTATTATCCCTGTACTGTGACATCACTGTGTTTATTATCCCTGTACTGTGACATCACTGTGTGTATTATCCCTGTACTGTGACATCACTGTGTTATTATCTCTGTACTGTGACATCACTGTGTGTATTATCTCTGTACTGTGACATCACTGTGTTTATTATCCCTGTACTGTGACATCACTGTGTTTATTATCCCTGTACTGTGACATCACTGTGTTTATTATCCCTGTACTGTGACATCACTGTGTTTATTATCCCTGTACTGTGACATCACTGTGTTTATTATCCCTGTACTGTGACATCACTGTGTGTATTATCCCTGTACTGTGACATCACTGTGTTTATTATCCCTGTACTGTGACATCACTGTGTGTATTATCCCTGTACTGTGACATCACTGTGTTATTATCTCTGTACTGTGACATCACTATGTGTATTATCTCTGTACTGTGACATCACTGTGTTTATTATCCCTGTACTGTGACATCACTGTGTTTATTATCTCTGTACTGTGACATCACTGTGTTTATTATACCTGTACTGTGACATCACTGTGTTTATTACCTCTGTACTGTGACATCACTGTGTTTATTATCTCTGTACTGTGACATCACTGTGTTTATTTTCTCTGTACTGTGACATCACTATGTTTATTATCCCTGTACTGTGAGATCACTGTGTTTATTATCCCTGTACTGTGACATCACTGTGTTTATTATCCCTGTACTGTGACATCACTGTGTTTATTATCCCTGTACTGTGACATCACTGTGTTTATTATACCTGTACTGTGACATCACTGTGTTTATTATCCTTGTACTGTGACATCACTGTGTTTATTATCCCTGTACTGTGACATCACTGTGTGCATTATATCTGTACTCTGACATCACTGTGTTTATTATCTCTGTACTGTGACATCACTGTGTTTATTATCTCTGTACTGTGACATCACTGTGTTTATTATCCTTGTACTGTGACATCACTGTGTTTATTATCCCTGTACTGTGACATCACTGTGTTTATTATCCCTGTACTGTGACATCACTGTGTTTATTATACCTGTACTGTGACATCACTGTGTTTATTATCCTTGTACTGTGACATCACTGTGTTTATTATCCCTGTACTGTGACATCACTGTGTGCATTATATCTGTACTCTGACATCACTGTGTTTATTATCTCTGTACTGTGACATCACTGTGTTTATTATCTCTGTACTGTGACATCACTGTGTTTATTATCCTTGTACTGTGACATCACTGTGTTTATTATCCCTGTACTGTGACATCATTGTGTTTATTATCCCTGTACTGTGACATCATTGTGTTTATTATCCCTGTACTGTGACATCACTGTGTTTATTATCCCTGTACTGTGACATCACTGTGTTTATTATCTCTGTACTGTGACATCATTGTGTTTATTATCTCTGTACTGTGACATCACTGTGTTTATTATCTCTGCACTGTGACATCACTGTGTTTATTATCCCCGTACTGTGACATCACTGTGTTTATTATCCCTGTACTGTGACATCACTGTGTTTATTATCCCTGTACTGTGACATCACTGTATTTATTATCCCTGTACTGTGACATCACTGTATTTATTATCCCTGTACTGTGACATCACTGTGTTTATTATCCCTTTACTGTGACATCACTGTATTTATTATCCCTGTACTGTGACATCACTGTGTTTATTATCTCTGTACTGTGACATCACTGTGTTTATTATTCCTGTACTGTGACATCACTGTGTTTATTATCTCTGTACTGTGACATCACTGTGTTTATTATCTCTGTACTGTGACATCACTGTGTTTATTATCCCTGTACTGTGACATCACTGTGTTATTATCTCTGTACTGTGACATCACTGTGTTTATTATCCCTGTACTGTGACATCACTGTGTTTATTATCCTGTACTGTGACATCACTGTGTTTATTATCCCTGTACTGTGACATCACTGTGTTTATTATCCCTGTACTGTGACATCACTGTGTGTATTATCCCTGTACTGTGACATCACTGTGTGTATTATCTCTGTACTGTGACATCACTGTGTTTATTATCCCTGTACAGTGACATCACTGTGTTTACTTTCTCTGTACTGTGACATCACTGTGTTTATTATCTCTGTACTGTGACATCACTGTGTTTATTATCTCTGTACTGTGACATCACTGTGTTTATTATCTCTGTACTGTGACATCACTGTGTTTATTATCCCTGTACTGTGACATCACTGTGTGTATTATCCCTGTACTGTGACATCACTGTGTTTATTATCCCTGTACTGTGACATCACTGTGTTTATTATCTCTGTACTGTGACATCACTGTGTTTATTATCTCTGTACTGTGACATCATTGTGTTTATTATCCTGTACTGTGACATCACTGTATTTATTATCCCTGTACTGTGACATCACTGTGTTTATTATCCCTGTACAGTGACATCACTGTGTTTATTATCTCTGTACTGTGACATCACTGTGTTTATTATCTCTGTACTGTGACATCACTGTGTTTATTATCCCTGTACTGTGACATCACTGTGTTTATTATCCCTGTACTGTGACATCACTGTGTGTATTACTTCTGTACTGTGACATCACTGTGTGTATTACCTCTGTACTGTGACATCGCTGTGTTTATTATCCCTGTACTGTGACATCACTGTGTTTATTATTTCTGTACTGTGACATCACTGTGTTTATTATCTCTGTACTGTGACATCACTGTGTTTATTATCCCTGTACTGTGACATCACTGTGTGTATTACCTCTGTACTGTGACATCACTGTGTGTATTACCTCTGTACTGTGACATCACTGTGTTTATTATCCCTGTACTGTGACATCACTGTGTTTATTATCTCTGTACTGTGACATCACTGTGTTTATTATCTCTGTACTGTGACATCACTGTGTTTATTATCCCTGTACTGTGACATCACTGTGTGTATTACCTCTGTACTGTGACATCACTGTGTGTATTACCTCTGTACTGTGACATCACTGTGTTTATTATCCCTGTACTGTGACATCACTGTGTTTATTATCTCTGTACTGTGACATCACTGTGTTTATTATTCTTATACTGTGACATCACTGTGTTTATTATCTCTGTACTGTGACATTACTGTGTTTATTATCTCTGTACTGTGACATCACTGTGTTTATTATCCCTGTACTGTGACATCACTGTGTGTATTATCCCTGTACTGTGACATCACTGTGTTTATTATCTCTGTACTGTGACATCACTGTGTTTATTATCCCTGTACTGTGACATCACTGTGTTTATTATCTCTGTACTGTGACATCACTGTGTTTATTATCCCTGTGCTGTGACATCACTGTGTTTATTATCCCTGTACTGTGACATCACTGTGTTTATTATCCCTGTACTGTGACATCACTGTGTTTATTATCTCTGTACTGTGACATCACTGTGTTTATTATCCCTGTACTGTGACATCACTGTGTTTATTATCCCTGTACTGTGACATCACTGTGTTTATTATCCCTGTACTGTGACATCACTGTGTTTATTATCCCTGTACTGTGACATTACTGTGTTTATTATCTCTGTACTGTGACATCACTGTGTTTATTATCCCTGTACTGTGACATCACCGTGTTTATTATCCCTGTACTGTGACATCACTGTGTTTATTATCCCTGTACTGTGACATCACTGTGTTTATTATCTCTGTACTGTGACATCACTGTGTTCATTATCCCTGTACTGTGACATCACTGTGTTTATTATCCCTGTACTTTGACATCACTGTGTTTATTATTCCTGTACTGTGACATCACTATGTTTATTATTCCTGTACTGTGACATCACTGTGTTTATTATCTCTGTACTGTGACATCACTGTGTTTATTATCTCTGTGTGGTGACATCACTGTGTTTATTCTCTCTGTACTGTGACATCACTGTGGTTCCCATATTTTTTGCCCTATAAAATGCACTGTTAGTATGTCTTATGGGGTGAATACTAATGAACGCCTTCATTATTACAGGAGGATCGTGGAGCAGTGAATGCAGCGCTCTCTGTGCGGGCTCTGTACTCTGTTTTTACTCGGCCGCATGTTGTGATGTGACCCGCGCACAGTGTGAGGACATTGGCGCGCTCTGTGACTTCACACTGTGCGATGTCGTGTCACAGCACAGCATGGCAGGAAGAGCACAGGATTACAGGAGCGGTGGTGGCGCCCGGAGCAGGAGAGGAAAGTCGATTTCGTTTTTATGTCCACTCTGAGCATTGAGATCTGATCTGAAGTCTGAATGGGGGTCATTCACATTGGGGCTCTGATCTAAAGTGTAATTGGGAGTCATTAACATTAGAGTCCGATGAGAGGTCTGAATGTGGGTCTTATTAACATTGGGGGTCTGATCTGAGGTCTGATTGGGTCTTATTAACATTGGGGGTCTGATCTGAGGTCTGATTGGGGTCTTATTAACATTGGGGGTCTGATCTGAGGTCTGAGTGGGGTCCTATTAACATTGGAGGACTGACATGAGGTCTGATTGGGGTCTTATTAACATTGGAGGACTGACATGAGGTCTGATTGGGGTCTTATTAACATTGGGGGTCTGATCTGAGGTCTGATTGGGGTCTTATTAACATTGGGGGTCTGATCTGAGGTCTGATTGGGGTCTTATTAACATTGGGGGTCTGATCTGAGGTCTGATTGGGGTCTTATTAACATTGGAGGACTAACATGAGGTCTGATTGGGGTCTTATTAACATTGGAGGACTGACATGAGGTCTGATTGGGGATCTTATTAACACTGATGGTCTGATCTGAGGTCTACTGAAAAAAAAAAATTCCTATTTTTCCAGGTGCGTCTTATAGGGTGAAAAATCCGGTATCTCGGCACTGCATATTTCCCAGAAGTCTTAAGGTGAGATTTCCTCAGCACACATCTTTTTTGTACAGTATACTGTATGGAGAGGACACGCCCACCTCAGTGCATCCCTGGTAAATTAAATGAGTGAGGTATTTTTCAGCTACTACAAATGTCTTGTCTACATGACCCTAAGTCACGATAATTACAGTATTTCTCCTGATTAGAAAAGTATCATTATTGTGAAGAGCAGGGGGCATCGTGTCCTGCTGCTGCTTCCTGCTGGTATAAGGACTTTGCACAGGAGGAACCAGGAGGCTGTGGTGCCATTCTGATTTCACTCTATGGTGCACGTGTCTGACACTGACGCTGCCATGTACTGTATCTGTATGTGCCGTCTATAGCTCCAGTGTGGGCATTCTGGTGTGGAGGGGTCCTCTGTCATATTATGGGGACTCTTGCAGTCCTGTGTTTGCATATTGGAGCTTTAAAGGGGTCTGTGTGTAGTGCAGTACTCCTTCTTCTATGTGTGCAGAATAAATATGCACGGTATGGCAGCATTATCTACAGAATGGGGCATTATATGCCGTATGTAGTGAATATTCTAGAGGTACAGTATGACGGTACAGTAATTGCAACATAATTTATATTGAATATGGCAGCAATATGCACAGTGTGGAGGTTATTGCAGCATGATTCATGTACAGTATAGCGACATAATGTTGATTATGAAAGCATTATTTACGCACAGTAGGGTTCTATACTTTCTATGACATCGTTATGTACGGTATGAAGTTAATTGCAACATAAATCATTTATGGCGGCCTTATGTTTAGTATGGAAATAATAGCAGAATAATTTATATATAGTATGGCAGCATTATGTTTAGTATGGAGGTAATAGCAGCATAATACCGTATATCCAGTATGGTGGCATTATGTTTAGTGTGGTAATAGCAGCATAATTTATATATAGTATGGCGGCATTATGTTTAGTATGGAGATAATAGCAGCATATAATTTATATATAGTATGGGAGCATTATGTTTAGTATGGAGATAATAGAAGTATAATTTATATATAGTATGGGAGCATTATGTTTAGTATGGAGATAATAGCAGCATATAATTTATATATAATATGGGAGCATTATGTTTAGTATGGAGATAATAGCAGTATAATTTATATATAGTATGGGAGCATTATGTTTAGTATGGTGGTAATAGCAGCATATAATTTATATATAATATGGGAGCATTATGTTTAGTATGGTGGTAATAGCAGTATAATTTATATATAGCATGGGAGAATTATGTTTAGTATGGTGGTAATAGCAGTATTATTTATATATAGCATGGCAGCATTATGTTTAGTATGAAGGTAATAGCAGTATAATTTATATATAGTATGGGAGCATTATGTTTAGTATGGTGGTAATAGCAGCATATAATTTATATATAATATGGGAGCATTATGTTTAGTATGGAGATAATAGCAGCATATAATTTACATATAGTATGGCAGTATTATGTTTAGTATGGAGATAATAGCAGCATATAATTTATATATAATATGGGAGTATTATGTTTAGTATGGAGATAATAGCAGCATATCATTTATATATAATATGGGAGTATTATGTTTAGTATGGTGGTAATAGCAGTATAATTTATATATAGTATGGGAGCATTATGTTTAGGATGGTGGTAATAGCAGTATAATTTATATATAGTATGGCAGTATTATGTTTAGTATGGAGATAATAGCAGCATATCATTTATATATAATATGGGAGTATTATGTTTAGTATGGTGGTAATAGCAGTATAATTTATATATAGTATGGGAGCATTATGTTTAGTATGGTGGTAATAGCAGTATAATTTATATATAGTATGGAGGTGGACGGGGTCTGCATTCTGCCATATCAGCAGAACAGGTAAATACACCACATTACAGAGAAAGATCACCACAGAATGGAATAAATGAAAGGTAGCTGATGCAAAGTGGAAAACACCTTTAAGTTGGTCTACAATATGTGATGGACAACACAAGCATTTCCGGAATTGGAACAGATTGCTCTGTAAATATTGGTATATCCACTAGGTGGCGCCACAGACAACAGCAAATAAGCATCACTTTATGACCTGTTTATCACTTACAGTAAAATTCCATTAAATCAACATTGATGGGACTTGCTAAATACCAGATTATCAAATATTTTGGATTATCAGATATAGAACAGGATATTACAATTTCAGGCAAGGATAGAGAATCTTGAGATGCGCCAGCCCCCCAAAAAAAAATAAAAAAAAAATATTATAATCTACATGATTCCGACCGGACCTAGGTTGGGAAAAGCTCCAGACTTGTGACATGGTTACATTACATTGCAGAACGGTGGTTTGTTGAGTAATAAGTGTCCCCTGTGAAAATGATAAAGTTGCATGAAGGCGCTGTGCAATCCGAGCTGTACCTTTCATTCTACCCTATGGGGAGACAGTTCTGTTGATGCAATACACGGGGAATCCTATGTCCCAGTACAGAAGAGGCGGCCACAGAGCCATATATCTGCTGCGTTCTGACATACTATACATAAGCTGATCAATATAATACCGCACTATACTGGACACTGCAGCACTCCTCACCACATATCTGAGTAACAGGAAGGAAGATATTAGACATCGGCCTGATCTCAGCAAGACGGGGCCTGCCCAGAATTCATACCAAATGTAATCGCTCCACTCAAGAAGTTGTATTATAGTAGTTATATTCTTGTATATAGGAGGCAGTATTATTGTAGTTATATTCTTGTACATAGGAGGCAGTATTATAGTAGTATATTCTTGTACATAGGAGGCAGTATTATAGTAGTTATATTCTTGTACATAGGAGCAGTATTATAGTAGTTATATTCTTGTACATAGGAGGCAGTATTATAGTAGTTATATTCTTGTACATAGGAGCAGTATTAAAGTACTTATATTCTTGTACATAGGGGCAGTATTATACTAGTTATATTCTTGTACATAGGAGCAGTATTATAGTAGTTATATTCTTGTACATAGGGGCAGTATTATAGTAGTTATATTCTTGTACATAGGAGGCAGTATTATAGTAGTTATATTCTTGTACATAGGAGGCAGTATTATAGTAGTTATATTATTGTACATAGGAGCAGTATTATAGTAGTTATATTCTGTACATAGGAGCAGTATTATAGTAGTTATATTCTTGTACATAGGAGCAGTATTATAGTAGTTATATTCTTGTATATAGGAGCAGTATTATAGTAGTTATATTCTTGTACATAGGAGACAGTATTATAGTAGTTATATTATTGTACATAGGAGCAGTATTATAGTAGTTATATTCTTGTACATAGGAGGCAGTATTATAGTAGTTTTATTCTTGTACATAGGGGCAGTATTATAGTAGTTATATTCTTGTACATAGGAGCAGTATTATAGTAGTTATATTCTTGTACATAGGAGGCAGTATTATAGTAGTTATATTATTGTACATAGGAGCAGTATTATAGTAGTTATATTCTTGTACATAGGAGGCAGTATTATAGCAGTTATATTCCCTTACATAGGAGGCAGTATTATAGTAGTTATATTCTTGTACATATGAGCAGTATTATAGTAGTTATATTCTTGTACATAGGAGCAGTATTATAGTAGTTATATTCTTGTACATAGCAGGCAGTATTATAGTAGTTATATTCCTGTACATAGGAGGCAGTATTATAGTAGTTATATTCTTGTACATAGGAGCAGTATTATAGTAGTTATATTCTTGAACATTGGAGCAGTATTATAGTAGTTATATTCTTGTACATAGGAGCAGTATTATAGTAGTTATATTCTTGTACATAGGAGCAGTAATATAGTAGTTATATTCCTGTACATAGGAGGCAGTATTATAGTAGTTATATTATTGTACATAGGAGGCAGTATTATAGTAGTTATATTCTTGTACATAGGGGGCAGTATTATAGTAGTTATATTCTTGTACACAGGAGCAGTATTATAGTAGTTATATTCTTGTACACAGGAGCAGTATTATAGTAGTTATATTCTTGTACATTGGAGCAGTATTATAGTAGTTATATTCTTGTACATAGGAGCAGTATTATAGTAGTTATATTCTTGTACATAGGAGCAGTAATATAGTAGTTATATTCCTGTACATAGGAGCAGTATTAGGCCCCTTTCACACGGGCGAGTTTTCCGCGCGGGTGCAATGCGTGAGGAGGACGCATTGCACCCGCACTGAATCCGGACCCATTCATTTCTATGGGGCTGTGCACATGAGCGGTGATTTTCACGCATCACTTCTGCGTTGCGTGAAAATCGCAGCATGTTCTATATTCTGCGTTTTTCACGCAACGCAGGCCCCATAGAAGTGAATGGGGATGCGGGAAAATCGCAAGCATCCGCAACCAAGTGCATGGTTATAAGGGGAAATAATAGCATTCTTAATAAAGAATGCTGTGTAAAATGAAGAGGAAGGGGTTAAAAATAATAAAAGTTAACTTACCTTAGCCACTTGATCGCGTAGTCGCGATCTGTCCTCTCTTTCCCTGCAGCATCGATGATCTAAAGGACCTGTGATGACGTCACATCACATGGCCCAATCACCTGCTCCATCACTATGGTGATGGAGCATGTGATTGGTCCATGTGACCATGTGACATCATCCAAGGTCCTTAATCACTATCCTCAGGCTGTGGCTAGTGCTTAGGATCTTGGATGATGTCACGTGGTCACATGGACCAATCACATGCTCCATCACCATAGTGATGGAGCAGGTGATTGGGCCATGTGATGCTGTGACATCATTACAGGTCCTTTTCATCTTTCAAGCTAACGGAGAGGAGGCCGGGCTTCGCGATCAAATGGAACAGGTAAGTTATGATTAGTTTATTATTTTTAACCCATTCTGCACCTGTTTAAACATTAGGGAGATGGCCAAGGGTATTATTTTACATTATAACTATGTTATAATGTGAAATAATACCAGCGGGACAATTTCTGACCCAAACATGCACTTCTGTGAAGAAGTGCAGGTTCGGGTCTGGGTACCAAAAGTGCCGATTTTTCTCCCGCGCGTGCAAAACGCATGACAGCGCTTTGCACTCGCAGGGAAAAATCGCGGCGATTCCCGCAACGCACCCGCACTGTTTGACGGAGTGCACCCGCAACGCCCGTCTGAAAGAGGCCTTATAGTAGTTATATTCTTGTACATAGGACCAGTATTATAGTAGTTATATTCTTAGCTGTAAAATGTAAGCTGTCTTACATTTAGATTCAGCGGTGGATACGCAGAAGTTATGGAGAGGCCGGCGTCTCTACACAACTTCAGTGATCCACCGCCAGCGTAGGGGCTTTTTAAGACCAGCGTCTAAAATGACGGTCTTAATAAATGTGCCCCTATATTCTGGCTTTGATGGTTAGCACTTCTGTAGTGTAATGTTAATTGATATCTCATGCCAATATATTTATACTGCTGTTCTGTATTGTGAACAATTAACTCTTTTACCTTCTTACAAGAACGTGTGAATATCTCACTTCAGTTTTCACACCGCGCTTCAGTACATCTTTTAATTGTGTAGCCATTTCCTGTTAGATTTTAGTCAGTCTACACCGTATCTCTGGCATTCTATTTATAAACCAGAGACATTGAAACTGAACACTTTTATAAAACCGCATGAATTTGTGGTTCCATATACAAATCGCTGCACTTGAGGTTGCGCCCAGAAGGGGCTACCGGACACCCCGTTTAGTGACACCATTGGATAGACCCTTGTTATTCAACAAGTGACAGCTGGATCATCCCTTTATGGACTCTAATATCCCTTTACACTCCCGTACACTCTGACGGACAGATTGCAAATCGCATTGAATGAACGCGGTCGTAATCTAAAGAAGAAGAGAATAAAAACCTACCCCCCCTCCATTGTCCCTACAGGGCGCATTACACAGGCTCCCTCCATGTACATGACGGCTGCTGCTGCCTCTTCCTTGCTAGAGATGGCAGAGCTTCCCTCACATTTTTTACTAACATGCATGAGATAAGGAAGTGTGTTGAGTAATCAGGGGTGTGTGCATGCTGTGGTGGGGGGGGGGGACCTCCTAGCTATTCAGCAGCACAGAGCAGAGGAGGAGCACGCCCGCACACCTGCCCACTGCCACATTCCATCCCCACACTCAAATAGACAGCACCAGGGGAAGGAGATTACCAGGTAAGAGCTCCTTATGTCACCCTATAATATGGCAGGCACCTTATATACATTCATCTTCCCTCTGGCTACAAGTTTGACCTGTGTCATGGGCAGAGTTGCCACTGACTTGTGTTATAATTGGGGGAATTGATACTTTATAGTCAATAATTACTTTTAAATCTTTACATTGTGACGTCCCGGGAGTCACCTATAGCCTTCTTGTATGCATTGTTCTCGGCAGAACTGATACTTCGTATCCAGCAGAGGAGACAATGTACAAGTCGTGTCGTGGTTTCCGGCCGCCTTTACCCACTTGGTGTCTGTTCAGCTTTCCTCCTCTTAGGGCAGTGGCCTGCAACCTGCCGCTCTCCAGTTGTTGCAAAACTACAACTCTCAGCATGCCCAGACAGCTAACGGCTGGGAGTTTTAGTTTTGCAACAGCTGGAGGGCCACAGGTTGGAGACCACTGCCTTAGGGGTATAGTTTTTTTGACGTGCTGTCAGGGAATGTTGGGAGTTGTAGTTGCAGAGCAGCTGGGATGACTATTGCTCTTTGTAATACAATGTAAGCTTATGTTGCTGTATTATATGCTGGACATTATGTATCCGTCCTCACTCTCCGGATACTGGACACTGCGTATGGTGCTTTAGGTCACATTGTCATGTGCAGCTATTTGCTTCGCCCTCTGGGCACAGGTGTTAACTCATTCCTTTCCTAGGTCTAGAGTTCATCCAGTAGTCTGCCTGTGAAAGACTCATGTATTGCAATAGGCTGACCTGCTACTTTATAATGTAAGGGAGGCTGCTTTCTGTCTATGGTATTAGTATATTAGCGATGAGCTTATTGAACCTGTACTACGCCAGGCTGGTATTTTGCATCGAATATAATGTGCTTTCGAACATTATATCTCACGCCTTGTGTCTCCTGCATCATCCTGCAGATGGAAGTGTATTTGGCTGCACTGGCTTGTTGGACATGTAGACACAAGGAAAACTGAAACTTTGTAACTAATAGACAATGCAGGAATAACAAGGGCATCTGATACGTTATGCCAAGGTTTAATGTGCCAGCAGCTGTGTCATCACCTTCTAGGTATAAGGGTATCTAGGAGAATTGAGCTGAACAGGCTTGTTGAACATGAAGACACAGCGCTGATACTCTATCTGCCAAGCAAACTGCTAAATAACAAAGGGATCTTGTGTGTTACGCTATGGTATAATGTGCCAGTGGTTACATATGTGTCTTCACCCTCTAGGTTTAAGGGTACAGAGGTGAATTGAGCTGCAATAACATAGCTGATACTTTGTATCTGCAATATACAAAACAACAAGATTGCCATAGTAAAGTGTGCCAGCATGGTATAATGTGCCAGTAGTTAGGTCATTGTGTCCTCACCCTCTAGGTATAAGGGTATCTAGGTGAATAGAGCTTGAACAAGCTTGTTGAACATGAAGACACAGAGCTGATACTCTATCAGCCAGGCAATATATAAAACAACAAAGGTGTCTTATGTGCTGTGCCATGGTATTATATGCCAGTAGTTATATACAGCATGTGTCTTCACCCTCTAGGTATAAGGGTATTTAGGTGAATTGTGCTTGAACAAGCTTGTTGAACATGAAGACACAGAGCTGATACTCTATCCGCCAAGCAATATATAAAACAACAAAGGTGTCTTACGTTCTGTGCCATGGTATTATATGCCAGTAGTTATATACAGCATGTGTCTTCACCCTCTAGGTATAAGGGTATCTAAGTGAATTGAGCTTGAACAATCTTGTTGAACATTAGGACACAGAGCTGATACTCTATCCGCCAGGCAATATATAAAACAACAAAGGTGTCTTACGTTCTGTGCCATGGTATTATATGCCAGTAGTTATATACAGCATGTGTCTTCACCCTCTAGGTATAAGGGTATCTAGGTGAATAGAGCTTGAGCAATCTTGTTGAACATTAAGACACAGAACTGATACTCTATCCGCCAAGCAACATATAAAACAACAAAGGTGTCTTATGTGCTGTGCCATGGTATTATATGCCAGTAGTTATGTACAGTATGTGTCTTCACCCTCTAGGTATAAGGGTATCTAGGTGAATTGAGCTTGAGCAATCTTGTTGAACATTAAGACACAGAGCTGATACTCTATCTGCCAGGCAATATATAAAACAACAAAAGTGTCTTACGTTCTGTGCCATGGTATTTTATGCCAGTAGTTATATACAGCATGTGTCTTCACCCTCTAGGTATAAGGGTATCTAGGTGAATTGAGCTTGAACAGTCTTGTTGAACATTAAGACACAGAGCTGATACTCTATCCGCCAGGCAATATATAAAACAACAAAGGTGTCTTATGTGCTGTGCCATGGTATTATATGCCAGTAGTTATGTACAGTATGTGTCTTCACCCTCTAGGTTTAAAAGTATACAGGTAAATTGAACTACATTGACTTGGTGAATACGAAGCTGATCCTTTTATCTAGAATCTGCAGTATACAAAATAACAAGATTGTCTTATGCATTATGCCACTGTGAAATGTTCTGGTGTTGGGCTTTCACCCTCTAGGTGTAAGGGTATATAGATGACTTGAGCTGTCTTATAGCACATAAAAATAGTAATGGAGCCACTATTTTGTATAAATACTAGTACCATGTGGTATACAAACTCACAAGAGTTTCTTGAATTATGCATTGGTATGATGTGCCAGAAGTTATGTATGTGCCTTCACCCTCTAGGTACACGTGTATATAGGTGACTTGAGTTTCACTGGCTTGATGAACATTTAAGCAGTACTTACTGATAGACTGTAGTTTTGCAGTATCCATCTAGTATACAAAATAACAAAGCTGTCCTTGCTTTTTGCCATTGTTACGGTATGTACAGTATATTGTGCCAACAGTCTTATTGTTGCGCCTTCACCCTCCAGCTATAAGGGTATGTAGTTGCCTTGACTGATTGTTGATAATGTAGTAGGCAGAGTATGTACTCTGTATGCACACAACGTTTTATTATGTAGCAGTATCACATTCTAGCATTGATGTTTGTCTTTCATCTCCCTCTAGACCCAGGGATGGGCAAACTGTGGCCCTCCAGCTGTTGTAAAACTACAATTCCCACCATGCCCTGCTGTAGACTGATGGCTGTAGGCAGTCTGGGCATGCTAGGAGTTGTAGTTTTGCAACAGCTGTAGAGCCGCAGTTTGCCCATCCCTGCTCTATATGTTTTAAGGATGGGGTAACTCCTAATTTTTATCCATCATGGTCTGTAGATATCAACTAGTGTAAGACAATGGAGGGGCGTTCCAGTGTTATACTCGATGCTCATGGTCTCAAATCTGTGGATCTGAAATTACCTCCATGCCTGCGGCGCTCATATCATGTCGGGAGTTGTAGTTTCACAAAAGCTTGAGAGCCACGGATTCGAGTCCACTATTCTAGGTGGAGTACTAGAAATTTCTATCCTGTGGCTCTGTGAAACCCTTTTTGGGAAAGACGTCTTTAGATACAGGGGCATACGGGTTACTACGTCTGCTCATGCTCGATGAACATACATTGCAATGGACATATTTAGTTTTAGGTATCACCATTAGGTTTTTATAAGACTGCAATGTGACCAAGGGATGGTAGTCACGTCACCGTATCGTGCCCTGACAACCTGTCATGCTGTATATGTTTTCACTCTTTTCGTGGACAGAGTACATTAGAATTAGACTGGTTTAGATCATGGATTAGATGATGACATGTATCTAATATTCATCACCCTGTAATGGGGGGTTAATGAATCTAAGATTTCCCGGGGCTATGCATTGTGTAGGGTTAGCAGAGTTCAGGTATGTGGGGGAGGGGGGCTCTTCTGGAGATCAGGTCTATTGTCCTGTATGTCATATATGTGCGCAGTATGGAGGAGAATCTCTTGCAGCTGTGGACACATGAGGTGCACTCATCCCCCTGGAGATGAAAGGGTGCAGACAGAAACCCCCGGCCCTTATATGGCTGAATAAGAAGTTTGTCTTCCGAATGTCGGTGCGTCCTCCTATAATGTACAAACTGAGAATGACCCAGCGTCTGCCGCGAGCAGAGCCTTCAAGAAATGTGTCGTGTAATGTAGAGGAAGCGCCAAACCGACAATGCGGAAGGACGGAGGCGAACGTGCGCAGGTTAACCACTTCACTGCTGAGGCCTCCCGCAGGAATTCTATTCTGTATCGTCATCGTATCATACACAGCTCGGCAGACAGTATCACACAGGATAGGATTAGATACACAGCTCGGCAGACAGTATCACACAGGATAGGATGAGATACACAGCTCAGCAGACAGTATCACACATGATAGGATTAGATACATAGCTCAGCAGACAGTATCACACATGATAGGATGAGATACACAGCTCAGCAGACAGTATCACACATGATAGGATTAGATACATAGCTCAGCAGACAGTATCACACATGATAGGATGAGATACACAGCTCAGCAGACAGTATCACACAGGATAGGATTAGATACATAGCTCAGCAGACAGTATCACACATGATAGGATTAGATACATAGCTCAGCAGACAGTATCACACATGATAGGATGAGATACACAGCTCAGCAGACAGTATCACACATGATAGGATTAGATACACAGCTCGGCAGACAGTATCACACAGGATAGGATGAGATACACTGACTCAGCAGACAGTATCACACAGGATAGGATGAGATACACAGCTCAGCAGACAGTATCACACAGGATAGGATTAGATACACAGCTCAGCAGACAGTATCACACATGATAGGATTAGATACACAGCTCAGCAGACAGTATCACACATGATAGGATTAGATACACAGCTCAGCAGAGAGTATCACACAGGATAGGATGAGATACACAGCTCAGCAGACAGTATCACACAGGATAGGATGAGATACACAGCTCGGCAGACAGTATCACACGATAGGATTAGATACACCGCTCAGCAGACAGTATCACACATGATAGGATTAGATACACAGCACGGCAGACAGTATAACACATGATAGGATTAGATACACAGCTCAGCAGAGAGTATCACACAGGATAGGATGAGATACACAGCTCAGCAGACAGTATCACACAGGATAGGATTAGATACACAGCTCAGCAGACAGTATCACACATGATAGGATTAGATACACAGCTCAGCAGACAGTATCACACATGATAGGATTAGATACACAGCTCAGCGTACAGTATCACACATGATAGGATTAGATACACAGCTCAGCAGACAGTATCGCGCGTGATAGGATTAGATACACAGCTCAGCAGACAGTATCACACAAGATAGGATGAGATACACAGCTCAGCAGACAGTATCACACATGATAGGATTAGATACACAGCTCGGCAGACAGTATCACACAGGATAGGATGAGATACACAGCTCAGCAGACAGTATCACACATGATAGGATTAGATACATAGCTCAGCAGACAGTATCACACAGGATAGGATGAGATACACAGCTCGGCAGACAGTATCAAACATGATAGGATTAGATACATAGCTCAGCAGACAGTATCACACATGATAGGATGAGATACACAGCTCAGCAGACAGTATCACACAGGATAGGATTAGATACACAGCTCGGCAGATAGTATCACACATGATAGGATTAGATACATAGCTCAGCAGACAGTATCACACATGATAGGATTAGATACACAGCTCGGCAGACAGTATCACACAGGATAGGATGAGATACACTGACTCAGCAGACAGTATCACACAGGATAGGATTAGATACACAGCTCGGCAGACAGTATCACACGATAGGATTAGATACACCGCTCAGCAGACAGTATCACACATGATAGGATTAGATACACAGCACGGCAGACAGTATAACACATGATAGGATTAGATACACAGCTCAGCAGAGAGTATCACACAGGATAGGATGAGATACACAGCTCAGCAGACAGTATCACACAGGATAGGATGAGATACACAGCTCAGCAGACAGTATCACACGATAGGATTAGATACACAGCTCAGCAGACAGTATCACACAGGATAGGATTAGATACACAGCTCGGCAGATAGTATCACACATGATAGGATTATATACACAGCTCAGCAGACAGTATCACACATGATAGGATTAGATACACAGCTCCGCAGACAGTATCACACGTGATAGGATTAGATACACAGCTCAGCAGACAGTATCACACATAATAGGATTAGATACAGAGCTCAGCAGACAGTATCACACATGATAGGATTAGATACAGAGCTCAGCAGACAGTATCACACATGATAGGATTAGATACACAGCTCAGCAGCACAGTATCACACAGCAGGCTTGGATACACAGCTCAGCAGCACAGTATCACACAGCAGGCTTGGATACACAGCTCAGCAGCACAGTATCACACAGCAGGCTTGGATACACAGCTCAGCAGCACAGTATCACACTATAGGCTTGGATACACAGTTCAGCAGCGCAGTATCACACAGCAGGCTTGGATACACAGCTCAGTATCACAGTATCACACAGCAGGCTTGGATACACAGTTCAACAGCACAGTATCACACTATATGCTTGGATACACAGTTCAGCAGCACAGTATCACACATCAGGCTTGGATACACAGTTCAGCAGCACAATATTACACATCAGGCTTGGATACACAGTTCAGCAGCACAGTATTACACAGAAGGCTTGGATACACAGTTCAGCAGCACAGTATTACACAGCAGGCTTGGATACACAGCTCAGAAGGCCAGTATCACCCAGCAGGCTTGGATACACAGCTCAGCAGCCCAGTATCACACAGCAGGCTTGGATACACAGCTCATCAGCCCAGTATCACAAAGCAGGCTTGGATACACAGCTCAGCAGCACAGTATCACACAGCAAACTTGGATACACAGCTCAGCAGCACAGTATCACACAGCAGGCTTAGATACACAGCTCAGCAGCACAGTATCACACAGCAGGCTTAGATACACAGCTCAGCAGCACAGTATCAAACTATATGCTTGGATACACAGCTCAGCAGCACAGTATCACACAGCAGGCTTAGATACACAGCTCAGCAGCACATTATCACACAGCAGGCTTAGATACACAGCTCAGCAGCACAGTATCACACAGCAGGCTTAGATACACAGCTCAGCAGCACAGTATCAAACTATATGCTTGGATACACAGCTCAGCAGCACAGTATCACACAGCAGGCTTAGATACACAGCTCAGCAGCACAGTATCACACAGCAGGCTTAGATACACAGCTCAGCAGCACAGTATCACACTATATGCTTGGATACACAGTTCAGCAGCACAGTATCATACAGCTGGCTTGGATACACCGCTCAGCAGCACAGTATCACACAGCAGGCTTGGATACACAGCTCAGCAGCCCAGTATCACACAGCAGGCTTGGATACACAGCTCAGCAGCACAGTATCACACAGCAGGCTTGGATACACCGCTCAGCAGCACAGTATCACACAGCAGGCTTGGATACACAGCTCAGCAGCCCAGTATCACACAGCAAGCTTGGATACACAGCTCAGCAGCACAGTATCACACAGCAGGCTTAGATACACCGCTCAGCAGCCCAGTATCACACAGCAGGCTTGGATACACAGCTCAGCAGCCCAGTATCACACAGCAGGCTTGGATACACAGCTCAGCAGCACAGTATCACACAGCAGGCTTAGATACACCGCTCAGCAGCCCAGTATCACACAGCAGGCTTGGATACACTGCTCAGCAGCACAGTATCACACAGCAGGCTTGGATACACAGCTCAGCAGCACAGTATCACTCAGCAGGCTTGGATACACAGCTCAGCAGCACAGTATCACTCAGCAGGCTTGGATACACAGCTCAGCAGCACAGTATCACACAGCAGGCTTGGATACACAGCTCAGCAGCCCAGTATCACACAGCAGGCTTGGATACACAGCTCAGCAGCACAGTATCACTCAGCAGGCTTGGATACACAGCTCAGCAGCACAGTATCACACAGCAGGCTTGGATACACAGCTCAGCAGCACAGTATCACACAGCAGGCTTGGATACACAGCTCAGCAGCACAGTATCACTCAGCAGGCTTGGATACACAGCTCAGCAGCACACTGTCCCTGAAGGTCACAGATTCTATAGTAACATCCAGTAACGTTACATGATGAGGGTTGTAGTGCTGTGTTCGGTGTAGTGGTTACAATGCCGTCGTGTTGTTACATTGTATCACACAGTAGGCCGATACTTTGTGTCTTTCTGTATTTACACTTCCTGTTTCACAGAAACCTTCATCTGAACACGACACAGAAACCTAAATTTAACTTCTGGGCAAAAACCTGGCATCGATGCGGAGGTAACCCCCACTGCCAGATGGGCCTCCAACAGCGAAACCTGTTCAATTGTGCCCAGCGCAGAGCTCAGGAACATGCCGGCATCTTCTATACATACAGGACATATACAATAGTACGTATATACATATAGGGCATATATATACATACAGGGCATATATAACAGTATATATATATACACACAGGACATATATAACAGTATATATATATATACACACAGGACATATATAACAGTATAAATATATATACATACAGGACATATATAACAGTATATATATATATATATATATATATATATTTTCAGGATATATACAATAGTACGTATATACATACAGGACATATATAACAGTATATATATATATATATATATATATATATTTTCAGGATATATACAATAGTACGTATATACATACAGGGCATATATAACAGTATATATATATACACACAGGACATATATAACAGTATAAATATACAAATATATATATATATACATACAGGACATATATAACGGTATATATATGTAGAAAAATGAACAGTACTCCACAAAAGTATAAAGTAACAAAGCGGTGTTCCTTTATTCACCCATCAGGTACGACGTTTTGGCTCAAGACACTGAGCCTTTCTCGGTAAATATACATAAAGGACATATATAACAGTATATATATATATATATATATATATATACACACATGTCACATATAACAGTATATATATACATAGAGGGCATATATAACAGTACAATTGAAAGAATGGCGTGGTGTTAAACAGGCAGGAAATGCTCAAACCCAAGATGCAGTTCTGCATATATATACAGGGGGCAGATCCTGCACTTGTGGCCCGTTGCTAACGGCGATCCCCAGCTAAAATGCATACGGTGGAGGACGCCCGCAGCGGACCACAAGTACCACAATAGACATCCTACACAAGATGGCAATTGAATAGAAAAGACAGGTGCACTCTGCGGTCTTACTAACCCTCATTCTAATGTTAAAATTGAAAATTAGCCAACATTTCCTGCTGTGGAGGACATGTCTGAGCCCGAGCACCGCGCCAAGGTTTCTCAAGTAGCTCAGGACTAGTGTTGAGCGAACTTGTTTTTTAAGTTCGGCGTCCAAAATTCGGGTTATCAAAGAATCCCAAACTTTGGATGCAGAACTTAAAACACAAGTTCGCTCAACACTACTAATCTCTCAATTTTACCATCAGTATGAGGGTTTAGTAAGACCGCAGAGTCCCCTGTTCTATTGTTATTGTTATATTGTCATATATACCATAATACATATATAACATTGTACACAACATATATCACACATAAGGGAAACCGTGTGGTAGGTATCAGGGACAGAGTGACCACCTGGTAAGGCAATGCAGGGATATATTAGGACGTGCCTCTGTCCTTTTCCCAGGCTGTAGGGGGCGACATCCGGATGAAAGCTCAGAACATCCTACAACATCTCCAGAGGGAGGAAGAGACAACGTTTTTTTTCCCTGACCACCTGGAGGCCGCAGTGCGTATTTAATATTGTAATGCTGTATAATTGTTTGTTGGGTACTATATGGAGTCGTCTCTGGCTACATCTGATGTCTCTTGAGGCTACCAATTCTGTCGTGTGTTCTATTGTTTTCAATGGTCTATCAATTTTATATACTTGCAGAAGGAGCCGGCTTTGCATGGGTATATTTCATCTATTTCATTTAATGTTCGTGTGTGTCGTTAAAAGATAGACAGTATCCCCCTTAACAGTGACCTCTACAGCACCCCGCCCCTTTAACAGTGAACTCCACAGTCCCCCATCCCTTAACACTGACCCCCCCCCCCCAGTGCTCTGCCACTTTAAAATGGGACCTCCACAGCAGCCCTTCCCATTAACTTTGACCTTCACAGCAGCCCGCCCCTTTAACAGTAAGTTTCACAGCACTGCACTCCCTTGACAGTGACTTCCTTAGGGGCCCGCCCCTTAATAGTGACCTCCACAGTACCCTTCTGCCTTAACAGTGACCTCCACAGCAGTTGCCCCTTTAATAGTGGTTCCTGCCCCCTTAACAGTGACCTCCACAGCGGCCTGCCCCCTTAACAGTGACCTCCACAGCAGTTGCCTCTTTAATAGTGGCCCGTGCCCCCTTAACAGTGACATCCACAGTGTTCGCCCCTTTAACAGTGACCTCCACAGCAGCCTGCCCTCTTAACAGTAACATCCACAGTAAACGCCTCTTTATCAGTGACCTCCACAGTGCCCGCCCCTTTAACAGTGACCTCCACAGCGGCCTGCCCCTTTAATGCTAGGGCTACACGACGACATGTGTCGCACGACATTTTGTCTCAACAATTCTTATAATGATACGCTATGGCGTCCCCCTGCGACATGCTGCAACTGTCGCATCGCAGCATGTCACATGTCGCAGTGCGACACCATAGACTATCATTATAAGAATTGTAGCGCGACATTGGTGCAACATCAATGTAGCGCAACACATGTAGCAGCGTAGTTGTGCCCTATGTGTCGTGTGACTTATTGTCGTCGTGTAGCCCTATCCTAAGGCCTCATGCACACGACCGTGTGTGTTTTACTTGTCTGTAAAACGGACAAGAATAGGACATGCTCTATTTTTTTTGCGGGGCCACGGAACGGAGCAACGGATGCGGACAGCACACGGAGTACTGTCCGCATGTTTTGTGGCCCCATTGAAGTGAATATATGGACAAGAAGTGCTGGGAGAGTAGTATGGCTGCTACGACTTGTGATGTGGAAATCATCTTGAGGCATCTCCTGCCACTGCCGTAGAGTTCCCCACCTTAAATACGAGAACTTGAACTTGAAAGATCAGTAAAGAAGTTGGAAAAAGTCACAGAAGCCTATCTACAAGAGGAGTCCATCATAGGACCACAAGTAGCTGTAAGGGCCTACAGTACCTAGAGGGGGTAGAAGTCTTGGTGCCTGAGGAGGTGCAAAGACCCCATAACTTTATTGAACTGGTCAATGGGCCTTTAGTACATTGTGGTCAAGAAAGCATGTAAACTTACAATGACGTGGACTATGCCTTTTCAAGATTTTGAAGGCTACTTTGGTGGCACAGCCATGATTATGTAGACTAGCTATAAAGATTGAAATGTTCTTGAAGCACATCAGAACAAATACAATGGTGATGCCTGATTCCGAGCGTGCAGCTTGACGATAAGTGCTGTAAATATGACGTTCACTACATCTCCTGCTACAAAAAGCAACAATCAGCCCAGTCATACGGGAATAATGGCTGGTAAACATGTCGAGGTTGTGACTACAGACGGAAGGCATCAAGTGGTGACATTTAGCATCAATGTGATTGTATCTCCAAGGTAGAAATGCTATTTCTCTACACCGAAGCAAAAAGTTTTCTAAAGGAGGAGAAATGAGATTTAAAAAATGAAATGCTACATGGGAGTATTGGAAAAGTGAACATTTCTTTCAGGTAAACTCGTAAATAGGAAATGCAAATTTCTCATCAAACCACTAAGATTAAAAATGGTTAGGTAAATAATTTTTGGAACAAGAGGGGGACCAAAGAGTCACCTGGGGTAAGATTCTGGGCTCCAGCAGGAGTTATGAAAAAAATGGTGACACAATATGGTAATGATGAGATGATAGTGAGCCAAAAAAGCATATAGTAGAAGATGGAAGTCAAAAGAGGGATATGTTAGAAGATAGTTGGCCAAAGAGGGATATTGTAGAAGATGGTGGGCAAAACAGGGAGATGGTAGAATATGGTGGGCCAAATAGAGATATGGTAGAAGATGGTGGGCCGAGGAAGCATATGGTAGAATACGGTGGGCCAAAGAGGGATATGGTAGAAGATGGTAGGCCAAAGATGGATATGGTAGAAGATGGTGGGCCAAAAAGGGATATGGTAGAAGATGGTGGGCCAAAGATGGATATGGTAGAAGATGGTGGGCCAAAGAGGCATATGGTAGAAGATGGTGGGCCAAAGATCGATATGGTAGAAGATGGTGGGCCAAAGAGGCATATGGTAGAAGATGGTGGGCCAAAGAGGCATATGGTAGAAGATGGTGGGCCAAAGATGGATATGGTAGAAGATGGTGGTCCAAAAGGCATATGGTAGAAGATGGTGGGACAAAGAGGCATATGGTAGGAGATGGTGGGCCAAAGATCGATATGGTAGAAGATGGTGGGCCAAAGAGGCATATGGTAGAAGATGGTGGGCCAAAGAGGCATATGGTAGAAGATGGTGGGCCAAAGATGGATATGGTAGAAGATGGTGGTCCAAAGAGGCATATGGTAGAAGATGGTGGGCCAAAGATGGATATGGTAGAAGATGGTGGTCCAAAAGGCATATGGTAGAAGATGGTGGGACAAAGAGGCATATGGTAGGAGATGGTGGGCCAAAGATGGATATGGTAGAAGATGGTGGGCCAGAGAGGGATATGGTAGAAGATGGTGGGCCTAAAGAGCTGATAGTAGACAATGAAGGGACAGGGAGGAAGATGGAGGGCCACAGAACTAGACTGTTAAGTATGACTGACCGAAGAAGCAAGTAAAAAATGATGAACCACAGAGGCAATCGGTATAACACAGAGGGCCAAAGAAGCAGATGTATGGATGTCCATAAATGTTGAAAGTAGATTGCAGGCCAAAAATCCAGTTGGTAGAAGATGGTAGGCCAAAGAGGCAGATGGTAAGAGAAGAAAAGCCAAGAAGCCATCTAATAGAAGAAGGTGGGCCAAAGAGGCACATGGTAGAATATGGTGGGGCAGTGAGACCAGTGGTGAAAAAGACAGATGGTAGAAAATGGAGGGTCAAGGAATCAGTTGGTAGCAGATGGTGTGCCAAAGAAACAGATTGTAGACAGTTGAGGCCCGAGAAAGCAATTTACACAAGATGGTGGGCTACAGACGCAGCTTAAGAAGATGTTTGGCCAAAAAGATGGTAGAAGATGATGAGCCACAGAAGATGTTAGGCCAAGATGGTAGAGCATGGAGGTCCAAAGAGTCAGATGATAGAAAATGGTGAACCAAAGAAGTAGAAGGTCATAACTGGTGGGCCAAAAAAAATACATCCATCATAGGATCTCAATAGCGAGGGAAACGCTTCTTCGTTTTGTCCCCATTCATTGCCAATGGGGACAAAACTAAACTGAACTAAACGGAGTGCACCAGAATGCATTCCATTCCATTTTGTTGCGTCCCCATCGCGGACAGAATAACGCTGCAAGCAGCGTTTTTCTGTCCGCGATGTGGTGTTGCGAAAGACAGATCTGTCACCATTGACTTACATTGTGTGTCATGATGGATCCGTCTTTCTCCACACCACATCGCGGACAGAAAAACGCTGCTTGCATGGTGAGCCAAAGAACAAGCTGGGGAAACAAAAAGATTATTAAGAGGAAAGCAAAAGCTAAGGAAGCAGTTGGGAGAAAACAGTAGGACAAGCAGGTAGCTTTTCCAAACAGCTGGCAAAACAGCGAGTTGGGACAAGATGAGCATGCTGGAGCTCTTGGCATTTTTCAGGTGTTTTCACGTCTTTGTCTAGATCAAGGTTTCTCAGCTCTGGTCCTCGGGACCCACCTACCAGTCATGTTTTTAGGATTTCCTTAGTACTGAGCAGCTGATATCATTAGTGTCCATGCATCAAGAGACGTACCCTAGGTATTCATTCTGTGGGATATTCTCAAATCCTGACCGGTAGGTGGGTCCCGAGGACCGGAGTTGAGAAACCCTGGTCTACAGTAGATGCAGTCACATTACTAAACATCTGAAAAACAAAAATGCATGTGGTTATATATTAGTAGTGTATGGACCAGGGTTGCCAACCAGAATTTTTTCTGGTTGGAAAATAATCTAGTCAAGTACCACCAGCCTAAAAAAAATCACGGACACGTCTATTTTTTTTTTCACGGACACAGGAAAAAAAGTCACGTTTTACGGACTTTCAAGAAATTTCTGGACGGTTGCCAACCCTGGTATGGACTCCGAACCCAACTCCTGCTGTTGAAAAATGAAAGGACTGAGCAGGAACCTGACCGGCTGCTCTTAAAGTGTATTTGAGGCCAGAGTGGCAAAGCAAGTAGAAACGTAACTTCCAGAGTCTTGCTTGCCTCTGGTATTTGACTGCTCGGCGTGAGCCTTTCATGTGCAGGCAGCAATGTGACCTCTATTAGGCCTACACCTGGAACATTTAGACGCCATGTGTGATGGGCTATGACGTTCATGTTAGTCTTTTATGTGTTTTTGTCTGTTGAGTCACATGTGGCAAAACCTTCCCCAAACTGTGATCTTAGTGATTGTGAGAAGTCAGATTGTGGAGCCTCGATAAGGTAGGGAGACTCTTGCCGATTGTGGATGTGTTCACTTGCCTTCACTATAACACATCATTTGAACACACAAAATGTTAAAAGATGACGACTTTGATGTCCTGTTATAGGGACATAAAGGATTTAGTCTACTGGATGATACAAAGTGATGCCTGTGGCAGAAATCATACAAGTTATATACTATTTTTGAATTTTGTTACACTGTAATTTCCAACTTCAAAAAGAAAAAATAGAAAATCCATCTGTAGTATGTACCGCGTATCTCTGTGATGGGATTAGTTCTCAGTGGTATTGTTTCTCCTCAAGGAGAGGTCCAGAGCTGAGTCTTATAGGCCATGCAATGCTTCCTGGGAAAAAGGATATGCAGATTAGCAAAAGAAACCTGTCTCTGTAGCACCACCTAGTGGAGATAGCTATCCTTTAGTCAACGTCCGATGTTTAAGCGGTCTTGTGACCTAGTTAAACATATTAGCCTTCTCCAAAGAGCCAGGAGACCCACCTGCAGACAGCTATTTTGAGGTGTCATCACGTGTTGCTGCTCATCGGAAGGGATGATAAGGCATGGTGCACCCCAATGGGAAATAGGTCCAGAGTCAGGGTCTGCAGTAAACCAGGGTGCTTCTTTACTGGGGGAATTCCAGTGCAAAACATTACAGGCGAGGAATTGCGCTGGCTTCTCTAGTCTCCTCTCTGGCAGAAGAAGGGTTTGATGCTGAGGAAAGACCTGAGATAGCTGTCCCTCTCTCTCTCTCTCTCTCTCTCTCTTTCTCTCTCAGAAGGCTGGCATCCTAGTCAAGGGTCCACGGTCTGTAGATCAGTAGTCCAAGTGGCTTCTTGGTCACAGTACTGGTGACCCATAGTCTGTGGCTCAGAATCCCCATCTCAACGTCTTCTTCTGGTCACTCATTCAGACTGTCAGAGTCTCCCCTCCAAGCACTGGTCCCTAACTGCAGAACACTAGGGGCTCTGGCTGCTCTCCTTATATACAGTTTTAGCTCCAGGGCACTACACATTGATTTCATTTGGAACTATGTAATACCTCATTACTCCTGTGGTGGCGCTGCAGGGAAATCAAACACTTGCTGCATGATTCTCCTGCCGATCCTTGTGATCTGCTAATTTTTAACAGTGACTTTTTGAAAATAAAGAGATTGTCAATAGCGGAGAACCCCTTTATTGTCTGTGTAGAATGCTTTGGGTCCCATAGTCTTATTTTTTTCTATAGGATTTAAATACTTATGTCGAGACACTGAATTTATAAATCTGTTAACGAAGCTGGAGGTAATCTGCTCCACTCCACATAGTGGTCCAAAATAGGGTCCATTTCTTGGTCTAGGGTAGAAACTGGGGTTTGCTGCCTAATTGCCGACTGAAGAGACCGAATAGGAACTCACCTGTAGTTATAAAGGTGTATCCCAGCCGAAAATATTTATCTCTCCTCCGTTGAAATATCACATGGGTGGATACCTGGGGACACACATCTTTTGCTTAGATCCAAGTCCTACTCTTTGACCGCATGACATGGGAAATGAGGAGTTTGAATCGAGTGGTGGTGTAGCATGCACACAGGAAGATAGACACTACAAAGCCCAGCAGTCAGATCCCCACCAATCTAACATTTATCAATTATGCAGAGGACAGGTGATACATGTTTTTTGGTTTTTGGCCTAATGACCCACAATCTGCATGAGCCGAAGTTACACTGTGGCCACTGAAATGTGCATTCTGCGGAACATTCTACGTATGGAATATTCTACACAGAATTCTACTGAACTTTCTAATTATGGAACATTCTACAGAACATTCTTTGGAACATTCTGTATAGCAAGTATTAGATTTTGAATTCACATGCATTGCACGCCCTACATTTCCAATGTGCCGGATCCCCCTACCAGTCCTCTGTGTTCATACACAGAGGAATGTGGTGTTTCAGCTGCCCGCTGGTTGGTACAGAGAGACTGGCACCATTGTCTTTAAAAATAAATAATCTGAAGTTTCAATAGAAGAACATAAAGCAGTTTGGTGCTTGCCGGATCATATACAGACGCGCTGTTGTTTTACCCGCCGAGGCTACAGGCCTTGTAACAACCATGTTATTCCGGTGCATTAGACGGGAGACTTTG
Organism: Bufotes viridis; assembly: GCA_033119425.1. Taxonomy (NCBI): domain Eukaryota; kingdom Metazoa; phylum Chordata; class Amphibia; order Anura; family Bufonidae; genus Bufotes; species Bufotes viridis. Next base: position 33,118,615 of record CM065592.1, read on the forward strand.
TAAGAGAATTATATTTTCGGCACTCAGTAATGTGACTTTTGTGAGATTGTGACTTTGAAAGTTACTAAACACTCAAAAATTAGAACAACTTGAAAAAAAAGTCAGCTGTCTTGAGTCTGCGTTGCCGAAATTTATGAAACGCTGCTCATTGTTTGATAAATTTGATGCATCCTTATAAAAAAACAACAAATTTGTTTAGAGATGTTACTGGTGTCAGATTGTGCATTTTTTGTCACGTTTTAAAAATTCACAGTTGATATATCTGGTGTAATCCTAATTAACATACCTGACCACACCCACTTCTCCATCCGCGAGAGCGGCATAGAATATCAGACACACATTTTTGCCCAAAAATAACCTTCACCAGAATGCAACTTTTTCCACCATATTTTTGGCCCGCTTGGAATAATAAATTCCCACCATAGAGTTAAATGGTAACATTCTATCTGAACTCACCACTAGAGGGAGCTCAGGAGCTTACTGAAGACAGATTTATCATTGAGTTCAGAGTGTAAACAGTATGCAGTAAACTACTAGGCTCCCCCTAGTGGTGGATGAAGGAGGAAAATAACTTTTTTATTTAATGCTTTACCTACGCAGGGAATTTGAGTCATAAAAACTGATTTCTGACTTTCTTGGACACTGGGGGAGAAAGGCCAGCAGAACGTGCGTTCACTGTCATCAGCTTTTCACTGCTTAATATGTAGACCAGGGATGCTCAACCTGCGACCCTCCAGCTGTTGTAAAACTACAACTCCCACCATGCCCTGCTGCAGGCTGATAGCTGTAGGCTGTTCCCGCATGCTGGGAGTTGTAGTTTTGCAACAGCTGGAGGGACGCAGGTTGGGCATACCTGGTCTAGACTGTAAGGAGCTTGCTAGAGCAGAAGTCTTCCCAGACTTTTTGCAGAGGATCCTAATTCAGCTATATGCTTCCCATATCCTATAGACCATTGTGAGAGTAGAAGAGCCAGAGAGCTACCACCAAAAGTGGCTCTCACTCTGAGGACACGACCATACCTGTAATTATTTGGTCGCCCCCTATAAATGTCTACTACAGTCGGTAAACTGTGTGTGTATCTTCCAGTCACTTCTCCCCCTGCACTGGAGGATCTGCCAAGGACCTTACAAAGAATGAATCCGGATCTAGTAGCTCTTTCTCATAAGGCCTGGGGCAAATTCCAGCGTGCGGAAATACCGGTTCTGTCCTGCTCTCCACCCTCCCGTCCCCGTGTGCTGACATCTCGCAGATAACGCCAGAGGCTATAGGTGTGCTCGCCTCACTTTACCATGTAACGGACTATGCTAACCTGTGCTTTAGATGTAGCTCCAAGGTGCATTTTACTTAAAGGAAATTAAGAGTTTGTATAGCGGCATTTCACAAGCAGTCACAGCTGTACTCAAAATGACATAAAGCAGCAGGCGGCAATATAAACAGTAATATAAAACTGTAATTCTAAATAGCTACAGTGAAAAGGGTAAATAGTACACTGCAGTTCAATATGTTCTGCTTTGATGCATTCTTCTATGCTCATTAATGATTTAATCCACTAACAGTATACCCTAGTAACAACAAATTCATATCTGGCTCACAAAACTGCTGGCACTTTTACACCTCATTTGTCAAATCTTATAGTATCTTACTAAAACAGCACTAAGAACTATAATTCTGCCTCTATGTACAAGAATAAAACTATTATAATACTGCTCCTATGTACAAGAATATAACTACTATAATACTGCCTCCTATGTACAAGAACATAACTACTATAATACTGCCTCCTATGTACAAGAATAACAGTACTATGATACTGCCTCCTATGTACAAGAATATAACTACTATAATACTGCCTTCTATGTACAAGAATATAACTACTATAATACTGCTCCTATGTACAAGAATATAACTACTATAATACTGCTCCTATGTATAAGAATATAACTACTATAATACTGCTTCCTATGTACAAGAATAAAACTACTATAATACTGCTCCGATGTACAAGAATATAACTACTATAATACTGCTCCTATGTACAAGAATATAACTACTATAATACTGCTCCTATGTACAAGAATATAACTACTATAATACTGCTCCTATGTACAAGAATATAACTACTATAATACTGCTCCTATGTACAAGAATATAACTACTATAATACTGCTCCTATGTACAAGAATATAACTACTATAATACTGCCTCCTATGTACAAGAATATAACTACTATAATACTGCCTCCTATGTACAAGAATATAACTACAAGAATATCTTTAATTTACTTATCATTCTGTATAAAGTATGCTAGTATTTTCCCTTATAACCATGTTATAAGGGAAAATAATAAAGATTGAATATAGAGCCTGCTGCGATTTTCACGCAGCGCACAAGTGATGCGGGAAAAATCACTGCTCATCTGCACAGCCCCATTGAAATGAATGGGTCCGGATTCAGTGCAGGTGCAATGCGTCAACATCACGCATTGCACCCGCGCGGAATACTCGCCCGTGTGAAAGGGGCTACATGAAAATCGCAAGCATCCGCAAGCAAGTGTGGATGCGGTGCGCTTTTCCCACATGGTTGCTAGGAGACGATCTGGATGGGGACCCGATCTTTATTATTTTCCCTTATAACATGGTTATAAGGGAAAATAATAGCATTCTTAATACAGAATCCTCTGTAAATTAAAGATGGAGGGGTTAAAAAAAAATATAAAAATGAAACCCACCTAATCCACTTGTTCGCACAGCCCGGCTTCTTTATTCTTCTATCTTCAGGATCTGGCAGGAAAAGGACCTGTGGTGACGTTACTGTGTCACATGGTCAAATCACATGGTGCATCGCCATGGTGATACACCATGTGATTGGACCATGTGATGAGAGCAGTGACATCACCACAGGTCCTTTAGCGATTTACACATGGCGGCATTGCGTTCAAGTGGATTAAGGTGAGTTTATTATTATTTTTTAACCTCTCCATCCCTAATTTACTTTGCCTTCTGTATTAAAAATCCTATTATTTTACCTTATAACCATGTTATAAGGAAAAATAATAAAATCTACAGTTCAACTTCATTGAAGAAGTTCGGGTCTGGGTACCACCTTCAGCTTTTTCTCATGCGCGTGCAAAACGCATTGCACTCGCGCGGAAAAAACTGAACCACGCAACGCAATCGCAGTCAAAACTGACTGAAATTGCGTGTGTACTCGCACAATTTCCCCGCCACGCACCGGCATCCTATCTGGCCCCATTGCGCAACGCCCGTGTGAAAGTGGCCTAATACTCCTCCTATGTTCAGTAATATTGAGATGAATAGGTCGGGGCATTATATTAAAGATTAATGAAACCCTAAACACTATCCTTGATGGGTGGTTACTTCGAATGACTGGTGAGAACATGATTGTCCTACCTAGATGTACTGATATGCAGATGAATATAAGCTACTACAATAATGAGAGTTGTCCTCCGGGCCTCATTAGTTGGTTACTAATTTCCGGGCGCCGTCTGTAGAAGTGACACTACCATAAGGACGCGACTCTCTTCCCGCTTCCCTTTGCCAGCTGCAGTGCGGTCATAGGAACCATCTGAAGGTGGCTGAGGGACTCTTGGTATGGGGATGGGGGGCCCTCGTCTCACATACAGGCCATTTGCCAGAAATACTGTTTATGCAGTTTGGTAAAAACAACATAACAAAGATAGACGGTTACCTCGACTTCTTCTAGAATGCAAAGTGAGTCATGTAGCATCAGACGCCCACCATACCCGAGCGAGTGATCATTTTGTTCTGGTAGCATTCATAACATCATTAAAGAGTTGGAAAAAAAATGACATAGCAAGGGAAAATGATTAACCCTTCTCTTACTGCATCTGGTAGAAATGTTAGGTACAGGCATAGACTGTACCAATTTTAAGGTCATCTGCTGGTAAACCATTGATGGTCTGTTTTAAGGATAGGCCATCAATGTGATTTATAGAAAATCCATCTAACTCATGGAATCTATGAGGTGCACTCATGGGATGATTCCTATTCTTCTGCTGTTGCTGCTTCAACCTCTATCTAGATCTCTAGGGCAGTGCACTAAATTTCAAGCGTCACACACCTCCACTTGCTAGCTAACTACTATGTATTGCTGCTATTCCTCCATGACACAGTCCAGTATGGTGGTAGCAAGGCAATTAAGGAACAATTTTAAAAATTGAGGCAAATTAAATGATATATATTCTAAAATTGATCATATATCCATGAGATAGCATGCCACAGCACAGCATTGCAGTTGTTCACAGTAAATATGGGCACATAACAGTCCAACACCTCAACGTGGATGGTATTTTCACTTTAACAGGGTCAACAGTAACCCATAGTTAAGTGAACATGAGCTGAACCTTCATATCTTATGCAAATGAAAGTACTGTCTCATTTCTGGAAGGCTTCCTTACCCCCTGTCTCTGCTCGTCAGTCTTAACCCTGCAGCTCTGCTTCTTCGGACTGGCTTCTGTGTATAAGTACAAACCCAGCAGGAAATCACTACAGGCCAAGAGAAGGAGCCTTAACAAGTAGGATACCACAGTCCTCTTGAAGCACATAACTCCCATCATTTCGAGACCCAGCCATGCGTTTTACTACATTCTCTTTTCAGTTGCGTTGTCAGATTTTCAGTATCTCACCATAGTTCCTGATAAATGTGTTTTCTCACCCAATTTACACATTTGATTTAGGATATTTGCATTTCACAACCAACAATGTGATGTGTGACTGCAGGCGGAGGTTTAATATTAGAGAGGTTGTTGCTGTGCAGTTCTGGACTTGTTTAGAGCTGATAAGAAGCCCCTGAAGGTGAAAGGAAGGTTGTCAGGCCAGGTAGTGAGTTGTTTCTTCTCTGTGATCTACCTTAGCCCAGACCGCATGGTTAGACTGCGTCCATCAATGGAAATCAACCGTCACATAGTGATTTTGAGAAGTTGTAACTTAAGTGTGGAGCCAGACATGAGAGGAGTTGAGCATTTATGGCTGTAGGATCATTGAAGTCCACGACTTAAGGTGCCCATTGAGGTCCATTTCTTTTTCAAAATCATTGGTTTCTTTTTTTAGCTGGGCAGATTGTCACCTAGGGGGAGTAAAAGGGGTTGTCCACAATTTCATACACCCTATTAGAGAAGTCTGGGTTCATATAGGGGGGCTGGGGTCCTCTGTTTAGGATCCTCATCTCTTGAGCAGAGTTACAAAGAGCATCTCTCACTCTGGAGGACCTGTCCTGCATTACACAGACTACCATGGATGGACAGATGTCTAACTGGATGGATAGATGTCTTTTTTCGGCCTTATGTACTATGTACTATGTTACCAATTTATATGAATGGACACTGTGTAATGCTTTATTTCTCCTGTGGGGGTGCTGCAGGGAGAAGGACACTTTGTGATGAGATTATTGTCAAGGGAACCTTCTATTGAGTAGGGATTGTCCAAAGTGGAGAACATCAGCACAGATATTATATCTTATAGTGATTGTCTGAAATCAGCAAGGAAGGACCTCAAGGGATGCTCGGATATGGGAGCTGGAGGGGTCTTCACTTTAGAATGGGTATGTACTAGCAAACCAAGCAAATGCTGGGGGTTCCATAGATCAGGGGACCTCCGGCTGGCCACAAGTGGTGGGCTGAAAAAAGCAAAACACACAAATGCAAAAAAAAAAAGATTAAACCAAGGTTAGACATACCACCTATGCAACTCACTGGGCACGGGTGCCTCGCCCAAATGTAGAGTGGTCGCAGAAGTGCCAGGCTGTACTGCTGAGCTGACAATGGGACTTGGGGGGCTGATGAGGGCTTAGATCAGGGGCGTAGCTAACGGCTCATGGGCCCTGGTGCAAGAGTTCTGCTTGGGCCCCCCTTCCCTCAGTGCTTTGTGTATCTGCTTATGCGACACAAGGGTCTTTGGGCCCCCTCAGGCTCCTGGGCCCCGGTAGCGACTGCTACCTCTGCACCCCCTATAGCTACGCCCATGGCTTAGATGTAGAGGAGCCAGGTTCTGGGCAGAGATTTCTCCATGCATGGCTCCTGTAAGTGTTTTACTTTTCCTTGTGTGCCTTTTGAGTGGACAACCTCTCTGTGCTGTGAGGTTTACTCTTACTTAGGTGTTGATTCCCTTGCTGAGAGAGAGAGGCACTGCAAGGAGGCACTTGAGCACTGAAGGGAGCAGAGGTGGTAGAATCACCAAAGGAGGCTTAAAGTACCTGTGGCTTGTACTTACTGATGGAAGCTTCCATGGTAGAAGCGTTATCCCAGACTTCTTGGTCAAATGACTCCCCAGCTCTTTCTCCCCTCTCACAGCATGCAGTCTCACACAACGGTGCAGCTGCACACCCACATCCTTCAATAGTTACTGTTTCACAGCATGCTACTGAGGAGGTTTGTGATCCTTTCTACATGCCTTACAGATAGGGCATGGGTTAGGGGGTCACCTATGAGAGGGGCACTACAAAGAGCACTAAAGGGGGCAGTAGTGGTAGAATCACCAGTACCCGTGGCTTGTACATACTGATGGGAGCGTCTGTGTCATAAGCATAACTTAAGGCTCCTGGTCCAAGTGCAAAATTGTAAACAAGACCCCCCAACACTGCTGGTCTTCTTGTGTAGCAACATCTTGGACTGTACCGCTAAGAGTGGGGGAGGTTTTATGTCTTGCAGCTGACACTTCCGTAGCCTTAGTGTAAATTTTAGAGAGCTTGGTGGCTTTAGTGAGACGTCATCATTGCCATCATCCCGTGGCCACGCGTTACCGATCAACACTAGATCCACCTGCTGACAGAGTGGTTTTATTTCCTGGTTCGAGTAATTACTTACGCAATGGAATTTTACCCGTCCACCTAGGCCAGGGTTGGGCAAACTGCGGCTCTCCAGCGGTTGCAAAACTACAACTCCCAGCATGCAAAGACTGCTTACAGCTATCAGCCTAAAGCAGGGCATGGTGGGAATTGTAGTTTTACAACAGCTGGAGAGCCGCAGTTTGCCCATCCCTGACCTAGGGCATCGATCAGAGCAGTGAGAGGGTCCTACAAATGTGCAAATCCTGTCTGAGGTCACGTATCAATTTATACATGACAGTACAATCCCAAAAGAAAAAGGTCGATACAAAGTATATTGACTAGTACATGACAAACACGAGACTTTGTAATACATATTACTAGGGAAAGATTTTGTCTAAGGGTACTTTCACACTTGTGGCAGAGGAATCCGGCTAGCAGTTCCGTCGTCAGAACTGCCTGCCAGATCCAGCAATTTGTATTGAAACGGACAGCATTTGTAGACGGATCCGGATCCGTCTCACAAAGGCATTGCAATAACGGATCCGTCTCTCCAGTTGTCATCCGGAAAGACGGATCCGTTATGTATTTTTTTCACATTTTCAAGGGTCTGCGCATAGAACAGATCCGTCAATGCGGTATTTTGAATGCCGGATCCGGCACTAATACATTCCTAAGGAAATGAATGCCAGATCCGGCATTACGGCATGTGTTCTGGCATTTTGGACGGAGATAAAACCGCAGCATGCTGCAGTATTATCTCCGACCAAAACGCCGTACAGTGACTGAACGGAAGACATCCTGATGCATCCTGAAGGGATTTCTCTCCGTTCAGAATGCATTAGGAGAAAACTGAAGCGTTTTTTTCCCGGATTGAGCCCCGACCACGGAACTTAATGCCAGAAAAGAAAAACGCTAGTGTGAAAGTAGCCTTGCGTTGTTGGATTCCGTTGCCAGAACTGCCTGCCTGATCAGGAAAACTGTATGCAAACGCACGTCACTTGCAGACTGATCAGGATCCTGATCAGTCTGACAAATGCATTGAAATACCTGATCCGTCTTTCATGTGTCACCCGGAAAAACAGATCAGGTATTTATTTGTTTCACATTTTTAAAGGTCTGCGCATGCGCAGACTGGAAATCCGGATCCATTTTACCGGAACGCGTGGTACCCAATCTGGCAGTAATACATTTCAATGGAAATTTATGCCGGATCCGGCATTCATGCAAGTGTTCCGGAATTTTGGCCGCAGGAAAAAATGCTGCATGCTGCGGTATTTTCTCCGGCCAAATACCGTAAAAGTGACTGAACTGAAGACATCCTGATGCATACTGAACAGACTGCTTTCCTTTCAGAATGCATTAGGATAAAACTGATCAGTTTTTTTCTGGTATTGAGCCCCTAGGACGGAACTCAATACCGGAAAACTTTAACGCTAGTGTGAAAGTACCCTAACTCATCTTCCAGAGCCTCCAGTTCTCCTTTCTTACTTGCAGGCTCCTTGTGAGGAAACCACCGGTCACAAAATAATCTAATCAATAACTGGGGCATAGGGGCAGGGGGAAGAGGGGGATGCAGCTTCAGCGTCTGTCCAGCCGAAGCTGTGAGAGGGGAAGGAGGAGGAGGCTCCGGAGCAGTCACAGCATACGATTGGCTCACAGCACACAACACAGCGCTTACATCACTCCAGGAAGTGCCCGCCCCATTAGCACAGTTACAAAATATATTTACAAAAATATAGAGAGCAGAAAAAGACCCACAAAAAGAAAGGAAAATCTATACAGAGAGGGTGGCAACCAGACAGGGGCTGTGCCAAACTGGGGGCACCTGGCAGTGGCCCTATGAACTGAATTTAGAAGAGGGGGCCCGCACCAGCCATGTAAGAGGGGGCCACAAAAAAATATAATCTATACAGAGTTAGAGGGGGGCAGGGGCAGCCAATCATTCGATTATATACAGGGGTCAAAATGAAATATATACAGTCTGGGGGCCAAATGAAATATATACAGTCTGGGGGCCAAAAGAAATATATACAGTCGGGGGGCCAAATTAACTATATACAGTCTGGGGGCCAAAGAAAATATATACAGTCTGGGGGCCAAAAGAAATATATACAGTCTGGGTGGGGGCCAAAGGAAATATATACAGTCTGGGGGCCAAATGAAATATATACAGTCTGGGGGCCAAATTAACTATATACAGTCTGGGGGCCAAAGGAAATATATACAGTCTGGGGGCCAAATTAACTATATACAGTCTGGGGGCCAAAAGAAATATATACAGTCTGGGGGCCAAATGAACTATATACAGTCTGGGGGCCAAAAGAAATATATACAGTCTGGGGGCCAAATGAAATATATACAGTTTGGTTGGGGGACAAATGATATATATACAGAGCGAGTGGCAGGTCAGGGGGCGGGATAATGGAGGTGGGGGCCCCAATTCAAAGTTTGCCCTGTGGCCGATAGACCTCTAGTTACGCCACTGCAAGCGGCTACCAGATACATATGATGCCGCTTATCCCACATGTCAGGGGGCAGAACTCGGTAGCCTGTTTCAGAGCTTGGACTTCCTGATTCCGGGTGGACACTACAGCCGTGGCGCAGGCGGTTACATCAGCAGTGTCTGGTCACACCCTTACGTCACTTCTGCTATATACTTTCTACTGGTGAGAGATAATAATTTCCCATCTAGGAGACCCGCTCCCCTCACCACCATTGAGCGGTGGCATAAGGACCATAATAAGCACAGCCCAGGACACCGAATGTCCATAATCAGGAGTATAGATATAAGGGGGGGTCCCCCTACCACCAGTATTTTGCACTGGGGCCCCGGAGCTTCAAAGTCATTCCACTTTCCACAATGATGGACACTGCCCCATGCAGTCTACTGTAGCTGTCTGACAAGATAGTATGATAGCACCAGCCCCAAACAACAGGCATATGGAGCCCTCCTGCCAGAGATAGGACCCCATAACAGTGACAGTCACAGTACCTATGTAACAAACAGTCAGCATTTGCTGAAATAATATTATCATACAATGCCTAAGTAATACTGGTGTATAAATAATATTTCCAATAAGGTTATCACTAACACCACTAGGTAGTGCTCAAATAATACCGCTACAGTGTAAAAACAATACCAATACAAAGTGTATGAAAATACTATATCACTCCATATTCACATACCTCGGGTATATACTTGTAGTATTATAGTAGATATATTCTTGTACATAGGAGCAGTATTATAGTAGTTATATTCCTGTACATAGGAGCAGTATTATAGTAGATATATTCTTGTACATAGGAGCAGTATTATAGTAGTTATATTCATGTACATAGGAGGCAGTATTATAGTAGTTATATTCTTGTACATAGGAGCAGTATTATAGTAGTTATATTCTTATACATAGGAGGCAGTATTATAGTAGTTATATTCTTGTAAATAGGAGCAGTATTATAGTAGTTATATTCTTGTACATAGGAGCAGTATTATAGTAGTTATATTCTTGTACATAGGAGGCAGTATTATAGTAGTTATATTCTTGTACATAGGATCAGTATTATAGTAGTTATATTCTTGTACATAGGAGGCAGTATTATAGTAGTTATATTCTTGTACATAGGAGCAGTATTATAGTAGTTATATTCTTGTACATAGGAGGCAGTATTATAGTAGTTATATTCTTGTACATAGGAGCAGTATTATAGTAGTTATATTCTTGTACATAGGAGGCAGTATTATAGTAGTTATATTCTTGTACATAGGAGCAGTATTATAGTAGTTATATTCTTGTACATAGGAGGCAGTATTATAGTAGTTATATTCTTGTACATAGGACAGTATTATAGTAGTTATATTCTTGTACATAGGAGCAGTATTATAGTAGTTATATTCTTGTACATAGACAGCATATAGTAGTTATATTCTTGTACATAGGAGGCAGTATTATAGTAGTTATATTCTTGTACATAGGAGCAGTATTATAGTAGTTATATTCTTGTACATAGGAGGCAGTATTATAGTAGTTATATTCTTGTACATAGGAGCAGTATTATAGTAGTTATATTCTTGTACATAGGAGCAGTATTATAGTGGTTATATTCTTTGCCAATTTTCTTTTTATTGAAAAAGATAAGCAATGTACAGATAATGATACAGTGTACAATAACAAAGTAACATGACGCTCCATAAGAGCTAACAGTTTGTGGTCGTACATAACTCGTGAAGGACATTAAGACAGATGTCTACAAGTAGCATGAATATTGCATATATCAAGTACGTCCGGTCCACCATCCCTCACAAAATGCCTTCTAGCGGACCCACCTAAGGTAATGTCTCCTTGACCAACCACTAGTATTGTGGAACCGTATAATGTGGAGGTACCACCAAGTGAGAGTGCAAATAGCTTGAGAGAAATAGGAGTGTAGGGGGGGGGGGGATACAGACACAAAACACAGACAAAAAGGATGGGGGGGGGGGAATTCCGAGTGCTCAGCCTGCGTCCCTGAAAGTTTTCCAGGGTTTCCATAGCTTGAGAAACTTTTCCCGAGTGTGTAGCTCCCATGCGGAAAGTTCCTCCAAACGCATCAATTGGTCCACCTTCTCTACCCATTCTTTAATTGAAGGTGGGTTCGTGGATTTCCATTTTAAAGGAATAAGAAGCCTGGCTGCCATTAGCAAAAAAGTGGCGAGACATGATTTAGTCAGAGTGAAGGATTGGTTGGGGCACCAGAGGAGCACTAGTTTAGGATCAAGTGCTATCGGGGGGTTGGAAGAGCATACCCTGTTAATAAGTCCCTCCACTTGTTTCCAAAATGGCAGAATGAGCACGCAGCTCCACCACAAATGAGATAAAGATCCAGCCTCTCCACCACACCTCCAGCAGACCCCCGGAACAGCAGGATTTAGTTTATGCAAAAAGACAGGTGTTTTATACCATCTGGTGGTAAGTTTGAAAGAGTTCTCTTGTGTTAATACACATCGTGAGAACCCGTGGGAATGCAACAAGATTGATGCTCGTTCGGGGTCCGAAAACTGAATTCCCAGCTCCGATTCCCAAGCATTCAAGTGTGGTGCGCTCGGAGGTGCGGAGGAGAGGAGGAGCCCATACATGCGCGAGAGAGCTTTTTTCTCTCGGAAAGGGGTGCAAATCAATTTCTCCAGCCACGTTTGAGAAACGGTATGTACTGGGGGGATCCGCAGCTTTTTGATGTCGCTATGAAAGCTAAAGACTTGTAAGAAAGGCGCTTCCTTCACCAGGTGAGACTCCAGAAGAGGAGCCCAATCCAAACTCCCGTCAAGACGGCTAATGCTCTGCAATGTGTGGTTCTGAAGGAGTTTCCAGATACCAGATTGGCCTACCGTGTCTTTGTGTACCCAGGCTTGAAGTAAAGGCAGCGGGAGGTGAGCGTGAGGAAACCTAATATCACCACTTTTGTACAGTGAGGACCATTCCATAAGAACGCCTCTCCACATGAATGAGATATCAGATGTGTTAAAAAGGCATGGGCGGATACCCCATAGAGCTAACCGCTCTCTAAACGTAAGAGTGTAAGCTTCTAATTGCGTGCAAAGGGATGATTGTTCATCAGCCAGAACTTCTAGTCCTCTGTTTAATTGTGTGGCCTTATAGTATAGTTTTATTTCGGGTAGGCCGAAGCCTCCAAAACGCCTCTCCTTGACAAGGATTTGATGAGCCACTCTAGCCTTCCTACCAGCCCAGATAAATGTAGAGAACAGTCTTCTAACCTCGGTAAAATACGAGTTAGGGATCCAGATCGGTAAGGTCTGTATTAAGTATACAAATTTGGGCATTATAAAGGTTTTTAAGTAGTTCTTTCTACCCATCCATGAGACAAAGGGCAATTTAAGGGATTGGAGGAGGGTTTTAGTCTCTTTTAGGAGGGGGAGATAGTTTAGCTTAAAAAGATTAGCAGGGTCTGCAGGGACATGCACCCCCAAGTACGTGATGGAATGGGGGGCCCATGTGAAAGGGGTGGAGCTCTGCAAGGAAAGTACCATATCTCTAGGACACGTAACATTGAGCACCTGCGACTTCTTTGAATTCTTCAAAAATGTTAACCAGTTTGGGGAAGGATACCAGCGGATTGGATGTCAAGACGAGCAGATCGTCGGCGAACGCTGCCGTTATGTGGGGTTGATTATTGATAGTAATACCTTGTATCTCTGTATAGTAGTTATATTCTTGTACATAGGAGGCAGTATTATAGTAGTTATATTCTTGTACATAGGAGCAGTATTATAGCAGTTATATTGTTGTACATAGGAGCAGTATTATAGTAGTTATATTCTTGTACATAGGAGCAGTATTATAGTAGTTATATTCTTGTACATAGGAGCAGTATTATAGTAGTTATATTCTTGTACATAGGAGCAGTATTACAGTAGTTATATTCTTGTACATAGGAGGCAGTATTATAGTAGTTATATTCTTGTACATAGGAGCAGTATTATAGCAGTTATATTGTTGTACATAGGAGCAGTATTATAGTAGTTATATTCTTGTACATAGGAGGCAGTATTATAGCAGTTATATTGTTGTACATAGGAGCAGTATTATAGCAGTTATATTGTTGTACATAGGAGCAGTATTATAGTAGTTATATTCTTGTACATAGGAGAAGTATTATAGTAGTTATATTCTTGTACATAGGAGCAGTAATATAGTAGTTATATACTTGTACATAGGAGGCAGTATTATAGTAGTTATATTCTTGTACATAGGAGGTAGAATTATAGTAGTTATATTCTTCTACATAGGAGACAGTATTATAGTAGTTATATTCTTGTACATAGGAGGCAGTATTATAGTAGTTATATTCTTGTACATGGAGGCAGTATTATAGTAGTTATATTCTTGTACATAGGAGCAGTATTATAGCAGTTATATTGTTGTACATAGGAGCAGTATTATAGCAGTTATATTGTTGTACATAGGAGCAGTATTATAGTAGTTATATTCTTGTACATAGGCAGTATTATACTTTTTCAAGCACAGTGGCAGCATTATAGTAGTTAAGGCTGATTAGGTTTGAGGATAGTGATTTAGGTTCAGTCTAGTGATTTTCAGTCTGCAGCTTGAGATATTTGTAATATGACAGTGACTCATGGGTTGTGCACGGTTTTCTCTGCGCCAGTTTGCAGTGAACAATGATCTACATTTGGTCTTCACGGTTCACTGTTCTGTAGCATCACTGGCAGGACATGTTAGAACGCAGCATTGCATGCCGTTATTTTACTGGGGAATATCATGAATTCTTGTGATTCAACTGAAGGAGAAGTCAATCATTCCCATAGTAATCAAGTAGAGAGGAGAGAACTTCCTGGAATTCATTTAGCCTCAGAATATTCAACACTAATTGAAAGTCACATATAATGCTCTGAGGTCTCCTAGGTCTGTATCCAACCCCTTTTAAGCTCTTTAATCGTAAGACTTTGTTAGTAATGTGACATATATGGCTTTGGGTAAATGAAAGGTTGTTTAAGAACACATTGCACTGTTGGACTTTTTATGGTAAAATTTACAAATATTCCTAAAATGTTACCTTTTTGGTGGCAGATGCCTGCAGTATTTATTCACACATAGGGGGTCATTTATTTACTTTTATGCCCAACTTTTGTGGCATATATCAGTTGCATATTTTGTTGCACTTCCTTTTGCAGCAAAACCAGCGCTTTTTTCCCCTCTCACGCCACTTTTCTAAAGTGGCGACAAACGGGGGTATGGAGCGCGTGGGGAAGTAGGCAGGCCGGCAGGCCTGTCTCATTTATTGTTTTCCACTCCAGTTTTTGGTGTGGAAAATGGCTTAAATGGACTTTGGGGGCATATCACTAGAATATTCCCCCAATGTCTGATAGGTCAGCTCTGGGCCCCGCACCTATACACAGAACGAAGCCCAAAAAGTGCCAGAAGGTGCAACGCGCATGCATGGCCACCCTCTATTCATTTCTATGGCAGCACAGAAAATAACCGAGCTGGCTCGGTTATTTGTGTAAGTCCCATAGAAGGGAATGGAGCCGTGGCTGCGCTTGTATGGTGTGCTTCCCAATAATTTCATTGAGACTGAAGCTGAGAGTGCTGCGAAAATAGCCGAGTGCGACCTGCAGCTATCAGACATTGGTGGCATATCCTAGCACTATGCCCTCAATGTCCAAGATGGGAATACCCCTTTACATCTACTCCAGCAAAGGTCCTGGTGTACACTTAAGTCTGTCGCATGGCCTGCTGGAGGAAGCGCCAAACTTCTGGAGAGGCCTGCACCTCCATATAACTTTGTGGCTTCATCCAGCAGCACAGAGAGAATTAAAACTGGCCTGGAAAATGCTGGTCCTAATAAATGACCCCCATAGTGGTCAATTGGACAAAGTCCGTAAGTTCACCACAATGTACAGTCGGCACGGCAATAAATTAGATGGCACACTATAAGGACAAGGATTGTTACTGTAAAATATTTATTGGGATTGTGAATTATGTGATGAAGATTGGGCTGATTCACAGAAATACTGAATGTAATAGTGCAACCTAAAATACTGCACACTAGCACAAGCAGTCTGACAAATATCTGCCACTGCCAGCCTCCCTGAGGCAGCCTGAATGAGTTACACACTTCTCTCTGTGAAATAATTCTAAAACTGACTAGCTAGTTATTGCCATCTCCTCACTGTGAAATATCCTCTCTCGGCCTAAAGGCTTTAATCTATCTTAAGATGTATTTCCTCTATTTAACAGACATTCTGTCTGTATAAGCCCAGAAAACACATGCCGATCCTGGCTGGGATGTTATATAGTGCCTATACCACGATTGGCTGAGGCTGACTGCAAGGCATTATGGGCAAGCCTGGAAGGACAGAGTCATGTGAGCCTCCTTCTTCATCTTCATTCTTTCCTGTATTCTGATATAAGACTAATCACGTTCCGACATGTCAACCGTCAGTGGGTAAGATAGAAAGTGATAATATAGTTAAAGTGCATCACCGAGAGATTATCACTAAAATATAACTTTTAATTCAGCTTAGTAAAAAATAATACAAATGATAGAGTCTCCAATCCGAATAGGGAGGGAAGTAGGCAGTGGAGGGAAATGGCTATCCCTAGTCTGTCCACTACACACTTGCGTCCCTGCCTAAAAACGGAATAGCCGCCCCGATAGGGGCGATCCCGTGTCAGGAACCTCCTAGTGTCCCTAGTAAGGCCCTGACACAGAAAAGTACCCACCACCTATATACAAGTGCAAGAAGTCAAAAAGCGTCTGTCAAACAGTCAAATGTAGTATATTTACTAAAACAGACTCAATAGATATCATATCATAGGAATCAAATATAGCGGTTCCTTCCTGATATTCAAAAAATCCCAACACGTTTCACTGCAACCATGCAATGGGTTGCAGATCATCAGGGGACCAACTTTACAACGATGGTGTCTCAAATTATCACAAGCACCATCCACAAGCACCTATTATCACAAGCACCTATTATCACAAGCACCTATCGGGGCGGCTATTCCGTTTTTAGGCAGGGACGCAAGTGTGTAGTGGACAGACTAGGGATAGCCATTTCCCTCCACTGCCTACTCCCCTCCCTATTCAGATTGGAGACTCTATCATTTGTATTATTCTGTATTCTGATATGTAATATGGCGGTACCATTTTTAGCGATTCATGCAGGACAGATCCCCAACACTTTACAAACTCTAGAAATTGAAATTTTGGGAAATTCATACTGAATTCAATTCGTGCAGAATCGATTCTCTCCTTTCCTTTCTATGTCTAAAGTTATCTTGCTTGCTATGAAATATTCACTGTGTCCTATAGAAATGGCTGCAAAATACAATGTTATCCTCTTCCACGTGATGTAGCAACTAGTTATGCTGCGACGGCCAAGAGTGGTGAAAATTTACAAAAAAAACATAAACTTTCACTGCTCCTTAGTGTTGAGCGCGAATATTAATTTTAATTAATATCACCACTTTAGTGTTGAGCGCGAATATCACCACTTTGAGAAATCGTGAATATTTAGAATATAGTGCTATATATTCGTATTCGTGAATAGTGTTGATCGCGAATGTTCTATCTCACGAATTTATCACAAATTTATTGCGAATATCTACACTTAACAACATCCCTAGCAACCAATAGGAAAGTTAACTACCCCTTAGTGTTGATCGCGAATATTCTAATCGTGAATTTTTATCGTGAATATATTACATTGCCAATTTTCGCAATCAAGTAAACAATGATTGGAGATAACGAATTCTCGGATTTGCAAATTTATGGCAAATATTTGGCCAAATTCGCCAAATATCGCGAATTGGAATATTGCCTATGCAGCTCATCACAACTGCTCTTCCATTCCCAGTCGTGTCTGATCACATGACACAAGAGCGGGCTTTCCTTAAAGGGCTTCCCCAGACTTATGCAAGACCTGTTTCCCGTCAGTGAGTGGAAGCACTCTTGCCTAGAAACAGAAATGACCATAACCGTTCTCACAGCTGAGAGTTTGCCGCAGTTGTATAATTATTAGGAGCAGTGGTGTCTAGCCTCTCAGAATGCTGGTGGTTGTAGTTGTGCTAGAGCGCAACACGTTCATGAACACTGATCTGCAGAATCTTAAGTAATAGAAACACTTTTTGAAACATTTGTTACAATGTATCAGTGAGGGGATCAGTCTGGCAACCTTCCATCTTAAAGAGAATGACCTTAACCAAGGCATCATAAGAGCCGCAAATTGCTAAAATGTAGAAACCGTACTGTAACACTGACTGTGAGAGGAGCACAGAGCGTTTCTGCTACGTACAGTAGGTAATTGCCATATTGTGATTATGGCAACGGCACGTTATCTTTTAAAGAGGCAATTCCTTGAAAAATGTAAAAAATGAAAATCCGATACCATATAGTGCATGACAGTCTCTTTCTAATAAACCTGGAACCAGCCCACATGGATCTAGGGATATTCCCATTCAGTGCTGCAATTGCTCGGCTAGATTTATTTCAAGCTGGTAGCTCCGGGGGCATGTCCTTTCTTTGGGGTGTGGGGGGTGTCCTTTCTGCTGCAGCTGTGGCAGTTGAAGGATGGAACTGAGCATGTGCATCCATCGCACTGAGCTGGACAAAGGATTTTGAAAACAGCAGGTGGCGCTATACAGATAGATTTCAGTGAATAACTCAGCGGCTACACTACATTTTTAATTCCATGCAATTACAAAAGTACGAAGATCCAAGTGGTGGTTTCAAAAATGTTGAATATTTTTCGTGGGACAACCCCTTTAATACCTTCCAGTTTAGACGACTTTCACATTAGTGTTTTTTGCGGATCTGTCATGGATCTTCAAAAACACTTGCGTTACAATAATACAACCGCATGCATCCGTCATGAACAGATCCGGTTGTATTGTGTCTTCTATAGACATGACAGATCCGTCTCGAACTCCATTGAAAGTCAATGGGGAACGGATCAGTTTTCTATTGTGCCAGATTGTGTCCGAGAAAACGGATCTGTCCCTATTAACTTACATTGTGCGCCAGGACGGATCCGTTTGGCTCCGCTTTGTCAGGCGGACAGCTGGACGCTGCAGGCAGCCTCCAGAGCGGAATAGTGACTGAACGGAGAAAAACTGATGCATTCTGAGCGGATCCTTATCCATTCAGAATGCATTAGGGCAAAACTGATCCGTTTTGGACCGCTTGTGAGAGCCCTGAACGGATCTCACAAACGGAAAGCCAAAACGCTAGTAGCCTTAGGCCTCTTGCACAGGAAAAAAAAAATTCCATTTATGTTCCATTTTTTGCATTCCGTATACGAAACCATTCATTTACATGAATCCAAAAAAAAACGGAAGGTACTCCGTATGCCTTCCGTTTCCGTATTTCCGTTCCATTCAAAGATAGAACATGTCCTATTATTGTCCGCATAACGGGGAAGGATAGTACTGTTTTATCAGGGGCCAGCTGTTCTGTTCTGCAAAAAACTAAATGCAAATGGACGTCATCCGTATTTTTTGCGGATCCGTTTTTTGCGAACTGCAAAATACTGAAAAAGCCATACGGTCGTGTGCAAGAGGCCTTACTCGCACACATTGTAACAAAGTATCAGCGGCTGCCTCCGGCTTATAACGCCGCTTGCGCTCCCACCTCTTCATTTGCATTCGACAATTTCTACAGCCTGGCTTAATGCACTGATTTCTTGAACAGTTTCCAAGCTATTTTTGTTCAATATTTTCCAACCATTGCTGGAGTTTTGAGCCTCCTCGCTGAGTAGGTGCTTTACTTAAAATAGGCAAAACGCTGGATAACCCCTTCACTGCCGCCTGCTTTCTTATCCTGCCAGCAACGACTGCAACATTGCATGAGTTCAGGCAATGATCTTCCGTGTCAGCATCCTACCTATGTGGTGTATGAAGAGACGTAGGTGCCACACTGACCTCAGCTGCGTGGCACTGACTGTACTTCCTGTGGCTGCACAGAATGAGGTATGGTAAGGAAATTGTATATGCAGTAAACTATTGTTTCTTAACATGTCCAACCCTTACTAAAAAAAAGAGAAATTAAATAAACCCGAATATTGTGTTACATTATAAGAATTTATATTGCACCATGAGAAAAGCGCATGTACTCCGCTAACAATGATGTAAATTCCTGGCGGTCTAACTTCAGCATAACCTAATCAAAGTCAAACTAAGCCTGCACAACCTTGAGCTACAACCCATACCTTACAAGCTGCTCTGTAAGGACTCTATAGCTGCTATAGCTACTGTATGTACTTACCCTATGTACTACTATAACACAACCCCAGGTACAAGAATATAACTACTATAATACTGCTCCTATGTACAAGAATATAACTACTATAATACTGCTCCTATGTACAAGAATATAACTACTATAATACTGCTCCTATGTACAGAAATATAACTACTATAATACTGCTCCTATGTACAAGAGTATAACTACTATAATACTTCTCCTATGTACAAGAATATAACTACTATAATACTGCTCCTATGTACAAGAATATAACTACTATAATACTGCCTCCTATGTACAAGAATATATCTACTATAATACTGCTCCCATATACAAGAATATAACTACTATAATACTGTCTCCTATGTACAAGAATATAACTACTATAATACTCCCTCCTATGTCCAAGAATATAACTACTATAATACTGCCTCCTATGTACAAGAATATAACTACTGTAATACTGCCTCCTATGTACAAGAATATAACTACTATAATACTGCTCCTATTTACAAGAATATAACTACTATAATACTGCCTCCTATGTACAAGAATATAACTATTATAATACTGCCTCCTATGTACCAGAATATAACTACAATAATACTGCTCCTATGTACAAGAATATAACTACTATAATACTGCTCCTATGTACAAGAATATAACTACTATAATACTGCCTCCTATGTACAAGAATATAACTACAATAATACTGCTCCTATGTACAAGAATATAACTACTATAATACTGCTCCTATGTATAAGAATATATCTACTATAATAATGCTCTTATGTACAAGAATATATCTACTATAATACTGCACTTATGTACAAGAATATAACTAATATAATACTGCTCCTCTCTAAGAGAATATAACTACAATAATACTGCTCCTATGTACAAGAATATAACTACTATAATACTGCCTCCTATGTACAAGAATATTTTTATTATAATAATGCTCCTATATACAAGAATATAACTACTATAATACTGCTCCTTTGTACAAGAATATAGCTACTATAATACTGCCTCCTATGTACAAAAATAAAATTACTATAATACTGCCTCCTATGTACAAGAATATAGCTACTATAATACTGACTACTATGTACAAGAATATATCTACTATAATACTGCTCCTATGTACAGGAATATAAATACTATAATACTGCCCCTATGTACAAGAATATAGCTACTATAATACTGCTCCTATGTACAAGCATATCACTACTATAATCCTGCCTCCTATGTACAAGAATATAACTACTATTATACTGCTCCTATGTACAAGAATATAACTACTATAATACTGCTCCTATGTACAAGAATATAACTACTATAATACTGTTCCTATGTACAAGAATATAACTACTATAATACTGCTCCTATGTACAAGAATATAACTACTATAATACTGTTCCTATGTACAAGAATATAACTACTATAATACTGCCTCCTATGTACAAGAATATAACTACTATAATACTGCCTCCAATGTACAAGAATATAACTACTATAATACTGCTCCTATGTACAGAATATAACTACTATAATACTGCCTCCTATGTACAAGAATATAACTACTATAACATTGCCTCCTATTTACAAGAATATAACTAATATAATACTGCTCCTATGTATAAGAATATATCTACTATAGTTCTTTCTCCTTTGTGTGATATATAGCAGTACTTTTTCATACCTCACTGTACTCCTATGTGCCTCTGTACAGTGCGTTGTCACATTTTCGGTTTGTTATATTTCACGTGTACTGTGTTTGTTTTGTTCGTGTTTTTACCTGTGTTTGGTTTTCACATGGTTACAGTAAAATATTTGCTAAGTGTCAGTTCTACATGAAAACGGATTTCGGCACTTCTCTGGGATGCGGAGTTGTTGGTGTGGCCACATGCCTGGGGGAGGGGGCAGGTATGAGGAACCTGAGTTAACCCTCTCTGCACTTAGCTGCTCTGTGCCCCAGGACCAGTAACAGTTTCCACCAGTGACTCATTGCTTCTGGTAAGCGGGGAATGTCTCGCCTGTCACCAATCGTGCCCAGCATTGCGGAAGAGCTCTGAGCGCATCTTGCTGGGTTACACAAGATGCCGGCGGTAAATAGGTCAGGAGTCCCGAATACTGACAGGGGATTTCACTGTGGCAAATGTATGGGGTATTCCATATTAAGCATTTCTGAGTCCCCATAAGTGACTGTGCACTATGTTCTTTATTACTGCTACTGACCCGTGGTCTCCCTTTTAGTTTCTCTGCTCCAGGGTCCCCCTTTAGTGTATCTGCCCCAGTGTTCACTTTTATTATCTCTGTTTCAGCATTCCCCTTTAGTAACTCTGCTCCATGGTCCTCCTTTAGTCCCTTTGCCCCGGGGTTCACTTTTATTATCTCTGTTTCAGCATTCCCCTTTGGTATTTCTGCTCCAGGGTCCCCCTTTAGTATATTTGCCCCTGGGTTCACTTTTATTATCTCTGTTTCAGCATTCCCCTAAGGTATTTCTGCTCCAGAGTCCTCCTTTAGTCCCTTTGCCCTGGGGTTCAATTTTATCATCTCTGTTTCAGCATTCCCCTTTAGTATTTCTCCTCCAGGGTCCCATTTTAGTCTCTTTGCCCCTGGGTTCACTTTTATTATCTCTGTTTCAGCATTCCCTTTGGTATTTCTTCTCCAGGGTCACCCTTTAGTCCCTTTGCCCTGGGGTTCACTTTTATTATCTCTGTTTCAGCATTCCCTTTGGTATTTATGCTCCAGGGTCCTCCTTTAGTCCCTTTGCCCCGGGGTTCAATTTTATCATCTCTGTTTCAGCATTCCCCTTTAGTATTTCTGCTCCAGGTTCCCCCTTTAGTCCCTTTGCCCCTGGGTTCACTTTTATTATCTCTGTTTCACCATTCCCCTTTACTATTTCTGCTCCAGGGTCCCCTTTTAGTCCCTTTGCCCCTGGGTTCACTTTTATTATCTCTGTTTCAGCATTCCCTTTGGTATTTATTCTCTAAAGTCCTCCTTTAGTCCCTTTGCCCCGGGGTTCACTTTTATTATCTCTGTTTCAGCATTCCCCTTTAGTATTTCTGCTCTAGGGTCCCCCTTTAGTATCTCTGCCCCGGGCTCCCACTTAAATGTCTGCACCCAATTTACCCCTTATTGTGTTTGTGAGGGTTCCTTCCTTTGTGTCTTTTTCTCAAGTTCCCCATTTGTTGCCCCTCCCCCGGTTTCCCCTTAAAGGGATTGTGCCAGAAAAATATTCTACAGTTTTTCAAACTAGCCCCGGGATCTGAATATTTTTATCTACTAAAATCTATTTGTACAGCGCCACCTGCTGTTTGCTCTTTTCCTAATTTCTCTGTCCTACTTACTGATATCTAAGCACATGCTCAGTTCCGTCCTTTAATTGCACCAGCTGCAGCAGATGGGACACGCCTCCTGAGGAAGGACACACTCCCTAAGGTGATGGCTTGATGTGGAGATCTCTGGATACATGTTGTCATGTACTATGATCTCAGATTTTCATTTTTTACATTATTGATGGGAGAACCCCTTTAAGTGACCATGCACCTTATTTAGTCTTGTGCTATGCCACCAGGGTCCTATTTTAGTATCTCTGCTGCAACGTCCTTCTTTACTATCTCTGCCACAGGATCCCCCTTAATTATCCCCAGGGTTCCCCCACCTGCTGGCATTCTCACCAAGAGTTTCAGACATAGCGCCACCCTTGTCAACAGGCTTTTTCTGGTATTGCAGTTTACATGTAGCTCAGCCCCATTCACTTCATAGTGTTACTGTCTCAGCAGCACTGCGTCCCTGAGCGTAGCTTATAATAAAATTCAGAAACATTACATGATGGGGGTGAAAGTGCTGGTCAGTTCTCTGTAATTGTATCACACATGATAAGATTAGATACACAGCTCAGCATACTGTATCACACATGAAAGGCTTAGATACATCAGCTGTATATCACATTTGATAGACTGTGATGCACAACTCAATAGACAGTATCACACATGATGCAGGCTTAGATACAAAAAGTAATCAGATATCACACATGATAAGATTATATACATGGCTCAGCAAAAAGTATCACACATAATAGGATTAGATACCCTCTATGTTCTTATGACTTTTGAGAATCATTGTTAGGGAGATTCAGGGGCGTTATAGTTTCTATCACAGTGCCCTGACATACAACATTTGAATCACATATCCCTTCAAAATGAATACAGACCACACAGCAGATCCCCTAAACACACACAGACCCCAGATCAGACCCCTTAACTAATTCAGACCAAAGACCAGACCCCTAAACTAATACAAATCCCTGATCAGACCCGTAAACTTATACAGACCCCTGATCAGACCCCTTAAACTGATACAGACCCCAGATCAGACCCCTAACCTGACACAGACCCCAGATCAGACCCCTTAACTAATTCAGACCTTAGACCAGACCCCTAAACTAATACAGACCCTTGATCAGACCCCAGATCACACCCCTTAACTAATTCAGACCTTAGACCAGACCCCTAAACTGATACAGGCCCCTGATCAGACCCCTTAACTAATTCAGACGTTAGACCAGACCCCTAAACTGATACAGACCCCAGATCAGACCCCTTAACTTATTCAGACCTTAGACCAGACCCCTATACTAATACAGACCCCTGATGACACCCCTTAACTAATTCAGACCTTAGACCAGACCCCTAAACTGATACAGACCCCATATCAGACCCCTTAACTTATTCAGACCTTAGACCAAACCCCTAAACTAATACAGACCCCTGATCAGACCCCTAAACAAATACAGACCCCAGATCAGACCCCTATACTAATACAGACCTTAGACCGGACCCCTAAACTACTATGGGCCATAGACTAGACATCTAAGCAAATACAGGCCCCAGACTAGACCCCTTTAAACTAATACAGAGCCTCAATTTGACCCCCTAAATAATACAGACACCAGGCTAGACTCCCTAAAATAATACAGACCTCAGACTAGACCCCTAAACTAATTCAGAACCCAAACCAGACCCATAAACAAAGACAAATCTCAGACCAGACCCCTTTAAACTAATACAGAGCCCAGACCACTAATGTGGCAGCTATCACTAGAGAGGATGATCTGATTGATTGACAAACCAGGGCAAACTGGGCTCCTGCATAGGGCCGCACGATTCAGGGGCAGCGGTGAAATAGTTTTAGGGGATGGATTTTCCTGCCTTCGCAGTTTTTCACTTCTCCATAGGAGTTCATTCATTACACCTGTTCACACACGAGGCCATGGAGCCCAGTGAAGCAAAGCCATTGCTGCTTCGTGCATCATTTTGCAAACCTCCATTGATATCGATGGTTTCCTTCAGAAGTAAACACATGGCGGGTGCAGTGACCGGGTTACCCAGAGAAGATGCAGCGGTGTTTAGCACAAACAATGGATGTGCTTTCGCCTCCTTTATTTAGAAGACCTCCTGACTCCTGGTTGCTGCCGCTGGGTAATTAGCGGGTCAGACATCTGCTACGAGGGGCAATTATTTCTATTTGTGGTCCCTTTGCTTTGTGATCTCCCCTATTAAAGCCACACACGACATTTGTGTTTCCTCCCACACAAACCAGCAAGCAGCGTCCCTGCTGTGTTCATCCCGAGCGGAGAGGTTTAACACTGCGACGAAAGAGAAAATGCAGCTGTGTGAGAGCGAGAGTCACTAGTACCTGGTCCTGGCGCAGCAGAGGCTGACTATACCCAGCACTGGTGAGAACTAGTGTATAAATATCATCGGCTAAGGACATGGCATGTAAAAGTCGCACAATGGTGCTCTTAATATCATACCGTCCTAGGATGGATTTTCATGCTCTGTCTTGGTACAAATGAAAAAAGAAGACGTCAACTGCAACTTTTATCTGGAGGGCATCGCTGTAAGACTGGAAGGATGAAAGAGTTAGGCCTCTATCACACGGGCGTCATGTTTGACGCCCGGATAAGAGGCGGGTGCGTTGCGAGAATATGCGCGATTTTTCCGCGCGGGTGCAAACGTTTGTAATGCGTTTTGCACGCGCATGTGAAAAATCGCCATGTTTGGTACCCAACCCGAAGCCGGGCTTCATCACTGAAGTCCGGTTTCGGGTAGAGTTTTCTGGAGAATTTATTATTTTCCCTTATAACATGGTTATAAGGGGAAATAATAGCATTCTTAATAAAGAATGCTTAGTAAAACGAAGATGAAGGGGTTAAAAATAAGAAAAGATAACTTACCTTAGCCACTTGATTGCGTAGTTGCGATCTGTCCTCTCTTTCCCTGCAGCATCTATGATCTAAAGGACCTGTGATGACGTCACATCACCATGGTGATGGACCATGTGATTGGACCATGTGATGTGACGTAATCACAGGTCCTTTAGTTCTTAGCTGAAGCTTGAAGAGAGGACAGATCGCAACTACGCGATCAAGTGGCTAAGGTAAGTTAACTTTTATTATTTTTAACCCCTTCCTCTTCATTTTACTAAGCATTCTGTATTAAGAATGCTATTATTTTCCCTTATAACCATGTTATAAGGGAAAATAATAAAGATCTGGTCCCGTTGCTAAGCAACCATGCGGGAAAATCGCACTGCATCCGCACTTGCTTGCGGATGCTTGCGATTTTCCCGCAGCCCCATTCACTTCTATGGGGCCTGCGTTGCGTGAAAAACGCACAATATAGAGCATGCTGCGATTTTCACGCAACGCAGAAGTGATGCGTGAAAATCACCGCTCATGTGCACAGCCCCATAGAAATGAATGGGTCCGGATTCAGTGCGGGGGCAATGCGTCCTCCTCACGCATTGCACCCGCGCGGAAAACTCTCCCGTGTGAAAGGGGCCTTAAAGTGGGAGGAGGGTGCACAAATTGATTGTGAATTATACTTGGTGCAATGAAATAGAAACTGCATCTGTGTTAGGCCTCATGCACACGACAGTTGTTTTTAGTGGTCTGCAAAATGGGGTTCCGTTGTTCCGTGATCCGTGTCCGTTTTTGGTTCCGTAGTGTTTCCGTGGCCCGCCAGAAAAAAAGGAAGGGAAAAAAAAATGTAATTTTAATATCTCCACCCAGGATAATGGAATATATATGCAGGTCACGGACACGGATGACAGTCGGATGTGCCTCCGCATTTTTTCACGGTCCCATTGACTTGAATGGGTCCGCGAACCGTTTTTCGTGGACAAGAATAGGACAGGTTATATTTTTTTGACGGACAGTAATCACGGACCACGGACGCGGAGGACAAACGGTGCATTTGACGAGTTTTCCATGGACCCATTGAAAACCAATGGGTCCGCAGAAAAGCACGGAAAACGGCTCAACGGACGCGGAGTCAAACAACGGTCGTGTGCATGAGGCCTTAGGGTGAATGTCACTTGTATCTTGTCCTGGAGCGATAAAGGCTTGCAATACCAAACCCAGTAATGGTGAGACTGGTCACACAGTCCAGCCATGGGATGAGAATCTTATGTCCACATCTGCTTATTACATACTATACATACGTGTCATACACCAATGACATGTAAATGTCGCACAATGGCGCAACACAGCACAGTGGCTTTGAATATCATACCATCCTAGGACGGGTTTTTCATGCTGTGTGTCGACACAACTAAAAAAAAAAAAAAGACGTTGACGTCAACTTTTATTGGGAGGGCACGGCTGTAAGACTGGAAGGATGAAAGAGTTAAAGTGGTAGGAGGGTGCGCAAAAAGAACTTATACTGTAATATACTTAGTGTTTCATTTCTTTTACAGATTTTTTTAAATGATTCCATTAGGACAAATGTCAAACTGTATGTCCACATCTGCTTTTTACAGACTAATGACATGGCATGCAAAAGTTGCACAATGGCGCACAACAGAGCACAGTGGCTTTTAATATTCCTTCCTAGGGCTTTTTTTTTTTTTTTTGCTGTGACTTGATACAACTGACAAAATAATTCTTTTTGGGAGGGCCCGGCTGTAAGACTGGAAGGAGGAACGAGTTAAAGTGGCAAGAGGGTGCACGAATCAATTGAATAATTTACTTAGTGTTTCATATTTTTTTTTACAGATTATTATTTTTTTTTATCCTACCAGGACAAATGTCAGCAGAAAGCGGAATAATTGCTGCAAATGTATAAAAATCAACATGTTGGCTCTTTGGTCGGAGCAGATCGTTGTCATTTCGGCAGGATTCAGCTTTTTCAGTGGTGCAGATGGCAGCAAGTTCTGCGTGTAATCTTGGCAGCGACTGGCGTGATTGAGAGGCACAAATCATTCAATCATTCTGCCACTTGTCAAGCCTCATTTCCGGGATATATTTTCCTGGATGCGGCAGTGCAAAATTTAAAGGACCCCTGAGTCGTAGGCCTCTTGCACACGAACGCTTTTTTTTGCGAGTGTACGGTCTGTATACGGACCCATTTATATCAATGGGTCTGCAAAAAAAACTGAAGCGTTTCTGTGTGCATTCCGTTTCCGTATTTCCATTTTTCCGTTCCGTGGAAAGATAGAACATGTCCTATTATTGCCCGCAAATCACGATCCGTGGCTCCATTCAAGTCAATGGGTCCCCAAAAAACGGAACGTATACGGAAATGCATCCGTATGTCTTCCGTATCCGCTCCGTTTTTTGCGGATCCATCTATTGAAAATTTTAAGCCCAGCACAATTTTTTCTATGTAATTACTGTATACTGTATATGGCATACAGAAAAACGGAACAGAAAAACGGAACCGAAATGGAAACACAACGGAAGCAAGAAACGGAAAAACGAATCCGATTAATGCGGCCCGCAAAACACTGAAAAAGCCATACGTTTGTGTGCAAGAGGCCTTAGGCCCCATTCACACGTCCGCAAGTGTTTTGCGGATCCGCAAAACACGGACATCTACAATGTGCGTTCCGCAATTTGCGGACCGCACATCGCCGGCACTATATAGAAAATGCCTTTTCTTGTCCGCAATTGCGGACAAGAATAGGACATGTTCTATTTTTTTCAGGAACGCGATTGCGGACCCGGAAGTGAGGATCCGCAATTGCGGACCCGGGCGGGACATAGAGCGTCCCCTTAGTAATAAATGGGTCCGCAATTCTGTTCCGCAAAATGCAGAATGGGGCCTTAAAGGTATATCTCCTCCATATACCATACAGAATCCTGATCTGTCATGAACCCCCGCTTGCTGTGAGTGAATAGAAACCAGAGCGAGCGTGGTCAGAAGAGGTAACAATAACTGACATTCACTTGACTCTGTCATGAACCTCGGCTTGCTGTCAACGAATAGAAACAACAGTGATCTTGATGCGACTGCCCTTTTTCAGGGACTGGAAACCTGTCCTGATCATGTTCAGCTCAAACAGGTGCAGGGTTTGTTACAGTGTCATTCCCAACTCAGACATTCATGGCATCACATCTCCAGCACCGTTTCGGGGGCCCCAGCCCCCGTTGTGCCTGATGAGGCTGCCACCGGTCACCGCGTCCAAGCAGACGCAGTGACCGCGTCCGTTTCCATTTACATCTTGCTGATGGCTATGTTTCAGGACCCGTATCTGTGCCATCAATGTCTGTGCTGAGACTAACCCTTTAAACCCCTGGCTTAGCAGAATGTTTCCATTCACTGACAACAACTTGTACCATATTTATTATAGACGAGTGCCGTTTTTGGTGCAAAATAGTACATACATGTACGACAATATGATATATCTGTGCTACGTATTACGCAGGGAGCACAAACTTTATCGTAACTTGGGCAAATAAAAAAAACCCTTCAAACTACGTATAAATGCGCCCTACTGTGCTCCACAACCCCGGTGACTAGTGGTGTTACCTATGAAGTGGGCTGTGGAGAGGGTGCTCGCTCTCGTTACTCATTGGGAAATGCGTAAATCTCTGAATCATATGAAGTGTGCTTATAGCCGGGATTACGGATAACGAGCTGTAAATATCCAGTGACTCACTCTTTTTCAGGGTCTTTTTCACATCGCACTGGCGGAATAAAAACATTTCAAGGTCCTCATTAATGGAGAGAGAATCGGATTTTACGCAGCGCGGAGTGTAATTGGCTCGTTAGAACGATAGGAACAAATCGCTGCCAAAACGAGAGGAGATTCATTAGAAGAAATGCTTTCCTCCGCAGCGCCAAAGAGTCGCGCGCGGTTTACGGTGAGATTGTTTAGGTTGCCTTCATTTAGCCTGGATACAAGGATACTCTTCTGAGTGACCTGAGGGCATCTCAACCACTGCAGGAATCCTAAGAAGGTCCATCCACGCCTGGGCCACATTCTTTCGGATGCTCCGCCTGTGCCTCAAGAAGCCGTCCTCTACCACATGGGATACCGCAGTACTACCTTGTCTAGGGCCTGCCTTGGGAATTAGGGTTGACATTACTAGGGTTCACTGTACTGTCATCACAATATCCGCCTGAAAAAAAGCCAGGAAGTCATGGCCACTAGGGGTCTCACTTCCACCTAAGGTGAAGTCCACTACCCACTTTCAGGCAAGATGCGTCCCTGGTAACGTTGTGATTTATCCCTCCTTATCTATTCTGTGAGCTCAAGAGCTGGAAACAAACATAGCAAAAAGCAAGGGAAAGGATGTCACACCAGTACATGTTTGCAGACTTCCATAAAAGGGAGATGCCCCTGCTTCTGAGAGAAATGCATCTAGCTGTGCAGCTAAAACAGGGAATGGTATGGCTGAAAAAAGGGAAGCCCAAACATAACTATTCCTTCACAGTTATGATTCTACAAAGAAGCACAGCCATTATGCAAACTTTGTAGAAACTTAGGTATACTTTGAAATCCTTGGGGGCTTTGTGGCTGGCACTGTTATACTATGGAATAGTATGGAGGCACTGTTGGAAGAAGGGCAAGATATTGACAGGGCAGCAAAAATACACTTAAAAAATATGCCACCATATATTTTACAGAGCTGTGATGGTAATGTGTTCACATTGGTCCTTATGGCCAGTGAAGTAGAGTCCAGTTCAGACACACATAGTGAATGCAGCTCTGGATTATAATACAGGATGTAAATCAGGATCAGTACAGGATAATACATGTACACAGTGACTCCACCAGCAGAATAGTGAGTGCAGCTCTGGATCACAATACAGGATGTAACTCAGGATCGGTACTGGATAAGTAATGTAATGTATGTACACCAGCATAATAGTGAGTGCAGCTCTGGAGTATAATACAGGATGTAACTCAGGATGAGTACGGGATAAGTAATGTATGTACTAATGACTCCACCAGCAGAATAGTGAGTGCAGCTCTGGAGTATAATACAGGATGTAACTCAGGATCAGTACAGGAAAAGTAATGTATGTACACAGTGGCTCCACCAGCAGAATAGTGAGTGCAGCTCTGGAGTATAATACAGGATGTAACTCAGGATCAGTACAGGATAAGTAATGTATGTACACAGTGACTCCACCAGCAGAATAGTGAGTGCATCTCTGGAGTATAATACAGGATGTAACTCAGGATCAGTACAGGATAAGTAATGTAATGTATGTACACAGTGACTCCACCAGCAGAATGGTGAGTGCAGCTCTGGAGTATAATACAGGGTGTAACTCAGGATCAGTGCAGGATAAGTAATGTATGTACACAGTGACTGCACCAGCAGAATAGTGAGTGCAGCTCTGGAGTATAATACAGGATGTAACTCAGGATCAGTACAGGATAAGTAATGTAATGTATGTACACAGTGACTCCACCAGCAGAATAGTGAGTGCAGCTCTGGAGTATAATACAGGATGTAACTTAGGATCAGTACATGATAAGTAATGTAATATATGTACACAGTGACTTCATAAGCAGGATAATGAGTGCAGCTCTGGAGTATAATACAGGATGTAAATCAGGATCAGTACAGGATAATACATGTACACAGTGACTCCACCAGCAGAATAGTGAGTGCAGCTCTGGAGAATAATACAGGATGTAACTCAGGATCAGCACAGGAGAAGTAATGTAATGTATGTACACAGTGACTCCACCAGCAGAATAGTGAGTGCAGCTCTGGAGTATAATACAGGATGTAACTCAGGATCAGTACAGGGTAAGATGGGTTTCACACTAGTGGCAAGGGACTCCGGCAGGCTGTTCAGGCGGGTGAACAGCCTGTCGGATCGGTGCTGCCGCTAGTGCACGCGTGCCCCCGGACTACCGCTTCGGCCCCATTGACTATAATGGGGGCGGGGTGGAGTTCTGGCGGCAGCATGGCAGCGCATGCCGAGAGGTGAACGGAATAAAAGTACAACATGTCGAGTCCCTTGCCGCTGGTGTGAAACTAGCCTAAGTAACGTAATGTATGTACACAGTGACTCCACCAGCAGAATAGTGAGTGCAGTTAAAGGGGTTGTCCGGGTTCAGAGCCGAACCCGGACCTACTTCTATTTTCACCCAGGCAGCACCCCCCTGACTTGAGCATCGGAGCAGTTCATGCTCCGACGCTCTCCTTTACCCTGCTCTAAATTGTGCAGGGCAAAGGCATTTTCTGGAGTTCTGGTGACGAACTGAGCTCTCCATGGGGCTGCCAGCACTGATTGGCGGTCTTTAGAGCTGCCCTTGCCTGTAAAACGGCTAGGGCAGCGCTAAAGCCTGCCCATCAGAGCCGGTGACGTCACCGAACACGCCCGGCAGTGTGTTATTAGAAATAAAAAAGCCCTTGCTCGGTGCGATCTAGCGCAGGGCAAGGAAGCGCATCGGAGCGCAAGATGTTCCGATGTTAACATTAGGGGGGCTGCCTGGGTGAAAATATGGGTATTCCGGGTTCAGCTCTGAACCCGGACAACCCCTTTAATGTTTCTCTCATGAGTTTATCTCCTTTTTTAAATCATATTGTATGTCCCTGGTTTCGGTCCATCTTATAGTATGTTAACTGGTCGAGAGAGATGACATTCTCTATGATGAGAGCGTGCAGCTTCCGTGGACACGCTCATTTGTAATGATGGTTTGGAGGAAGCCACAGCCATACATTATTACATCTAAAAAGAGACTTTTCCTGAGAAAGAGGCCACAAGAGGTTTTGAAATGCCTCAATTTTATCTTGTAAGTTATTACAGTGTAGGAAGGGGTTAATGATTCTGTAACGTCTTTAGGTTATTTTTTAAACAGGTGCTGTGCTTTGTGCAGTTCCTTTTATGGTAAGCTAAGGACAAGCTAGGACCTCTAGTGATTGGTTGTATCTGGTGGTAAACATGTCAGTAAGTGCTTAGTTTCCCTGCATTGCCCCCACAGGAGAAATGAAGAATTGCACCATTCTCCCTTAAATCAATTGACTGTTTGTGTAATACAGGGGGCAAGCTGGGTTCACCAGAGAAAGATGCGCCTCTTGTCCCCGCTCCACTCTGGCTGATAGATGAGGGTCCTGAACTGGGAAGCAGCTGGATTTGCCTTATGGCCGCCCTGGGTGTATTAGTGCACCACTGCTTTTGATGGTCTTGGATCTTGGATTCCGCAGCTGCTTACATCATGAGAGTTGCCGATCAGTATTATGTAGGCGATGTTATTTGGACACCTTGGCGGTGATAGTTAGGCTCTGTAGGTGGTGATCAGGCACTATTATTTGGGTACTATAGAATACACCAGAAGGAGACCTTGAGCCACAGTGCAATATAGTACTGGTGTCTCGTATGTGGTAGAGGGACTCTAAGGCCTCTTTCACACGGGCGTCATGTTTGACGCCCGGATAAGAGGCGGGTGCGTTGCGGGAATATGCGCGTTTTTCCCGCGCGGGTGCAAACGTTTGCAACGCGTTTTGCACGCACGTGAGAAAAACCGCCATGTTTGGTACCCAACCCGAAGCCGGACTTCATCACTGAAGTCCGGTTTCGGGTAGAGTATTCTGGAGAATTGATTATTTTCCCTTATAACATGGTTATAAGGGGAAATAATAGCATTCTTAATAAAGAATGCTGCGTAAAATGAAGAGGACGGGGTTAAAAATAATAAAAGTTAACTTACCTTAGCCACTTGATTGCGTAGTTGCGATCTGTCCTCTCTTTCCATGCATCAGCTAAGAACTAAAGGACCTGTGATGACGTCACATCACCATGGTAAGATGGACCATGTGATTAGACCATGTGATGTGACGTCATCACAGGTCCTTTAGATCTTAGATGCTGCAGGAAAGAGAGGACAGATCGCGACTACGCGATCAAGTGGCTAAGGTAAGTTAACTTTATTATTTTCAACCCTTCCTCTTCATTTAACAATGCATTCTTTATTAAGAATGCTATATTTCCCTTATAACTATGTTATAAGGAAAATAATCAATTCTCAGAAGACCCGAAACCGGACTTCAGTGATGAAGTCCGGCTTCGGGTTGGGTACCAAACATGGCGTTTTTTCTCACGTGCGTGCAAAACGCGTTGCAAACGTTTGCACCCGCGCGGGAAAAACACGCATATTCCCGCAACGCACCCGCCTCTTATCCGGGCGTGAAACATGACGCCCGTGTGAAAGAGGCCTTATCCGGGCGTCAACCATGACGCCCGTGTGAAAGAGGCCTAAGGCTCCCGTAGACACTAAGGCCCCGAGTGCAACTGCTTTTTTGCACCTCCTATAGTGCACCAAAGGGACTGCACAGGCCACCATCCAAGCTAGGGTGCCACCGTCCTCCGGTCCTCCGGACCGTTTTTTTTGACGGTTCCTTTTTTTTCGGAAGATCCATTGTAATAATGCCTATTCTTGTCCGCTCTATTTTTTTGATGGAAGGTAAACACGGACCACGGATGCGGAACAAAAACGGTTAACCATCCGCATTTTTTGACGGACCCATTGAAATGAAGGGGGAAGCATCCTATCCGTGAAAAAAAACGGAACGGACGCGGAAAAAAACAACGGTCGTGTGCATGAGGCCTTATAATGTTTTCTATAAAGCCAGTAAATCTCGTGGAGCTGTACTGCTTTTCTCATTCTCTTATCGTTGAGTTTGTTTGTCCATATAAAAAAATTTTTTTTTACTAAATATATCAAAATGGAAGAAAACAGAAGTTCTAACAGCTTGGCGAGGAGTAAACGTGTACGCTGTTTTTGCATGGCTTTTAGCTGTCAGGCAGAAATAAAAACTAGGCTGTAGATATACTTTTAGATATTTTTACAGTATATTTTTAGATGTAATAGCTATAAGTATGACTTTGAAAAGCCTTAGAAAAATGCTGTGACTTTTTTTTTGTTGTTTGTTTCTAAATTTGGCTTTTTGCTATCTACAAAATCCTGAAATATTAGTTATTTTACTGGCCTCCGGGGGCAGCGTTTTCAGTCATCTCTACGGTAAGTCCTATAAAATAAAGCTGGAGGCTGATAACACCATCAGCGATAGGTGATGACAACAGGCCAGCTCACTGCCCACTGGCTCCAGTCCTTTTTAGGGAGCATGCTCACTACATTCACCCATAGCGAGACAGTTTCTGACTTAAAGGGGTTGTCTGGTTTTATAAATGACAGGTTTTTTTTTGTACAGTGTCACACCTGTTCACATGTGGTACTGCAGCTCAGTGCCATTCTGCTGCGATACACAATATGTGGACACAGTGGGGCTGATTGACGATTGAAGTCTGGCATAAATGCTTTGCACCACATTTGAGTGTAATTCACACCATTTTGGCTGCATCTGAAAGGGAGCATGGATTCATGGGAAATGGGCATGGCTTATCATGTACTAAGAAAATGCACCAAAAAGGTAACTCATTTTTTTAACGAATTACTTCTTGTTCTGGCTCCAATTGGACGAACTTTTGAAAAAATTTAATTTGGGTACAAATCAATTTTACCCAAATATGCTCCAACTGTAGAGACAAAATAGAGAGAAAGAGGGAGAGATAGAATCAGTGCATTTTTTGAATTCCCACCTAATGCTTTTCTGGAAAAGAGACATGAAAGCTAGTCTCTATTCTAGGTCTCATCCCAGGAACCCTGCTCCTTCTGGGTAACTGCTCTAACAGAGCTTGATTGGCTCGATTGGGGTACTGTTTCTCCTTATGGAGGGCACCTAGTATGCATGAGAAGTATTGTAAGCAAGACAATGCTCCTCTGGGTTTCTAGGAAAAATATATGAAAATTAGCATCTGCTGGCATCATATAGGCTTAGTAAAGCAAGTTTGAATATATTTCCTAGAACTCCAGAGGAGTGTTGCCTGGCCCACAGTACTCTGCACACATACTTTGCATACCAGGAGCTTCTTGTATTGAGAAACAGTACCCCCCGGACAACACATATATATTTGTTGCCCAGAAGCCCAGAGTGGCAAAATTGATTCGCTCAATTTTGTGTATATTTTAGATAATTGTGTCGCCCCTACGTATAATAAATAGATAATATATATTGTTTTACCATGACTTTAATATCTAAAGTGAAATACAATTAGCAACACAACTTTGGTTGGAGATGTCCAAAAGGGCACTGAAGTTCATACAAGGGGGTGTCTTGGTGCAGGTTGGCCTTGGGGAAAGCCCAGGTAGGGTTTTGACTTGAGAGTTTCTCAAAGAAGATACATCCATGTAGAATAGAGGCTGTGGGGACTCCATGTAGCACTTTGGCATGGAAATATCGAAGAAGAAAATTATTTTAGTAGAAAACTTCCCAGCTCGTCTAGGTTGGTCGAGCAAGATGCATAGAGGTCAACAATGATCTCTTGAGAGTGAAGAAGAAAAAGGAGAATAGGACCACATTTAAATCCAAAGAATTTGAGAAATCCAATATGATGAAGATTGGCCATCTGCTTTTTGTCTAAAGAAGGGGTTTATCACCCCTACATGTACTGCGAGTGGGATCATTAATGAGTTTGATTTTGATATCTTCACCATATTGGATTCTTCAGATCGGAGCACGGTCCCAAGAGCTTCCTTTTGCCATTTTCTTCTTCACATTCCTTTTACGTGTTCAGATATACCATAGCTGTGACGGAGCTAAATATGACATTGAGTTTTTTTTACATGCTACCAAGTTTATATGCTATCCAGTGGAAAAGATCACAGATTATGATATTATACTTGACTTCATTTGAAAATATGGCTCTGCTACATTTTCTGAAAGATGTGATTGAGGAACATTGACTTGGAGAAATACAAATACAATACTGATAGGAAGTGGTTTAGTTAGAACTTTATCTAGGCGGTTGTCTTCTGGGCCCATTATTGTTGGAGAATGTGGAACGACCGGATTATCTCCTGGTACAGTTGTAAGCGGTGTACCAGGGTGGGCTCCCCAGGATACAGCGGCGTCACGAACGAAAAAAGCAACTCTGACACCAATTTTTGCCAAAACTGAATTTTACTAACACGTGGTAATAAACATAACAAAAAATGCTGAGAACATAAAATAAATTTATATACACCCAGCCCGAAGGCTGAGACCCCTGTGCTGCACAGCACAGCGCCCTCTGATGGATGCCGGAGGAAATTTTGTGGTGATTTACCTACTGGCGGGTACAACTAAAACTGCCTCGCTGTACCTATTATTACCCTGACAAAAACACAAACAATTGTTTGGGTGCTTAGTACGGGCTAGCCTGCGGTGCAACACAACAGTTTACAATCTTACTGTGCTCTATAGTATTCCCCCTCCCATAACAAGTCCGGTAGCACGTGCCTGAGTATTACTCCTGAGCAAAACGCTGAGCTGGATTGAGTTTGTGGGGGTGTTTATCAGCTCTCTCTTTAAGTAATGGACTCCTTGTAGTAACAGTAGCAACCCTTTAGGCCTGACACAAGGCAGAGACCCTAACTCGCTAACTACAGGCCTGGTCTCAGTCTCTAGGCACCAACACTATAATGAGGTGCATGCACGATCTTACCGACCCGGGTCTGCTCTTCATCCGCTGATGACTCTGAACCGAACAACCAGTCCCTCCAGCAAACATGAGGTCTTGCAGAGTACGTAGCTTTGTTCCTCAGCTCTTATCAGCCTTCCTGGAAACAATCCTTCTTTCCCTGGACAGGTTCTGGATCTTGGACAACTATCAGCTTCACTTAGCTGCAGCTCTGGTCACTGAAGGCTGCGCTCACACTGTCGTCAGCTTATTTGCTCACACAGCTCCTCAGTCTCTGCTCCTTAAAATGGCTGTCTCCTCCTTCCTCTCCAAAAACCACACCTCTCATGAATATGGAAATATATATGCAGTCAGTCAGCTGTGCCTAGGAAACAGCGGCATCTTGTGGCCAAGTAGCAGAATGTCAGGCCAGAACATTTAATTTAATCCATACAAACAGTGTTCAAACAATGAGAACGGTTTGCCAATCTCACACATTGATGGGCTAGTCGAGAACCGTACAAACTATATCTGCAGAACTTTGTGAGATATTCATGGAGGAAATAGTCTTTGAGTTGCTGGAAAGATGATAAATCTCCAATGAGAATATGGCTGTTGGTGAAGGATATTGACTGGGAGATGTACATGGATTATGTTCAATATTATGGAAGGAGAACCTGTGTGGGAAGATGTCCATGTAGACAAACTCATAACCAGAACACTGGCAGAGGATATGTGCAATATAACACTTAGCTGACTGTTGAATATTTTTGTTGTAGTTCGTTGATATCTTGGGTTTTTACCAGTGTAAGGACATAAGAGTAGAATACATGAGCTTCACAAGAACTTTCTTTGTCTCCACAGATAAGTAATGTCCAGTTCTTAGCCCATACTCCAATCCCTGCCAGGATGTCTCTGGACCCTATAAACCGTTCAAGGGGAAACACTTTTGTTTATTCAGATGGCCCCACAGATCAGCCACTCGATGGGGAGATCAGTAAGGAAGAGATGCGGATTCTCAAGGTGTGCTTTCATAGCAATAGCTCCAACCTCATGAAGAACTTCAAGCTTGTCAAGTGCAGCATCTTCACAGACATACGGGTAAGTCGGGATCTTTATGTAAATGTGATTTGCATGTGTGGTCATTGTACTCTATGAGTTGGAGGATCAGAGGAGTCAATAAACTTATCGATGAGCATAATTGATTTGGTCATTGTACAGGCTACTCTACTTTATGGGCTAGGCAATTAGAAGAGTCAATGGACCTATAACTGAGGATTGAGGAGTCAGGACAATTGATTCAGCCATTGCATTCTAGTGAGGATCAGATGAATCAAGGGATGTATGGATGAGGATATTCAACTTGCCCATTGTACTCTATGGTTAGAGAATCAGAGTCAGTAAACCTATGAATGACAATATGGGATTTTATGGATTTGGGAAGCAGAAAAATGAAGAGATGTGCAGATGAGCATGAACAATTTGCCCACTGTACTCTATGAGTTGAGGGATGAGAAAGATCAATGGCTGTATGAATGAGGATAATTGACTTGCCCATTGTGCTTTACAACTTGACAAATCAATTAAATCAATGGATGTATGATTATGATAATCTATTGGGCCATTGTATTCTATGGTTTAGAAGATCAGATGAGTCTATGGTCCTACAGATGAGGATAACTGATTTGGCCATTGTGCTCTGTAGGTTGGGGGATCATATAAGTCTAAGACCCACCAGATGAGAATAATCGATTTGACCATTGTTCGCTATAAATTGGGGCATCAGATAAGTCTGTGGTCTTGACTCTTTGGCCATTGCGCTCTATAGGTTGTGGGATCTGAGTCTATGGTCCTACAGATAAGAATAGTTGATTTTGCTGTTGTATTTTATTGGTTTGGCCCGGATCAGATGAGTCTATGGTCCGGTCCCACAGATGAAGATAACTGATTTGGCCTTAGTGTTCGAAAATTTGGAGCATCAGACGATTTTATGGTCCTACAGACGAGGATTATTTATTTGGCCATTGTACTTTATATAGGTTGAGGGATCAGAGTTGTCAATGGCTGTACAATGGGCATAATTTATCTGACAATTGTAATCTATGGGTTGAGGCATCAGATGAGTCAGTAACTGTACGAATTTGGGACACCATTGTCTTTACTTGGTAGCGATGACCACCTCCAATAGTGTGGACCATGCTACAAATAAGACCCTCACTTTTAAGCTACATTAAAGGGGTTGCCTGGGACTACAAAAAAAATGGCGTTTTTTTTCCACACCTTTCCCCAGGTTGTGTGCGATATTACAACACAGCCCCATTAACTTTAGTGGAGCTGAGTTGCAATACCAGACCCATGGACAGGTGTGAGGCTGTTTTTGGAATAAAGCAGCCATGTTTTTCTAATTCTGGATAACCCCTTTAAGAATATAAAAAGCAAGTGCATTAGCCAAAAGGTGTGGTCTTTAATCGGTTGGAGCATTTTTAATTTTTGTGTTTTAGTTTTTTTTTAGTTTTTAATTTCTGGATGCCCCTTTCATGCTCTGATCCCTTGTGGCTAGGTGCATCATTCATCCATTCTCCAATTGGAAACTAGTTATTACTAGTGTTCAGTGAAGCGAAGCATTCAAAGTGGAATTCAGTCTGAAGTTTAGGAAATCTTTGATTTGCAATGAATCTGAATTTTCTCGCGCTTCATGGTAACAAATCAGGTATTCATAAAATGGCGTTGCACGTGTTACAAAGCAAAGCTAAATGTAAAGGAGACAAGCCCAGGAACGCAAGATCACCCATAATGCTGTGCAGCCGGACAATCCGCAAGTAGACATCCACTGTGATGTCCAGCCCTATAAAACCCTCATCCTGCGTGGTCTCCGCCATTGTCCTGTGAGCTGAGTATAGTGCGTGACATGGCAAGCGTTCGTGCTCTAGGGAGAGTGTTGCTGAAAACGATTAATAGAAGAATATTGGAAAGGGTGAGTGCAGGGAGACTGCAGGGACAGTGCGGACAGACTTATTCTGCGTCAGTTTTATTTATTCCTACATTTACTTATTCCTACATCAGCCGTAAATTAAGATATGTTATTAAATACCAATAAGATGGTATAAGGATAAAAGGCCTTTATTATTTCAGTGCCAGCGTGCCAACCAATACCATCCAGTCTGCACCCCATAGGGGGGCCAGGTCTTAATGATGACCATCCTCTTCTTTTGCTGGCTTTAATACTTTTAAATCATCCTTCAAAGTCCCCATGTTCTAGAAACCTCAGCAAGATGCACCGAAAGGCGGAGATGTTCCTGATGACATATTAGATGTTGTGGAAAAGGAGGAAAAGCAGATGGCAGAAGAAGGGCTCCCACCTGTGTAACTGAAGAGAGCTGGGGTTGGGGAAGTGGGTACAGCCCCTGTTTAAAGGTGCCATGTGGCCATTAGCAATGAAGACTGACTACTGTTATGTTCCTAGCCACCAACTGGGACAAAAACTGTTCAGAAGTTAAAAGGTTGGGTGGACATTCATACAACACAACAGGAACCATATTCCATATACAGTACATCAATAGTCCCCAAATTCTTGCTTTCCAGCTGTTGCAAAACTTACAACTCCCATAATGCTACAGCCTGTCCAGGACAATTGGTAGCTGTAGACTTTTGCAACAGTTTAAAATGGAAAACAAAAAGTCCCATTGTTTAGTGAGTCCTGATTTGGTCCCCTGGAATTAAGGTGTTAAAGGGGTTGTCTCACTTCAGTAAATTGCATTTATCATGTAGATAAAGTTAATACAAGGCACTTACTAATGTATTGTTATTATCCATTTTGCTTCCTTTGCTGGCTGGATTCATTTTTCTATCACATTATACCCTGCTCGTTTCCATGGTTACAGACCACCCTGCAATCCATCAGTGGTGGTCGTGCTTGCACAATATAGGAGAAAGCTTCAGCCTCTCTGGTGGCCGGGACCATGGGAGCGCACAGACCGGTGCTTTATCCTATAGTGTGCAAGCACGGCCACCACTGATGGATTGCAGGGTGGTCTGTAACCATGGAAACGAGCAGGGTATAATGTGATAGAAAAATGAATCCAGCCAGCAGAGGAAGCAAAATGGATAATAACAATATATTAGTAAGTGGCTTGTATTCACTTTCTCTTCATGATAAATGCTACTTGATGACATGAGACAACCCCTTTAAGGGTCGTTGGCCAAGCATTCTAGACAGGATTAGCACCTAAATCTTAAGGAGGCTTCAATTCTGGTCATGGACCCTCGGGACATTCCTAAGTCCCAAATGGTCAGTGTGATGGTCATCAATACTCTCCACCAGGACTTCCACAGTCAGAATTTCTCCAGGCCTGATGGCCACCGGTACCCAACTCTGTTGTTATCTCGATCTCAGGAGAGCTGGCAGCAGTCTTTTTTTTCTTGGGTTTTTCAGTTTCACCTGTCAGTCTTACACTGCTATTATGGAGATGTGCACCCCCACCTCTACCTTCCCACAGATCCCAGCTCTGCTCGAGCCATTGTATAACTCCCAGCATCTTTATTCTATCACATTCGGCAGGAAACAAAAAGAACACACCGTATATATAAATATATTTTTAGTGACTTGCGTCAAACGACTTTTATCAGGATTATCAAGTTTCATCTCTCTCCTATTCATACGTTTTCTCTACGGACTGAAATTAAGTGAAAAGCCACAATACAAGAAGCTGACGAAGTTACGCAAAGCCATTATGTCTCCATGTCGTGGGCTGTTCCTGCATAGGCTGCGAGTGAACGTGGGTTTTTCTGTGCCGTCTTTTCTTCTCGACTGAATTAATCTTAGGGGACTGAGTGTGTGTCGAGAGCCTGTTTCTGTGCATTGTGGGGAGTCGCTCAGGTAGATAGCGGTGCGGGTGCAGTAGAGAGGCAAAAGGGAGTCCAGAAAGTGCAGAAAACAGTGTTTTATTCACGCTTGCACAAAACAAACAGTGAACAGTCTCTTGGTGTTAATTCACACACAGCAGAAAAACGTGATGCAAAACCAAACAGTCCAATGCAGGTTACAATTACCTGGGAGGTTTTAGGTGCAGGTTCGCACCTGGCTGTCAGCCCAGCCGCAGGACAAACCACCTCAGACTTTCAGGCCGTCTGCACTCCTCCCTGCTGGGGCTCTTGCTTCCAGCCCAGAGAACTCCACATAGCACAGAATGGATCAGAATTCCCAAACGCCAGTGATTCCACAGCCTAACAGCAGCTCCAGGACAATCACCCTCAGCTGCTGAGGAGGCTGCCTTTTAAAGTCCCGGATAAACCTGGCCTGGACCGTGGGGAGTAGGCACCCACCCAACTCTTTGCCTACTCCCAGTAAGAGCCGGCCCGGATTGGCTTTGCAGCCAAACTAAATAGCAAGGTGTCAAGCAGCACTAGCTGCTGCTGACACACCAAAAATCCGGCTCTTACCTCACCGAGGCCAGGAACCTCGGTGACACGTACCTCCCGTCGACCACAGTACCTTGCACCTTACCACAGCATGTATTTTGTGTCTTGCATCACGAATGAGAAGACGAGGACTGGCACTCGCTTGTAGGTAGGCAATATTTGTAGATGTATTGCCACATCAGAAGAGTTGACGCGTTTCGACTCACACTTGAGTCTTTATCAAGTGTGAGTCGAAACGCGTCAACTCTTCTGATGTGGCAATACATCTACAAATATTGCTTACCTACAAGCGAGTGCCGTTCCTCTACTTCTCATATCTACAAGCGGGACGCCGACCGCGGACACGTGCACCGCACCACAGAACGGAGTGCCGACTGTGTTATTATACAGTTGAATCATGAATGGTCAGAGGTGATCATAGCATTTTATGTTTTTTTGCCCCTTCCTACTTTCTGCTGTAAGATGTGAAAGGACCAGGCTTTACACCTGCTTCAAGTTTTCAGCTTTGCCATGTCATAATATTCATGGATTTTAATGGGGACTTAAAGGGGTTGTCCGGGTTCAGAGCGGAACCCAGACATATCCCCGTCTTTACCCCTCCGGCTCCCCTGATATGAGCATCCAAGCATTTCATGCTCTGATGCTCTTGAATCACGGAGGGCAAAGGCATTTTTAGGAGATCCAGTGGGACTCTCCATAGGGACTGCTAGTACGGAGGCTTCTGCCTAGCAGTGAGCCCTGTGATGTCACCGGCACTAATGGG
Organism: Bufotes viridis; assembly: GCA_033119425.1. NCBI lineage: Eukaryota > Metazoa > Chordata > Amphibia > Anura > Bufonidae > Bufotes > Bufotes viridis. The sequence goes on from CM065592.1 coordinate 33,162,118, forward strand.
CGGGCTTTAGCACTGTCCTATCCTGTAAAATGGTTTAGGTTGGTTTAGGAGTTAATAATAATAATAATAATAAATAATTATAAGAGATTGGTATAATCCTGGTGGTCTAGAGTGGTGAATGGGTTAGTGATTGTGACATAGAAAGGGGATTATTGGTAATTACCCTAGTTGTCTATAGTAGTGATCTAGAGTTTAACAATAATAACCCTGGTGGTCCCGGTTGGTGAAGAGATTAAAGATGATATCTCTTGTAGTTTAGGGTGGTAAAGGTATTATAAGCCGAGTGGTCTAGGGTGTTAAAAAGTTTTAATGTTATCATCCTGACGGTCTAGAAAAGTGAAGGTGTTAATTATGATATTCTGGTGGTCTACAGAGGTGAAAGGGTTACATATAATAACCCTGGTGATCTATAGTGGTGAAGAGATTATTGGTAATATCCTCTGGTGGTCTACATTGATAAAGGAATTTATGGTAATAACCAGTTGGTCTTGGGAGTTGTAGGGGTTACAATACATAATAATACACTGTTGATCTAATGTGGTGAAGGGGTTAATAATAATAACCCTAGTGGTATTGAGTTGGGATTATTTGCAGTTATCCTGGTGGTCTATAGTGGTGGAAGGAATAATGGCAACAACCTTGGTGGTCTAGAGTTTTGAAGGGGTTAACAATAGTAACCCTGATGGTCTTAGTAGATTTAAAAATATGAATGGTTATAACCCCATTGGTCAAGAGTATTGAAGTGGTTCGCGATAATAACGTCATTGTCTACAGCAGGGATCAGCAACCTCCGGGACTCCAGCTGTTCAGAAACTACAACTCCCAGAATGCTTCATTCACTTCTATGGGACTTACAAGAGCAGCTGAACATGTTTGCATGCTGGGAGTTGTAGTTTCACAGCAGCTGGAGTACTGAAGGTTGCTGTTATCCATAATACTTAAAGGGGTAATTACATGTAATTCAAAATTTTGTATAACCTCTGAGTTATTCAATAAAATCAATCTGTATAGCGCCACCTGCTGTTTTCTTCTTTTCCTTATTTTTTTTGTCTGTCTCCCTGAGCTGGTTGCTCAGTTTAAATCTTCCATGGCCACCAGCTATATGTTCTGTTAGAAAAAGCTGTGGTAGTTACAGGGAGAGAGCTGCATCAGAAAGGACACGCCCCCCTCAGTTGCCAGGCTGACGGCAGAGTAATTTGAGCAGTGAATAGGGATGGCTCTGGATCCATGTGAGGCACAGGGCTGGTTCTAACTTTATTAAAAAACAGATTGCCATGTATTGTATTATGTCTGAGTTTCATTTTTTACGTCAATCATTTGGAGAACCGCTCTACTATAATGGGATGCCCTTTTCTATGGTCCAGGTGCCTACCGCAGTCTTGTAGGACCGCTCCAAGTCTGGTTTTATTTTTTTGGGGACGGGGGGATGTAAAAATCAATAAATTCAAGTATACTTCTAGTATCGACATCTTCCAGGAAGCAGGATCCTTTAGCAAGGCTTTGGTAGACTAACTTAGTCCTGGTACCATCTATGGTCGCCCACGGGTGGGGCATTTTTAGGGTTTATGTCAGCCCAGTTTCTGTACTCTTGGGGTGGCCATTGGGGGCTTTTCTTGATCGACATTAACGGTTCTTGGGTTTTCTAATTTCAAACCAGGCAAGGATCCTGTTCAGGGAGCGGTCTGTTTTTTGGGCCTAAATGGGGTAACACCTCATGTAGCCTATGTCCACGTCTTTCTTGTTTAGACTCATTTCTCGAAATCCACCAAGTTGGGGCCTTCTACGTTGTGCCCCTGCTACTTTTTGTAGACTATGACTAGTGATGAGCGGCAGGTGCCATATTAGATTTCGACGAAATTCGCGAATATTCGAAAGAATATTCGTTTCATATTCGTCAAAATCGAATATTCGTCATTATTCTAGTTATCGCGATTAATATGCGATTTAAATAATCGCGTATTGCGATTTTAACTTAGGCTACTTTATGGTTTCATATCTATAATTATAGCGAAGATGATGAATATGACGAATGTATTCGTCATATTCCTCAAAACGAATATAACGAAGTATTCTCCACCTTCGTTTTAGCTACCTATTCGTCAACTTCGCTAATTCTAGCAATCAAATAGGAGGGTTGACTATAGAGACAACTGTGTTTAATTCGCTATGCGATTATAAAAAATTTTTTTTTTTAATAAATAGAATAATTATAATAATTATCAAGTAATATAATTATTCTATTAAAAAAAGCTAAGTAATATAATCGCATAGCGAATTTAACACAGGTGTCTCTATAGTCAACCTTCCTATTTGATTGCTAGAATTAGCGAAGTTGACGAATAGGTAGCTACAGTAAAACGAAGATGGAGAATACTTCTTTATCGTCGTTTTGAGGAATATGACGAATACATTCGTCATATTCGCTAATTCTACCAAGCCAAGAACGTCTCCATACTAAAATGTACTGTCGGATTTAAGAATTACGTTGAAATCGCAATGCGATTAATATAACTTGAATTAATCGCATTGCGATTTCTACTTAGACCTGGTTCCTATGGTTGGCTTGGTAGAATTAGCGAATATGACGAATGTATTCGTCATATTCCTCAAAACGAAGATAACGAAGTATTCTCCATCTTCGTTTTAGCAACCATAGAAAACCATGTCTGTTGACATCGCAATGCGATTAATTCAAGTTCTATTAATCGCATTGCGATTTCAATTTCGAGCTGGGTTTATAATGGGTCAGCTTGCTAGAATTAACGAATATGGAATATATTATAGCAGTGCTAATTGAAATCGCAATGCGATTAATGTAACTTGGAGTGATCGCATTGCGATTTCTACTTAGCACTGCTGCTATATTCCATATTCGTTAATTCTAGCCTAATATATAAGATAGCAGTGCATTGCTAAGTTGTAATCGCAATGCGATTAATAGAACTTGAATTAATCGCATTGCGATTTCAACGTAATTCTCAAATCCGACAGTACATTTTAGTATATGGAGACGTTCCCATGGTGACGGGGACGCTCCATGAGCACAGAAGTCGGCAGAAGCGGCAACGGGCACTGACTGGAGCAGCCAGGAAGCCAGGAATCCTCAGGACAGGTAAGAACTACTTTTGGGAAGTGGGAAAGAAAAAAATATAACTAAAAAAAAACAAAAAACGAATATTCGAAATAGCGAATTTATAGCGCCATATTCGAAATATTAGCGAAGTGCCGATATTCACGATAAAAATTCGCTATTCGAATATTCGCGCTCAACACTAACTATGACGAGAGGAATTCTAGATGTGGACTCCAATAATGTCATCTCCTGGCATGTCTATATGGTATTCACTAACAACAATGCATGGGCTGATCTCGGTTTGGTTGGTGAAGAACTCAACAAGGACAGGAGAAAACTAGACATCTAAAATCTCAACCTTGAGGTTGACCAGAACTTTGTCCTAGGTCATGCTGGGTTTCCATAGGTGATTTGTGACATAATGCCTGTCTATCTGTACACAGGAGATCATCAGTTCCATCCTCCTGAGCGGCCGGATCGGTCCAGACATCCAACATTTGGAGTGTTACGGCCTGAGGCTCAAGCACCTGAAATCTGATGAGATCCACTGGCTTCACCCCGACCTGACAGTAGGAGAGGTGCAGGAAAAGTACGAGTGTCTCCATCTAGAGGCAGAGTGGAGGTAAACCTCAAAACGATGATTATTGTTATGTCTACCACTTCGGGGATGAACCGCACTGAGCTATACGCCAGTTCATCCTGCTCTTCCTGGTTCCTGACTCTGGACAGAAGAGCAGAACTTCAGTAAAGGGAAGGAATATCATTTTACATAATGCCGATTTTGTAGGCCATTCGCTGTGTATTTGTAGAAGTTTCTAAGAAATAAACAGAAACTGACGGAGCAGAAGTGAAATCCAGCGGTGACACACGAGAGGTTGTGACATGGTCTCCAGGAAAGGGACCATATTGTCCGTGGTAATAGACAGTAACCAGACCATTCTCAGTCATTTGGGATAGAAACTTAATATACTGAACAAATGACAGGGGATCTACGAACTATGGGGGTCTCCCAAATGTTCTTAAAGGGGTCGTCCACAATGCTCAAGGACACCTGCTGGGAAATCTGGCAGCAACGGTTATATTTCTCTGCAGCGCCACCACAGGTGAAACAAAGAATTAGCGTCCATTCACACCTCCGCAACTTGGGTCCGGATCTGTTCCGCAATTTTGCGGAACAGGTGCGGACCCATTCATTTTCGCAACTGTGGACAAGAAGAGGCATTTTCTATTATAGTGCCGGTGTTCTGCCAGATTCCTATACCTTGGCAGAACGCTATACCCGGAAGTGACGCGGCCGCACAGGAATCAGCTGGAGCAGGGTGTGTGCGGCGCCGCGCAAGCGCACATCCACTGGATTAGTAAAAATCATTGCACCGCCGCGGGAGAAGCACAGGACTTCATGCACGAAACCGTACACTGCGCGTGCGCACTTAGGGGTAGGTAGATTTTCCAGTGCAAAATGTTCCATCAGATCTACCTACCCCTGAGTGCGCACGCGCGCACACATCATCAGGAGCAGTTCATCCTTACCACATAGCAGAGCTGAGTGCAGAATATCGAGGTCACCACGTGCGCACTCAGGGGTAGGGAGATCTGATGGAACATTTTGCACTGGGAAATCTATCTACCCCTAAGTGCGCACGCGTGGTGTACGGTTTCGTGCATGCGCATGAAGTCCGGTGCTTCTCCGGAGGCGGTGCAATGATTTTTACTAATCCAGTGGATGTGCGCTTGCGCTGCGCCGCACACACCCTCCTCCAGCTGATTCCTGCGCGGCCACGTCCCTTCCGGTGCGGCCGCGTCACTTCCGGGTATAACGTTCTGCCAAGGTAGAATCTGGCAGAACACCGGTGATGTGCGGTCTGCGATGTGCGGTCTGCAAAATGCGGAACGCTAATTGCCGGTGTCCATGTTTTGCAGATCCGCAATTTGCGGACTGCAAAACACCTACGGACCTGTAAGTGGACCCTTTCATGGTTCTCATGGAATTTATGGGCTGGTCGGGTCCTCAAGAGACAGAGACTCTCTTTGTATCTGCTCTAATAGGTGAGAATCCTGAATCGGGGCCGCCCTCTATTAGGGGTTGGGCCATTTATGGGATTTCGATAGGATGAGCCATAAATGTCCACCTCTGGGACCCCGCTAATGTCTAAAAAATGGAGGTTTGCGTATATATGAAGAGCACACTGCGCGCACAGCGTTTTCTCCATTTACTGCTATGGGACTTCCGAAAATAACCAAATGCGCTCCCCTGACTTTGAAAGGGGGGGGGGGGGACTTTAAAGGATCTAATGCATTGACCAGTTGATGACGGCTGATCTTAGGCCTCACGATGTAAGATAAAATCAGAGGACCCCTTTAATAATTTTAGAAGATGGGGTGTTCTCCCCCTGAGGAACAGGCTAGATCAGCCTCAAAACACACTAGGCCTCATTTACCAAAGCTGCTAGGAAAATTGTCCTTGTTGCCCATAGCGACCAATCAGAGTGCAGCCTTCATTTCACTAAGTGCTCAGGTAAAATGAAAGCTGTGCTGTGATTGGTCATTTTCCTGTCAGATAACTGAGGCCCTGCTCCGGGGCAGATTTATTAAATTGAAAAACAGTTTATGATGCCCACAGCAACCAATCACAGCACAGCTTTCACTTTACCTGAGCAGCTGGCGAAACGAAAGCTGCCCTGTAAATGGTTGGTACAGGAGACAAATTAATTTTTTTCTGTTGGAGTATGTTCACACACAGCAGAAATGCAGCAGATTTTCTAAGCAGAAAATCGGCAGCAAAGTGGATGAGGTATCAACAAATCTTATCGACACGGAAATTAACCTGTGGAGCGGACTTTAAATCCGCAGGACATCAATTCTTTCGCTAATGGAGCTGAAATTCGTGGTGAATCCGCCTGGGTACCTTCATTATAGGTGGTAAATTCAGTAAGCCCCGCCCCAAACACACAGTGACTGCCCACTTATGGGTGGAGCTTACAGCCCGAACTTGGCGGGACTGTCTTTGAAAATTAGGAACAGGCAGTCCCTGATGATTTGGGACCAAAGATTCATACTACTGATGCGGGAGAAGCAGCATAGGGGAGGGGGTCACCCGTAAAGAAACCGTATGCCGAGGATCCCGCTATGTCACATGACTTGTATTGAATATTCCCGCCTTCATTTCTAGATATGATCTCCGTATCCGCTATCTGCCAGATAACTACATAGAAAGCTTCAAGAAGGACAAGACGACGTTACTTTACTTTTACCAGCAGGTAAGTCCGCTCCTGGAACAACAAAAAACATTTGTAATTTTTCAATCTCAATCAATTTGACTGTATGGCTCTTTTACACTAGCGTTTTTCTTTTCCGGCATAGAGTTCCGTCCTCGGGGCTCTATGCCGGAAGAATCCTAATCAGGATTATCCCAATGCATTCTGAATGGAGAGAAATCCGTTCAGGATGCATCAGGATGTCTTCAGTTTAGGACCGGAACGTTGTTTGGCCGGAGAAAATACTGCAGCATGCTGCGCTTTTTGCTCTGGCCAAAAATCCTGAACACTTGCCGCAAGGCCAGATCCGGAATTAATGCCCATTGAAAGGCATTAATCCGGATCCGGCCTTAAGCTAAACGTCGTTTCGGCGCATCGCCGGATCCGACGTTTAGCTTTTTCTCAATGGTTACCATGGCAGCCAGGACGCTAAAGTCCTGGTTGCCATGGTAAAGTGTAGTGGGGAGCAGGGGAGCAGTATACTTACAGTCCGTGCGGCTCCCGAGTTCCGGGGCGCTCCACAATGACGTCAGAGCGCCCCATGAGCATGGATCACATGGATCACGTGATCCATGCTCATGGGGCGCTCTGACGTCATTCTGGAGCGCCCCGGGAGCCGCACGGACTGTAAGTATGCCGCTCCCCCGCTCCCCACTACTACTATGGCAACCAGGACTTTAATAGCGTCCTGGCTGCCATAGTAACCTGAAAGCATTTCCAAGACTGATCAGGATCCTGATCAGTCTTCTAATGCTTTCAGGCGACTTGCGTTCTGACGGATCCGGCGGGAAGGAAGTGCCTGCCGGATCCTCAGAACGCAAGTGTGAAAGAGGCCTAAGGAATAACAGTTCGTGAATTTCCCGCCATATACAGTGGCACAAGTTTGGGCTCCTTTGTCAAAATGACTGTTAAGCAAGTTGAAGATGAAATATTCTCCGAAAGGCTTTAAAGATGAGACATTCTCTTTGTATTTTAAGCAAAAACTATTTTTATTTTCATCTTTTACATTTTCAAAAAAACAAAAAAGGAAATGGGCCCGAAGCAAAACTTTAGGCACCCTGCATGGTTAGTACCTAGTAGCAACCCCTTTGGCAAGTATTACAGCTTGTAAACGCTTTTTGTAGCCATTTTTTTTACATTTTAAGCAATATCAATGTATTACATATTTTTGTTTTGTACAATTTTAGAGTGAAAAAAAGGAAAGGAGTACCTTACAAAAGTATGGGAACCCAAAGAGATTTGAGCGCTCAGATAACTTTGACCAAGGTCTCAGACCTTAAATAGCCTGTTAGGCCTCTTTCACACGGGCGTCATGTTTGACGCCCGGATAAGAGGCGGGTGCGTTGCTGGAATATGCGCGAATTTTCACGCGCGGGTGCAAACGTTTGTAATGCGTTTTGCACGCTCGTGAGAAAAATCGCCATGTTTGGTACCCAACCCGAAGCCGGACTTCATCACTGAAGTATTCTGGAGAATTGATTATTTTCCCTTATAACATGGTTATAAGGGGAAATATTAGCATTCTTAATAAAGAATGCTTAGTAAAATGAAGAGGAAGGGGTTAAAAATAATAAAAGATAACTTACCTTAGCCACTTGATCGCATAGTTGCGATCTCTCCTCTCTCTTCATGCTTTAACTAACAACTAAAGGACCTGTGATGACGTCACATCACCAGGGTAAGAGGGACCATGTGATTGGACCATGTGATGTGACGTCATCACAGGTCCTTTAGATGTTAGCTGATGCTGGGAAAGAGAGGAGAGATCGCAACTACGCGATCAAGTGGCTAAGGTAAGTTAACTTTTATTATTTTTAACCCCTTCCACTTCATTTTACTAAGCATTCTTTATTAAGAATGCTATTATTTCCCCTTATAACCATGTTATAAGGGAAAATAATAAAGATCTGGTCCCGTTGCTAAGCAACCATGCGGGAAAATCGCAACGCATCCGCACTTGCTTGCGATTATCCCGCATCCCCATTCACTTCTATGGGGCCTGCGTTGCGTGAAAAACGCACAACATAGAGCATGCTGCGATTTTCACAAACGCAGAAGTGATGCGTGAAAATCACCGCTCATGTGCACAGCCCCATGAATGGGTCCGGATTCAGTGCGGGTGCAATGTGTCCACCTCACGCATTGCACCCACGCGGAAAACTCGTGTGAAAGGGGCCTAAGGGTTAAGGCTTGTTCACAAACATCATTCGGAAAGGTAAGGAAATGCAAATTTCAAAGCTTTATAAATACCCAGACTCCTCTAACGTTGTCCTAAAGCACAGCAGCCATGGCTTCCTCTAAGCAGCTGCCTAACACTCTGAAAATGAAAACTGTTAAGGGGGTTGCTACCAGGTACTAACCACGCAGGGGCCCCAAAGTTTTGCTTTCTTTTTTTTTTCGTTTTGAAAATGTAAAAGATGAAAAAAAAATAATAGCTTTTGCCTAAAATACAAATGGAATGTGTTATCTGTAACTTTATGCCTTTTGAAGATCATTTAAAGAGGACCTTTCATGGGTCCAGACATTATGAAATAAGTAGCAGGTTATGTAGGGCATAGTCCATGGATGTAAGATCGCTTACTATTTTTTCTGGGCTCCGCTCCGTTCACGCGCTGTGCCCCCCGTCCACTATTCCCGCCTGGTATGCTAATAATATCATCGGTACAGGAGGCCCTGATTCTCAATGGGCGTCTCCTTCTCTCTGGCTGTAGCGCTGTCCAATCGCAGCGGAGAGCGTCACAGCCACGGAGAAGGAGACGCCCATTGAGAAACAGGGCACTATGCCCCACATAACCTGCTAGTTATTTCATAATGTCTGGACCCATGAACGGTCCTCTTTAATCTTCAACTTACGGTAAATGTTCACAGTAACGGGAATTTTGACCAGGGGTACCCAAACTTTTGCATGCTACTGTAGTGCAGGGTGCTTCTTTATATCCGGTGGGGGGCCGCTCACTGTTGGGATCAGATCAGTCTGTGACACTTTTGTGTTTTTCTGCAGCTGAGGAACGACTACATGCAGCAATACGCTACCAAGGTCAGCGAAGGCATGGCGCTCCAGCTGGGCTGTCTGGAACTCAGGTACTGATCCCTATTATGTCTGATCTAGTTTTACACCGTCGTCAGATCCCAAACAGAACCTGGATTCATCGCTAAGGACGATATAGTTCCAGGCCAGGGTTCTCGTTCACGACACCATGACAGTGGCTGGCTGTCACATGACAGGACATGTAATTGGCGCAGTGACATCGAATTTCCTGCAAATGGTCCGGGCAGAGACAGGGGAGTAATAAAGGCGCCGTCTAGATGGCGGACAACAAAACTGTGGGAGCTGCTCGCTCTTATCTGTGGATCAAACGATCTTCTCTACTGGTGTCTGCCTGGGCCGTCTGGAGCCTGTTCACACATAACTACTGCTCCCAACATCTCCTAACAGCACAGACAGCAGGCAATTCATCGAAACAACCATCTAGCCTCCCCGTCCAGTGATGCTCCCCCTCACAAAGTATGTCACCTGGCCTGTAGAGGCATGTCTAGCTCCCAACTATTTTTTTACCAAGAGGTACACTACCTAAAAGTGGCCTCTGAGAGCCCTTTTATAGGGCAGAGGAAGAAGCTCTTTTACACCCTATGTGGTAAGACCCAGTGTCTAATTCAGGCATCCTCAAACTGCGGCCCTCCAGCTGTTGCAAAACTACAACTCCCAGCATGCCTACACAGCCTACAGGTATCAGCCTACAGCAGGTCATTGTGGGGGTTGTAGTTTTACAACAGCTGGAGGGCCGCAGTTTGGGGATGCCTGGTGTAATTGGACAACACCTGTAATCATTTAGCTATCGGCCTAAGAGAAGTTTTGCATAAGGGCTCATTCAGATGACCGTACGTTTGTGTCCGCCTCCGTTCCGCAATTTTGTGGAACGGATGCGGACCCATTCATTTTAATCGGGGTCACAAAAGAGGCGGGTAGCACACCGTGTACTTGTATCCTACTTTTAATCCGCAGTCCTCCAAAAAGGATAGAACATGTCCTATTTTTCTTCGCAAACGTGGACAAGAATAGCGATTTCTATCTATCCGCTCTGCAAAATGCGGAATGCACACGGCCAGTATTAGCGTTTTGCCGACCGTAAAAAAATGGATACGGTCGTCTGAATAAGCCCGAATCTGACATTTCTATCCGGGGGGTGTTTTATTTGTCAGTGAGTGTATATAACTTTACATTATAAAATGTACGGCTGCATTTCCCTTTAAATGAGGTTTGTTGTGGTCTGCTGCCATCTACAGGACACCTGGTGAATTGCATACTGAACTAAAAATTATGTTTTAAAATGGTTTTTTTTGGGTTTTCCAATTTTTCAAGACCATCCGTTCTTGTCTTTCAGGCGATTCTACAAGGACATGCCTCACAACGCCCTGGAGAAGAGATCCAACTTTGACTTTTTGGAGTAAGTAGATGTACGCGCTGCGGATTTCAAAGGAACATTTGTTCTGTGCTGTTTGCTGCTTTTTAGAAAATGGAAATTACAAGAAAATTTCCATTTCTCTGACCCAATCCGGATGTGGCCATATACCTGGCCCGACGGATCCGTTAAAACGTTTGAAAACCGATTTCATTTGCAAACGGATGCGTTTGCAGATCCATTTGACAATTGTATTGAAATAACGGATCCGTATTTCTGTTGTCATCCGTAAAAACGGATCTGTTATTTAACATTTCGCCATTTTTAAAGGTCTGCGCATGCGCAGTGTGGAAGAACGGATCCGTTAGTGCGTCAATTTTCAATGTCGGATCCGCCCTTAATACATTTCAATGGAAATTAATGGCGGATCCGTCATGTTGTGTTTCCGCATTTTTGGACGGAGATAAAAATACAACATGCTGCGTTTTTATCTGCATCCAAAAAACGTGAAAGGACTGAACTGAAGACAAACTGATGAAAACTGAACGGATTGCTTTCCATTCAGAATGCATTAGGATAAAACTGATCCGTTTTTTTCCCTTATTGAGCCCCGAGGACGGAACTCAATGACGGAAAACTTTGACGCTAGTGTGAAAGTACCCTGAGCTGTCCCTATCACAGCTGCAGCAGAAAGGACACCCCCTTAATTGCAATATTGATATAAATGCAGCAGAAAGGTCATGCCCGCTGTGCTGTGATAGGGAGAAGGGACAGCCCCCCCCAGCAGAGCAATGAATGGGGAGATCTCTGGATCCATGTGAGGTACAGGGCTGGTTCCAGCTTTGTTAGAAAGAGACTGTCTTGTCCTATATGATGTCTGATTTTCATTTGTTTACATTAATCACGAGATAACCCCTTTAATATAAAGAAAAATACAATGCATTCAATATATGACATAAAATGATGCAGTTTAAGTGTATATTACTTAATGCGATATAAAATCAATTAATAAAACATAATATCACGGAATATGGTATAATATAACACAATAAAATATGAACAAAATCTCCCGAGATGCTAGGGAGATGCAGCGGCGGTCGTGCGGGGATCAGGAGCGACGCGGGTGCTGGGGAGCGGGGTAAGTATAACCTATATGAGGGGACCGGGCGTTGGGGGGTTATTATAGGGGTTGGATAATCCCTTTAGGTATGATATATGATGCAAAATAAACAAATACAATATTATTGAATGGAATATGATATATAATGTAATATAACAGATTACGAATGAATAAAATATGTTATTATGATGTAATATCATATGAAATGAATGAATAATACAAATGAGTAAGATATGATATAATGTAATACAGCATAATTGAATATAAAATAAATTAAACGCCTAAAATGTAATATACAGTAGATTATGAAGATGGAATATAATAGAACATAATTCAATAGGATATAACATCATTATAAATATAACAGAATATGATATAAATAACCATAAATTCATGGCTATTATCTTTTGTGAGGTCCATGGAGGAAGGGGACCCGTCACGAACCTGCTTCCCCTGCCTACTTGACACCAGGATAGTGATTACCTGTAGGAGCCACTAGGGGGAGCACACTGCATACACATTTGAGTTTAAAACTAGATGTATAGCGTTGCATACAATGAGCTCCACCTAGTGGTGACTGCAGGCAGCTAGATTTGTATCATTGACACATACAGTATATTAGGTGTAGTATATTTGGGAAAGGGCCCTATATAAGTGGTGATAAGTGGCCCTATAATTTTTGTGTATATCCCTCATAGACTAAAAATATTTTTTCATTGGATTACCCCCACTCATGTAGAAGACCCCGTCGGCCCTGTGTCATGATATGTTTTTTTTCCAGGAAAGAAGTGGGCCTCGACCTATTCTTCCCCAGACAGATGCAGGAAAGCCTAAAGGTAAGCTGTGGAGGAGATCGGCCATGACGGGTCACACTGCTGGCATTCTACATACTGAGATATACGTGTTCCTTCCTATATGTCCTAATTTGTTGCACCTGGAATATAATAGTAGACCTTGATAGATGGGACTTTTTGGAGCTCCCCTTGGCCATATGCCACTGCAGCTCCACATCCTTTACCTTCTCTGGGTTTTATGTGCAGCCCAAGCAGTTCCGGAAGATGATCCAGCAGACTTTCCAGCAGTACGGCTCCTTGAGGGAGGAGGAATGTATCATGCGCTTCCTGAACACCCTCTCCAGCTTCACCTCCATCGATCAGGAGACCTACAGATGTGAACTTGCGGTGAGCATTACCGTCATGAAAATGTAGATCAATGAATCCTCCCAGATCAAGGAGAAACTGTAGTTCCTAGTAGACTTTACAAACCATTAGAAAACGTGGTGTGGTGTTAAACAGGCAGGATATGCTCAAACCCATATTCAGTTGTGCATGTATATAGGGGAGCACATCCTGCACTTGTAGTCCGTTGCTAGGGGGAATCAACAGCAGAAAAATGCATACAATGGAAGATGCCAGCAACGGACTACAAGTACCACAATAACCATCCTACATAAGGTAACAATTATGTGGATGTGAAGAACAATCAAAAACTTAACAATAGCAAAGGCAGGTGCACTCTGCGGCCATACTAAACCCTCACACTGATGTTAAAATTGAGAGGTTAGTTCGACATATCCTACTAGGAGGACGTGTCTTAAGCCTCGGGCACCAGCGTCAAGGTCTCTCAAGTAGCCCGAGGCCCTACCACTCACCTACCTGTGCCGTATAGGCGATACCAGGGGCCAGTGGGAAAATTATGGGAGTAGACTTTACCAGGACATGTCATTTCCAAATCTGTAGTTGAGATGCAACATCTCGTTGCAGTGGTTTACAGGGTTTTATGGGTTAAGAAAACATTGTGAAGTACCTATAATGCATTTCTAAGTTGATAGAGGGGAGGGGGTCCTCATTCCAGACCCCCATTTATCCAGACTTCTTTCTGGAGGACCATACATAACATAGAGAGCCAATTCATTTCAATGGGCACTGTGTCATTCTTCATTTCTCCTGTGGGAGTGCTGCAGGAGAACTGAACACTCCACCACATACCCTGGGATCGGGTGAATCTTTCTAATAGTAAGAGATTCCACATAGACTTTTATGAGGCACTAATTTTCAAATTCGGTTCCAGGAAACCTCAAGGTCCTTGAAGTGGGCAGCAAAGGTCCCCCAAGATAATGGGTGATGGTAGAAAAAGTTTGGCATAGCATTGGGAAATACCTATAATGCATTTCTAAGTTATTAGGGGCGAGTCCTTATTCCAGACCCTCATCTATTAACCAGAGGTCTCACTCTGAGGTCTCAGCAGAGGTCTCACCAGAGGTCTCACTCTGGAGGACCACACATTAATGTGGAGGACAATTTGTTTTCAATGGGCACAGTGTAATTCTTCATTTCTCCTGTGGGAGTGCTGCAGGAGAACCAAACACTTCATTACCTATCCCGGGATCAACTGGATCCTTCTAAAAGTAAGGGATTGTCCCAAATAGGCATTTTTGGGACACGTATTTAAAAACTCAGTTCCTGGAAACATTAAGGTTCTTGACACGAGGAGCAAGAGTTCCCCAAGATGATGGGTGATGGTAGAAGAAAGTTGGCATTAGTGCCATTCTGACTCATAGGCAGATAGACAGCATAGTAACATGCGGTCTATTCCTCACTCCTAAGAGAGACATCCTTGCCACAAGCAAATCGGGATCTAACGACGCCATCTAGAGGAGATCAGCCTGTATTACATCATCTCTGTTCCTACAGCTAGAAATGTGCCCTGCATTATACAGAGATGATAACTAAGTACTAACTTGGCATCTGTCCAACATCTCACTATGTCACCGGGTCACTCTGTGGTCTCCTGATGACTCCGCTCTTTCAGGAGCAGCACCACCCTTGTCTATAGGCTGTGCCTGGGATTGCAGTCCAAATCCACTCAAATAGACAGAGCTGGGCTGCACTACTAGAGTGCCTTGGAGTGGGAACAGTTTCCTCAAGAAAAACATGGCCACCATATGGCGTCTGATTAGCAGGACGCAACGCCATCTGACAAGAAGGAAACCAAATTCGAATAAGAGATATACCAGGCGCCAGCTGCCAACTTGTATCTGTAGGATGTCAATCTAATTGGATACATGGCATTCATCAGTGATTGTCTCTTCTCTCTTTAGCAAGGATGGAGCATCATGGTGGACATGGTTATAGGACCGAAAGGGATACGACAACTTACCACCAAGGACTCCAAGGTGGGTAATTATTACTGCTAATGGACACGAGGGATTGTCAGGTCTCCCAGGGTATATGACAATATGGCTGCTACTACTGAATATACGTCTCCAAAAAAACAACACAGACTAGCACACATGCCATATCTACTGAGATAGAGCTGCAAGGTATTTTGTAGAAACGAGGGCATTTTTTGGATGGGGAGAATGGTAGTGACTTAGTCTTCGTTTGCAGGAGAAAATCCCGGATCTCAGGGGTTTAGTAGCTCAGATAGTACCTGCTTGTTTCATGCCATGTTCCTTACATGGTGATGGTTTGGTTACTTAGTATTTTCAAGCTTCGCGGTTGTTTTTTGTCTCAATCCCTGGTGTCTAGTGGACCAGATAGTCCAAAGTGTCTAGTGTTTCATTATCCTAGATGATTCTTGGTGTCCAGTAGTGGTTATATAATAAAAACAATCTGTGGTATCTAGTGGTTGGGCATCCCAGATAGTCCCTGGTGTCCAGTGGATGGGAGGCAAAGACAATGTCTGGTGTCTAGTGGACCAGACAGTCCATAGTGTCTAGTGTTTCATTACCCTAGATGATTCTTGGAGTCCAGTAGTTAAGTAGTAAAAACAATCTGTGGTATCTAGTGGTTGGGCATTCCAGATAGTCCCTGGTGCCCAGTGGATCAGAGGCAAAGACAATGTCTGGTGTCTAGTGGTTGAGTGTCACAGATTGTCCCTAAAATCTAGTGGTTTTGTGGCAAGATACTGTCTGATATCTCCTGGTTGGGTGTCCGAGATGGTCGATAGTGTCTTGTAGCTTGGTAGCAAAACACTCTGGTGGCTTGTGGTCCCTGGTGTACAGTAGTTTGGTGGTAAGTCATTCTAGTGTCTATGTCCAATGTTCTAGATGGTCCTAGGTGTCCAGTAACTTGGTAGCAGGATATTTTCTGGTGTCTTGTGGTTAGGTGTCAAAGATGATACCTGCTGTCTAATGGGTTTGTAACAATAAACGTGTCTTGCTTCTGCTGTTTGGTCCCAGATGGTCCCTGGTGTCTAGTGGATTTGCACAAGATTGTTTCTTGTGTCTAAAGGCTGTATTACACAGCCCGATTCTGCAGACAATTGTTGGGAAGGAAATATTCCCTCCTGGCAATAGCCTGCGGGCTAGCGGAGGAGACTGGTGCTATTACATGCAGTGATCTCCTCCACGGCATGGGGAGGAGCGTTTGTGATGCCATCGCCCGTCCCCATGCTGTCTAGCTATTTGCCGGCAGCATATTGTGATTAGACAGCACGATCTGCCGCCTGCAAATCCTGATCTGTCAGCATGTTGCAAGATGACAATTGCCTTAAGAACGAGCTTTTGCTCATTCATCGGGTAATTGGCGGCAGTATTAGACTGCCAGATGATCGCTAACGAGCGTTACTACAGGTTTAAGAGTTGAGTTTCCAAGATAATCCCTGGTGTCCAGGGGACTTGTGGCAAAAATAGCATCTTATTTAAGGGTGGATGTCTCAGGTGGTCTCTAAAGTTCAATAGCTCGGTGGCAAGACACTCTCTTGTGTCTAGTCATTGGGTGTGCCACATGTCCCCAAGTATCCAGTAGCCTGGTGATAAACACAGTGCCTGGTGGGTTGCGTGTCCATGATGGTCACTTACCTGCAGTAGCTTTGGGGCATAGCACTCTCTGGTGTCTTGTGGTTGGGCTTCCCAGATGATCCCTGGTGTCCAGTGTTTGGTGGCAGACACAGTGGATTGGGAGACCCTGGTGATACTCGGAGTCTAATAGATTTGGATTTTTGAGAAAATCAGTATCTGGTGTTTAGTGTTTAGGTGTCCCAGATGGTCCGAGGTGTTTAGTATTTGATCTGATTGGGTCAGGCATAGACAGACTAACTCTGTTTTTGGAACTTCTCTGCCATAGAAGGTGCATTCATTGACTTACTACCTATTTGCCCTTTCTCCCAGGAGGTTGATTATATGAATCTTGGTAGGTCCAGTTTGCACCGGCATGGTATATCCCTTGTCTTATCCCGGGTCTGTAGAGAATCAGTCCACTGTATGCCCAAAACTGCTCAGTGTTCTTGCACCTTCTTGGATATTGTGCTTAGTGTGATGCATCCATTGACTCTTCTCTGTCTCTGCAGCAAACGTGCTTCGCTGAATTCAAACAGATCAAATCTATCAAGTGCTCCTTACTGGAGGACGGACGGGCATTGCTATTACTGGGGATATCCGGTGCCCCCCAGGTAAACTCTACTGGTATTCTCCTACTCCCTGTGCCCCTCCAGCCGATGTGCTGATACAACCCTCAGTGTGCTCTGCAGCTCATCCATTACCATAGTCTGCTGACCTCTAGTGGCCAGACAGGCTAGAAAACTAAGTGCATCTGGTTTTACAGCCCGCAGTATAACTGAATACTGAATAGTCATCTCTCTGTATTGCTGGTGTCAGAGCGTGTGATCAGGGAAGATCTGATGATGTCTCGGACTCTCTCTGGTTGCATACTCCATGTGGCTGAGCTGCAATACTACACACAACCTGCGAACAGGGGTGGCACTGTTTTTGAAAGAAAGCAGACATGTTTTTTACAACCCCTTTAAGTCTTCTGGCCCTCCTGTTGTTCTTTATGTCACTCCAGTCCTCCTCTGTGTCATGTGACCTCACGTCAGGACCGGGGCATAACTGATGACACCAGTAGGAAAGAGTGAATCGAAGCTGACGAAGTGGAATTCGATCCGAATTTCAGGAATTATTCGATTCGCACCGAATCCGAATTTCCTCACGCTTCGTGGTAATGAATCGCATTTTTTCCTAAAATGGCTGCTGCACGTGTGAGGACATGGAGCAAGGAACTCTTGGAAGGTGGGATCATTCATAATGCCATGAATGCAGCCAATCAGCAGCCAGCCAGCCCTGTGATGTCACAGCCCTATAAATAGCCTCAGCCATCTTGGATTCTCCCATTTTCCAGTGTACTTAGTGCAGGGAGAGACGTCAGCAGGAGCTAGGGACAGTGTTAGAAAAAACTTCATTGTGCTAAAAAAACGATTTACAAGTTCAGGGAAAGATTATTCAAGGTGTAGGGAAAGGATAGGGAGGAATCATCCACAGCATTTATGTAGAACAGGGTTCAGTAGGGGAGGTTACAGCCTGGGTAATAGGAACAATCCTATTACACCTTGCTGCACTGACTGGGGACCCAAATTGCCATTATACAGCTCTGTATTTCCAGCAAACCGTTCTTGTTATTAGGGTGCAAGTGCTGTGTTATCCAGCCATTAACAGGGTTTATTACAAGGAAATATTTCTGTCTTATTTGCCCTTGTGCGGTGCAGTTATATGTTCTAAAGCATTTTTTGGCTTGTATTAGTGGGGAAAAAAGGGCTTATTAGTCATTGTGTGGTGAAGTGTGAAAATTGCAGACTTTTTTGGGGGTGTTTTAATTTTCTTTTTATTTATTTATTTGATCTAACAGTATGTCAGACAGAGAAGTGCCAGGTCCTGCACAGGGGAGTGGCAGAGGCCTAAATGTTTCTGGCAGGCAGAGGTCGCAGAAGAGTAAGGGGCCGTGGCAGCAGGGGTCACTTCGAGAGGCCTGAGCTCCCAGTGTCAGCTAGCGGTCGTGTTTTGACCAACAACCCAGCGGTTCTTGAATGGTTGACTCGATCTTCGACTTCGACGCAAGTGACATCAGACACCCCCAGTCAAGAGTCGGTGGGTTCGTCAGACACAACCCTTAGTTGGCATGGCACGGGAGCAGGCCCTGGGCCCTCACCTGTCCTCAAACTGCCTCTGTCCTTTTCTGTTCCCTCAGCCAGAGAAGTATTGTATGCTGTAGGCTCAGCCCACTATACAGCGAGGATGAGCTACTAGAAAATAGTCAGTAGCTACTGCCCAGCCAAGATGACCTTGCCACTCTGTGGTCTCCTCATGCTGCTGCCACCTCCACACTATGTTATCCTGCCACTCTGTGACCTCTTGATGCTGCTGCCACCTCCACACTCTGTCACCAGGTCACTCTGTGGTCTTCTCATGCTGCTGCCACCTCCACACTATGTCACCTTTCCACTCTGTGGCCTCCTGATGCTGCTGCCACCTCCACACTATGTCATCTTGCCACTCTGTGGCCTCCTGACGCTGCTGCGGCCTCCACACTCTGTCACCGGGTCACTCTGTGGTCTCCTGATGCTCCTGCCACATCCACACTATGTCACCTTGCCACTCTGTGGCTTCCTGATGCTGCTGCTGCCACCTCCACAATATGTCACCTTGCCACTCTGTGGCCTCCTCATGCTGCTGCCACCTCCACACTATGTCAACTTGCCACTGTGGCCTCCTGATGCTGCTGCCACCTCCACACTATTTCACCTTGCCACTCTGTGGTCTCCTCATGCTGCTGCGTCCTCCACACTATGTCATCTTGCCACTCTGTGGCCTCCTGATGCCGCTGCCACCTCCGCACTCTGTTACTGGGTCACTCTGTGGCCTCCTGATGATGCTGCCGCCTCCACACTATGTCATCTTGCCACTCTGTGGTCTCCTCATGCTGCCACCACCTTCACACTCTGTCATTGTGCCGCTCTGTGGCCTCCTGATGCTGCCGCCACCTCCACACTGTCATTGTGACCCTCTATGGCCTCCTCCTGATGCTGCCGCCACCTCCACACTCATTGTGCCACTCTGTGGACTCCTCATGCTGCTTCTACCTCACCACTATGTCATTGTGCCACTCTGTGGACTTCTCATGCTGTTCCTGCCCTCCCTACTTCATGACTGGGCCACTATTTTGACTGTCATCATTATTTATTTGACCCTTCTTCTGATCTGTCAGAAGCAAGAAAAAATGAGACGCACAACAGATCCATTCCTGTCTGTGTAGCAGCTGTAAGGCCTGTAATCTCATCAGAATTAGCTTGTGGTTTGGTAGCCAAAAGCTGGAGTGGGTATTAAACACAGAAGACATGCAAATATTCCGTTCACGTGTCATCTCTGTTTTGGATCCACTCCTGTTTTTTTGGCATTGGCAATACTGATGGATTACTGAGCAAATGCTGACCGAGTAACGGCGGATGCTCCACAGACAGGATCTGTTTTCGGGGGGTTATTGTTCTTATGGATCAGAGGAAGGGCAAAATAATCAGTGACGTCAACACAAACTTACTGCTGACACCCTCTCCACTCTGTTGGGGGGGGGGGGGCTTCTCTACTTGTATAAGCATTCAATAGAACTGGTTCTGTAGACATCTATGTGGAATCAGCTGACGACGGTGAAAAAGGAGTGCGCTTCTTCTTGGTGATAACAATCGAGCTGAGTTCACACTTGAGTTATTTGGTCAGTGTTGGCCCCGTAACTGCCCAAATAAGTGAAGTGTGCAGTAATTCTAAGAGTGACGCTGTCATCTGCATGTCATACAGACTCACAGTATTATTTCACTACCACAGCAGACTCCATGCACAGTGTTATACACCCCTATAAAGGCTCTCTGAAGCCAGGAAATAGCCATTTTTTAACACGATTTGCCGCAAATAAATTCAGATCAAACCGCATTTTTTTAAAGAATATTCAGCGAACCGACCGAATAAAATTTTTGAAAAAATTCACTTATTTCTAGACACCAGACTAACCATCAGATTTGTAGTAATTTTGTAGTGACCCCTCTGTAGTTCCTTAGAATACATATATACTTAGCATTACTATAGGATACATACTCTGACATCTGCAGGTCTAGATCATATAATATTACAATACTATAATGTATAATGCAATCATCTTTTGTGATTTTCAGCAGCTGGCTATCAAAACGGCATCGTTGGCGGTGGCAGAAAACATGGCCGACCTTATCGATGGGTACTGCCGGCTACAGAACGAGTCTCAGGAATCCCTCATCGTCTATCCCGGGAAAGGTGAACTCTCCACTTCTGCCTATTGTGTGGATTAGGTTTGGGGTATATACTGTAGGAAATGCTTTGGCATTCAATTAGCAACATGCCCATGATGGGCCATAAAGCGCATGCGCTCGCTAAAGATATGGAGCAAGTGACAGAAGCATGCGCTCACTAAGGATTTGGAGTGAGTGACAGATGCATAGTCTCACTAAGATACAGAATGAGTGACAGATGCACCCTCTTACTAAGGATACAGAGTGAGTGACAGATGCACCCTCTCACTAAGGATACAGAGTGAGTGACAGATGCACACTCTCACTGATATACAGAGAGGTTGACAGATGCACACTCTCACTGAGATACAGAGAGAGTGACAGATGCATGCTCTCAGGATACAGAACGAGTGACAGATGCACACTCTCACTGAGATACAGAGAGAGTGACAGATGCATGCTCTCAGGATACAGAGAGAGTGACAGATGCACACTCTCACTGAGATACAGAGAGAGTGACAGATGCAGGCTCTCAGGATACAGAGAGAGTGACAGATGCCTGCTCTCAGGATACAGAGAGAGTGACAGATGTATGCTCTCAGGATACAGAACGAGTGACAGATGCATGCTGTCACGAAAGATATGGAGCGAGTGGGAGATGTATGGTTTTACAAAGGACACAGAGTGAGTGACAGATGCTTGTTCTCACGAACAATATGGAGTGAGTGACAGGTGCATGCTGTCACTAAGGATATAGAGCAAGTGACAGCAGGGGCACAGTTTAGGGTATTTTCACACTTGCGTTTTTCTTTTCCGACATTGAGTTCCGTCAAAGGGGTTCAATACCAGAAAAGAACTGATCGGTATTATCCCAATGCATTCTGAATGGAGAGAAATCTGTTCAGGATGCATCAGGATGTCTTCAGTTCAGTCACTGAACGGCGTTTTGGACGGAGATAATACCGCAGCATGCTGTGTTATCATTTCCGTACAAAATGCCGGATCAGTTGCCGGAATGCCGGATCAATTTACATTGAAATATATTAGTCCTGGATTAAGAAATACCTGAAGGACGGATCCGTCCTTCCGGAATGCGCATGTGCAGACCTTTAAAACTGTAAAAAAAAATACAAGATGGACCATCTACAAATGAATTCAGTTTACATCCGGAACAGAACTGCTTGCAGGATCACTCTGCCGCAAGTGTGAAAGTAGCCTTAACTATCCATGAACGACTGCATGTCAGTGTTTCAGGTCACAGTTACAATGTGTCACTTATAATACTGGTGTCTTCTGTGGTAGAGGGGCCACGGGGTCTCTTCAGACAGCAGGGTGTGAGTGCACCCCCTATAGTTACAGTGCACCCCTGGTAATGACAGATCTGCCCGAAACCTTGAGTCTGTCCCATCACTTGTGTTATTTTATGATGATTAATGAAACTTTTATATTTTATATCACAGAAAATGACAAACGGATCAGTCTGCCTAGAATCCCAACCCAGTAAGTGAATCCTTGACCCCTAACGCTGAAACAGTAGAAAAATGGTGCAATCATGCCATATACCATGCCATATTCCTGCGTCATATCCATCAATGGATTGTGACATGTTTTCAATCAGTAACTCGATATAATTACAGATTTAATAAATGTAACAATTTGTATTCAGTATGTAGTTCACAAATTGTCCAGTAGGTGGCGGCAAAATACAATAAAACCTTGTCTTCACTTAGGGCTGTCAATCACAGATGAGCGCTCACTGTAACATTATGTCTTAGTACAGGGATGCTCAACCTGTGGCGCTCCAGCTGTTGTAAAACTACAACTCCCATCATGCTAATAGCTGTAGGCAGTCTGGGCATGCTGGGAGTTTTAGTTTTGCAACAGCTGGAGGACCGCAGGAAGAGGTTAAAGCAGTTTCCATCCTTATTTTTAAGTAAAGCTAATTTCTAATATTAGATTCTGTATTAATTTCCTTGCCATTTTCAAAACCTATGCTTGCTATCAATGAATGAAAGCATTCTTTTTGTTACACGGAGCAGCGGAGGTTCTGTCGCTATAATATCCAGTCTGCATCAGCAGCACAAATCTCTCTCCTGTCCTGATAGTTTGTTACATTTTCCCAGCACTGACACATTGTATCAGTCTGGAATCTGTTTAGCTCACAGAGGATTGTGCAGACTGGATAAATTGTAGCAAACCTGCAGCTGCGAGGCGTAATAGATTTCTACCGACGGATGCAAGCACAAATGTTCCCACTCCCTGGCAGCAAGCAGAGATTTGGGAAATGTTGAGTATTTGAAAGCAAACAAATAGAAAGTGGCAGAAGTTTATTTTATATGTTTTTAATCTAAATAGATCCAAAATTATGAGCTGATACAGAGCTACAAATCCCCTGCATTAAATGAATTAAATTATTTACTCCGGGAGCCACCACTAGAGAGAGCTCATGAGCGTTCTGTAGACTAGACTCACTAACAACGCTGTGTGTAGTGAGCTCCCTCTAGTGGTGGCTGCAGGCAGTCAGAATTTATCATCCAGTCTCTCTATTGTCTGAGCAGGGGGTTTGGAGCTGTGTGTCAGAAAATAAAGCTCAGAACATCCTAATGATGTATTGAGACACTGATAGAGAATTGTTAGCATTCTTTACATCTTATGCTTATCGCTTCCTTCACAGGGACGTTCCGGAGAGAAGGTCGAGGCTGGAAGAAGGCAGCAGCTTCGGTGAGTTCTGGAAATCCGCCACTTCCTGAGGTTCAATAATAATCATATAATTGTTGATCGGTTACATTTACCATCCCCTCCCCCTCCAGAGTCTGATATATACGCCGAGATACCGGAGCAGTCAGAGCAGAGGTCTGCAGGTACGTCTCTTACATGATATAACATCTTCTGCTGCCGGACCATGAGCTTAAAGGGCAACTCCATCCATCCATCCATGAGTCAGCTCTGCTACATTTAGCTGGAATTTTTCTATTGGTCCCGTATTTTCCAGGTCTGCGCTATACCATGTGCCGAGATGACGTAGCGTTGGGACGGATCCTTGGAGAAGGCTTTTTCGGAGAAGTCTATGAGGGAGTGTATAAGAACGAGGTAAGTGCCTGCGGATAGCCGCACAACACAGGGAGAACGGCTCCACATCGGGACTCCCCTATGGGCATGTATAATGGTATCTTCTGCGGATGTATATAATGTGTGGTTGCACCTTATACAGCGCTCCAGTGGTGGTGAAACTTCCACTCCCAGCATGCCCTGGCAGCCTGCACAATTTGCATAGACTATATGTAACGCCCCAGAGTGGCATTACCACCTTTGCGCCTCGCTACTATCTCTAATGGGCTAGTGTCATGTCATCTGTGTATTTATTCCCAGGTCCTGTACGATGTGCATTCATAATCTTGTTATGTAACTGTTCACGTGTTATATGCCTGGTTCACCAGCAGATGGCAGCAGATATGGCAGAGCTATCTTACATAGAATGGAGCCTTTCATTCCATTCTAATTTCCCCCTTCTGTGGTGTGGTGGGCGTGTCCCACTTGCTGCAGAGAGGGTGAAGTTAGTTAGAAGTTAGTCTAGCTTACCCCCTGCTAGCGGGATGAAGCAGGTGCACGTCCCTGCTGGATGTGCTATGTCTAGGCCGGTTAGAGCACCTTCAGCTTTGCTGGATGTGGAGGCCACAGCTTGGAGCCTCAGAAGCCAGGAGGACAAAGTTCTCCCGGGTACCACTAAAGAGTCAGACTACAGAGAGAAGTTGCAGCAGACAGCTAGAACCATGTTATACAGTTACCCTGTCAGCGCAGCAGAGTCAGAGAGCAACAGACGGAGCAGAGAGGAGTTTGCCTGCCACAGTTAATGCCAAAACCTGCTGGGAACCAAGACAAAGCCTGAAACTGTTTAGGAAGAAACGTTTATTGAAAGTAAAGCTGTTATCAACTTCATCACAAGGTCTGGACTCAGTCAAATCCCTCAATTATTCCCCTTATTTTTCTATTTTTCGGAGGGCAATGCCTGGGGTTCAGCGTATCCAGGTAGGAGCACTGTGACACGTGCACAATACCTATAGGGACAGTATAGGCCACTCTACACCACTCTGGCAATCCTACACCTGGGTACTGGCGTCAGGACAAACATCTACTTTGAGGGACCCCTTGCCGTGCGCCCGACGACTGCACATACCATTATATAGGATCATAGGGGAGTCCTCCTGATAGCGGCTAGTGATATATGCTTGCACTGTATACTTGCAGATCATTATCATTTTTCTTCTGGTCTCAGCTTAAAGGAGAGAAGGTGAACGTCGCCGTGAAGACGTGTAAACAGGACTGCGCCCCGGACGTCAAGGAAAAGTTCATGAGTGAAGCCTGTGAGTGCCGCATGAGCCGCCTCAGCCTGGCCCTACGGGCACACACCTTATCAGAATCAGGGTCGTGTCCGGAATTTGGTTTGGCACAATGATATTCAAGAACAGTGTTTACACGGATCAAGTTTACAATTGGTGGGGGGTAAACTTGATCCTTATGATGCGGGCATGAAAACCCCTTCCGGACGCGGCCAGTATACACGTTTTTGTTGTTGTTTCGCTTTCCAAGAGTCGTCATAGCCATAAGAGGGTTTTTATTTTTTTTTATTTTTTTTTTGTGGTTCACGTCGTATTTTTTGATGGCAACACAATGTGTTGAAAAACTTTTTAAAAAATTCAGTGAATAAATGCACAATTACGGTGTGAGGTTCACTCTGAGGTACACATGACCTGTTACCTTTATTCATCCGATCTGTACGATTACGAGGATACCACATTTTTATATTTTTTGTTTTTGTTTTACTGCTAGTAAAAAAAAAAAAAAACTTTCTTAGTATTTGCTGTGTATCGCCATATTCTGACAGCTAGAACTTATATTCGTGGTTGATAGAGCTGTTTTGGGGCTTGATTTTTTGCGGGGTGAGCTATAGTCTTTTTTGGTACTATTTTGGTGTACTTGGGGGTTTTTTATTCCTTTTTTTCCAATTTTTTTTCATCTGATAAATGAGGAAAATATTTTTTTATTATATTTTTATATGTTTTTAAAACTTTTCTACATTTTATTTTTAGCCCCTTAGGTGACTTTATCTGTATTGCAGCTTATTATGCTTTAAAGAGCACCTGTCAGCAGATTAAACCATATTAAACCAGAGATATGGCCTGGTAGGGTTGATCCTGCTGATTAAAATGATACCCACCTTATGAAGATCAGTTGCTGAGTCCCTTTAGCTAAATGAGGACCTTAGTGCACAGGGGGCGTGGCCGCCACTGGAAAGCCGAGGTGCGCTGAGAAGCTATGCCCCGCCCCTTGGTGCGCTGAAACCATCACTTGTATAAATAATAAAATTTTTCTATCATTTTAATGGGCAGGATCAACCCTACCAGGCAATGTTTAATAGGGTTGATCCAGCTGACAATATTTATGTTTTTATTCCCGCCAGATTACTATGATGGCGGGTTTAAGGGCCTTTAGTGAGCCCCCCGTGACAGTCTCATCATAGAGGAGGCCAGACCGGGGACAAAGGTGTCTCTCTGTTTAACCACTTAGTTGCCCACAGCCGGCAGGACATGACGATAACGAGTATTTATGTGGCATTTCACAAGGAGCTGACCCTAGGGGGCGCTGTGCAATGAGCTCGTCTTAGATGGAACCACAATTCGGAGGGAGAACGCTGCCGACTCAGTTTTTTTTTATTGATGGCGTCTCCGCTGGTCCAGTACTTACATTCACACGTTGTTGTCTTTTCCTGGTAGATCTGATGAGGAACTTGGATCATCCACACATTGTGAAGTTGATCGGAATTATCGAAGAAGACCCCATCTGGATAGTGATGGAGCTCTACCCATTCGGGGAGGTAATTAGTCGCGGCGTGCTCAATTATAATTAACAATCGAGCTACAAAGAACGGTTAAACATTACTGTCTGTGATGCTTAAAAACCGATCCAACTGGTGAAATGTCATGAATTGTCTTCCACTAGGTGGCGCCATGTCCAATGGAAAACTGTGTATAATGAAATCTGAAAGCTGGATTTGTGATCAGATTGCTGCTTTACGCCTAAAATCAGACTGCGATATTCAGCAGGCTATAAAAAAAAATTGGTACATTTTTTCAAAATAAGAATTTTATATAATATATATTCTAAATATTTATATTATAAAATAATTACACAAAAATTTTCCCGTTTCCTGTTCCTGGAAACCATCAGCAAGCAGCTCTGTTGCTGTTATATCTTTCATTCTACATTTGGCTTATTTAGCACAGTGTGAGATCATATGCCTGGTTCTGTGGCACATTCTCTGGTTTGGGCTTTGGTGCTCTTGTGGACGCAGGACTTAAAGGGGCAGTCCAATATTCTCAAGACATGCCATAAATGCCTCCCATTTGCGATCCCACCTATAAGACACTCACCTCTCAGGAAAAAGGGGGCCCTGTGACCCCCATTTGCCGATTTACACCACTGTTTGCTCAGCTCCTTTTCAACGTCACATACTGTAGAACTCAATGGAGAGGACGGAGGGCAAGCGAGACCACCTCTCTATTAAATTATATAGGGAACGATACCCCTATGAATCGGTGCACAGGGGTCCTGGGACCCCCATTCTCCCCATAGGCTACAGTACAAGCACATAGCAAACAAGTAGTCAAACCCTAGAGATACGGACGATATGGAGCAGTACAATAGCCAGAAGTGCTCTACAAAGGGGGCACAAACTTTATAGAATCAAACTAGACAAGTCAGGAAATGGAGAAGGTCAGCAGGTCCAAACCAGGTCAAAACACAAAAAACACACACAAAAAAAAAAATCAGCGGGTAGAGCTGGGTATCAGCAAGGGTTAAAAACCACGCTCTGTCCACTGATTGGCTAGATGCATGGCGGTGTCACTTGGCCCGGCTACATACGTCACAGGATGGCGGCAAGGTCAGCATATTGCAACATGACACTTGCTCTTCAAACAGGACACCAGCATGTGCTCAAAGTACTAAATACAGACCCATATGAAAAAAAATCTGATCCTTCAATAGGAGCTTGCTGACTGTTTCCACTCAGTCTTTTCAAAACTGAACAAAAATGAACTGAAAAAAATAAGATAAAACATGAAAAAAGGGCAATGAAGACATAGTACACAGTCCCTGGATTTACATAAGGTGACTATAGGACCAGAATTAAAGGCAGACCTGCACTTTAGGTTCATTGATCTCCGACCTGGTAATTGATGTTATTGATAACCGGTACTGAGACATTCATATTAGGCATCTGATAATATCTATGGTTTCTCCGCAGCTTGGGCAGTATCTGGAGAAGCACAAGGCCACCCTGCAGGTCCTCACCATGATCCTGTACTCACTGCAGATCTGTAAGGCTCTGGCCTATCTGGAAGGAATTAACTGTGTCCACAGGTAACGGAAAGCAAGTTGTAAGGGCGAATACTTACAGCATTGCAGTAAAGTGATCTACAGCTCCTTATATTGTATTACCACTGCCCCTAGTGGCTATCCCATGGCATTGCAGCGGCCTAGGAGGAGTGTATGGAGAATGGGAGACGTGGTTTTGGCTCCCTAGGGCTGTGCAGTGACTGAAGGTTACACCCTTTCTTCCTACACCCTGGTGTTGGGGCTCCTGCCTGGTGTCGGTTGGGCTGCCGTTGATGTAGGATGATCGGTGCCAGGCAGGACTGATGGATAGTGGAGACAATGATCAGACCAGTTAGTTTTAATCAATAAGGCCCCTCTTTACCAAGTTGATGATTGGGGTAGTAGTAGAAATAGAAGCAAAGTACAGTTCCACATTATATCACAGTGCAATATTCTCTAATTAGCAGCATATGGACAACAACAATGATGGTGGTTATAGTAGTCCCTCTCTCTCTCTAAAGACACTTTGCAGCCTCTCAGCAGAACCACAGGCATGAAATAAAGTTCTTATTAAGACCCCCTTCAGTTCCAAGACTTAGAAATGGGTGGCCAATAGATTTTGAAGTGTGGTAGGATGTCTTAGCACTAGTCCCTTCCACAGCAGCAAAGCCTTTGTGCCATAAATAAGCACAATATCTGCGGCCTTGTGAGTTCTAGACCTTCGATGTTTGCTCTCCTTCTCTCTGGAGCGCTTTAATAGAAGGGTTACTTCCACAGAAATTGTAGGCTCGGAGATTAGACTCTTCTGAACTTTGGCCTAGCTGTGCAGGGAGCTGTGACGCAAATGTCTTCCTTGCACTGCTCAAACTAGACTCCCTCAACACTGTCTGTGAAGGTTCTCATTTGTTAGGGGGGCGGGACCTGGCTCATCACCCAGACAACCTAGCACATTTTGCCAAGTTGTTAACCATATGTTGTCCCTACAATGCCATTAAGTGTATGTGCATAACAAATCACACCATTTACCCCAAGAAACTTTGCATTACCTTTGTCGTTGGTAATGGACACTTTGCAGTAGTCCTCTGGGGCACCGCAGCATGACGCACAAATATTGGAGTTGTATTATTATTTTTCAACTGTAGATTAGAATAGAAATCAGCTCTATATCTAAGATATTACTTTTGAACTCGAGGTGGGCTTGTGCCTCTTTTCAGCAGCCAGTCAGAACGAGCAGAGCTGCAGTGATTACATTGGATGTGGCTTTGGGACTCCAATAGACACTGCAGCTAAGCTGGAGTCACTGATTGTAACCCCGATGGCTGATGTGTATGGCCATCTCAAGATCAGAAGGAAGCTAGAGCATGGTGTACCTGGAGTCGTAACGTTGTTTTCCCGGTTTCTTCCATCTGTGTTACAGGGACATTGCCGTCAGGAACATACTCGTGGCTTCTCATGAGTGCGTGAAGTTAGGAGATTTTGGACTCTCCAGGTACTTAGAAGAAGAGGAGTATTATAAAGGTTAGTACTCACAGTCGATCACCCGACTTATTCTGATCTTGAGTTACATCATGTCTTAAAACGCCGTTACACTCAGAGCTGGATTCACGATTCTGCTAGATAAAGCTTGGAATGTCCCAACAGAGTGCTGACAGACGCACCCTTATATGGGTCGTGTGAGCCCCTTTAATGTATTGACCTTCAGAAGGGACTTTAAAGGGTCATTTTATTACTCTCCAGGAAGGGATTCCTTTTGGGGTTCTCTTTTCTTGTCTTCAAAGTATCCAGAAATTCTGGTATCGTTTGGGGACAATGCCCATTGGTGATGCCAATGATGATGAGCTAAAAGGCTCTGCTTCAATGGGAGACCCCTACACATATTCATTGGAGCCCACCCACCAAACATTTCGGCTAATTTAGAGAGGAAAAAAAGATGCTCAGGGTGGGGATAGAATACTGGAATACTTGGTGTAGCAATGGGTTTACGCAGGTTCCTAAGGATGGAGGAAAGTAATTCAGGGGTTCCATCATGATGCAAAAGGGTTGGGGTTGGAGACCTATTTTATGCCTTTTTTGTCTTTTCACAGCCTCTGTGACCCGTCTCCCTATCAAGTGGATGGCTCCAGAATCGATAAACTTCCGGCGCTTTACCTCAGCCAGCGATGTCTGGATGTTTGGTGAGACATCTTGGTGCCAGCAATGAAAATGAAAGACTAAGGCACACGGGCGTGATTTCCGCGCGGGTGCAATGCGTCAGGAGGATGCATTGCACCTGCACTGAATCCGGACCCATTCATTTCTATGGGGCTGTGCACATGAGCGGTGATTTTCCCGCATCACTTCTGCGTTGCATGAAAATTGCAGCATGCTCTATACTGTGCGTTTTTCACTCAACGCAGGCCCCATAGAAGTGAATGGGGCTGCGGGAAAATCGCAAGCATCCGCAAGCAAGTTATAAGGAAAAATAATATCATTCTCAATAAAAAATGCTTTGTAAAATGTGGATTAAGGGGTTAAAAAAAAAAAACGCAACTCACCTTATCCACTTGATCACATAGTTACCGATCTCTTCTGTCTTCTTCAAGCATTAGCTGCCGGCTAAAGGACCTGTGGTGACGTCACATCACATGGTCCTATCACATGGCCCATCACCATGGTGATGGACCATGTGATTGGACCATGTGATGAGCTCAGTGACCTCATCACAGGTCCTTTAGCCGACAACTAATGAATGAAGAAGAGAGAAGAGATCACAACTATGCGATCAAGTGGATATGGTGAGTTAGTATTTTTATTTTTAACCCCTTCATCCACATTTTATTAAGCATTCTGTATTGAAAATGCTATTATTTTCCCTTATAACCATGTTATAAGAGAAAATAATAAAATCTACAAAATACTCAACCCGAATCCGGACTTCAGTGATGAAGTCCGGGTTCGGGGCTGGGTACCAAACATGCCGATTTTTCCCACGCGCGTGCAAAACGCATTAAAACGCTTTGCTCTTGCGCAGGAAAATCGCGCATTTTCCCGCAACGCACCCGCCTCTTATCTGGGCGTCAAACGTGACGTCCGTGTGAAAGAGGCCTAAGACAAAGTAACCAGGGTTTTCCACAGGTGGTACCAGATGAATGGTACCATTGTGGTCTACTTGGCCGGTTCATCCCATAGATCTGGTAGCATCACAGGCTGGCCATTTCAAGAGGCCAGCCGACCATGTGTATCCTGACCCTAGGTCACCTATTGAACTCCAGTATTGGTGACATTGATCTATGAGATGCTCATTATAGGCAAGAGGATGACTATAGCAGTGGTCTGGAGAGTTTGTTCAGCCAGGGCAAAATCTTTGTAATCATTTTTTGTCCTCGGTAGGGAGATAATCCATCTTCTTTTCATTTTAGGCGTTTGTATGTGGGAGATCTTGTTCTATGGCAAGCAGCCTTTCTTCTGGCTGGAGAACAAAGACGTGATCAGCGTCATCGAGAAAGGAGATCGACTTCCAAAGCCAGAGGTGTGTCCTCCGACTCTCTACACACTAATGACACGATGCTGGACCTACGACCCTTTTGAAAGACCCAAATTCACAGAGCTGGCCTGCAGCTTAAGGTAAAAAAATATCTACAACCTTTGGGAGGACCTGTTGATGCTTATTGATGGTCCTGCTGAGCTTTTACCAGGAGTGGAGGAAGGGAAAAGACAACTGTTTTGTGCATATTTCTGCTCTGTGTGGTTGTCGTGGACAGTGGTCCAACAATCATGGCCGAATATCCTCTATCATCCAGCACTTACTACTACTATTACTAACCGTATTTGGAAAAGTGGATCCCAATCCACCATCTTTCTTCCAAAGGATAATACAACTGAGACTAGGGTGAAGCATACATTTTGAGTCTGGTCATGAATTTCTCTTCAGCTCCGACCATGACTGGATCGTTTAGAGAACCCCACTGTGTTACCAGCACAACCTTTTAGACTAGGGCTACAGAAATTACCAGTACTACATGTTGAACCAAAGGCCTAGGCGGACCTTCTTTTAACCAAGGCAAAGGTTATTAGGAAGGTTTGGGCAGCTTGCTGTGCTAGCCTTGTGTCCCACTACCCTGGTCAAGGCAAGGTGGCTTGTTGGCACCCTTAGGGCATCTGTTCATAGTAGCCCACTTGCTGTGCTCTGTGATTGACCCAACATAGTGTCATCACTCTACTTGAGACCAAAGCCGTAAAAACTGATCAGATGTGTTGCAACCCTTTATACATTAGGCTATGTCGTTATTTGTACTCTGGGTAGCATCATCATTGCCTCCATGGTGCCTACAGTGTAGGCGTCATACCCAACCTCAAGTTGGCGGTGACTAAGGGTTGCTGTCCATATTGAACCGCAAATACATTGGGCATCCAATCCTTGATCTAACTCGAGCCAATGCTGTCATGGTCAGATCTCGGATCTTCTCCCTCCAAACTTATTAGGGAAGTGGTTAAGATCTCAGAAGTTTGATTCTGGATTAAAAAGTTCTGCTCCTGTGCCTTACATTTCATGCTCAGCATCATATCGGGAGCATTAGTCACCGGAAAGTGACTGACGTAATTTACAAGTCTCCATATAACAAACTCAATGCAAGTTCTGCGTAAGATTTAGGAGAACATTTCTGACAGCAAATGAATGCAGTGCAACTCCATAAATCCTCAGTAGTGAGTCACAAAGCAGATTAGACGCTGATAGAATCTACCGCAGATCAAAAAGCCAAAGTAAATAGTGTAATATATCTTTAAAAGTCCAAAGCATTGCATATCCACTGGCGCATTCTACTATTTATAACACCACAATGAGGTGCGCGCTCAAAAATGGAACCTGAAAGACTAATGGCTGCAGTGACACAATGACAGATGGCTCCGGCACCAGCCCCGGACTCCAGACAAAGCAGTGTACTAATCTGTTACCAAATATGCACCGTCATTAAGTGACTGAGGCAACCATTGTGTAGGTGCTGAAACTTCAGCTGTAAATGGGTTCTCTGGGAATTAAGAAAATGAAATACTTTAAATATCACTTTATTATAAATATATTCCCAAATACCTTTTATTAGTTATAATGGCTCGTTTTGTCTAGAGAGCAATCATAGGAAGAAATAAAATGGCCGCCGTCCTATAAGTGCACACAAAACCTGTCCTAATCACACAGGAGGAGAAGTTACTTAACAGCACTGAGCTAAAGAGCTGCTTCATCCCCCTCTCTGCTCTGCTTGTCAGGGATTATGATCTTGAATACAGATTATAGTAGTTATATTCTTGTACATAGGAGCAGTATTGTAGTAGTTATATTCTTGTACATAGGAGCAGTATTATAGTAGTTATATTCTTGTACATAGGATCAGTATTATAGTAGTTATATTCTTGTATATAGGAGCAGTATTATAGTAGTTATATTCTTGTACATAGGAGGCAGTATTATAGTAGTTATATTCTTGTACATAGGAGGCAGTATTATAGTAGTTATATTCTTGTACATAGGAGGCAGCATTATAGTAGTTATATTCTTGTACATAGGTGCAGTATTATAGTAGTTATATTCTTGCACATAGGAGGCAGTATTATAGTAGTTATATATTCTTGTACATAGGAGCAGTATTATAGTAGTTATATTCTTGTACATAGGAGCAGTATTATAGCAGTTATATTCTTGTACATAGGAGCAGTATTATAGTAGTTATATTCTTGTACATAGGAGCAGTATTATAGTAGTTATATTCTTGTACATAGGAGCAGTATTATAGTAGTTATATTCTTGTACATAGGAGCAGTATTGTAGTAGTTATATTCTTGTACATAGGAGCAGTATTATAGTAGTTATATTCTTGTACATAGGGGATAGTATTATAGTAGTTATATTCTTGTACGTAGGAGGCAGTGTTATAGTAGTTATATTCTTGTACATAGAAGGCAGTATTATAGTAGTTATATTCTTGTACATAGGAGAAGTATTATAGTAGTTATATTCTTGTACATAGGAGGCAGTATTATAGTAGTTATATTCTTGTACATAGGGGCAGTATTATAGTAGTTATATTCTTGTATATAGGAGCAGTATTATAGTAGTTATATTCCTGTACATAGGAGGCAGTATTATAGTAGTTATATTCTTGTATATAGGAGCAGTATTATAGTAGTTATATTCTTGTACATAGGAGCAGTATTATAGTAGTTATATTCTTGTACATAGGAGCAGTATTATAGTAGTTATATTCTTGTACATAGGAGCAGTATTATAGTAGTTATATTCTTGTACATAGGAGCAGTATTATAGTAGTTATATTCTTGTACATAGGAGCAGTATTATAGTAGTTATATTCTTGTACATAGGAGCAGTATTATAGTAGTTATATTCTTGTACATAGGAGAAGTATTATAGTAGTTATATTCTTGTACATAGGAGGCAGTATTATAGTAGTTATATTCTTGTACATAGGAGCAGTATTATAGTAGTTATATTCTTGTACATAGGGGCAGTATTATAGTAGTTATATTCTTGTACATAGGGGACACTATGGTAGTAGTTTTTTTTATATACAATTTGGCAGGATTATAATAGTATATATCTTAGCAACATCATTTTTTTGATTGAATATTTTGAATTTTGATTAGGTTCTTTATCCTTTATCTTTTTGCATCTGCAGTGATATCTACCAGACAGAAAAAGAAATTGTGAAGGACAAGGAAAGGAATAACCGGCAACGTCCGCCTAAAATCATTGAACCGGTTCCCACACAGGAGCCTCCACCGAAGGTAACTCATTCTAATAGTCAGGGATTCTAATAGTGAATCACAATAAGCAGACATCTGCACCTTTCATATTTCTCTTTGCTGAAATTAACGTGATTACCACACAACTGCACTTTTATCTATAATTTTAGGTATTTTATAATGGAATGCACCAGAGAGCAGGATCATAGGACGTCGGCTAAGCTGTTAGAAATGTGTATGTCAGCGCAGTGATCATAAATCCCAAGTGGCAGCCAGCAGAGTTTAGAGTGCAGCTCTGGGTGTGACTGGAGTATAATACATAACTCAGTATCAGTAGAGGGATCGGGATACGGCCTGTATTAAATAACTGCATCCATCCTGATTCAATCCTACGGGACACTTGCCTAAGTTGATGAATATATTAATACGATGCAGCTTTAAACATCACAACAGAGTGAAAAGAAAGTTTTTCTCTTTCTCCTACAGCCGAACCGCCCGAAATACAAGGCGTCAGCACCAGGGAATCTACTGACGCCAAATCTACAGTTCCAGGTAGGCAGCCATTACGGCAGGGCGCTCGTCTCATCATTTCCTTATTTCACAGATTTGGTATCGGTGACATTTGGACTGTTATAGTAGAAATAACGTTAGTAAATGGTAATATTAGTGATAATATCGGACATTTCTGAATGTTTATTAAAAATCTCATAGTCTGGCCAGAGCTTTGGCCCTTTCCCTATATAATGTATACTAGTTCAGGTCATAAACATGAGATGGTTATCTCGCCCAATCCTCCCATACATATTGAATAGGGGAGAGGAGAAAGACTCACTTTCCCGTTAAGTCACGCCCCCTTCCTGATTAGCTCCGCACCCTTTTCGAGCAAGTTGGAAAAACTTGGAGGAACTTTTTAGATAGATTCTAGGAGCTGAGTAGTAGTTACTCTGCAGACACTGTCTCTGCAGACATATTATCTCAGATATGTCATCTCTGACACACTGGTATCTTAGAACTCTGATCTCTTCTCAGATCTATGAACTCCCTAGACATATTTTTTTAGATCTTTCAATTATCTCAGGCCTCTGATCTCCTCTGATACTATCTCAGATGTCTAATCTTCCCTGATTTATTATCTCAGATCTCGTACCATCCCCAACATATTATCTCAGATCTTGTACCATCCCCAACATATTATCTCAGATCTCGTACCATCCCCAACATATTATCTCAGATCTCGTACCATCCCCAACATATTATCTCAGATCTCGTACCATCCCCAACATATTATCTCAGATCTCGTACCATCCCCAACATATTATCTCAGATCTCGTACCATCCCCAATAGTGTTGAGCGCGAATATTCGAAAAGCGAATTTTTTTAGCGAATATCGGCACTTCGCTAATTCGCGAATATTTCGAATATAGCGCTATAAATTCGCTATTTCGAATATTCGTTTTTTTTTTTTTTTTTTTAGTTATATTTTTTTCTTTCCCACTTCCCAAAAGTAGTTCTTACCTGTCATGAGGATTCCTGGCTTCCTGGCTGCTCCAGTCAGTGCCCGTTGCCGCTTCTGCCGACTTCCGTGCTCATGGAGCGTCCCCTTCCATGGGAAAATCTCTATATACTAAAATGTACTGTCGGATTTGAGGAATTACGTTGAAATCGCAATGCGATTAATTCAAGTTATATTAATCGCATTGCGATTACAACTTAGCACTGCTATCTTACATAGGCTAGAATTAACGAATATGGAATATATGGCTATGCACTAGCAGTGCTAAGTTGAAATCGCAATGCGAATACTTTAAGTTAAATTAATCGCATTGCGATTTCAACTAGCACTACTGCTATATTCCATATTCGTTAAC
Organism: Bufotes viridis; assembly: GCA_033119425.1. NCBI lineage: Eukaryota > Metazoa > Chordata > Amphibia > Anura > Bufonidae > Bufotes > Bufotes viridis. Next base: position 33,198,967 of record CM065592.1, read on the forward strand.
TTCGTTAATTCTAGCAAGCTGACCCATTATAAACCCAGCTCTAAGTTGAAATCGCAATGCGATTAATATAACTTGAATTAATCGCATTGCGATTTCAACGTAATTCCTCAAATCCGACAGTACATTTTAGTATATGGAGACGTTCCCATGGTGATGGGGACGCTCCATGAAGCACAGAAGTTATGGTTGGCTTGGTAGAATTAGCGAATAGCGAATATGACGAATGTATTCGTCATATTCCTCAAAACGAAGATAACGAAGTATTCTACATCTTCGTTTTAGCTACCTATTCGTCTCGTCATCGTCAACTTCGCTATTCGCTAATTCTAGCAATCAAATAGGAAGGTTGACTTACCAGACAGCTGTGTTAAATTCGCTATGCGATTTTTTTTTTTTTAATAAATAGAATACTTATAATAATATTATCATATCAAGTAATATAATTATTGTATTAAAAAAAAAAATCGCATAGCGAATTTAACACAGCTGTCTCTATAGTCAACCTTCCTATTTGATTGCTAGAATTAGCGAGGTTGACTGAATAGGTTGCTAAAACGAAGATGTAGAATACTTCGTTATCTTCGTTTTGAGGAATATGACGAATACATTCGTCATATTCGTCATCCTCGCTAATTCTAGATATGAAACCAATAGGAAAGTAGCCTTAAGTACAAATCGCAATATGCGATTATTTAAATCGCATTTTAATCGCGATAACTAGAAAAAATGACGAATATTCGATTTCGACGAATACGAAACGAATATTCATTCGAATATTCGCGAATTTCGTCGAAATCGAATATGGCACCTGCCGCTCATCACTAATCCCCAACATATTATCTCAGATCTCGTACCATCCCCAACATATTATCTCAGATCTCGTACCATCCCCAACATATTATCTCAGATCTCGTACCATCCCCAACATATTATCTCAGATCTCATACCATCCCCAACATATTATCTCAGATCTCGTACCATCCCCAACATATTATCTCAGATCTCATACCATCCCCAACATATTATCTCAGATCTCGTACCATCCCCAACATATTATCTCAGATCTCTGATTTTCTCTGACATTATCTCAGATCTTTGACATTTTTCTTCTACAGTATCTCTGACCTTCTCTGACATGGTATCTCAGATCTCTAACATAATATCTCAGGCCTCTGCTCTCCTCTGATACTATCTCAGATGTCTATTCTTCCCTGATTTATTATCTCAGATCTCGTACCATCCCCAACATATTATCTCAGATCTTGGAATATCCCAACATATTATCTCAGATCTCGTACCATCCCCAACATATTATCTCAGATCTCGTACCATCCCCAACATATTATCTCAGATCTCGTACCATCCCCAACATATTATCTCAGATCTCATACCATCCCCAACATATTATCTTAGATCTTGGAATATCCCCAACATATTATCTTAGATCTCGTACCATCCCCAACATATTATCTTAGATCTTGGAATATCCCCAACATATTATCTCAGATCTCTGATCTTCGTTGATTTTTAATCTCAGATCTCTGATTTTCTCGGACATTATCTCAGATCTCTAACATATTATCTAAGTTCTCTGACCCTCCTGACATATTATTTCAGACCTCTGATCTGCTTTGACATATAGTATTATCTCTAACCTCTGAGCTTATCTCAGATTTCTGACACTTAGGGCTCATTGAGACGGCCGTAAGTGTTTTGTGGTCCGCAAATTGCGGATCCACAAAACACGGATACTGGCCAGTGTGCGTTCCGCGAATGTGCAGACCGCACATGGCCGTCACTCCCATAGAAAATACCTATTCATGTCCGCAATTGTGGACAAGTATAGGACGTGCTCTATATTTTTTGCTAGTTTTTTGGTAACCAGTTGGGGGTGTGTACCTGCACAGACTCACTCTATCCAATCAGGGCTGCCATTTTCAGACTGTGCAGGGACACCCACCCACCTGGTTACCCCCCTCTGTACCCTTACTGCAGACTGCTAGCAATTATTCATAACTTCTAGTAGAAATAACACAGGAATGGCACAACATAGAGCCGTAAGAGTAGATGTTTCAGAATTGGTATTACATGTCAGGAGCGGTGAAAGATCCTCTTTAATCTCAGATCTTTCATCTTCTCTGACAAATTATCTCCGATATCTCATCATCTCTGAAATATTATCGCAGATGTCTGATCTTCTCTTACCTACTATCTCAGGTCTGTCACCTTACCTCACAATCTGATCTCAGTTATATTATATCTGATCTCTGATCGTCTGACAAATTATCTCAGATATCTCATCTCCCCTGGAATAGTATCTCAGATCTCAAACCATCCCCAACATATTATTTCAGATCTCTGATCATCACATATTTTATCTAAGATCTCTGATTTTCTCTGACATATTATCTCAGATCTCTGACCTTCTCTGACCAATTATCTCCAATATCTCATCCTCTCTGAAATATTATCTCTGATCTTCTCTGACCTACTATCTCCGGTCTCTGATCTTTCCGGACATACTACCTCAGATCTCTGACATACCTCAGATGTCTCATCTTCTCTGACAAATTATCTGATATCTCACCTCCTCTGAAATATTACCTCAGATCTCAGCATCGTGACATAATAATTTCGGTCCTTTTTTGCATGGCACATACAACTTCATAACTCCTGGGCAGCTGTTGATCTATAGCATTAAAAACTCAATTTAATTCTTGCTAGCATAGACTGAATATCAACAAAAAAACATCCTAGCAAAGGGGAAGTCAATTATTCTAAAATATTCGCTTCCTTTTCCAAATGTGTGCTGCCTCTGTGATACTACCATGTGTCCGCACTCCCTGTGGCCGGGGCTGTGTAATATCGTCACTATACGCGGTCGCACGGATGGACCAGCCTTTGTATTTCTTTCCCGCTGTTCAGCAGAAATAATGTGATTTGGGTTCAGACTTATGTACTCACAATGTGTCATCTAGTCATAAGGCAGGAAAAAGACAAGACTTTCCCAGTGTAATTGGGAAAAAAATTATCTTTCGGAGTCAGGGGCGCTCACTGCTGAGATACAAGCTCCGGGATTGCAATGTACATTTCTCAGGAACTCCCTTGAGCTCCAGTCTCTGTGTCTCCCAGCAGGTTTAGGAGACCAGTAAATGTTAGGTATTATCAATTAGTAATGTGGGGGGGGGGGACCGACAGAAATGTGTGCATATAAAACAGGGAAACTGATAAAAAGCACAGTGATGTCACAGTACAGGGATAATACACACAGTGATGTCACAGTACAGGGATAATACACACAGTGATGTCACAGTACAGAGATAATAAACACAGTGATGTCACAGTACAGGGATAATAAGCACAGTGATGTCACAGTACAGGGATAATAAACACAGTGATGTCACAGTACAGGGATAATACACACAGTGATGTCACAGTACAGGGATAATAAACACAGTGATGTCACAGAACAGAGATAATAAACACAGTGATGTCACAGTACAGAGATAATAAACACAGTGATGTCACAGTACAGGGATAATAAACACAGCGATGTCACAGTACAGGGATAATAAACACAGTGATGTCACAGTACAGAGATAATAAACACAGTGATGTCACAGTACAGAGATAATAAACACAGTGATGTCACAGTACAGGGATAATAAACACAGTGATGTCACAGTACAGGGATAATAAACACAGTGATGTCACAGTACAGGGATAATAAACACAGTGATGTCACAGTACAGAGATAATAAATACAGTGATGTCACAGTACAGGGATAATAAACACAGTGATGTCAAAGTACAGGGATAATAAACACAGTGATGTCACAGTACAGGGATAATAAACACAGTGATGTCACAGTACAGGGATAATACACACAGTGATGTCACAGTACAGAGATAATAAACACAGTGATGTCACAGTACAGGGATAATAAACACAGTGATGTCACAGTACAGGGATAATAAACACAGTGATGTCACAGTACAGGGATAATAAACACAGTGATGTCACAGTACAGGGATAATAAACACAGTGATGTCACAGTACAGGGATAATAAACACAGTGATGTCACAGTACAGGGATAATAAACACAGTGATGTCACAGTACAGGGATAATAAACACAGTGATGTCACAGTACAGGGATAATAAACACAGTGATGTCACAGTACAGAGATAATAAACACAGTGATGTCACAGTACAGGGATAATACACACAGTGATGTCACAGTACAGGGATAATACACACAGTGATGTCACAGTACAGGGATAATAAACACAGTGATGTCACAGTACAGGGATAATACACACAGTGATGTCACAGTACAGGGATAATAAACACAGTGATGTCACAGTACAGGGATAATAAACACAGTGATGTCACAGTACAGGGATAATAAACACAGTGATGTCACAGTACAGGGATAATAAACACAGTGATGTCACAGTACAGGGATAATAAACACAGTGATGTCACAGTACAGGGATAATAAACACAGTGATGTCACAGTACAGGGATAATAAACACAGTGATGTCACAGTACAGGGATAATAAACACAGTGATGTCACAGTACAGGGATAATAAACACAGTGATGTCACAGTACAGGGATAATAAACACAGTGATGTCACAGTACAGGGATAATAAACACAGTGATGTCACAGTACAAGGATAATAAACACAGTGATGTCACATTACAGAGATAATAAACACAGTGATGTCACAGTACAGGGATAATAAACACAGTGATGTCACAGTACAGGGATAATAAACACAGTGATGTCACATTACAGAGATAATAAACACAGTGATGTCACAGTACAGGGATAATAAACACAGTGATGTCACAGTACAGGGATAATAAACACAGTGATGTCACAGTACAGAGATAATAAACACAATGATGTCACAGTACAGAGATAATAAACACAGTGATGTCACAGTACAGGGATAATAAACACAGTGATGTCACAGTACAGGGATAATAAACACAGTGATGTCACAGTACAGGGATAATAAACACAGTGATGTCAGAGTACAGGGATACTAAACACAGTGATGTCACAGTACAAGGATACTAAACACAGTGATGTCACAGTACAGGGATAATAAACACAGTGATGTCACAGTACAGAGATAATAAACACCGTGATGTCGCAGTACAGGGATAATAAACACAGTGATGTCACAGTACAGGGAAATAAACACAGTGATGTCACAGTAGAGGGATCATAAACACAGTGATGTCACAGTACAGGGACAATAAACACAGTGATGTCACAGTACAGGGATAATAAACACAGTGATGTCACAGTACAGGGATAATAAACACAGTGATGTCACATTACAGAGATATTAAACACAGTGATGTCACAGTACAGGGATAATAAACACAGTGACATCACAGTACAGAGATAATAAACACAGTAATGTCACATTACAGAGATAAAAAACAGAGTGATGTCACAGTACAGAGATAATACAGACAGTGACATCACAGTACAGAGATAATAAACACAGTAATGTCACATTACAGAGATAATAAACACAGTGATGTCACAGTACAGAGATAATAAACACAGTGATGTCACAGTACAGGGATAATAAACACAGTGATGTCACAGTACAGGGATAATAAACACAGTAATGTCACAGTACAGGGATAATAAACACAGTGACATCACAGTACAGGGATAATAAACACAGTGATGTCACAGTACAGAGATAATAAACACAGTGATGTCACAGTACAGAGATAATAAACACAGTGATGTCACAGTACAGGGATAATAAACACAGTGATGTCACAGTACAGGGATAATAAACACAGTGATGTAACAGTACAGGGATAATAAACACAGTGATGTCACAGTACAGGGATAATAAACACAGTGATGTCACAGTACAGGGATAATAAACACAGTGATGTCACAGTACAGGGATAATAAACACAGTGATGTCACAGTACAGGGATAATAAACACAGTGATGTCACAGTACAGGGATAATAAACACAGTGATGTCACAGTACAGGGATAATAAACACAGTGATGTCACAGTACAGGGATAATAAACACAGTGATGTCACAGTACAGGGATAATAAACACAGTGATGTCACAGTACAGGGATAATAAACACAGTGATGTCACAGTACAGGGATAATAAACACAGTGATGTCACAGTACAGGGATAATAAACACAGTGATGTCACAGTACAGAGATAATAAACACAATGATGTCACATTACAGAGATAATAAACACAGTGATGTCACAGTACAGGGATAATAAACACAGTGATGTCACAGTACAGGGATAATAAACACAGTGATGTCACAGTACAGGGATAATAAACACAGTGATGTCACAGTACAGGGATACTAAACACAGTGATGTCACAGTACAGGGATACTAAACACAGTGATGTCACAGTACAGGGATAATAAACACAGTGATGTCACAGTACAGAGATAATAAACACCGTGATGTCGCAGTACAGGGATAATAAACACAGTGATGTCACAGTACAGGGAAATAAACACAGTGATGTCACAGTACAGGGATCATAAACACAGTGATGTCACAGTACAGGGACAATAAACACAGTGATGTCACAGTACAGGGATAATACACACAGTGATGTCACAGTACAGGGATAATAAACACAGTGACATCACAGTACAGAGATAATAAACACAGTAATGTCACATTACAGAGATAATAAACAGAGTGATGTCACAGTACAGAGATAATACAGACAGTGACATCACAGTACAGAGATAATAAACACAGTAATGTCACATTACAGAGATAATAAACACAGTGATGTCACAGTACAGAGATAATAAACACAGTGATGTCACAGTACAGGGATAATAAACACAGTGATGTCACAGTACAGGGATAATAAACACAGTAATGTCACAGTACAGGGATAATAAACACAGTGACATCACAGTACAGGGATAATAAACACAGTGATGTCACAGTACAGAGATAATAAACACAGTGATGTCACAGTACAGAGATAATAAACACAGTGATGTCACAGTACAGGGATAATAAACACAGTGACGTCACAGTACAGAGATCATAAACACAGTGATGTCACAGTACAGGGATAATAAACACAGTGATGTCACAGTACAGAGATAATAAACACAGTGATGTCACAGTACAGAGATAATACACACAGTGATGTCACAGTACAGGGATAATAAACACAGTGATGTCACAGTACAGGGATAATAAACACAGTGATGTCACAGTACAGGGATAATAAACACAGTGATGTCACAGTACAGGGATAATAAACACAGTGATGTCACAGTACAGAGATAATAAATACAGTGATGTCACAGTACAGGGATAATAAACACAGTGATGTCAAAGTACAGGGATAATAAACACAGTGATGTCACAGTACAGAGATAATAAACACAGTGATGTCACAGTACAGGGATAATACACACAGTGATGTCACAGTACAGAGATAATAAACACAGTGATGTCACAGTACAGGGATAATAAACACAGTGATGTCACAGTACAGGGATAATAAACACAGTGATGTCACAGTACAGGGATAATAAACACAGTGATGTCACAGTACAGGGATAATAAACACAGTGATGTCACAGTACAGGGATAATAAACACAGTGATGTCACAGTACAGGGATAATAAACACAGTGATGTCACAGTACAGGGATAATAAACACAGTGATGTCACAGTACAGGGATAATAAACACAGTGATGTCACAGTACAGGGATAATAAACACAGTGATGTCACAGTACAGGGATAATAAACACAGTGATGTCACAGTACAGGGATAATAAACACAGTGATGTCACAGTACAGGGATAATAAACACAGTGATGTCACAGTACAGGGATAATAAACACAGTGATGTCACAGTACAGGGATAATAAACACAGTGATGTCACAGTACAGGGATAATAAACACAGTGATGTCACAGTACAGGGATAATAAACACAGTGATGTCACAGTACAGGGATAATAAACACAGTGATGTCACAGTACAGGGATAATAAACACAGTGATGTCACAGTACAGGGATAATAAACACAGTGATGTCACAGTACAGGGATAATAAACACAGTGATGTCACAGTACAGGGATAATAAACACAGTGATGTCACAGTACAGGGATAATAAACACAGTGATGTCACAGTACAGGGATAATAAACACAGTGATGTCACAGTACAGGGATAATAAACACAGTGATGTCACAGTACAGGGATCATAAACACAGTGATGTCACAGTACAGGGACAATAAACACAGTGATGTCACAGTACAGGGATAATACACACAGTGATGTCACAGTACAGGGATAATAAACACAGTGACATCACAGTACAGAGATAATAAACACAGTAATGTCACATTACAGAGATAATAAACAGAGTGATGTCACAGTACAGAGATAATACAGACAGTGACATCACAGTACAGAGATAATAAACACAGTAATGTCACATTACAGAGATAATAAACACAGTGATGTCACAGTACAGAGATAATAAACACAGTGATGTCACAGTACAGGGATAATAAACACAGTGATGTCACAGTACAGGGATAATAAACACAGTAATGTCACAGTACAGGGATAATAAACACAGTGACATCACAGTACAGGGATAATAAACACAGTGATGTCACAGTACAGAGATAATAAACACAGTGATGTCACAGTACAGAGATAATAAACACAGTGATGTCACAGTACAGGGATAATAAACACAGTGACGTCACAGTACAGAGATCATAAACACAGTGATGTCACAGTACAGGGATAATAAACACAGTGATGTCACAGTACAGAGATAATAAACACAGTGATGTCACAGTACAGAGATAATACACACAGTGATGTCACAGTACAGGGATAATAAACACAGTGATGTCACAGTACAGGGATAATAAACACAGAGATGTCACAGTACAGGGATAATACACACAATGATGTCACAGTACAGAGATAATACACACAGTGATGTCACAGTACAGGGATAATAAACACAGTGATGTCACAGTACAGGGATAATAAACACAGTGATGTCACAGTACAGGGATAATAAACACAGTGATGTCACAGTACAGGGATAATAAACACAGTGATGTCACAGTACATGGATAATAAACACAGTGATGTCACAGTACAGGGATAATACACACAGTGATGTTACAGTACAGGGATAATAAACACAGTGATGTCACAGTACAGAGATAATAAACACAGTGATGTCACAGTACAGAGATAATAAACACAGTGATGTCACAGTACAGGGATAATAAACACAGTGATGTCACAGTACAGAGATAATAAACACAGTGATGTCACAGTACAGAGATAATAAACACAGTGATGTCACAGTACAGAGATAATACACACAGTGTTGTCACAGTACAGGGATAATAAACACAGTGATGTCACAGTACAGAGATAATATACACAGTGATGTCACAGTACAGGGATAATAATCACAGTGATGTCACAGTACAGGGATAATAAACACAGTGATGTCACAGTACAGAGATAATAAACACAGTGATGTCATAGTACAGAGATACTAAACACAGTGATGTCACAGTACAGGAATAATAAACACAGTGATGTCACAGTACAGGGATAATAAACACAGTGATGTCACAGTACAGAGATAATAAACACAGTGATGTCACAGTACAGGGATAATAAACACAGTGATATCACAGTACAGAGATAATAAACACAGTGATGTCACAGTATAGGGATAATAAACACGGTGATGTCACAGTACAGGAATAATAAACACAGTGATGTCACAGTACAGAGATAATAAACACAGTGATGTCACAGTACAGAGATAATAAACACAGTGATGTCACAGTACAGGGATAATAAACACAGTGATGTCACAGTACAGAGATAATAAACACAGTGATGTCACAGTACAGGGATAATAAACACAGTGATGTCACAGTACAGGGATAATAAACACAGTGATGTCACAGTACAGAGATAATAAGGAAGCCTGATGATGGTGACGGACGGTCACTGAAACGTGTAGCTCATGTCTGTTTTTTAGCTCTTTTTTTTTATAAATCGTTTTTATCGGAAGTTTCTCCGTGCAGCGCACTTTTCTTTTTTCTGCTGTTCAAGCTACTTGTTGCAAGTACATGGAGACCACTCAAACACAACAATAGCTGATCTCAGGGAGACCAGCCACAAAAAACACCGCGGAGCCTCACTTAAGAGTCTCAACACAGCAATCCGAAGTGCAAAGCTCCCTGGGAAACAGGAATATGCAAAATATTGGGGTCTACAACACAATGAAAGCCAGATATCCCTCAAAGGAAGTAAAACCGAGCAAAGGGGTGTCTCCATTACAGAGATCACCGAATCCACCATATTAAGTGGCCCGTATGTCAAGATCCCGCTTTTTTAAAAGCTTTAAGGATGTGACGGGGAAAACCTAAGCCAGTTATCCATCCACAGACAGCTGTACAAGTACATGGATAATAAACACAGTGCTGTCATAGTCTCTAGTGTGGCCATGTTTTATTGCATTTTTGTGTCATTTGGCTAAAGTCATTCTCAACGGCACATCATGTACGTACCTCCCAACTTTTAAAGAGGTTAAATTACATGGCCAGGCCCACCCAAGCCTCCATCTGCTTCCACCCAGTATTGATGCCCCTTTAGTGTCCCCACTCAGTATTTATGCCCCCTTAGAGCCCCCACAGTAGAATGGCCCCTTAGAAGCCCCACAAACAGTAGAATACCCAATTTAGTGCCCCCATACATGGTAGAATGCCTTCTTAGTGCCCCCGCAGACTGCAGATTTCCCATTAACTGTTAATAAAATAAAATAAAAAACACTTACATAGCCCCGTTCCCCCGGTGAAGGGAGAACTTCATACTGCTCCCTGTGTCACCACAGGACACAGAGACCCGTTGAAGGCAGGGCATACCTCAGCCCTTCTGGGACTGCAGGACAGTCACCAAAATCCAGGTAGGGGTACGGCCTTGTGGAACAGAAGTTCCTATTCTAGTGGACTTGAGAAAATGCCTGGTGGACCATTCATCTGAGAAAATGCCTAAGGGATAGTGGTGATCCAAACAATCTAATCCCTCACCACGACCACCACCCAGTCATGGCATGTCCTAAGAGATGGAGCTAAGGAGATGTAACCTACTAAAAAAAGACAAAAATAACATTGCGCCCCATTCTGCACCCACTGGATAATTATTGATAAAACTGCTATTGCTTTCGCTACGTTCTCTGTTGACCGTCTTTGTCTATGTTGTGTTGAATTCTTTACGTTTCTTGTCTGCAACGGCCAAAGCTGCTAACTGTATGTTTGTGTCTGTGCCTTGCGCACCTTTTCTGCCCAGGTGCCCGAGAGTCTGTGTGCCAGCTCACCCATACTCTGTAGCCCAACAGAATACCAGTCTCCAATCGACTCCACGCGCAGTCCACCGCTCCTGCGTCATAGCATCATCAAACGTCGCAGTATGCGGGTAAGGCTTGCATGCTTGGCGTTACTGTTGTGCTTCGTCACTAGGTGTGCGCTTGGTTTGGAGCATTGATCAGGGGCGGGCGATATTAACTCTTTCCCTTACATTTCTCATTCCTTGGAAGGAGGAGGATTTTCTTAAGCCTAACAGTCGCGAGGAAGCCCAGAAAATATGGGAGAAAGAACGGGCAAAGATGCTGCAGGTCATGAATCGTCAGCAGCAGCAAATGCTGGAGGACAACAAATGGCTAAAACAAGAAGAAAGGTCCCTCGCCAATACCCTCAAGGTAAGGAGTGGGTGGGGGTCATGAAACAAATGGTGGAGTTCGGCACCCATAGACTCCAGCCAACACTGTAAATGAGCTGGAGTCAATGATTTGCAAAAGTAGTCCCTATTGCATGAGGTTTTGTAGTTTACGTCTACAGAACCAAATGGCCTGTTCCAGTGATCTGCCCAGTCCATGAGACCACATGCAATGTACGGTAGGTTTGCAGGATTTGCTCTAAGGGTACTTTCACACTAGCGCTTTGGATTCCGTTTGTGAGATCCGTTTCAGGGCTCTCACAAACTGTACAAAACGGTTTAGTTAAGCCCCAATGCATTCTGAAAGGATAATGCCTCTTTTACACTTGAGTTTTTAGGATCCGGCGTGCACTTCCATCGCCTGCCGGATCTGTAACAACGCAAGTGACCTGAAAGCATTTGAAGACTGATCAGTGTTACGACGTTTAGCTTAAGGCCGGATCCGGATTAATGCCTTTCAATGGGCATTAACTCCGGATCCGGCCTTGCGGCAAGTGTTCAGGATTTTTGGCCGGAGCAAAAAGCGCAGCATGCTGCGGTATTTTCTCCGGCCAAACAACGTACCGGTCCTGAACTGAAGACATCCTGATGCATCCTGAACGGATTTCTCTCCATTAAGAATGCATTGGGATAATCCTGATCAGGATTTTTCCGGCATAGAGCCCCGAGGACGGAACTCTATGCCGGAAAACAAAAACGCAAGTGTGAAAGAGCCCTTAGGATCTGTTCAGAATGCATCAGTTCGGCTCCGTTCCGCTTCTATTCTGTTTTGAAGGCGGACACCAAAACGCAGCTTGAAGCCTAACGGATCCATTTTGAATTACAATGTAAGTCAATGGAGACGGATCCGTTTTCAATGACACAATATTGTGAATTTGAAAACGGATCCGTTCCCCATTGACTTTCAATGTAATTCAAAACGGATCAGTTTTGGACTTTGTCATTTTTCTTTTAACTAATGCAAACGGATCCGGATTGTAGGTGCGGATCCGTCTGTGCAAATAAACAGACGGATCGTCACCAACGCAAGTGTGAAAGTGCCCTAAGCCTAAAATGTCTGCTGCACTTTTACTTCTTGTCTAGCTTTTCTTTTTAAATGTACTGCAAGATTTTATGTGCAGTTTTCCCACATTTCTTGGTTGTATAGTTTCCAAAACCCCTTGTCATATTCAAGATCCATATCTCTCACTCTAGACAGTAAATACAAAGAGTGTCCTTCTCTTTGGAGGACCTTCCCTGTCCTGCATTACACAGATAACCTATTGATATGAATAGACACTGTGCAATGTTTCATTTCCCCTGCGGTGGCGCTGCAGGGAAAATGAACACTTCTACTAGGTTTCCCCTGATATTACAGCTGATCGCTGCGAACCCCAGCAGGAGGATGCTCTTTAACTGGCTTATAGTTAATAAGTAAGGATTTTCCATAGTGGACAACCCCTTTAAAGAGGACCTTTCATCAGTCTAAAAAATGTGTACTAACTATGCTGACATGTAGAGCGGGGATCTCCCTGCACTTACTATTATCCCTAGGCGCTGCTCCGTTCACCCGGTATAGGCTCCAGTATCTTCTGGGACTTGGTTATACTAGGAGGAGCCTAGTACACTTGGTTATAGTAGGCGTATGCCAGACTGTATCGCTGGCCAATCGCAGCGCACAGCTCATATCCTGGGAGTTTTTTTTTCTCCCAGACTGTGAGCTGTGCGCTGCGATATAACCAAGTGTACTAGGCTCCGCCTAGTATAACCAAGTCCCAGAAGATACTGGAGCCTATACCGGGCGAACAGAGCGGCACCCAGGGATAATAGTAAGTGCAGGGAGATCCCTGGGCGCCGCTCTACATGTCAGCATAGTTGGTACACATTTTTTAGACTGATGAAAGGTCCTCTTTAAAGTATCATCCTGTTTTTTTAGGGTCCAAAATTTTGTGATGGCTAAATTCATCTGTAGGGTTTGCAACAACATTTTTTTTTCTGATACAGACTCCACATCTCTGTATAGACATAGAGATAAAGTATACCATTCTGCCTGCCCTCAGCCACCACTAGAGGGAGCTGACTGTGTCATTATTGAGTTCACAGTATACAGTATGCTTTCTCTAGTGGTGGCTACAAGAAAATGGACCAACAGCTGCTTCCTGAGGTCATATTAAAGACATAAGATTGAATAAATGATATATACTTCATGGACACGTTCCAAAATCCAATTAAATGCCATGTTATTAATTCTGGCTATAGCAAAAGGGGTCTTCTGTTCAGGGTTCTCCTGTAGTTGGGGTAGAGAGTAGCTTCAAAGAGCATCTCCACCTCTGGAGGCCCGGGACATTTACCCATTACCTAGACAGCTGATTGATTTCAATGAAAATGTTGTAATACTTTATTTTTCCTACGGAGGCGCTGCAGGGAATCTGAACAGTTGCTGCTTTTTCTTACGGTTTAAAGCTGATCGTTGGTGGTCACAGCAGCAGGACTGTTTGCGATCAGCTCATGGCCAGGGGACCCTTCTGATAAAGAGGGACTGTCCAAAATGGGCCACCCCTTTAAGACAAGGATGCACAATTACTGGTGATCTTTATGATTTAAAGGCAAAATGCATTTTAATAAAACCCTCAAATAGCCATGTCCGCCATAGTAATGATTGCCTACTACACTCCATATATGAGGTGAGGAAGCAGTACGGAGCTGGACATCGCCTGCTGCATGCTGATAGTGACCCCCTCACCTTGTGGAGACTGACAAAGCTTTGTGAAGTTTAACGAGTAGGCGCTAGGGCTGATTAATTAGGCAGCAGGGCTTGACCCATTACTTAAATATTCCAGTCCCCAGTGACCCTGATCGCTCCTCTCCGTGTCAGGCTGAGCGCTGAGACGTAGATGGAGTCGGATGTAATTGGCTGTTTGCCGCGCTCTGATGTATCACAAAAAGAAGTTTTATACGAGCCAAGGGGGCAACTCCGAAAATCTGTGATCCCAATGGACCCGGCTGGGGAAATCTTTTATGTATAAGGGTCAAGAGTGACCTGAAATGGGGCAGGAACAAAATCCAGTCATTATACCAGACCTGCCTGTGCCAAGAATATTAACATTGCATGAGGCAGAACTCATATGATAGGCTGCTGCACTCCAGAACAGCACAGCTCCATTTAAAGAGTCCCTTTTAGCAGAATGAACCTTATTAAACCAGGCATACCGTCTCGTAGGGTTGACCCTGCTGATAAAAATGATACCTGTCTTGTGAAAATTGGTTTCAGCGTTCCCGAGAAAAATGACTTTTATTATTTATGCAAATGAGGGCTTCAGATCAACAAAGGACATGGCCAGCACAGGGAAGTGGAGAGGCCGAGGAGTACAGAGGAGGAAGGCCACACCCTTCAGTGCCAGGAAGTCCTCACTGGTATAAGGAATAAAAGACTTTCTTGGGGAATGCCACAAGACAGGTATCATTTAAATCAGCAAGGTCAACCCTGACAGGCAGTATGCTTGATTTAATAAGGTTGATATTACAGGTGCTCATTAGGTGAAAAGAAGCATGTAGTAAGGAGCTGTGTAGTTCTGGAGAGCAGCAGCCCATTCAAACATCTGATGAGAATTGGTCCCTCACCAACCTATATGGCTATCCTAAGCATAGGCCATCAATATTACAGTCCCCAGTAAACCTCTTTAATTTGTACCATGCAATGTGACTTTATATGAGGATCTGCAATACAGCGGGTCAAACAAGACCCCGCAAATGAAAAGGTTGTAAAACTTTTCTACATAAAAATGAAGGAGCCCCATAGCAAAATGCTCCCTGTTATTAAGAGGCGGGTGCTGCCACCCAGGGCCAAAGAGCCAAGTCTTTGGTACCCCTCCATGACCCTTTGGCCAATACTGTTGGTCTGGAGTAGGAAATCCTACACAGGTTAATCAATAGCAGTAGGCTTGGGACCAAATAGGATGGGGCCCCCTCTCTACAAAGACCCCATGATTGATGCCTCTATGATGCGTACACCATTAATTGGATAGGCCAATGTGCCATGTTGAGGTATTTTTGCTAGTAGTACATCTTTCAACCATTCTCACTATTGTTTAAATATATTTTTTGGGATGATCATACGCTGAAAATCTCATTGTGTACTTTTTACCTGCAGGATCAAAAGCAGCAAGTCAATGACAAGGCCCTTGATGTAGTAAGTATTTCACCAATATTCCATAGATGAATAATCCAGATCCTCGGGGGAGGGACTTACATATTTAAATCATATATCTTCCACATAGTCTTGTTTTCATTGGTCCTTTCTTTTTTTCCATTAGTCATAGAATGTGTAACATTTACTTATATTGTATTGCGTCATCCGTGCCCTCAGACTGTGAAATGTATTCTTAAAGGGGATATCTGAGAGTAGAGAGTAATTTACAATGAGCTGGACCAGACGTGGTGATGCGTCAGAAACGGCATATAAATGCTGAGGCCGTTTTTGGCCCACAGTGGTGACAGGTGTGCTGAGGGACGCCACACTTCCAGGTCCATGGAAATGACTTTGCCCTCTCAGTCAACTCCTTTAAAGTCTACCAATACACCCCCTAGTGGTGGCGACGGACAGCAGAGATCATACTGTATATGTGAATAAAACAAGGAACGGTATATAAAATAATGTATCGGACTCTCTTCTTCTTAGATGAAAATTATAATTTATAGGATCTCTAAACCTAGAAATAAATGATGAAAACACAGTTATTTTCAGCTAATTTCCTGCTGATCTTTTCTATTTTTGGCTAGTGATCGGCTTATAGGGCAGGACTTAGTTTACCAATCCTTGTAAGCTACTGCAGATAGGGCACAGGGAGAGGCACCTGCTGCAGCCAGCTGTCTTACAGCCAGACACAGGACAGCAGGCGGAGAAGGGACCTTGACTGATCTCCTGGGACACAGAGAGATTTACTTTATATATTTCTTCATTTTAATTGCAACACGAGGCAAAATAGGATCACATTTTTTTTTTATCTTTTTGCTTTGTTTTATGTTCTTTTAAGACACAACAACAGCAGTGGTTACACAGTTTCAGTGTGTTGCAATGGATATCGCAAATTCGATATGGTCTTGATTGCAAAAATCGCCAATGTAATATGCGCGTAATGTGCGCGCAATACATTCGTGGGTCACTATCGCTAAATTTTTCAAGCTTCTAGAAGTTTCCTGAGACTGGAGAAAATGGTTGGCACGGCAGAACATTACAATAGCTTTATATGCAGATAGACAGCTCCAATATATTCACGATGGTGAAATCGGCAATTAATGATGTGAATATTTTGGCGCAATACGTGCAACTTAACATTTTAACAGGCCTGACTACATATAAGTGATTGGTGCAGTAAGTATTGTTGTGAACTTGTGACATCACAGCACTATGTCTGTAGCATGTATGTATGGACCGCAGAACCTACCACCCTACCTAACACCCTGCACTGGAACCTATCGGCTACACTATATCACTATCTAACCTACACTGACGATCTCCCACTAAGGCCTCATGCACACGGCCGTTGGTGTTTTGCGGTCCACAAACCGCGGATCCGCAAAACACGGAAGTTGTTCCGCGTTCCGTTCCGCAATTTGCGGAACGGAACGCGGCCCATTATAGAGATGCCTATTCTTGTCCGCATAACGGACAAGAATAGGACGTGCTCTATTTTTTTTGCAGGGGCACGGAACGGAGCAACGGATGCGGACAGCACACGGAGTGCTGTCCGCATCTTTTGCGGCCCCATTGAAATGAATGGGTCCGCGGCCGAGCCGCGAAATATGCGGCTCGGACTCGGACCCGAACAACGGCCGTGTACATGAGGCCTAACTATCTGTATTATACAGGGTGGGCCATTTATATGGATACACCTTAAAAAAATGGGAATGGTTGGTGATATTAACTTCCTGTTTGTGGCACATTAGTATATGTGAGGGGGGAAACTTTTCAAGATGGGTGGTGAACATGGCGGCCATTTTGAAGTCGGCCATTTTGAATCCAACTTTAGTTTTTTCAATAGTGAGAGGGTCATGTGACACATCAAACTTATTGGGAATTTCACAAGAAAAACAATGGTGTGCTTGGTTTTAACGTAACTTTATTCTTTCATGAGTTATTTACAAGTTTCTCACCACTTATAAAATGTGTTCAATGTGCTGCCCATTGTGTTGGATTGTCAATGCAACCCTCTTCTCCCACTCTTCACACACTGATAGCAACACCGCAGGAGAAATGCTAGCACAGGCTTCCAGTATCCGTAGTTTCAGGTGCTGCACATCTCGTATCTGACAAGGCAATTGTCTATGCTGTGAAGAATAAAGTTACGTTAAAACCAAGCACACCATTGTTTTTCTTGTTGAAATTCCCAACAAGTTTGATGTGTCACATGACCCTCTTCCTATTGAAAAAACTAAAGTTGGATTCAAAATGGCCGACTTCAAAATGTCCGCCATGGTCACCACCCATCTTGAAAAGTTTCCCCCCTCACATATACTAATGTGCCACAAACAGGAAGTTAATATCACCAACCATTCCCATTTTATTAAGGTGTATCCATATAAATGGCCCACCCTGTATATATGAGCTAACTAACTAACTAACTAACTAACTAATTAACTAACTAACTAGCTAACTATCTAATGTGATGACACAGCAAAGCACAGAGCACAGCAATGACACTGCTGTCTCTCTCAGAACTGAAAAAAACTGCAGAAAATGTCTGCTGGGGATGTTCTTATATAGTAAGGGGTCGGCAACCTTCCTATTGGTTGCTAGGGATTTTGCTAAGCTCAGACAAAGACATTACAGCCTTCTCATTGGTCCACAAGCAAGAAGAAGGGAGGGATCATGGGTTCAGATGGAAAAAAATCTAGAATATTCGAAAATTACAAATATATATCACTATATTCTAAATATCCTCCAGGGCCCAGGTTTGACCTTGGATATCTACAATGCAGCAGTGGCACAGAGTAGACGTGTCACCTTTGTCACAAGATTCTGTGGTTTTGGTATTTAGTATCTCAGATCCCAGAACCTTTTGTTTATTTAAGGGTTTCATTACCGATTTTTCTATTGAACTAAAGTTATTATTATTATTAGAGGAAATAATGGATTTCCTCTGATGATGTTTTCCCATTTTCTTTCTATTTTCCAGCCACTTCCAGAGAAAGACAATGCATACAGTAAGTTTGGGAACCGCACATTTCCTATCAGGGAAGATATGGCTACAGTAAGAGGTAGACACAGCGCCACACCTGTTGACAGGTTGTATGCGGTACTGCAGTTTGTACTTCAATAGAACTAAGCTGCAATACCAGACACAACCCATGGACTGGCTGGATGCCGTTTCATGAAGAAAGCAAACATTTTTCTAATCCTGGAAAACGCCTTTAAGGAGGTTGCACATCATAAAGCCACCTTGGGTGGAGTTATCCTACAACCCACCAGTTTGCAGCATCGCAGCCAATCAGCATCTTTGTAGTAGGTCAGAACGAAGCTGATTTGTTGGAATCCTGCAAACAAACAGTGTTCAGCCCCCAACTCTGGTACAGGGGGCTGTAAAGTGCCCTCATGTTTAAAGAGGACTTGTCACCACCTCCATGGGAGAAGAACATGACAATATTGAGGGCGACCTCTTCCTGCACTATATGGTAGATTGGAGACTCAAAATATTTCATGCTGCCAATGCAACAGTCCAAGGCACAAAAGAGTCCCCTCTACTTGTGGTGTGTTAGTCTTGACCCAAGTCAAATGAAAGATAGAGAGCAGTCTCCTCTTAATCACATGACTAAGCCTATCAGGGACTATCATTTGTGTTGGCAACAAGGAAGTTTCCAAGCCTTACACCTCCCCCCATAGGGCACAGGTGGGAAATTAGCGTAATATGTGCCAAGTGCTAGGGGGGCCCAACAAACCGCTCTGCCTCCACCACACTATTTAGATACAGGGCTAGGGCAGTTACCTTAAGCTTTGCCCCAATAAACTAAATTCTAAGTAAGAACAGATTAGCGCTGGTTCTAGTACCAGTGGATGGTTCAGCCGTGGCCTGGTAACTCACGTAACTCACAAAACCACGTTGATCACATTGAATGTCCTCATCTAATATCATGTCTCTCTTACAGCTGAATTTACGGTTCCTCCGCAGAAACCTCCAAGGCTTGTCGCACAGGTGAGGATTTGGTTTTAAAACAGTGGCATCTGGGGTGGTGGAGACTAAAATTTGGGCCCAAACAGTGACATACATAGAAGAGGGGGCTATGCTATGAGGGAAATGTGGCTGGTAGTGTTAAGGGGGCATTATGGGTGTTTCTTTTGGCCGGAGACTTTGATACTGTTGCGGTGATGCTGTGTCTGGCACTGTTGCGGTGATACTGTGTCTGGCACTGTTGCGGTGATACTGTGTCTGGCACTGTTATGAGGATACTGTGTCTGGCACTGTTATGAGGATACTGTGTCTGGCACTGTTATGAGGATACTGTGTCTGGCACTGTTATGAGGATATTGTGTCTGGCACTGTTATGAGGATACTGTGTCTGGCACTGTTATGAGGATACTGTGTCTGGCACTGTTGCAGTGATACTGCGTCTGGCACTGTTGCGGTGATACTGTGTCTGGCATTGTTATGAGGATACTGTGTCTGGCATTGTTATGAGGATACTGTGTCTGGCACTGTTATGAGGATACTGTGTGTGGCCCAAGTATGAGAGGATACTGTGTCTGGCATTGTTATGAGGATACTGTGTCTGGCACTGTTATGAGGATACTGTGTCTGGCACTGTTATGAGGATACTGTGTGTGGCCCAAGTATGAGGATACTGTGTCTAGCACCATTATGATGATACCGTGTCTGGCATCTTTATGGTGATACTGTGTCTGGCACTGTTATGAGGATACTGTGTCTGGCACTGTTATGAGGATACCGTGTCTGGCACTGTTATGAGGATACTGTGTCTGGCCCAGTTATGAGGATACTGTGTCTAGCACCATTATGATGATACCGTGTCTGGCATCTTTATGGTGATACTGTGTCTGGCACTGTTTATGGTCATACTGTGTCTGGCACTGTTGTGAGATTATTGTGTCTGACAGTGTTGTGAGGATATTTTTTGGTCATCTATTAAGACCGGCATTTTAGAGACTGGTGTTAATACTGTACCCCTTGCGCTGGCACATGATGCATCTATGTTATATAGAGGCGCCGGCCTCTACATACCTTAGGCACTTCCACCACCAGCCTAAATCTATGCCAGCAGCCTTGCTAGTGTAGATTTAGATACATTTCTATGCCTAAAACAGGCGTAGAAAGTGATAAATGAGATACCCTACCCACGGCACACACCCATTTTTAGACCTGGAGGGAGCCGTCAAAAGTCACAGATTCGGACACAAATCCCCTTTGTGACTAAATCTGCTAAAGATATATGCCAAAAGTTGGCGTATATCTAGTAATAAATGACCCCCATTGTGTCTGACACTGTTGTGAGGATATTGTGTCTGGCACTACTATGAGGATACTGTGTCTAAAACTGCTGTGAGGATACTGTGTCTGACACCCATGTGAGGATGTAGTGTCTGGCACTTTTGTGAGGATATTGTGTCTGGCACTGCTGTGAGGATCCTGTGTTTAACTCTGTTGTGAGGATCCTGTGTTTAACACTGTTGTGAGGATGCTGTGTCTGGCACTGTTGTGAGGATGCTGTGTCTGGCACTGCTGTGAGGACGCTGTGTCTGGCACTGTTGTGAGGACGCTGTGTCTGGCACTGTTGTGAGGACGCTGTGTCTGGCACTGCTGTGAGGACGCTGTGTCTGGCACTGCTGTGAGGACGCTGTGTCTGGCACTGCTGTGAGGACGCTGTGTCTGGCACTGTTGTGAGGATGCTGTGTCTGGCACTGTTGTGAGGATGCTGTGTCTGGCACTGTTGTGAGGATGCTGTGTCTGGCACTGTTGTGAGGATGCTGTGTCTGGCACTGTTGTGAGGACGCTGTGTCTGGCACTATTGTGAGGACGCTGTGTCTGGCACTATTGTGAGGACGCTGTGTCTGGCACTGTTGTGAGGACGCTGTGTCTGGCACTGTTGTGAGGACGCAGTGTCTGGCACTGTTGTGAGGACGCATTGTCTGCCACTGTTGTGAGATTTTTGTGTCTGACACAGTTGTGAGGATATTGTGTCTGGCATTGCTGTGAGAATCCTGTGTCTTACATTGTTGTGAGGATATAGTGTTTGGCACTTCTGTGAGGTTCCTGTGTTCTGCACTGCTGTGAGGACGCTGTGGCTGGCACTGTTGTGAGGACTCTGTGTCTGGCACTGTTGTGAGGATCCTGTGTTTAACACTGTTGTGAGGATGCTGTGTCTGGCACTGTTGTGAGGACTCTGTGTCTGGCACTGTTGTGAGGACGCTGTGTCTGGCACTGTTGTGAGGACTCTGTGTCTGGCACTGTTGTGAGGACGCTGTGTCTGGCACTGTTGTGAGGACGCTGTGTCTGGAACTGTTGTGAGAATCCTGTGTCTGGCACTGTTGTGAGGATGCTGTGTCTGGCACTTCTGTGAGGATCCTGTGTTTTGCACTGCTGTGAGGATCCTGTGTTTTGCACTGTTGTGAGGACGCTGTGTCTGGCACTGTTGTGAGGATCCTGTGTTTTGCACTGCTGTGAGGATCCTGTGTTTTGCACTGTTGTGAGGATGCTGTGTCTGGCACTGTTGTGAGGATGCTGTGTCTGGCACTTCTGTGAGGATCCTGTGTTTTGCACTGCTGTGAGGACGCTGTGTCTGGCACTGTTGTGAGGATATTGTGTCTGCCATGGCTGTGAGAATCCAGTGTCTGGCACTGTTGTGACATCACCGTGACTGTGGCTGCCATGTGGAAAGTATGGCTTCAACTGTGGTAAATAATCTTGCACTTTTATGGAGGTACTGTGACTGGCACTGTTATGGGGTGATGAGGTCTGCTCTGAAATTGGGGTTCTGGGTAAGTTTTGACAGAAAACTTTACTAAAGTGTCTGGTTGCATCATGACTTCTGTGTTCTTTTTGTAACTGTATCAGTTGGGTTCTCATTCCCTCATTTATCTAAAACACACAGAAACTTTTGGCCACCAGATCAGAAGCGCGTGGTAACATTTGGCCAGTGTTCAGCTATCCACTTCTGACATTTTCTGTAACATGCTCTTTATTGAGCATTTAATGCTGGAGTCATAGTCATATGGAGTCATATGTTAGCACATCTGGAAATATCCATAACCGCCAAATAGTGTCCATCTACAACGTTTGTGGAAAGTCCATTAGAACAGAAGCATTTGTGTTGTGTCAGGGTCTGATAAGTTGATTCTGGTGCTTCTCATAGGCTCTTCAACCGACTCCGACAGCCAACATTGATCGTACAGATGACAACGTTTACCAGAGTGTGATGGAGCTGGTGAAATCAGTGCTTCAACTAAAGAATGACATCTACCAATTGCCTCCTGAGGGATACGTCAATGTAGTTAAGGTAGGAACAGATGTAGGGGACACTGTTTTAACTACGGTACTTGTTACGTGGTCACTAAATATTTAGCTCATTCTACACTTACCCTATGCCCCTGTGTTAGTCAACTATACCCACCAGGTAATATGGTATGGTGATATACTAAGGATACGCCTGTTGGAGCTCCAGTTAAGATACCCCTGCTGGAGTTCTTAGAAAGATATGCATGTTTAAGCTTTACCCTAAGTTCACACTTGCGCGTTTTACAGCGCATTCGAACGCGCTGTAAAACGCTCAACACATGCAAACCAATGCTTCCCTATGGGACTGGTTCACATTTTCGCGTTTTACAGCGCGTTCGAACGCGCTGTTAAACGCCCTACGCATAAACAAGTTCTTGAGCTTTTTTTGGGGCGTTTGTCGCGCGTATTGTGATTGACACCACAGTAGTCAATCACAAGAACGCGCGTACGACGCGCGTTTCCTATTTGCAAAAACGCGCTGTAATACACGCGACACAAACGAACGTAAAACGCGCGTTTCAAGAACGCTCAGGTCTGAACCCAGGGTTAGGGAAGATACCCCTGTTGGAGCTCTAGGTAAGAAATCTCAGTTGGTGATCTAGGAAAGACATCCCATTTGAAGCTCTAGGAAAGATACCCCTATTAGAGCTCTGTCAAAGATACCCTATTAGAGTACTAGGAACGATACCCTGTTAGAATTCTAAGAAAAATACCCTATTAGAGCTCTAGGAAAGATACCCTGTTAGAGCTCTAGTAAAAATACCCCATTAGAGCCCTAGGAGAGATACCCCATTAGAGCTTTAGGAAAGATATTCTGTTAGCGCTCTAGTAAAAATACCCCATTAGAACTCTAAGAAAAAATACCACTGTTAGACTTCTTGGAAATGTACCCATGTTAGAGCTCTAGGAAAGATTCCCCATTAGAGCTCTAGGAAACATACCCCATTAGAGCTCTAGGAAAGATACCCCATTAGAGCTCTAGGAAAGATACCCCATTAGAGCTCTAGGAAAGATACCCCATTAGAGCTCTAGGAAAGATACCCCATTAGAGCTCTAGGAAAGATACCCCATTAGAGCTCTTGGAAAGATAACCTGTTAGAGCTCTAGTAAAAATACCCCATTAGAGCCCTAGGAGAGATACCCCATTAGAGCTTTAGGAAAGATACGCTATTAGAGCTCTAGGAAAGATATTCTGTTAGCGCTCTAGTAAAAATACCCCATTAGAAC
The DNA here is from genome assembly GCA_033119425.1 of Bufotes viridis. Classification (NCBI taxonomy): domain Eukaryota; kingdom Metazoa; phylum Chordata; class Amphibia; order Anura; family Bufonidae; genus Bufotes; species Bufotes viridis. Next base: position 33,223,525 of record CM065592.1, read on the forward strand.
TCTAAGAAAAAATACCCCTGTTAGACTTCTTGGAAATGTACCCATGTTAGAGCTCTAGGAAAGATTCCCCATTAGAGCTCTAGGAAACATACCCCATTAGAGCTCTAGGAAAGATACCCCATTAGAGCTCTAGGAAAGATACCCCATTAGAGCTCTAGGAAAGATACCCCATTAGAGCTCTAGGAAAGTTACCCCATTAGAGCTCTAGGAAAGATACCCCATTAGAGCTCTTGGAAAGATAACCTGTTAGAGCTCTAGTAAAAATACCCCATTAGAGCCCTAGGAGAGATACACTTTTAAAACTCTAGGAAAAATAACTCTGTTAGACCTCTAGGAAAGATACCCCTGTTACAGCTATAGGAAAGATGCCCTATTGAAGCTGTAGAAAAGATACATCTGTTAGCACACAAAGGAGATAGACCATTCCCCCACTCTGGGTAAGATATCCCTGTTAGACTTGTAGAAATTATACCCCTGTTGGTGGTCTAGGAAATATACCACTACTGGAACTATAGGAAAGACCCATGTTGAAACTGTAATGACAGTGACAAGGATAGGTTTGGTCAGAAACTACGCATCAATGTCTTTTTCTGCTGTGAATACTAAAATTCATGGTTCCGCATACATATTTCAAGGGTGACCCATTAAGTGAACTGTTGGTGTCCAATCTTAGCTCATCAGCTGCAGCTACCAGCCTACCCTGATGGGAAGCCATAGGTTGGAGACTACTGCAATAAGCCCTTAGATATTGTTAGACTGGACATCATGAAAAGCATTATGAGGCTCACATCTGGTAGAGAGCCATCTCCTGGACTAGAGTCCTTCTCCAGCGAAGTTTCTGTCTTCTTGACACATCCTGTAAATAAAGGAAGCCATGCATGTCTAGTTGAGAAGAAGACCTGGGCTCCAAATAGTTATTATAGTTCATCTGATTCTTTCCATGCAGCCATTAGATGTTACCTCTTTCATATTCGTCATACTTTGTTGTCGCTCACTATGGTAAATCCATCCAAGCATCTGATGGGGTTGTCCAGAATTATAAAACATGGTATTGCAGTTCAGCTTCATTTACTTCAGTAAAGCTGAGACTGCAATACTTGACACGACCCATGGACAGATGTGGCACTATTTGTGGAAGAAAGCAGACCTGTTTTTCTAATCCTGGACAACCTTTTAAACCTTTTGTATGAAGGACACCTTAAACAGTCTGTATTATGCCTTTCGTCTTCCAGAATGTTGGGTTGACTCTACGGAAGCTCATTGGGAGTGTCGATGACATCCTTCCGTCATTACCAGCATCTTCTCGTACAGAGGTAATGTATCTGGTAACCCTACTGACCAGACTGATTTCCAGGAGGCCTTCTACAATCATATGAAAATACTGAACATTCCACCCAAAAAATTTGACATTTTTAGTAACTTTTACCTTTAATATACCTTTTGAAATTTTATATTTAATCTTTACTTTTTTGCTTTATGTTGTTGAGCCCGTTCGGTAATTGCCAGCTGTACAGCAAAGGTCCTTGATTGTATTTACTGAGCTCCCTCTGCCAGGAACTTATCATGAGCTTCCTGCTGCTATCAGTGGACGGTGTTGGACTGGGCCATCAGAGACACAATAATGGTCTGGCAGCAGACAATCCCATTTGGAGCCTATCATTTTCCCCTAGGGTCTACTGGGCCACCAAAAGGGCCCCCAGTCTGACACTGTCGGTGGAATCTCTACATGTAAAAAAACACAGTGGCAAATAGATAAAATAGAAAAAAAAAAAAACATAAATTATTAAATAATAGAGGATCTTCGAGAGTAGTTGGTAGGAAAATTGAAAAAAAAAAAAAAAAAAATCTCCCAAATTGAATTAATTGTTTATCTTTTTCTTATTTCGGAGCAGATTGAAGGAACACAGAAACTCCTGAGCAAAGACTTAGCCGAACTGATCAATAAGATGCGTTTAGCCCAGCAGAATGCCGTGACTTCTCTTAGCGAAGAATGTAAAAAACAGATGTTAACAGCCTCTCACGCATTGGCCGTGGATGCCAAAAACCTGCTGGATTCTGTGGACCAAGCTCGAGTTAGAGCCAACCTTGCCAAACTGGCTACAGAGTGACAATCCAATGGATTGCAAATATGACTTGAAATGCTCAAAAACTGTGGTCATATAGACAGCAAGTGCTGCTAAGTAACTGAAACCATGGACTGGACCAAAAATTCTGTCAGAAGTATAAGGAAAAACGATGTGACTTTACTAATGGATGAGAATTTATGGTTTTAGAGATCTATTTATTTTGCAATTATGTTTTCAAGATCCTTTTTCTGCGGTGGATTTTTTTTTCTGTAATTTTTTTTTTATTTTGCCGAGAAAAGCTGGAATGTGGGATTTTTTAGACTTGGTCATCCATAGTGTATCTTCGACAGCCAGAAATCTCAGCTTTCTGGCTACAAATGTTTCTTTTATTTATTATTTCATTTCGATTTCCTACAATTTTTGTATTTTGCGTTTGCTAATTGTGTCGTTTGTGTTTGATATCGCCTTCAGATTGGGTGGAGTTCTGTTATTTCTTTAGGCAATGCGTTTCACGTGGCAGCAGTTTAGCATCTATATTTCTGTACATACCAACTAAAAAGTCGTCTTACTGTTTAAGTATTTAAGAAATAAGGCGGCAAAGGAAACAAAAATTTCAAAATTTTAGCTTTTCGATACTGAATTCCTGTTTTATAGGACAATTTTCTATAGAACGTCAAACGTTTTATTATTTTCGGGCCCTCACCAAAACTTTATAAATGTAAATATGCCGGACATATTCTTATATTTTCCCTGCATGAGGATATAATCTATAAGGCCAGGGCTCGATGACTACTTTTGGTTGCGTGGGTTTCCAAGTACCTTGTGCGACCTTGACATATATCTATAGATGAAGAAGTTGAATGACAACTGCAAATATTCCAACATGGCTGGCATTTTTTAGATCATCGGGAGTCTCTTTGACTTGTCTCCCCACAGACTTGTAGTTGAGGTCACACAGCAGACATGTTAACCCCCATTTTACCACAACCAAATGTCAACGTGGAGACTTTGCTTAAATGCTATAAATAGGTTCATGAGATTTACCTTAAAGGGGTTGTCCACATTCTGGTTACTGTTGACTAGTGTGTTTGTAAGATCACCGTATGGCCCTTACTAATATAACCTTTGCTGAAATTCTGTGCCATTTTCAATTTTTCATAAGGCATTCCTCCTTGTCTTTTGTTGTGGACACATCAAAGGTCTTGTCTATAAAATGGCTGCTGATGGAGGGTCAGGCAAAACATCTCCATGTGATGTCTCCTTCATTCAAATGCTCTGCACCCTCTATCTGTGCTTACACTGATGGGAGTTTAGCGCAAGTGCAGTGTTGAATGATGTGTCTGGCTACATGACCCTCCATCAATGGCCATCTTATGGATAGGACCTCTGTGTGGACAGTAGAGAAGATTTGTCTAACAAGCGGACATTGCTTATGAAAAATAGCAAAGGACAAAGGTTATGAACAAAAGCTATATTAGTAAGTGCCATATAGTCATCTTATTGATCACAAGTAGCCAGAAGGCGGCCCAGCCCTTTAAATGAGTTCTCTTTTACTTAGTATGTAAGGCTTAAATATTTGACAGATATTGTCAAAATGGTCAAGCAGCACCTTAGGACATGACCTAAAAAATTCCAACAATCCTTAGTGGCCAGGAGGCTAACCATTTTGCCTCATCTTAATGCACGGTCTTTGTCCGTTGAGTCTTTAGCTGGACCTTCATTAGTTGTGGAGTTGCAATTCAACAATGGAGCGCATGGGACCTCAAGGGTATGGCCTTAAGATACACCAGATCTCTCTTCTGTGTATTCGTTTTGAGGTGTGATGGTCCTCAACGACTCATTTACAACTCATTTACAAATTTAGAAAAAGTACTTACCTAAATCATTTCATCTTAAATACCCATGCTAAACAGGTTTTTTATTTTCCATAAAGATGTTGAACTGCACCTACTCCAGAACCTGGTGACTTTTACCCTAAAAGAACCTTATGGCCTAGCATTCCAGCTAATTCAACACTAGGCACAGTCCGGGACTTTTTGCTTTTGGGGAGGAGTTTGCAGTCTGTGCAGAAGAACAGATCAATAAAAAAAATAGGTTTTAGGACCCTAAGTTCTCAGGAGACTGATCTTCATATTGGTTCACTCTAATGCACAGTCTTTGTTTGGACTACACTGCAGCCAAAGTTTTTCGGTGGTGACCACTGGACTTGGACAACTGGGCCTGAGCGATATAATTTTTAGATTTTCAATAACAAATACTTTAACAGCGCCTCTCCACAGGGTCTTCCTACAGCTCTGCAGAGATCTTATGGTTTCCAATACACCACCACTTAATTGTTGCACTGATTTAGACTTAAATAATGGAGAACATGTTCTGCTTTAAAGGGGAATTCCATTTTATTTTTAAAAATGTATTTGTTTATTTAGTAGGAATCATACAATTTTTTAATATACATGTATTTATAATTCTGCAAACATACCTTTCCTATATCAGGCTGTTGACCCCTATATGCAGTAGAATGGTATAGCCCATGTATAAGTCCTGTGTAATGCATCCATGACACTCTTCACATCATATCATTCCTGACATTCGGTAAACAAGTTATGTGACATACACAGGGCACATTCATGTGATAAGTTAATAGGGCTAAAATATGATTGTTATTATTACAGTAACTGCGATATTGGGTATATTTACACGGTTGCCTATCTCCAGATGATTTATAAACTGGCCGTCTTCTCTAGGTGATGTGGTAAAAAGGCAGTCTGTCTCTAGGTGATGTCATGTTGTTAATAAAATTTAGTGTAAACAACACACATCTTCTTTTACACAGACACTGGCAGACATGATGAGATGCTGCAGGTAGTAGTACTCTATATACTGTACATGTTCCGCTCTTCAGTACACTACTATTCACCTGTTACCTACCTGAAGAGTTAACTGAAAGCAAGGTCATATGGTACTTGTGAAGGTCACATGAGTGACACCATGTTTATTCCTATCCAGCTCTCCTATGGATGCATTTTACAGGACTAAAATGGGCTGTACGGCCTGCACCATTTTTTGTCTTTAGGGAGAGGTTATCTTATGGATATAATAAAGGTCTGTGAGCAAAATTTTAATTAGATGTATATCATAAAATTGTTCAGCATCCTATTCTCTACATAAATAAATGTAATAATTAAAACCGGAATACCTCTTGGAACCTAGAATGCATGGGAAAATAAACTAGGCCAAAATAGTAGTCAGACTAATCCAGTAGTAGTACTAGTAGTAGTGGTGGCAGTAGACTACTGGAATGGTATAAATAGGTTTGTTTAGCATCCATAGAGCAGATTGCATCTTTGGAGAAGAGTTCAAAAAGACCAGTAAGAAAGCTAAGAAGGTGCCTTCACAGTCTGCGTCCACTGAAGCTCTGCAGGTATGGCTTCTGCTGATGGTGGTGGTGCAGTAGTAGAAAGCATTGGACCCAAAGTTCATGGCCTACTCTATAGTATGACCTCCAGGACTTGACTTCAGGATTCTGCTGAAGGTCACTACCAATATTTCTTGACCATTTCACTAATGTAAACTGATCAGCAGGTCAACTTTAAGGAGTTCATAATGATTTAGATTTTTCCTTAGGGTTTATTCACATGTAGAAGTCGGATTTGCTCCTAGATTTTCCAAAATCGAGGCAGAACATTGCAAAATAACACTGTTATTACTAGCAAAAAAAAAAGAGCAACATGATTGCAACCATTAGGATTCTGTCTTACGGGGGAGGGGCATTGTTTGCTTGCATGGGGATCATTCATGCTCTGTTGAGAGAATACATCTACAGACATTAGTATATATCTATGTCAGGTACAGAAGAGCCGTCTCCGCGTCCGTACTTATCTACTTGGATATTTTTGCCTTATTCACTAAATTCCAGAGAATGCATTTAATGCCGTTGTTCAGTCAAAGAACTGGAATGATTAATAAATCATCAGAATCTACGTTGTGTACATTGATGAATATAAAAAGGATTTCATGTGATGATACATTTTAAATATTTACCTTTTTCTTGGTACACTTGGGAATCTTTACAGTGGATCAGTATATTGGGTTCCGAATTAAGAGAACACAGATACTGATATACAGGGGTCAAAGCGTGGTCAGAGAGAAAGCTGAGATCAGGAAAGGCAGAGTTCTTGAAATATGGTAAACAGGCAAAAGGTCAGGGCAGGTGGCACAGGGTCAATACAGTGATCAGGCAAAGGTCAGTACAGGTCAGAACAATACAGTAAAGCACCTTTACAGGACTAGAAAAGCAAGGGACTGAGAGCTTAGGGGGAAGACGCCTTTTGTAGCCCAGGTAAAGCTGCCATTGTCTAGATACAGATTAGCCCTTTAAGAGCCAGGAGGAGCACACGATAAGACAAAGAGAACCAGGAAACAGGTGGGGAGGATCACACACAGTCTGCAGCATGGAGTAGCAGGCAGGATGTGCTGGAGGAGATGCCGGTGGGCACAGACTATTATCCTGCATGGCTGATCAGGAGGAAGGCAAAAGAACCCCCATGTGGTAGAAGAAAATTTTCCTTATCCTAGGGAAATAAAATAATTTCCTGGATCAATGACCCTTCTACATAATTCAAGTAACTATAACCTGTAATATTATTACACTCTAGAGTTCCAGCCCTCTTCTTAAGGTTACTTTCACACTAGTGGCACGCGTGCCGCTAGAGGTCCGCTCTGGCCCCATTGACTATAATGGGGCAGGCCTCCAGCGGCACGCGTGCACTAGCGGCAGCACTGATCCGGCAGGCTGTTCACCCACTGGTGTGAAAATTGCCTTAGTGAGTTCACCATCATAACCTAATCTGGTAGAGAGTTCCACACTCTTCTCATCTTCTGAAATTCAAAATAAAAGATTTTAAAAAGAATATATACTGCTGTTGTTAGTTTAGAAAACTCTAGATAACCTTAAATGGTTTGTTCAGGATTTTTTTTCAAAATACCTTCCTCCCTCTCTCCACCTAGCGGGACCCTTGAAGAAGTCTATACTTATCTGTTTCATGCCACTCCGATCAGGCTCCATTACTCCAAGACTTTCTTCACTTGACTTCCAGAACCCATCTGTCAACTTCCTCATGGATGGAGTCATGACTGGCTTTAGCAGTGAGGTGTCTCCAAGTGGCACATACCTATTGGGTCACAGGTCATAGGTCCCTGCTGAGGCCAGTCATTTGATGCAGAGGCTCACATGACCCCATTCATGCAAAAGTTGACAGAAGGGAACCAGAAGTCCGGTAAAGAAAGCCCGGGAGATATGGAGCTGTAACAGAGTGGCAAGGAGCAGATAAGTACAAATCTCTACACAAGTACCGCTGGGTGTGGGAGGCGGAGGTGATTTAAAGAGGCTCTGTCACCTAGATCCACCCTACCCTACCCGGTCTAGCGATGAACAGCGCATGCTCACATCTTCAGCTTCATTCCCGATGCATAATGTGCACATGCCATTACGGTGTGGGTGTGCAATAACAACCATGGTGGTCAAGGGCAGTAAAGGGATTAAATCTCTGTGAATAGGTTAACTTTTTTACTAACAGCTGCAAGTTTCTTCCCTCCTACTCATATATCTGCTGAGACATATAGATACTACAGTATCAGCCAGCCACAGAACAATAATAGTCTCTGTGATTGGCTGAGAGGGATGAGGCCATGTCTGCAATCCAAGAGGAGGATGAGCAGGGAATGGGGTAGAGAGAAGCAGGATACTTGTTTTAAAATTCCTAGTGGCCCTGGTGGGTCCATATGTCCACCACTGGAATCAGCATCTTTCTAAATCCAGGTCACGAAGAAAGCTGATCGTTCTACGGAACTAGAAAGTGGCCACTGAGCGTACCTTGTACCCATAAACCAAACATGACATCAAGTAATGAAAGCAATGGCCTACCCCCTGGCTTCTCCTAAATATAGGGCCATAAAAAACATAAAGCAAGACACGCATTTTGAGCATTCGATCACTGCCTCCGGCAAGAAATGCATAGGAGATTGCAGGAGTGACGCAGACTGTGTCTTCCATGCATCTTTCTTTTCTACCAGAACAGCTTGATGTTGTTATTATGTATTGTAGACGGCAAAAAAATCAATCGTGGTCTTCCATTGAGCCCATCCACCTCACACGGGAAACTTGTCACATAATACATGAAGTGTATAGTTTTGAGAATCTACTTGTTCAGTTTCCCAATGAGCTCTGAACATCTTTGAGGGTCTCCTACTTCTTTATCCAGTTGTTTAAGTCGTCATCACCTTACGATGTTCATCCCCGGAAGCATTAAAATTCCACTGAGGTCCCATCCATTGCTACAACGTTCAAATGTTTTTACAAATAATGGCGCTTCAGTGATTCCTGTGATGTCCTCTCGTTTGGACGCTCAGATTTTTGTTTTTCGTCTGCGTTTTTGGCCACGAGCCGCGCTTCTAAATCGTTATTCTGTTAGTGTTCAGCTGAACAGGGACCTGGAATCAGATCAAAAAGAGAGACGGCCAAAAATAGGGTCCTAAATGTACGTTCCTAACTCGCACCGACTGATAAAAGACGCCAGACGGTTTTGTTTACCTTCTGGTAGAATAATGATTATGAGAAATCACAGGAGAAGATTTAACGAGAGGTTGAAGAACAAGAATAATGTCTGTAATTATCAAGAGAAAACATAAAAAAAACTGATTATAGTGTGAGAGTGAATAATAGGAAACGTAAAACATATCGTTTCTTTAACATTTAGGTATCAATGGTCCAGAATTTTTCAGCAGATGTTCTTGAGACAGATTACAGGAGTCTGCCACCTAACACTCCAAAAAATTGTCTTACTTCTACATTTGGGTAGACTCTAGACCACCAGGACTACTAGAAACTTCACAATATATAATCTAAGATAATTGTTTACATATAAAGAGCTGGTACATAACATTCACTCTAATACTATATCACTACATTATATGAGAAATTGTGGAATTCCAAGATGGACAGCGCTATTGGACTAGTGTGATTAGACAACCCACAACTGAACGGTTGGAATCCTGTAGATTCTGTAAGTTTTCTTCAAAATTCCTCAGTGTGAAGGAATACAAATTTCATGATGGGTAGCATTCCACAGTCTCATACACTGACTCATGTGGACCAGTAGGGATAAACATGATCATTATAAACACCTTCTTGACCACCGCAGTAAATGTACGATGGAACTCAGGTATTTAAAGATGGCGCCCACTCACGAACTCAGGAGGCGCTATAGCTGCAGGGTTTCTTCTGGTTTAAATAGCAGAGACCCGGAATAATGTCTGCAATTGGCAATAACGCAATCAATTGTGACCACGGGATTTTAGGTGGCCTTCCCCGGAAGTGCTGCTCTTCTGGGGCCTGAACAGCTTCACCATGCGGAGATCGGGGAAGTCGTTTTCTCTCTAAAGAGTTCCAGACTAATAAACCGGATTTTCGTATTGAGCCCTGCAGGAATATAATGAATTTCTCATACACGCATCTCATATATGCATCCCCAAATGCCTGAACTATTAAAATATAAATGTATTTATTCCGAACAGTTAATGCCATAATGGGGGGAGGGTGATCTGCTGCCAGTGTTTCCTCTCAGCTCTGGCACAGCATGCATGCTGCTTGTTTCCTGCAGTATTTCCTTAAGGGCCAGCACGCATCAGTTCCTGTTTTACGAGTTGGATCATGAGACCTCACCAACCAATCCTAGCCCTCCTGCACATATATAAGTGGCTCAACCCCCTTCCCAGATGCCTCAGTCTCAAGGTCCTTGTGTCCTGCTAAGGTTCCTGATTTCTGTGTGTGTTCCTGACTCGTACTTGTGTTCCTGGATTTTGCTACCAGTTTGATCCCTGCCAGCTTGCCTTGACTCTCCTGTTGCTGACCCGGATTGCCTGACCTGTACCTGTGCCGCCTGCCCTGACCTATTGCGTGTCTGACTTCACCTCTGCCTCATCCTTCAGTCCTGCACTGTTGCTCCTGGTTACGACTCAGCCTGCTGACAACGCCTGTACCTCTGGTACCTTTCTCAGGTACCTCGTGGTTCACCTGGACCAGCTGCCTCATGTGTCTCTCCTCCTTAAGAGGTAGCGACCTGGTGTTCACCTCGGGAAAGTCTATTCTGACCATCAGGGGTACTGTGAAGATCGGGGGGTTCACTTAGACAACTCCCTTAGAGGAGGTAGGACACAGTGGGTTCACACCCGATGGTTTGTGACACAGGTGGGTTTTACTGCACAGTGAACGCTGGAAAAACAAAACCCACAAAAGTGTGGCGCAATTGTTTTTTTCCCATTCCACTCCATTTTGAATTTTTTTTACATCCTCCCACTACATCAGTTGCCATATTAAATGGTGCCGTTAGAAAGTGCAACTTGCATATATACTCTGAAAAACAGTCTCAATGTCAGGTCCACCCAGGGAGTAAAGCACAAAAACACTGATAGGCTGGGAACTCTTTAAAGAGATATAAGAAATAACTTTTACTTCGTAATGCGGATAAAATAAAGTAAATTCAATAAGGTGCTCAAAGAGATAAAACAGAGGGTTGGATTGGGTACAGTTTAGGGGGTCAAATGAAGCTCACAGATATCAGTAGTGGTGTGGGCTCCAAAATACAACCATGTAAGTAGTGCCTAGGTAACCTCTCCCTCGTAGACCCTAGTTTGTGGATGGAAAGTACCTCAATGGCTGCATTTGAAGCACCTGCCCTGAAAAGAGCGACCCCCAGCCTCTGGGACCTAGGACCTATATAATCCACCCTAACACAAACTAACCCCTAATGGTCCCAACGCATTTCGCCAGTCATCCGGCTCATCAGGGAGCAGCGTTGTGGGTAAGTTCAATACTGAGCGGCAGTGGTCCCATTAGGGGTCAGTATTTTAAAGTACAAATTGTCCTGCAAAAGACAAGCCCTAATACGGCTACGTGAATGGGAAAGAAAAAAAGTTATGGCTCTGGGAAGACAGGAAGTAAAAAATGAAGATGCAGAAACCGAAAATGGGGGCTGAAAAAGTTAAGATTGCTCAACGCATTTTCCACATAACCAAGGTACAGTACACAGGTATGGTAAACAGTAACCAGTGTGAGATGAGACCACTAATGATCACGAGTCGAGAAGTGAACTGGAGCAAATGCTCTTGGTAGATCTACCGAGGTTCCTTGATTTGGCCACCGCTGATTTGGTTAATGGACTTTCCCATTCTTGCTGTAGACCGTAAACCAAAAATTATATAAATTATTCTAGGAATCCAGGATCGGGAGAGTGGGTTTTGAAGGCATCTGATAGCTGATCGTCAAAAAGGTCCCCGTCCCCTGCCATCAAAACATGTAACCTTCTTCTCAAACATGGAAAGGTATCTACTGTACATGAGCCGTTCTACAATGGTTGTCGTTAGAACCACGCTGATACAGGTGGCTTTCAAAAATGTAGAACTGGGATTTGTAATATTGTCCCCAATAACATCTCCAATCTCTCAATACTGTTCAGCTTGTTGGAATTATTGACACCAATGTGGCTATGAGGTACATATGGGGGAGATGCAACTTTAATCAGGCTGATGGGATTTATCGCTAAATGCGGGCCCTTGTATGCTTACTCCTGGGAGTGCCCCTTTGACTAAGTGTTTTTGAAAGTTTTCTCAGAGGTAGCAAGACAGGCTATGGAAGGTTTTCCGAACGGTGAGAAAGGTGGAGCAACTAAAAGGGGAGGAGCTTAGGATAGGCGTAATCTATGGGGGAAGAGTTAGCAAAGCTGGTGTAAAGGAAAACTGGCTTAGTTGCCCATAGCAACCAATCAGATTCCACCTTTCATTTCGCAAAGCTCCTTTGGAAAATGAAAGGTGGAATCTGGTGCGTTGCTATGGGCAACTAAGCCAGTTCTACTTTACACCAGCTTTGATAAGTTCTGGCAGTTGAAACCAAACCCTTCTCATATCTAATTCTCCAAGAGTGAGACCTTGGCATCATTTATACTTTTTTAACAGCATTTTTATAATTCCATCATGGGGTCTCCAGAAGGGGAAGGAGCTAAAACAGTGACAATCTTAGCATCCTGTTATAGCTCTTAGAGGAGTTGTCATTTACCCTCCCCCACACAGCAGTGAAGACAAGATAATTACCCAGAATCCATTGTAACGCTCCGACTATAAGCAGGAACCTGGTCATCTTGTCTGCATCTGTTGTCAGGCCCAACCACTTGACAATCCTCCATGAGGTTCCCGCATCCGCACAATCAATCAGCGGCTGGGAATCCGTAATTTGCCCCCCCCACCCCAAATCCGGAGGAGGTTTTCCATAATCTTCTAAATTCAACACCAGTAATTTTCATGCCCAAATCCAGAATTACAGGTTTAGCCGCTCATTCTGTGGTGTCCGTCATACGTTTCTACTTGGTGCAGCCTGAAAAAGGTAAAGGGGCTGCGATTTATTAAGCCTTTTTTAGGAGTTAAAATACTGACGTATTTGAAAGACCTGTCTTTAAATTTATGACCCCTTAATAAATCAGCTTAATCGTATTTTTTTTAAGTCTGACCTCAAGTGGTTGTTTTCTTGTAAGACAGGTTCATATTCACTAAGACTTATCTCATTAGTTTGTGCATGAAGAAATTGCACAAGTGACCAGAACAATGTCCCAACCCTACAGTATCTCTTTCAATGTAAAAAAAAATTGCACAAGTTCCTCCTCAAAACAGACGGAAAAATTATCCTGGTCAGCGGTGGAGTAGAAATAAGAGTTTATGCTAGTTTATCTAATTCAGGCGCCAAAAAAAGGCGCACCAACATAAATACATCGGAAAAAAGGCGCAAACAAAGACATCTCCAAAATTAGTCACAAAATAAGAATTAGACAAATAAGATGCAAAATCAGTTGGTAATTAAGGCAAAAAATAAGATTCTGAAACATCTTTTTATTTTGGGCCCACTTATGGATAAGTAAATGGCCCATTCATTTAAAAGAATCCGTAAAAATGTGGATTCATATAGGCTGTCCCCCTTTCAGTGCCCCCATAACAATGACAGGCGTTATCGTCTACTGAGCTGTGTATCTAACCCTATCCTGTGTGATACTGTCTGCTGAGCTGTGTATCTAATCCTGTCCTGTGTGATACTGTCTGCTGAGCTGTGTAGCTAATCCTATCCTGTGTGATACTGTCTGCTGAGCTATGTATCTAATCCTATCCTGTGTGATACTGTCTGCTGAGCTGTGTATCTAATCCTATCCTGCGTGATACTGTCTGCTGAGCTGTGTATCTAATCTTATCATGTGTGATACTGTCTGCTGAGCTGTGTATCTAATCCTATCATGTGTGATACTGTCTGCTGAGTTCTTGTATCTAAGCCTAACATGTGTGAGACTATACCCAGCAGCCACGGTATCTAATCTTGAGTGATACAGTCTCAGAGAACTATGTAGAACACAAAATTTCATAGTAAAATACCTTTATTCATTTGCTTTCATTGACTACTACCCCCAACGTTTATTGTGCATTCCTAACCTATTGCCGATATTCCTTTTATGGATATTCCGGTTTCAGCGAGTAAAAGTTACTCTTTGAAGAATAAAAAATCCTACATTTTTACAGATATAATTTTTGTATCTATTCAACACTTGTTAAGATCTCTGCTTGCAGGCACACTTATTCCATACTTTTTACAGCTGTGGAGCTCAGTTACAGTTACAGAGGAACTCCTATCGGTACATGTTGACTGACAGCAAGCAGAGATCTTAGAAACTGTGAGGCTTGAATAGAATTTCTTATTTCCCTATGTAAAGATATTGAAAAAGCTTTATTTTACTAACAGTTTTTTTTGGCAGAAGTAATCCTTTACGCTGGCTTCAGACCTGAGCGTTTCTGAGACGCACGTTTTCCGCGCATTTTTGTGCGCGTTTTTGGCAATAGTAAACACGCGTTTTACGCGCGTTTGTGTGATTGACTGCAGTGTTGTCCAATATCCCTGTCTATATGAAGTTTGGCCTTTCCAGCATGTTGCAAATTCATAAACGTGCATTCGAACGCGCGTTTTCGGTGTCAAAAACGCGCAATATACAAGCGTTGCGCGTTCCCATTGAAGTCTATGGGCCAAAACGCGCGACAAACGCCCCAAAAAAAACTCAAGTACTTGTTTATGCGTCGGGCATAAAACGCGAAAATGTGAACCAGTCCCATAGGGAAGCATTGGTTTGCATCGGTTATGCGCTTTACAGCGCGTTCGAACGCGCTGTAAAACGCGCAAGTGTGAACTGAGGGTTAGGGACTTGAATCTTAATGACCTATCATTAGTCCAGTCATCTATACTTTGTGGGTGGGTTCCGACTGCCGACTCCTCAAACAATCTCACTTGAATGAGGCTAAGGCCTCATGCACACGACCATAGGTGTTTTGCGGTCCGCAATCCGCGGATCGGCAAAACACGGAAGCTGTTCGCAAAACGGACAAGAATAGGACATGCTATATTTTTTTTGCAGGGCCACGGAATTGAGCAAAGGACGCGGACAGACGAATCTTTTGTGGCCCCATTGAAGTGAATTGGTTCCGCGCCCGAGCCGCAAAATATGCATGAGGCTTAAGCTGCAGTACCAGGAACAGCCACAAGGATATAAATGGTACTGTCACTGCATTGCAGCCCCTTTACTCAGTGACCGTCCGGGAGTAAGTAAGACCCAGGGGTGCACCTAGCATTTCTGCTGCCTGAGGCGAAAACTAAAATCCCCCCCCCCCTATGCCAATTCCTTAATCTAACTGCTTTGCCACAATGAAAGCGCTCATTGCCCATGGACCTTCCGCTGCCTCTCTCTTGCCCCTACCTGGTGCCGCCTGAGGCGATCACCTCACCTGGCCTCATTGGTGGTGCACTCCTGGTAATACCATCACCAATCGAATACTAACAGTCCATCCTAAGGGTACCACAGTGCCACGTCTGACCACAGGTTGCGTGTGACGCTGCAGCACAGACTCATTGACCTCAATGGAGCTGGGGGGCCAAACAAAACTTGTGGTCAAATGTGGCGCTATATTAGAAGAAAGCACAACTCCTTAAAGTCCCGTATGAAATGTAATGGGAACTCTGCCATTGGGTACAATCACCATGCAATTCTTGGGGTCCCCTTTAAGTGGAATTAAACCTCAGATGAGAAATGTTAGAAGAAAGAGTGGAAGCTTCCTTTATTAATTGCATCCATTTAATATAATTTATGAGCAAGCGTCCACTGTCAGCGGCGTTCCTCCAGGAGGAGCCACGTCTGTGAGAGGCCACAGTCCATCCAAGAGCCTGAGATGTGAATAGCAAAGTCCTCCTCATGTCAGCAGAGGAGCCAGAAAGTGTCACAAAAGTGTCCTATATCATTCCAGCTAGGAAAGGCGGAAGGAATAATCCGATCGTCCCTAATAAACACACGATAATGAACATCCAGAGAAATATCCGGTCAATCACCATCGCCACGTATTTCCAGTCTTCTTTTACCTGAGGTCAGAAATAAGAAAACTGATGATTAACATGTCTAATGTGCTACTGTGTAGAAAAATAAAACTGCAATAATACTGAACTACTATAAAGAAGAATGTAACTACAATAATACTGAAAACAACAATTCCAGTTAGCCATTGGACTGGACCAATGTAGCAGATAAGTGAAAAAGTCCAGCTTCCAGTAATGTTAAAAAGAATCCAATATATCACTATAATACTGCCTCCTATGTACAAGAATATAACTACTATAATACTGCCCCCTATGTACAAGAATATAATTACTATAATACTGCTCCTATGTACAAGAATATAACTACTATAATACTGCTCCTATGTACAAGAATATAACTACTATAATACTGCTCCTATGTACAAGAATATAACTACTATAATACTGCTCCTATGTACAAGAATATAACTACTATAATACTGCTCCTATGTACAAGAATATAACTACTATAATACTGCTCCTATGTACAAGAATATAACTACTATAATACTGCTCCTATGTACAAGAATATAACTACTATAATACTGCTCCTATGTACAAGAATATAACTACTATAATACTGCCTCCTATGTACAAGAATATAACTACTATAATACTGCTCCTATGTACAAGAATATAACTACTATAATACTGCTCCTATGTACAAGAATATAACTACTATAATACTGCTCCTATGTACAAGAATAAAACTACTATAATACTGCCTCCTATGTACAAGAATATATCTACTATAATACTGCTCCTATGTTCAAGAATATAACTACTATAATACTACCTCCTATGCACAATAATATAACTACTATAATACTGCCTCCTACGTATGTATAAGAACATAACTACTATAATACTGCTCCTACGTACAAAAATATAACTACTATAATACTGCCTCCTATGTACAAGAATATAACTACTATAATACTGCTCCTATGTACAAGAATATAACTATTATACCGCCTCTTATGTACAAGAATATAACTACTATAATACTGCTCCTATGTACAAGAATATAACTACTATAATACTGACTCCTATGTACAAGAATATAACTAATATAATACTGCCTCTTATGTACAAGAATATAGCTACTATAATACTGCCTCCTATGTACAAGAATATAGCTACTATAATACTGCCCCTATGTACACTAATATAACTACTATAATACTGCCTCCTATGTACAAGAATATAACTACTATAATACTGCTCCTATGTACAGGAATATAACTACTATAATACCGCTCCTATGTACAAGAATATAACTACTATAATACTGCCTCCTATGTACAAGAATATAACTACTATAATACTGCCTCCTATGTACAAGAATATATCTACTATAATACTGCTCCTATGTACAAGAATATAACTACTATAATACTGCCTCCTATGTACAAGAATATAACTACTATAATACTGCCTCCTATGTACAAGAATATAACTACTATAATACTGCCTCCTATGTACAAGAATATAACTACTATAATACTGCCTCCTATGTACAAGAATATATCTACTATAATACTGCCCCTATGTACAAGAATATAACTACTATAATACTGCCTCCTATGTACAAGAATATAACTACTATAATACTGCTCCTATGTACAAGAATATAACTACTATAATACTGATCCTATGTACAAGAATATAACTACTATAATACTGCCTCCTATGTACAAGAATATAACTACTATAATACTGATCCTATGTACAAGAATATAACTACTATAATACTGCCTCCTATGTACAAGAATATAACTACTATAATACTGCCTCCTATGTACAAGAATATAACTACTATAATACTGCTCTTATGTACAAGAATATAACTACTATAATACTGTTCCTAACTAGTGATGAGCGGGAGGTGCCATATTCGATTTCGCGATATTTCGCGAATATTCTATTGAATATTCGTCATATATTCGTCGAAATCGAATATTCGTCATGATTTTATATATTGCGAATTTTACGCGAATATATATTCGCGTCGCGAATGAAACTTAGAGCTGAGTTCCTAATGGTTACCTTGTATTGCTAGAATTGACAAAGATAACGAATATCACACGAATATAGCGCTATATTCTCAATCTTCGTTCTATTCTAGCAATACATCCATTAGGAACTTAGCTCTAAGATCAATTCGCAATGCGAGTATATGTTCGCCTCGCGAATAAAACTTAGAGCTAGCTGAGTTCCTAATAGTGGTATTGCTAGAATATAACGAAGATTGAGAATATAGTGCTATATTCGTGAATTCGAGATATTCTCAATCTTCGTTCTATTCCAGCAATATAACCATTAGGAACTCAGCTCTAAGTTTCATTCGCGAGGCGAACATATACTCGCGTTGCGAATTGATCTTAGGGCTAAGTTCCTAATGGTTGCATTGCTAGAATAGAACGAAGATTGAGAATATCTCGAATTCACGAATATAGCACTATATTCTCAATCTTCGTTATATTCTAGCAATACCACTATTAGGAACTCAGCTAGCTCTAAGTTTCATTCGCGAAGCGAACATATACTCGCGTTGCGAATTGATCTTAGAGCTAAGTTCCTAATGGTTGTATTGCTAGAATAGAATGAATATTGCAATGCGAATAATTCAGGTTATATTAATCGCATTGCGATTACAACTTAGTCAAATTTGTGAGATCGTGATTCTCACATCCGACAGTACATTTTAGCATGGAGGCGTTCCTATGCACATGGGAAGTCAGCAGAAGCGGCAACGGGCAATGACTGAAGCGGGCAGGGAGCCAGGAATCCTCCGGACAGGTAAGAACAGCTTTTGGGAAGTGGGAAGACAACCAGAGAGCAACAAGAATTAACAACTAAAAAAAACAAAAAAAAACGAATATTCGAAATTGCGAATATATAGCGATATATTCGCAATATTCGCGAATTATCGAAGTTGCCATATTCGCGATAAAAATTCGAAATTCGAATATTCGCGCTCAACACTATTCCTAACTAGTGATGAGCGGCAGGTGCCATATTCGATTTCGCCGAAATTCGCGAATATTCGAATGAATATTCGTTTCATATTCGTCGAAATCGAATATTCGTCATTTTTTCTAGTTATCGCGATTAACATGCGATTTCAATAATCGCATATTGCGATTTGTACTTAAGGCTACTTTCCTATTGGTTTCATATCTAGAATTAGCGAGGATGACGAATATGACGAATGTATTCGTCATATTCCTCAAAACGAAGATAACGAAGTATTCTACATCTTCGTTTTAGCAACCTGTTCGTCAACTTGCTAATTCTAGCAATCAAATAGGAAGGTTGACTTACCAGACAGCTGTGTTAAATTCGGTATGCGATTTTTTTTTTTTAATAAATAGAATACTTATAATAATTTTATCAAGTAATATAATTATTGTATTAAAAAAAAAAAAATCGCATAGCTAATTCTAACACAGCTGTCTCTATAGTCAGTCAACCTTCCTATTTGATTGCTAGAATTAGCGAAGTTGACGAATAGGTAGCTAAAACGAAGATGTAGAATACTCGTTATCTTCGTTTTGAGGAATATGACGAATACATTCGTCATATTCGCTATTCGCTAATTCTACCAAGCCAACCATAACTTCTGTGCTCATGGAGCGTCCCCATCACCATGGGAACGTCTCCATATACTAAAATGTACTGTCGGATTTGAGGAATTACGTTGAAATCGCAATGCGATTAATTCAAGTTATATTAATCGCATTGCGATTTCAACTTAGAGCTGGGTTTATAATGGGTCAGCTTGCTAGAATTAACGAGTTAACGAATATGGAATATAGCAGCAGTGCTAAGTTGAAATCGCAATGCGATTAATTTAACTTAAAGTATTCGCATTGCGATTTCAACTTAGCACTGCTAGTGCATAGCTATATTCCATATTCGTTAATTCTAGCCTATGTAAGATAGCAGTGCTAAGTTGTAATCGCAATGCGATTAATATAACTTGAATTAATCGCATTGCGATTTCAACGTAATTCCTCAAATCCGACAGTACATTTTAGTATATGGAGATTCTCCCATGGATGGGGACGCTCCACATGAGCACGGAAGTCGGCAGAAGCGGCAACGGGCACTGACTAGAGCAGCCAGGAAGCCAGGAATCCTCAGGACAGGTAAGAACTACTTTTGGGAAGTAGGAAAGAAAAAAATATAACTAAAAAAAAAAACAAAAAAAAACGAATATTCGAAATAGCGAATTTATAGCGCTATATTCGAAATATTCGCGAATTAGCGAAGTGCCGATATTCGCTAAAAAAATTCGCTTTTCGAATATTCGCGCTCAACACTATTCCTAACTGAGAGGTTGTGTCTCTGTAGCTCTCCTCATGTCTGGAGCAAGCCTACGGTGGTGCCGCCCTGTGTCGGGATGCTCCCCAGGCAAAGCCCAGGCTCCAAGGCCTAATCTGGGAAACAATTCCCAGTCCTCTCAATCTGTGGATGAAAATCACTAAATTCTTCTGAAGCAGAATGTCAGCGGTCCTGTTTGTGAGCAGTCCCAGCCATGGTGTCAGCAGTCCCAGTCATGGTGTCAGCAGTCCCAGTCATGGTGTCAGCAGTCCCAGTCATGGTGTCAGCAGTCCCAGTCATTGTGTCAGCAGTCCCAGTCATTGTGTCAGCAGTCCCAGTCATGGAGTCAGCAGTCCCAGTCATGGAGTCAGCAGTCCCAGTGCAGCAAGAAGCCAAGATGTAAAGAAAGTAATAGCAGAGAAAAAAAAAGCAGCAGTAACAGATTGATGAATCCACCTACCAGTGTGAATGTGCAACATCCTGAAGATAAAACCACAGTGCAGGAATACTCAGAAGCAAGAGGCCAGCAGAGTTTGCAGGAGGAGAAGCAGAGTCCATTGCACCTTCCCCATGCAAACAGAGAAGAACTTCTCTGGAAAAACAAACAATTCAGCAAAACCCGAAACAAAATGTCCTGATACCATCTGACCGTACAAGATCTGGGAGCAGCAGCAGCAAAAAAGTTGCAAAAACTGTGGAGGAGACTAAAGGCGGAAGAGCAGGAAGGTTTTAAGGTGCATCCACTGGAAAAAACTTGGGAGCCGGTCCTCACTCTGGAGATTGCAAACCTACTGCATTGACGGCAGCCATGGACAGTCTGCTAGAGAAGGAAAGCGCGCACCTGAGCTGTGTCTGGCTGATGAGATCCCAGAACTGGTGCAGAGAATGGAGATTCTGAAGAAAGAGAATCTGCAGCTTCAGAAACAGATTTACAAGCTGTAGGCAGCAAACCCTGACCGCCAGGAGCTGCATGACCGCAAGCTGAGCTCCCTGGCCATACAGCTCGCTGACACCATAAGGGAGATGGACTCTGTGTTGGAACAACTGGGACCAGTTGGAGAAACATTCAGGAACCAGCAGCATTTTGACTCTTTCCAAAATGGCATCCAGCAGTCCCATGTAAGACCATTACTGCAGCGAGCAAGTCTTTCCTTTAAAGAAGGAACTTTGTACAGAGGGGAAACAAGCGTCCAGCACCGGCAAGCACCCGTAGCAGTCCCTACCACGGCACTACATGTCCCAGCATCCAGTACTCTGCAGGAGGACAGCGGACTCTTACCTGAAGGTAACCCTGTAGTAGCAGTGAAGTCACCACAAGTGTCAGGGGGCAGCACTGTGCAGATGGACTGTGGACCTCTACCAGAAGGTGGTGGTGCAGCAGCACAGTAGACTGGTATTACTAAGCCGGACCCTCAGGGCTCTGCTGTGCAGGACTGTACTGCTGGGGACTGTGAGGACATTCATGTGTCTGATGATATTGCTGATTAAGTCTGTGATAATACTGCTGACTCTGTGTGTGATAATGCTGCGTCAGGGGAAAGTGCACCAGTGTGTGTGGGATCTGGGATCATCTGGGGAAGCAGGCCAGTCTGTGGTTCCCTCTGTGAATGCTGGCAACACCGACAGTGGGGAGGGGGCAGTACAGTCTAATGCACAGGAGTTCCCCCCATTAGTTGTGCAGACAGTACCAAAACCCCCTAGTACAGGCGGCCAGCAGTCTACATAGGGCCCGCAAGGATGGCAGGATAGGGACCTGGTCACACCTCCTCTGGGAATGCCTGGAGCCGTGGCTCATCATCACTTACATCAAACACCAGTTATTCTGGCCAGGCTTTTAAGAGGAGGAACGTGGTCAGGTTCAGCCATAGAGGTACGAAGGTATGTCATCAGAGAGCTGCTATGTAATTAAATGGGCTTCGAGCCATCCAACATCCTGGCCGTGATAAACCTCCTGGACAGGCAGGGCTATGACATCAGTTTCAAGCTCAGGTCTGACTTGGACCATTTCTGGGCTAGCTTTACCAGGTTCAGAGAAGAAGAGGGCTGGAATAAGTTCAGTTTTATCCCCATTTCTAAGCCAGATACCGTTAATGTCACCATCATCTTCTGGAATGAGTCGGTTCTCCACCAGGACATTGTAGTTTGGCTGAGGAGACATTGTGACCTTATGTCAGAACTCACTAAGACCAGGGATGAAGACGGTATCTGGACTGGGGGGTGGAGGGTCTTGGTAAAGCTCATCAGCACCAAAATATTACCCAACATCTGCCCATTTCCTTCTGCATTGGCCGGGAGAAAGGTATGTTTCTATGCAGGTCAGCCTAGAAAGTGCTTTAAGTGTGAGAAGACTGGTCACTTGGCGAGTGCGTGCACCATGGTGAAGTGTAACCTGTGTGGGGAGGTTGGTCGTATCAGTGCCAACAGCCAGGTCATTAGATGTAATTTGTGTGGTAAGATTGGTCATCCCAACAATGACTGTCCCGACGCCTGGCATAACATCTGCAAAGACTTTCCAGGCGATGACTTACTAGCAGGGACAGATGACCTGGAGGAGGACGCATTGATTTCAGGGTCAGTACCGACAGGGACTCAGTTTCAACAGGACGTACCACACAGTGATCCAACACAAACCCAACCCGAGTCAGAAATCATTGAGTGGAACATAAAAGTGGTCACACAGGGTATAGACTCAGAGGCTGTCTCTTCTTCTGCTCCAGTGTCCACCACTGGGTAAAATAAGCAGTCTAAAAGAAAGAAGAAAGATAAGTCCAGCCGTAAGCCTGAGGGTGAGTGGACCACCGTCCAAAAGCCAAGTAAGGTGACAGTGGACAGTAGACCAGATGGGACAATAACCAATAGATTCAGTGTCTTGTCTGAGTCAGACCAGGGGCAGAAATGGAGAGAGAGTTAATACTATGATGGCTGAGTATAATGGGGACCCAAATGATGATCCTCCCTCAAAAAAGAGACCCATTCAAGTTGAGCAAAAGTATGATTGAGACATGGAAACTGGTGGTGGTCAGCGGGAGTGCTCAGACTCTGATTTATGATGATGGGGTCCGTCTCTCTGTTTTTTGTACTTTGTCTTACTCTGATGGCTGATTTTTACGTTAAAGTCATCTGTGAATAATGTAATGTAATGTGAATAGCATAAAAGAATGGACAACAAGGCATGCTGTGTATGAACATCTAAAGTATCTGGATGCCGATTTCTTCTTGTAGGAGACGCATCAAAATACTTTGGGACTAGTACGAGAGGCAGAGACTCCCTTCTTGAAGATCAGCTAGACTGGGTGGATTTTTATGAAAACATAGAAGACTGGTGGGAGGATGTCAAGGATGAGATCAGATCCCTCTTACAGAGACTGTCAGTTAAAAGAGGGAAGAGTAAGTACAGCCAGTATCTCAAGCTGCGGAAAGAATTGGAGTCTCTATATTCGGCAGATGGGGGGGACCAACAAAAGATTGACTGACTGAAATCTGAGATAAGGCAGTATCAGTACAGTAGATACATCTCCCTGGTTCTTGAATGGGATTATGGGTCCTTAGGGTCACCTGATCCCTTAGAGCAGTGTTTCCCAACCAGTGTGCCTCCAGCTGTTGCAAAACTACAACTCCCAGCATGCCCGCACAGCCAAAGGCTGTCCGGGCATGCTGGGAGTTGTAGTTTTGCAACAGCTGGAGGCACACTGGTTGGGAAACACAGCCTTAGAGAACTGCGGGGAGTGTTTTGCCAACAAAGTGGTCATCGGTTTCACTAACTCCCAAGGCGTTCTGCAGGAATCTCACAAGGGTATCCTGGGGGTGGTGAGATCTTACTATGCTGACCTGTTTCAGATTAAGGTTTTGGATGAAAAAAAGATGACTCATTTCTTGGAGGCAACTCCAGGCCCTGATAGTAATGATGTGGATTTTTTCTCCTTTGACAGCAGAATTAACGGTGGAGGAGGTTAAAGTGGCCATTGATCAGTTACACCTGAAGAAGGCAGCAGGTCCAGATGGTATAACAGCAGAATTTTATAAGAAGTTCAGAGACCACTTAGCTCCAATTCTTGTAGATGTGCACAAAAATTGTCTAGAAAACCACCTGATGCCTCCGTCCATGAGGGTGTCCTTGTTAATTCTGCTGTCTAAAGGTAAGGAGCCTAGTGACATCAAGAACTGGAGGCCGATTGCCCTCTTGAATGTTAACAGGAAAATTCTGGTAAAAATTCTGTTCTCTAGGTAAGGGTCCATTCACACGTCCGTAGAATGGGTCCGGATTTATTCTGCAACGTTGCGGAACAGATCCGGACTCATTCATTTTTAATGGGGCTGGAAGACATGCGTCCGCATCCGCATTTCCGGTGCGCGTCCCCGATCTTCCTGTCCGAGGCTCCCAAAAATAATAGAACATGTCCTATTCTTGAATAGGCATTTCTATATGGGTGACGGCCCAGTGTATTGCGAATAATGGACCCTTAGTGTGTTTGTCTCGGCACTGTTGGCAGGCTGTCAGTTCGGCATAGTAAAAGGGCGGAACATCTCTGGAGCAGTGATCTTGATAAGGGATATGTTTGAGAGATGTAAAGCTCTGAGGTGTGGGAGATATGTTGTAGGTCTGGACCAGGCTAAAGCCTTTGACAGAGTAGACCATAAGTATCTGTGGGCCACTTTGTCAAAGTACGGTATTCCGGGACAATTTATTGACTTTATAAAAACTTTGAATAGAGAGGCAGAGAGCTTTCCTTTGGTCAATGGTTGGCAGGGTGATACGTTCAGAGATAAGGTGGGGGTGAGACAGGGTTCCCCGTTGAGTCGATTGGTGCATGTGTTTGCCTTGGACCCGTTCCTGAGGTCACTGCATGAGTGTGATTTTCAGGGGGTGCCGGTCCCCCACTACTTGCCCCTGAGTGTTGTTACCTATGCCGATGATGTTACTGTGGTGATATCTGAGCCTCGTGAGGGGCAGATGTCTGCAGCTATCAGAGGCTACTCAGAGGGTCTCTGGTCAACCTTGAGAAGAGTCAAACTTTTTGGACCCTGGATTCTGTTCCAGAGTTTGATCTGCCACAATTTGCGAAACCCTCTACCCATATTAAGATCTTAGAAGTTAAATTTGGGGGGGAACAATAACGCCAGGATCAATTGGAAAGAGAAATTTGATGCCGGAAATGCAAAGGTTCAGCGATGGAAGAACAGCCATGTTATGGGGGAACAGGTTGAAAAAGGGGGGTATAACGTATCTGCAGAGAAGAGAGGGTGGGCTGGATATGATAAATAAATCCAAGGGTGTTTTTTGACTCCATGTTTCTAAAAGTTAATTTTGGCGACTTGGACTCAAATAATAGTCCTCTGTGGGTGAATAGTGTCAGGGACTGGATATTGCCTTTTGCAGAATCTTGGGTGCGAGGCGGCAGTCTCAAGAGGAGGAGATGGACACAGGACTACCTCCCCCAGTACTTGGACTGAAGTCTTAAGTAGTACAAGAATATAACTACTATAATATTGCCTCCTATATACAAGAATATAACTAGATATACAAAGAATTATAGTAGTTATATTCTTGTACATAGGAGGCAGTATTATAGTAGTTATATTCTTGTACATAGGAGCAGTATTATAGTAGTTATATTCTTGTACATAGGAGCAGTATTATAGTAGTTATATTCTTGTACATAGGAGCAGTATTATAGTAGTTATATTCTTGTACATAGGAGCAGTATTATAGTAGTTATATTCTTGTACATCGGAAGCAGTATTATAGTAGCTATATTTTTGCATGAAGGAGCAGTATTATAGTAGTTATATTCTCTTAGAGAGGAGCAGTATTATATTAGTTATATTCTTGTACATAAGAGGCAGTATTATAGTAGTTATATTCTTGTACATAGGAAGCAGTATTATAGTAGTTATATTCTTGTACATAGGATCAGTATTATAGTATATATATTATTGTACATAAGAGCAGTATTATAGTAGTTATATTCTTGTACATAGGAGGCAGTATTACAGTAGCAATATTCTTGTACATAGGAGCAGTATTATAGTAGTTATATTCTTGTACATAGAAGCAGTATTATAGTAGTTATATTCTTGTACATCGGAAGCAGTATTATAGTAGTTATATTCTTGTACATAGGAGGCAGTATTATAGTAGTTATATTCTTGTACATAGGATCAGTATTATAGTATATATATTATTGTACATAAGAGCAGTATTATAGTAGTTATATTCTTGTACATAGGAGGCAGTATTATAGTAGTTATATTCTTGTACATAGGAGCAGTATTATAGTAGTTATATTCTTGTACATAGGAGCAGTATTATAGTAGTTATATTCTTGTACATAGGAAGCAGTATTATAGTAGTTATATTCTTGTACATAGGAGGCAGTATTATAGTAGTTATATTCTTGTACATAGGATCAGTATTATAGTATATATATTATTGTACATAAGAGCAGTATTATAGTAGGTATATTCTTGTACATAGGAGGCAGTATTACAGTAGCAATATTCTTGTACATAGGAGCAGTATTATAGTAGTTATATTCTTGTACATAGAAGCAGTATTATAGTAGTTATATTCTTGTACATCGGAAGCAGTATTATAGTAGTTATATTCTTGTACATAGGAGGCAGTATTATAGTAGTTATATTCTTGTATATAGGAGCAGTATTATAGTAGTTATATTCTTGTACATAGGAGCAGTATTATAGTAGTTATATTCTTGTACATAAGGGCAGTATTATAGTAGATATATTCTTGTACATAGGAGCAGTATTATAGTAGTTATATTCTTGTACATAGGAGTAGTATTATAGTAGTTATATTCGTTTATATAGGAGCAGTATTATAGTAGCTATATTCATGTACATAGGAGCAGTATTATAGTAGTTATATACTTGTACATAGGAGCAGTATTATAGTAGTTATATTCCTGTACACGGGAGCTGCATTATAGTAGTTATACTCATACATTGGAAGTAGTATTACAGTAATTATAATACTGCTCCATAGAATTTAACTACTAGATAACTACTACTGTTCTTCTTCCTTAAAAAATGTTCTTTCTACTCCTGTGCTGGCCTTTACTTTTCAGACTGTCTTACCATCCAGTTACCATTTGTGGTGGGAAATTGTAAAGTGAATTCATGGAAGCCTATAATGATGCTACTACAAAGACCCTACTTGGGGATCATCAGATTTGGGACAGAAGTAAGAGGATATGCTGGATTGTGAAACCTGTAGCTCCACTTTGGAGGTAATTTTTTACAAGACGTTAAGAAGTGCAAACCTCCATAACCTATCGTCTGTGCTCCAGGTTATGAGAGTGATTTGGATGTCTTTACATTCTTACTTTATTAGGGGGTCTTTTTTCAGTCTAATATTAATATTAGGAGCCTGGTCTAGGGTCTGATATTAACATAGGGGTTCTTCTGGACATATATATTGGTCTGGTCCTGGACTGATTAACATATGGGGTCTGAGTATATTTTGGGGATGTGATCTGGGATCTAATATTAACCACTTGAAGACCACAGGTTTATACCCCCCTAGTGACCAGGCCCTTTACAAATCCGCACTACACTACTTTCACCGTTTATTGCTCGGTCATACAACTTACCACCCAAATGAATTTTACCTCCTTTTCTTCTCACTAATAGAGCTTTCATTTGATGGTATTTCATTCTTGCTGACATTTTTACTTTTTTTGCTATTAATAAAAATGTAACGACATTTTTGCAAAAAAATGACATTTTTCACTTTCTGTTGTAATTTTTTTTTTTAAAAACTACATTTCTATATAAATTTTTCACAAAATTTATTGTTCTACATGTCTTTGATAAAAAAAAATCCAATAAGTGTATATTTATTGGTTTGGGTAAAAGTTATAGCGTTTACAAACTATGGTGCAAAAAAGTGAATTTCGGCATTTTGAAGCAGCTCTGAGTTTCTGAGCACCTGTCATGTTTCTTCAGGTGCTAGAATGTCAGGAAAGTATAAATACCCCCCAAATGACACCATTTTAGAAAGAAGACACCCCAAAGTATTCACGGAGGGGCATGGTGAGTTCATGTATCATTTCATTTTTTTTCACAAGTTAGCGGAAAATGACACTTTCTGAGGAAGAAAAAATAATAATAAAGTTTCCATTTATGCTAACTTCTGGCAAAAAAATATAAAATCTCCCACGGACTCACTATGCCCCTCAGTGAATACCTTGGGGTGTCTACTTTCCGAAATGGGGTCATTTGTGGGGTGTGTTTACTGCTCTGGCATTTTGGGCGGGGCTAAATTGTGAGCAGCCCTGTAAAACCTAAAGGTACTCGTTAGAATTTGGGCCCCTTTGCGCACCCAGGCAGCAAAAAAGTGTCACACACGTGGTATCGCCGTACTCAGGAGAAGTAGAGCAATATGTTTTGGGGTGTATTTTTACATATACCCATGCTGGGTGAGAGAAATATCTCTGTAAATTGACAACTTTGTATAAAAAAATTTAAAAAGTTGTCGTTTACAGAGATATTTCTCACACCCAGCATGGGATATATAAAATACACCCCAAAACACATTGCCCTACTTCTCCTGAGTACGGCGATACTACATGAGTGACACTTTTTGCAGCCTGAGTGCGCAAAGGCCCTAAAACCAATGAGTACCTTTAGGATTTCTGAGCCATTTTTACGCATTTGGATTCCAGACTTCTTCTCACGCTTTAGGGCCCCTAAAATGCCAGGGCAGTATAAATACCCCACAAGTGACCCCATTTTGGAAAGAAGACACCCTAGGTATTCCGTGAGGGTATGGTGAGTTCATGTAAAATTTTATTTTTGTCACAAGTTAGTGGAATATGAGACTTTGTAAAAAATAAAAAATATCAATTTCCGCTAACTTGTGCCAAAAAAAACATTCTGTGAACTCGCCATGACCCTCATGGAATACCTTGGGGTGTCTTCTTTCCAAAATGGGGTCACATGTAGGGTATTTATACTGACCTGGCATTTTAGGGGCCCTAAGCGTGATAATCCAAATGCGTAAAAATGCCTGTGAAATCCTAAAGGTACTCATTGGTTTTAGGGCCTTGCACCCAGGCTGCAAAAGTGTCACTCATGTGGTATCGCCGTACTCAGGAGAAGTAGGGCAACGTGTTTTGGGGTGTATTTTTATATATACCCATACTTTGTGTGAGAAATATCTCTGTAAATGACAACTTTTAAAAAAATTATACAAAGTTGTCAATTTACAGAGATATTTCTCTCACCCAGCATGGGTATATGTAAAATACACCCCAAAACACATGCCCTACTTCTCCTGAGTACGGCGATACTACATGGTGACACTTTTTGCAGCCAAGATGCGCAAAGGGCCCTAAAACCAATGAGTACCTTTAGGATTTCACAGGGCATTTTTATGCATTTGGATTCTCACGCTTAGCACCCTAAAATGCCAGGGCAGTATAATACCCCACAAGTGACCCCATTGTGGAAAGAAGACACCCCAAGGTATTCCGTGAGGGGCATGGCGAGTTCACAGAAAAAAAATTTTTTGACAAAAGTTAGCGGAAATTGATATATATATTTTTTTTTACAAAGTCTCATATTCCACTAACTTGTGACAAAAAATAAAATTTTGCATGAACTCCCCATACCCCTCACGGAATACCTTGGGGTGTCTTCTTTCTAAAATGGGGTCACATGTGAGGTGTTTGTACTGCCCTGGCATTTTAGGGGTCTCCGCAATCATTACACGTATGGCCAGCATTAGGAGTTTCTGCGATTCTCCGTATATTGAGCATACGGGTAATGACTTTTTTTTTTTCCGTTCAGCCTCTGCGCTGAAAAAAAAAAATGAACGGCACAGATTTTTTCATTCGCATCGATTAATGTGGATGAAAAAATCACTGCCAAAATCAGTGACTGCGGGGCGGTGGGCGCTAACTACCTAACAAGTAGCTAGCTAACTGGCGGTGATAAGGGACCCTTATGCCCCATTCACACGTCCGAAATTCTGTTTGCGGAACGGAATTGCGGACCCATTCATTTCTATGGGGACAGACTTTGTCCCGCTCGGATCCGGAATTACGGATCGCGCTCGAGTCTGCACTTCCGTTCGCAAAAATATAGAACATGTCCTATTCTTGTCCGCAATTGCGGACAAGAAAAAGCATTTTCTATATAGTTCTGTGCAGATCTGCAAAATGCGGAAAGCACATTGCCGGTGTCCGTATTTTGCGGATCTGTAGATCCATGGATCCGCAAAACACATACGGACGTCTGAATGAGCCTGTAGGGGGTGATTAGTGACAGGGGGGTGACAGGGGGTGATCAGGGGGTGACATGGGTGATCAGGGGTTAATCAGTGATGGGGGTGGGCGGGGGTGTGTGTAGTGATTGGTGCACTTTTCCTATGTTTCTCTGGTGGTCCCAAACAAAGGGACCACCAGACGAGCAGACAGCAGGCATATCAGACGCTGTTTAAAAAACAGCGTCTGATATGCGATTTAAATGCGTTTTTTTCCGCATCTACAGCCTGCCAGCGCATGATCAGCGCTGGCAGGCTGTAGTTTCAGTTGTCCCGGCTCCGATCACATGAACGCGCGCGCACGACACGTGCGCGTTCATGTGAAATCTCAGGTCTCACGAGATGACGCCGATAGGCGTGACTGAGACCTGAGAGAGCCGCCGCGCTGACGCCCATCGGCGTTAGCGTGGCGGCAAGTGGTTAATGTCGAAAGTCAGATATTAACATAGGGATCTGGGGTTTAGTATACGGAGTATGAATATTTATACACAGTAGGCGTCTAGTATGGAATCTGTTACTATAGGAGTCTGGTCTTGGGACTGATATTAATAAAAGTGTCTAGTTTGGGGTCTGATAATATAGGGGTCAGGGGAATTACCAAGGGGAGTATCAGTATGGTTAGGAGGTCTATTCTGGGATATAGATGTTAGTATAGGGTGTGTGAATATATTTAGGGGGTCTGGTATGAGATTTGATATTAATATAGGGGGTCTGAATACATTTTTAGGAGTCTGCTCTGGGGTTTGACATTAATTAAGGGTTCTTGTATGGGGTATAGATATTAATATAGAGAATTTGTATATATTTATGGTCTGGTCTGGGGTCTGATAATGTAGGGGGTCTGAATAGATTTAGCCATGTCCTTTCATATAGGCCACATCTCTCCAAAAGGCCACTCCCGTGTTTGTGAGGATCGGGTGCTCTAGCACCACCCTGTGAAAGGCTCTCCCTGGTGGAGGTCTCTGCTAGTGTTGAGCTAAGTATACGAATCCAGCGAAGACGTCATCAAGGGCCGCCCATGACTTTGTTGAATAATGTCGGTAGTTGATTTTTAAAGTGGAAGACCACTTGAAAACTTGAAACCGAACTCGGCTTCGGTTCCGACTAGTACCTCGGAAGTCAAATCACATGTCACATAATGAATAACTTACTTCGGCTCATCTGAGCCCATACATTCTAATACTGTATTGAGACCGATCTCCACACAGTATTATTCCAAAGTTTTTAACGAAGCGACTTCAGATGAAGTATTTGCTCAACACTAGAGGGGACCATTCAGTACAACAACCCCCATCATTAAATTGCATCCTAAGAACCATCATGGGTCCACCAATGCTAAGAGTCCTACTTACAGAAAAGTCAGCGTCTTCAGCCCGTAGGTGGTCTGCTATGTAGTGTACTCCTTCTAAAGCTTTTAAAATACTTGGTGAGAGCAAGAAATTAGGTTCCACGTTGTCCACTTTGCTCTGACTCTGACGAGGGGTCTGACACTGACCCCCAGGCACTGGCTGGTTATAGTCATAACGATACTGAAGGCTGTGATTGTGGCTCGAGATGTGGTGCAGGTGGCAAGGTGGCATCTCAGCCTCCGGTTCCCCCCACTTCTCGTCCACATCTGTCTCCATCCAGTATTTGGAAGTGCTAAGTTTAAGTTCTGGAGGGTCATACTGACTAAAAATCTCCTCTACAGGAGCTGGTGGCCTCTTCATGAACAGCCACCTTGGTATGTGATCCAGAAAGACAGAACGCACCCAAAGCGGCATTTTGTGAGTACTAGGTGATCGGTGGTGGACATTCAGCACAAACACTGTGATGACTATGGAGAGTGTAACGAAGATCATGGTGAAGAGCAGGTACTCCCCAATCAATGGGATCACCAGTGAAGTTGAGGGGATGATCTCAGTGATCAGCAGGAGGAACACAGTAAGAGATAAAAGTACCGAGATGCACAATGTGATCTTCTCCCCGCAATCCGAAGGAAGATAGAAGACCAAGACGGTAAGGCAGGAGATCAAAAGACACGGGATGATTAAATTAATGGTGTAGAATAAGGGCAACCTCCGAATAATAAAGTAATAGGTGATGTCAGGGTAGATCTCAGTGCAGCAATCATACTTTTTAGTGTTGTATGTCCCAACAGCATTGACTATGGCCCACTCTCCACTTTCCCAGTAGTCCTTCAAGTCCACGTTTCGTTCCATGCTCTCCAAGTCGATGTTTGCTTTGTCATATGTCCATGATCCAAATTTCATCTTGCAGTTCTGCTGGTCGAAAGGGAAGAAGGTCACATCGATGCTACAGGAGCTCTTGTAGATGGCAGGAGGAACCCACTGCACCTTCCCGGTGTGAGAGAGGTGAGCTTTAGTCATGTGTGTAATGGCAAACTCCCCATCTGCACTGTTGGAAAAGGGAAAAAAAATCTATAAATGGATGCGTATTTTGTTTGCAAGATTTTATTGGAACATGCTGGAATAGTGCTCCTGTGTGTATGAATATACTATAATACTGCCCCCTATGTGCAAGAATATAACTACTATAATACTGCCCCCTATGTGCAAGAATATAACTACTATAATACTGCCCCCTATGTACAAGAATATAACTACTATAATACTGTCTCCTATGTACAAGACTATAACTACTATAATACTGCCCACTATGTGCAAGAATATAACTACTATAATACTGCCTCCTATGTGCAAGAATATAACTACTATAATACTGCTCCTATGTACAAGAATATAACTACTATAAAACTGCCTCCTATGTACAAGAATATAACTACTATAATACTGCTCCTATGTACAAGAATATAACTAATATAATACTGCCTCCTATGTACAAGAATATAACTACTATAATACTGCTCCTATGTACAAGAATATAACTACTATATCACTGCTCCTATATACAAGAATATAACTACTATAATACTGCTCCTATGTACAAGAATATAACTACTATAATACTGCCTCCTATATACAAGAATATAACTACTATAATACTACCTCCTATGTACAAGAATATAACTACTATAATACTGCCTCCTATGTACAAGAATATAACTACTATAATACTGCCTCATATGTACAAGAATATAACTACTATAATACTGCCTCCTATGTACAAGAATATAACTACTATAATACTGCTCCTATGTACAAGAATATAACTACTATAATACTGCCTCCTATGTACAAGAATATAACTACTATAATACTGCTCCTATGTACAAGAATATAACTACTATAATACTGCTCCTATATACAAGAATATAACTACTATAATACTACCCCCTATGCACAAAAATATAACTACTATAATGATCTTTTTATTTAAAAACAGGCAACAAAATATTACAATACATTTACAATAAAATCATAGAAAAGAATAAATAATATAAAGTTACATCACTTTGATAAACATCACAACACATTATACAAATACTGACACATTGATGTTCCTCCAGTACACGTTATTGCGGTTATTTTTCCCGTCTTTCTTATATATCATCTTCAGACTTTCCAGGATATTATATAAGATTTTATCACCGGTCAGGAGTTCCCTGTTGATGACCAGGCAGCACCGCGCACACCACAGATGGTACATGGTCGCCACATTCACTACATACAGGGAACTTCTGCTATATTGTCTGAGATCTGGGGGAAAGTCTCCATACAAGAGCTGAGAGTACGGCTGTCCTACTAGATGTGGTAACTGAAGGGACAGTGACACGGCCTCCCATACCTGGAGACTGAACGGACAGTCCAGCAGAAGATGCTCCATGGTCTCCAGTACCTGACGGCATTGCTCTCTAGGGCAGGATCTGTCTGGCACATTTCTACACTTTAGATTGTCCCGGACATACATTTTACCGTGAAATGCCAACCATGACACATCCTTCATGTGAGCGGGGACTCTGGGGTCCTCCAGGATTCTCACAGCTTGTTTTACATCCAGGTTTGGGGCGTTCCTCAGCTGGATGTGGACACTAAACTGAGATATCAGCAGGTTCTTATACATCTCTTTCCTACTGAGCTGCTTTACATCACCATATAAGATTTTCCATTTAATGATCTTACTAATTACATGTACCGCGTACCAGGAAACGTTATTCTTAATGCGCCCCGAGATCCTCTTAATGGGGTCACCTACCGACCACACAGAGACAAACTGCTGGATCTGGTTCTTAAACAGAGAACTCCACAGCTTCAACTCTGAACTCTTACAAAATGAGAAATTCTTCATCAGAAACATTAGGTTAAAGAAGAGCTCTGGGCAGGGCATGGACAGGCCGCCCTCCTTCTGGGGGAGATAGACAATGTTCCTCCTGACTATATTCACCCTATTACCCCACAAGAAGTGGAAGAAGATATTGGTCAGTCTGGTAAGCAACTTATCGGGCACTGGGAACACCACACTGACGTAGAGGAATAGCGGGAGCAGGAAGCTTTTCAGCAGGCGGATCTTCTCCTGATAAGTCAGCTTCCAGTGCCGCCAGCACTGCACCTTCTGCTCACACACCGCCAGCTTCTCCTCCCAGTTCACCTTCCCATCATCTACAGTTCCAAACTGAATTCCCAAAATCTTAATCTTGTCCTGCACTGTTCTGAAGGGCACTGAGAAGACGCCACGGTCACCCCCAGCCACAACGCCTCGCTCTTATCCATATTCACAGCAGAATTCGACACTCGAGAGAAAGCTGCTATCTCCTGTTGTAGGGCCACACAATCATCACTAGACGACACCAGAACCGTCACATCATCCGCATAAGCACAGAACTTTACCTCCACTGTTTTACTCTGTAGGTGACATTTCAACCCCAAGAGATTTCTATTATCCTGCAACTTTCTTAAAAAGGATCCAGACTGAAGACATATAATAATGGGCTTAGAGGGCAGCCCTGCCTTACACCAGACATGGTCCTGAAGGGTTCTGCCAAGTGACCATTAATCAGAGGCTGGCTTACTGCCTCCTTATAGAGAACCTGCAGCCATTGTACGAAGCGTGCAGGAAGTCCGTACTCCAACAACACCTGGTACAGGTAGTCATGATGGACTCTATCGAAAGCCTTGCTCTGGTCTAACCCCACCACATATGCTCCTACGCTGTGCTGCCTGATGTACGTCACCGCTTCCCTGACCAGCAGCAATGAGTCCTCTATAGTACGGCCTTTCACACCACACGTCTGGTTGGAGATGATCAGGTCATCCGCCACCGCACTCAGCCTGTAATACAAGATCTTGGCCAGAACTTTATAATCGGTATTCAGTAAAGACAATGGACGCCAATTTTTTAAGTCTTTTAGATTTCCTTTCTTTGCCAGGAGAACCAGAACAGATTTATACTGTGACTGTAGAAGTTTCCTGGCAGAGAGGCAATCATTATAGACCTGCGCCAGGTCTGGGGCTAATACATCTCTGAACTCCTTATAGAATTCACTGGTCAGACCGTCCAGGCCCGGGCTCTTCTTGGTTTTTAAGGAGTCAATGCTCCTCTTCACCTCCTCCTCAGTTATGGGCTCGGCCAGGCCGTCTGCTTCTGCTTGATCTAATTTTGGGAGTTTGACGCCTTTCAGGTAAGTTCTGATGCTGTCACCACTTATCTGACTGCCTTTAAACAGATTTTTGTAATAATCTCCAATAATCTTGTGGAGTTTCCTCTGATCTGATTGCTCCACCCCATGTTCATCTAACAGGCTGGTCATGAGCTTCCTGCTGACCCTGTTCTTACAGGCAATATAGGGGTCTGGGTTGTGAACCCCCAATTATCAAACTGCCCCTCTGCTTTGAGAGACTTGAGGCGGTCATACTGCAGCTCTCGCATCTTCTCCTTTATCTGGGTGACGTACTTACCATCTACCTTCTCACCACTATTGATCTTACCGTATACCCGGCTCAGCTGCAGCCTCAGCGCTGAATACCTCATATACTCCACATTACTATGCCTCCTCGCAGCACGTATGAGAAACTGCTTGATATCACCCTTCATACCCTCCCACCACTCCGCTGTGTCATCACACATACACTGGGTGGTCCTCCGCTCATTATAGAAGGTGGTAAAGGCCTCCCTGAACTTTGGATCTTGCAGCACTGAGCTGTTCGCCTTCCAGTAGCCCCTACCACAGACCACGGCCCCGGCCAGATCCAGCGTGACACTCACCATACAATGGTCGGAGAACTCTATGGGGCTCGTCCTATAATCAGAACTCCTCACTCCACGTTTTATATACACCCGGTCTATTCTACTGGCGTTACCGGCCTTGTGGTAAGTGTAGGCTCTACCGGAGCTGTGTACAACATAGGGATCCACTAAATGAGCCTGCTGGACTATATTGTTAAGGAAGTTCTCATCATATCTCAGCTGCTTATGACTACTGGAACGATCCACATTACAGGAGACACTATTAAAATCCCGCACATTATAAACACCCTGGATGTAAAACAATATGGCTTCATCTGCTGAAATAATTCCCTCCTCTCCTTTCTAGTCTGAGGAGCATAGATGTTAATGGCTCTATAATACACAGTGTCCAGTATAAAGTCCAGCATCAGACAGCGGCCCGGACAGATCTCCAGGACTCTCTCCACCTCAACCTCCATCTTATTGAAGAGAATGGCCACACCGTCATTTCTCTCCAGCCCGAAGGACCAGAAAGACGCTCCATGTCTCCAGTCTCTCTTGGCTGCAAACACCTGAGCATTGTTCTTCAGATAAGTCTCCTGTAAGCAGAAGATGTCCGCTCTCTCCTGAGACAGACGCTGGTACATCGCCTGCCGCCTGTTCTTAGTCTTTACACTGTTCACATTTATAGAGCTGATTCTCAGCCTCATCCAGGTCACTTAGTTTTCTTGCTCTTTTTTCTCCTTCCGCTGCTGTGACCTGTAGTGCCCCATCTTTTGGTGGACACTGGGGGGTCAGGTTCATCTTCCTGGGGGTCACCATCAGGGTTATGTGAAGAAGCATACTCCATATCTCCTTTTTCCTCTGACTCTCCTTCCCCTAGCGCACCGTACTGCCCGGAGATTATGGCCAGCACTGGCGGATCCGGGGTTTTCTTTGCTGCGCTGTTCTTTCTTTTTACAGTCTGGAATCCCTCTTCATCCACAGAGGGCTTCCTGAGCCCTGCAGCCGGACCATCAGGCTTTGTAGACGTAGAGGGCAGTTCTTTAGGTGGTTTGGCAACTGGTTTACTGGTCACTTTACTCTGCGTATGAGAATTCTCTTCAGTGGCTGGTACTTGTAGTGCTACAGGTGGTACTTTAGTTTCCACAGCAGGGTTTCTGGATTTTGGAGCCTTTTCAATGGCTGGTACTTCTGGTTCAGCAAATGTTGGCATTTGTAATGGAGTAGATGGACGATCAGTCTCTAACTCTGCTGGTGCTTGTAGTGCATCAGGAGGACCATCGCTCTGTACAACAGGGTCACTAGTACTTTGCATTTCTCCAGTATGAGCACCGTCAGTTTCTGGGGCTGTATCTGCTCTTGCAGTGACATCCTCCTGACCTTCCTCCATGGCCTCTAAGAAGATCTCATCACTGCCGTTATTGTGATCCGCATGCGGACAGTCCCGGAACGTATGACCAGCTCCTAAGCACAGATTACAGATGACCGGACCTGTACAGTCGTCCTTTGAATGTCCAAACTGTCCACAAAATGAGCACTTAATACGGGAGCAGTTGATGGCGAGGTGCCTGCCCCCACATCTGTGACACAGCCGCGGCTGACCGGGGTAGTAGCATATCCCTCTCTCTGAGCCCAGGTAGAAGGAGTGCGGCAGATGTCTGGTCACACCATTGTATTGCTCTAGCTGTATCCTCACGGTGTATCCGCCATTCCAGATGTCTTCCTCATCAGATTTTTTCCGGATGACTCTTCAACAGACACTGTCTGCTCAGCCAGTGCTCCAGATCTGCCAGCGCCACCACCTCAGACTGGAACAAGATGGTGGCCCTCACTACCTGAGGCTTGGACAGCTGGGTCACCTGTAGATGCTCCCAGATTGACTGTTCTTTCGTGTCATTATATATATTCCAGAATAAGTCCAGATCATACTGCAGTTTAAAGCTGACGTCATAGATCCTGCTGGAGGGGATGTGGATCAGGGCGTACACCTCAGATGCCTTAAACTTCATGAAATCCTTCAGAAGTGCTTTCCCTATGTACAGTCTGGAGGGGAGGTTTTCTTCTGGACCCGTATACTTAATCCTAACAGCGTTCTTTCTCTGAGGTGGAGGGTTAGCCGGCCTTGTGACATTGGAGAACAGTCTCCTGAATTGTGGACGGTCAGCAGGAGGAACAGTGCTGGGCCTCTCCTCTACAGGCTTACTGACTCCAGATCGTCCTGCAGATCCACCTATGTCTGCTCCAGACTGCTGCACACCTGACACCGCGGACGGCTGAGGGTCAATGTCTGCTCCAGACTGCTGTGCACCTGACACCGCGGACGGCTGAGGGTCCATGTCTGCTCCAGACTGCTGTGCACCTGACACTGTGGACGGCTGCGGGTCCATGTCTGCTCCAGACTGCTGTGCACCTGACACTGTGGACGGCTGGGGGTCCATGTCTGCTCCAGACTGCTGTGCACCTGACACTGCAGACGCCTGAGGGTCCTGTATACTGACTTCCATGTCTGCTCCAGTCTGTATAGCTGTCTCCTCTGAGAGCTGAGTTTCATTCAAAGCACTTAGCAGGGTCTCACCCACAACACTCAGTGGGGTCTCACTCACAGCACTGAGCGGGGTCTCACCCACAACACTCAGTGGGGTCTCACTCACAGCACTGAGCGGGGTCTCGTCCACAGCACTGAGCGGGGTCTCGTTCACAGCACCGAGCGGGGTCCCACTCACAGCACTGAGCGGGGTCTCATCCACAACACTGTTCAGGGTCCCACCCACAGCACTGAGCGGGGTCTCATCCACAATGTCTGCACATGAAGCACTCTCCTGTTCACACACAGGATTGCTGCTCGCATTAACTTCACCAGGGTTGCAAGCTGAGTCCACTGCAATTAACCCCTTGTTGGATGACACACTTGGTTCCATAGTATTCCCAGCATTTTCAGAGACTGACTGCTCGGACCCCATACATAGAGACCCTGAAAGCAGTGACCCTCCAGGCGCTGCACCCACACATCTCTGAGGGTTTCCGTGCTTCACCATATTGTACACATCGCCATAATCTTTACTTTTTATTTCTATGATTTCTTTTATCTTCACATTCTGGGCTCTGGCCTCTCTCTTTTTCTCCATTGCCCAGCTTTCCACTTTAGGTATTGTGTTTTTACCTTTATCTAGTTTATCTTTTAACATATCAAGTTCACGTGTGCAGTCATCCAGGCATTCATACTTCATCAACTTTTTCTTTGGATCATTCTCTGACTTAATCTCATCTCTTAACTTAGAAATGCGCCTTTCCAGTTTAAACAAACTTTTCTTTGTCACAGTTGTACTCAATCCAGAAGCACTACAAGTTTCAGTAGACTCACCAGCCACCATTTCCAGCTTATCGCTTCCACCATCTCCATGCTGCAGGCCGCACTCCAAGCTCTGGGCTTTCCCAGGATCATCAGCCCAGCTCCCCTCCCCTCCACCTGGGTCAGAAGCCATGCCCCCTCCCTGCAGGGAGCTCAGCAGCACACGTCTATCCTCTCCTATGGACAAGAATAGAACTACTATAATACTGCCTCATATGTACAAGAATATAGAAACATAGAATGTGTCGCAGATAAGAACCATTTGGCCCATCTAGTCTGCCCAATACACTGAATACTATGAATAGCCCCTGGCCCTATCTTATATGAAGGATGGCCTTATGCCTATCCCATGCATGCTTAAACTCCTTCTCTGTATTTGCAGCTACCACTTCTGCAGGAAGGCTATTCCATGCGTCCACTACTCTCTCAGTAAAGTAATACTTCCTGATATTACTTTTAAACCTTTGCCCCTCTGATTTAAAACTATGTCCTCTTGTAGCAGTTTTTCTTCTTTTAAATATTCTCTCCTATTTTACTACTATAATACTGCTCCTATGTACAAGAATATAGCTACAATAATACTGCCTCCTATGTACAAGAATATAACTACTATAATACTGCCTCCTATGTACAATAATATAACTACTATAATACTGCTCCTATGTACAAGAATATAACTACAATAATACTGCTCCTATGTACAAGAATATACCTACTATAATACTGCTCCTATGTACAAGAATATAACTACTATAATACTGCTCCTATGTACAAGAATATAACTACCATAATACTGCTCCTATGTACAAGAATAAAACTACTATAATACTGCTTTTATGTAGAAGAATATAACTACTATGATACTGCCTCCTGTGTACAAGACTATAACTACTATAATACTGCTCCTATGTACAAAAATATAACTACTATAATACTGCTCCTATGTACAAAAATATAACTACTATATTACTGCTCCTATTTATAAAAATATAACTACTATAATACTGCCTCCTATGTACAAAAATATAACTACTATAATACTTCTCCTATGTACAAGAATATAACTACTATATTACTGCCTCCTATGTACAAGAATATAACTACTATAATACTCCCTCCTATGTACAAGAATATAACTACTATAATACTGCTCCTATTTATAAAAATATAACTGCTATAATACTGCCTCCTATGTACAAGAATATAACTACTATAATACTGCCTCCTATGTACAAGAATATAACTCCTATAATACTGCTCCTATGTACAAGAATATAACTCCTATAATACTGCTCCTATGTACAAGAATATAACTAATATAATACTGCTCCTATGTACAAGAATATATCTACTATAATACTACCTCCTATGTACAAGAATATATCTACTTTAATACTGCTCCTATGTACAAGAATATAACTACTATAATACTGCCTCCTATGTACAAGAATATAACTACTATAATACTGCTCCTATGTACAAGAATATAACTACTATAATACTGCCTCCTATGTACAAGAATATAACTCCTATAATACTGCTCCTATGTACAAGAATATAACTCCTATAATACTGCTCCTATGTACAAGAATATAACTAATATAATACTGCTCCTATGTACAAGAATATATCTACTATAATACTACCTCCTATGTACAAGAATATATATACTTTAATACTGCTCCTATGTACAAGAATATAACTACTATAATACTGCTCCTATGTACAAGAATATAACTACCATAATACTGCTCCTATGTACAAGAATATAACTACTATAATACTGCATCCCCAGGCACAGCCACTGCAAAATATTCTGAGATGGACCTGACAAACAATGAAGAGCC
The DNA here is from genome assembly GCA_033119425.1 of Bufotes viridis. NCBI lineage: Eukaryota > Metazoa > Chordata > Amphibia > Anura > Bufonidae > Bufotes > Bufotes viridis. The sequence continues at coordinate 33,265,007 of CM065592.1, forward strand.
CCTTTGATCATTTGATGGGTGGATATTCAGGAGTTGGACCCACAACGATCTGATACTAAAGACTAAATGGACACATTTCCTTATACTACATTCCTTCATGGACTTCATTGGTGTTGATCTGATTTTACTTTCTGCTGTGCAGTAAATGAATTTCTCCTTCAGTTTCCAGGACCCATCCCAGGACATCATTTCTTATCAACAGAAGACTATTCTTGGCCACTTATTTTAAGCAGCACGGGATCTGCTGATTTATAAATCACAGTTGAGTCGGAAGGAACAAAATTAGTTTTTCCGAAAATTAACCAATTTGCTTCGGAAGACAAAGATGTCTGTGACACAACATAGAAACAAAAATCAATTTCCAAATAGCTGCGGCCTCCGGGAGAGTATATTACAGTGCTCCATTGTTATTACCTATGGAGGCCCGACTGCAGGTTGTTCAACTAGGACAGGGGACTCTGAGATTGGGGGGGGGGGGGGGGTAATAGGAATCAAAATGAATTGAATAGGGAAAATATTAAAGTAGAACACAAAAAGGTAACAAAAATACTGCATAGAATCCAATGGTCCACACTTGCTGCACTATGCTGGACCGATAACGTTGTGTCTGTGCCCCTTGAGGGACTACTGATCCTAGAATTATTTAATTATGCCGCAATAGCTTTAAAAACCTATAGGAGGCACTGTAAGGTAAATCCAACTCATGTACTGTAAAACAGTTTTGTAATCTGTGACGGACCTAGGGCATGCTGGGAATTCTAGGTTTTCATCTGCTGAAGACCCAAAGGTTGGAGACCACATACCATAGAACATCTGTAGTATAATAAGATGAGTAGTTAAAGATAGGATTGGCCTGGTAATCTGCCCTACCAGGCAGATTACTGGTGAGCCGGTTGTTTGGGGGGGGGGGGGTCGCAAAAGATGTCTAAGCAGAAAATTTACTGATAATGTAAGCCCTGCTGTATCAGTGCCGTTTCAGAGGTTTGAATGGCTGAAGGCCCCATGATGATATTCCTCACAATAAGTCCTTCACCCATTGAGCAGTTCAGCAGGAGTCTGGAGGAAGATCTGGAAAACATCAGAAGTCTTCTAAAACTCCCCCTTGGCCCCTAATATCACTTGCCAGTCTGAGAGGGGCAATTATTAGAATGGGGATGATGATGCTGCCAGTGGGAGAGGGATGGGTAGGGAACAATGCTGCTTTCAGTGAGGGAGGGATAGGAAGGGGACAATGCTGCTGTCAATGAGGGACAGGTAGGAAGGGGGATAACCCTGCACTGTGGTATTTATTTGGCAACGCTGGTGAGTGAAGAGGTATTTTGTGATGCCCCGCGGTATTTGATGCTGCTGTGGAGAACTTCTGTGCAGGTAGGTAGTATTTCTTTGGACTGCTCTGGAGGTATTTTGTGCTGCACTGTAGCATTTTTTTACACTGCCAGGGATGTATTTTGTTCTGCCCTGTGGTATTTGGTGCTGCTGGGGAGATATTGTGTGCAGCCTGTTTTTTTGTGCTGCACTATGATTTTCTTTGGCGCTGCTGAGGAGGTATTTTGTGATACCCTATGGTATAAAGCACTGCTAGTGGTAACAACTGTCCTCCATCGTGTGACTAGGGGTTCCTACTTTCCAGTTGTATTTTCCATCTTTTGTTGATGATGTGGTTTACGTAGACAAGGCGAGTGGTAAAAAAAAATTCACCACAGAGTGCATTGTACTGTATGTGAGCTGGTGGGGTGTATTTTCTAGGACTTTTTAATTCCAGGCTCGTCCTGGCTATTGTCACCGAATTAGCTCTTGAAGACCTGAAAAACCTTCCAGAAATGGCCACTTTAGACATATGTTTCACAAATCCATCCCGATGAGGTAACTCTACAGGAAATAGGATGGATGTACTGCGATAGGACATTAAAGTTGGACCCTGAGCCTGGTGCTTTAGGGGAGCCAACAGACATCACCAGCATTGTAAATGTCATGAATCAGTTGTGGACGCCCAGGAGCTGAACGTTATACCTCTGAGTGCAGAGTAACAAAGTATACAATACTGTGGAAAAATATGCACCCCATTCTAGGTGTCAAACCAAAGCAAAACCTTTGGTTCATCTTTATTTAGGAACTAGCAGAAGGACCCGGCTTCGCACGGGTAAATTTCATCTATTTCATTTAATGTTTGTGTGTGTTGTTAAAAGATATTGACAGTATCCACTATAACAGTGACATCTACAGTACCCTGCCCCTTTAACAGTGACCTCCACAGCGACCTGCCCCCTGTACAGTAACATCTGCAGCGTCCTCCCCTTTAACTGTGACCTCCACTGCGACCACCCCTTTATTAGTGACCACCACAGTACCCGGTCTCATTAACAGTGATTTCCACAATAACCCTACCCCTTAACAGTGACCTCCACAGAACTTTGTTTCCCTAAAATGCAACCTCCAGAACACCCTTCGCCCTTAAGTGACCACAGCAGCACCACGCACCTTAACACTGACCTCCATAGTGGACCATCCCCTTAACTGTGGCCTCTACTGTTCCCTTCCTCCTTAACACAGACCTACACAGCACCCGCCCCTTTAACAATGACCTCCACAGCATCCCGCCCCCTTAACAGTGACCTCCACAGCAGCCCACCCCTTTATTAGTGACCTCCACAGTACCCCATCTCCTTAACAGTGATTTTCCCAACACCCCGTCCCCTTAATAGTGGCCTCTACAGCAATCTGCCCCTCAAAACTGACCTCCATAGTGGACTGTCCCCTTAACTGTGACCTCCACAGCAGCCTGCCCCTAGGGTGGCCAGAGGTCCAGTTTAAGGCCAGACAGTCCGGCTTTCAGACTCCTTTGTCCTCTGTCCGGTGCAGGGCCTAGACGGACACAGGTATGTCCTTTTGAACAGCTCACTCTCAGACAGCAGTGCTGTGCTGTCTGAATTTAAGCTGCAGGGAGAAAATCACCCTCCCTCTCACCCCAGCAGCTGACAGAAGTTGATTACCTTCATTTTTTCAAACCCAGTCGGCTGTGGAGTGGGCGTGGCCTAACCAAGTTGGGGCGTGGCTTAGCAAGACCCTGGAGCAGGGTTTTTAAGTCCGTCTTTTGAGAGTGGCTTGAATGGCCACCCTACCTGCCCCTTGAACTGTGACCTCCACAGCACTCCGCTCCCTTAACAGTGTCATCCACAGCTCCCTGCCCCTTTAAAGCTGACCTACAGCAGTGATGAAAAATGGCTGGGTTGTTATGGAAACCTGGAGTAAAACTATGTGTATGTGGAGACTAACGGCCTGTGAGCTTCTATTGGCCGACAAGGGTCGTGTGACTAGGCTTCTATTGGCTAATGCATTTTCTTTAAGAATATCTCCGGTACGTCATAGAGAGCTGAGACCCGGTCTAAAACCTGTTGTGTGCCAAATTTCGTGATTGTAAATGCCACAGTGCGAATTCCTTTAGCGGACATACATACACACTGACACTCACACACACACATACACTCAGCTTCATATATTAGATGAACTGCAGAATATGAATTCATTTAATACTGATAGCAGATGAATCCCTCCGAACCACTGGACGACGGGTTCCAGGCGTCCGCAGAGCTGAAGTTTCTGATACCTTGGCAATTAGCGCCTTCACAACGCCACAAATATGCCATGATGAATTATTACATCTGCTAAATGTGTGGCGAGCCAGCCTAGCAAGATAATTGCTTTGTTATGCAAACCACCAGCACTGAATGGAACTGACAGGCTTCACGCCCGCTCTCTGTGATCTGAACTCATTAAGCCACTAAATTAATGTGACATTCGATAGATCAAGGCAATTCATTCCTTCTAAAAAAAAAAAAGTAATGAGCTTATAGGAGAAACATCGATCCATGTCTCCCCACGGGACTGGAAAAAGGGGCAACTGCCCCCATCTACAGCCCTTCACCACCCCATCTACACCATGCGTTACACCTGATACCCCCAATCTGACGGTGACAATACTCAAAAAACAGACTTTTTGGGTTAATCAGCAGTTCAATCCCATAAGTCTCCCATAAGCTGGTCAATGGGACAGAGTGGGTCCACCTACAGAAGCCCTCAAAGACATTTCCCCTACAGTAGGTGCTTGAATGAATGGCTGACTACATAAATGGATCTGCCAGAGTGAGAATTGTCACTCTGCTCTGACTCACATCTAGGGTCCTAAGTGGGGTCCTCCTTTATAATATACATGTGACCCGATAAGGCATATGGAAAGGCACTGTCTTCATGAAACAGTGTGGTAAGTCTTAGGCTTCATTCACATCACCTTCCATGCTTTTCGTTCACCTGCACCGTTTAGGAGCAGGAGAACGGAAAGGACGGATTTGGCACATAACTGAGCCGAACGGAACCTAAGGACCCCATAGACTACAATGGGGTCTGTTAGGTTTCCGCACAGAGGAAGATTTTTGAAGCGGAGACAAAAGTCCTGCATGCATTACTTTTGTCTCCGCTCCAAAATCATCTTCTGAGTGGAAACCTAACGGACCCCATTATAGACTATGGGGTCCTGAGGTTCTGTTCGGCTCAGTTATGTGCCAAATCCGTCTTTTCCGTTCTCCTGCTCCTAAACGGAAAGGCTGAACGCTGATGTGAATGAAGCCTAAAATGCGTAGAGATCTCTTAGAGAACCCTATAGTGTGCCTCTAGTTTACTCCAGTGTTGAAGTATCAAAAAATATTGTGGTAAGAGTCCAAACAACAATACCCGGACTTCATGGTTACTTTAATTTTCACAAGAGAACATCACATTTTAGTATTTTAAGTATTGAATGGAGACAACAAAACCAGCTCATTTGCATAAACGATAATGTAGTCCTGCCCCTGAGGAGAAATCTTAAGGCCAACCATAAAGAACACACAGTCAACCAAATCATCATCAGCTGTAAGGTCAGTACATTATGATGATCGTGCCAGTCTTTAATATATTATATCTGTACAATATTCATCTGATGACCCCTGTCCCTCACTCCTTCTATTAAACGTGGTGAGGGCGGTAGATCCCCCAAAAAATTGATACCTAGGGTCAGCACCATCTTTCAGTTGCAATGAGACTACACAGCTGATTGTGATGACAGGGCCATAAAATTGGGCCATGGTTGACCTGGTGCAGTTGACGTTATGGGCACCCTTGCACTGTGCACAGCTCATGGTGATACCAATGTTCTACAGCATCTACTTTTTTGGGCGAATTTTCAGTCTCAGGAACCATCTAACATTCTGTGTACATGGAAATTCTTAAAGAAGTAGTTATAAAGGGTGACGGGTTAGAAGTCTCACCAGAACTTGGTGCCAGTGAACACCCAAAGGCTCCTCTCCTACAGAAGAAGACACCGGTATTACACTAGTCCCTGTTATACATTTTTGGATTGGACCTCAAGAGCTACATGTTACACCTCTGTACTTACTTGTTGTATAGCACAATATCCGGGATCCAGATCATCTCTGATGGGACACGTATGGAGGTGACGTTATCGTAGTCTGCTGGGTTCCATCGTAGTTTGTAGTCATTCCACTCCTATAAGAGATCACAACATTTATTGTATTTATGCAGACCATGAGATACAGAGGTCATCTTCCAAAACGTTGCCAGACCTGTCTGCAGGTAGTATGTGGTTCTGCAGCTCAGCACCAGTTTTACTATTCTTGCACAATAAAAAAAATCCTTTTTTCTTAGCAAAAAATCTTTTTTTTTTATTTGAGGGCCAAAACCTTTTTTGGTATTTTTTTTGGGGGGGAATGAATTTGAAGTTTTCATTGGTGCTTGGGTACATTTACCCTGGGAACACACTTCGCGTGTTCCCAGGGCGCGCTTATGACGCGCGCTTCTGCCGCGAAGTGGCTGTTTTATGGAAGCGCGCGTCATATGCGCGCTCCCATAATAGAATATGGGTTGGATCGCGCGTGCTGCCGCGTGATATTTACGGCAGCCGACGCGATCACGTAGGGCGTTTTACAGCGCGGCCGTCCGCGCTGTAAAACGCCGACATGTGAACCATGCACATAGGGAAGCATGGCTTTTCACATGTTGAGCGTTTTTCAGCGCGTATGAACGCGCTGAAAAACGCTCAGGTGTGTTCCCAGGGTTAACTTTTTGATTTCTTTCTATTCTATATTTTTTTAGGTGACATGACCAAAAAACAACTATTCTGGTATTGTTTTTCAGTGCATTTTTTATTTTCCATCCATTCACCGTGCAGCATCAATAACACATTTGTTTTATAGTTCAGGTCGATACAGACACTGCAATACCAGTTAAATGTAGGGTTTTTTTTCTCAATAGTTTTTGAATGGAATTTTTTTTATTTTCATGTGGATTTTATTCTTATTTTTGTATTTTATTTTTTTGTTCCAGGAACTAGAACATGCAATTTTCTCACTGTTAATATAACACACTGCAATACTTCTGCAATGCAAAGTCTTATGGACATCAACATAATGCTTACCGCCATGTTATTGTGTCCTGCCAGAGTAGTGCTAATAAGCCAGAGTCTCCTTCATGACCACCCATTAGCACCTGGTGCACGTGGTATGGAGGGCAATGGAGGTGTGACATTGTGAAAAACCCCTTGGATGCAGTGGTTGCTTACTATAATCCTGAACTGAGTGACAGACTTGTATAGAGGGAGAGAGAGGACCCTACCCACCAGGGCTCATGTAATACTAGACATAACCCATGGACAGTTTTGGTGCTGTTTCTAGAAGAGTACAGAAATATTACGTAAGTTCCACTCATTTCTAAAATTGTTCTTTGACATGCATAAGCGTGTGAAGGGGAGAGGGGAAGTAACTTTGCAGTAGGTTTTGAATTAAAAATTAAGTTTGGCTCCAGTGATCCTGTAGAAACCTATCCGTCTCCATGGTAACAGACAACAAAAACAAACCTTGTGTAGTCTGATCCTGCAGCAACACTCATTGTTTTCTGTTCCCTACTTCTTTCTAATAAATTGAACGTACATGGAACAGAAAGAAAGAAGGAAGTATGACTGCAAGATCAGTCTACGAAGAATGGGTATGTATGATAACACATAGATCTGCATTGGAGCTGTATACACAATACAGCAGGACATTTTAAACAGGTTTGATTGCTCCAAAACCTCTAAAAATTAAGCTATAATAAAATTGGTTAAGAAACTGGACAACCAAATCCATCAAAACGTACCAAACAGCATGTGATCCTAGTTTCTGTAAGAAGACCTTAATCTTCTTTGAGGAGCCAGTCCAAACTTTGCATTTTTACCTGGCCACATCCTTACTTTAATTACCAATATACATGCACTGACAAAAAAATACCGCACGCAGATAGAACATACATAGTAGTAACATAGTTTATAAAGATGAACAAAGCCTCCGTCCATCCAGTTCAGCCTGTCACCTTGCAAGTTGATCCAGAAGAAGAAGACAATTTTTCTCACTTTAGGGGAAAAAATTCTTTCCCGACTCCAATCAGGCATCAGAATAATTCCCTGGATTGGATTGCTTTAAAAACTCATCCTGCGGTCATGTCTGAGGCAGATATGTAAACGATTACAGTCTGAGGTCTGATTAGACACTGGGTCTTGTCACAACAGGGCGTAGAAAAGTGCTTCCTCTACTGACCTATAAAAAAGGCTCTCAGAGGCAACTTTTGGGTAGTGAACCTCTTGGTGAGAGATTGTTGACTGCTAGACATGCCTCCACTTTACAAAATCGATGATATTTTGCCCAGTTGACATATAATCACTGGATTATAAGAAGCTGGATTGTCATTTTGATGAAGTGCCGCCATCTAGGCTGTCTCACCTAGCTGTTAGGAGCAGTGGTTGTGGTTACATGTGGGCACACATGGTGGAGAGGCCCTAGATGGCCCAGACAGACCAGAGGATCGTTTTAACCACTGACGAGCATAAGCAGAACCACATTTTTGTTGTTCACTATCCAGACACAGGTGGCACCTTCATTACACCCCTGTATCTGCCCGGACAATATCTGTGCCCATTACGAATACTGCCATTGACAGACAGACACCGTCACCTTGATTTGCAGTCATGTAGTGAATGAAAAACTTGGACTGCTATAGACTGTTTAAGCAATATATCTAGGTTCGCCTTGGGACCAATGACGGCCATGTTCAAGTATGGAGGCCTCGTGCTAATAGTTTCAATCCTGCCTCTGCTGTTGAGCAACGCACTAATGGAGTGATGATTGGGGGAGCCATCACGTACAACAATCGGTCAACTCTAGTAGTGATATGAGGGCTACAGCTCCACCAGATTTATCACCAATCCAGCATTTATGGGACCAGCTTGTACCAGGGGCGTCTCATAGGGCCTGAAAGCAAAACTTAGTGCAGACCCAAGCCCACCAAGTTTCCTATTATGTGTGCGACAATCAATCCCAGGAAGTGCAAGGCGTAACACCCCAGATTTCTGACAAATATATGTTGTTGTTTTTTTCATTAAGCAGAAAGAAAAAAAAAAACGTTATAAAATGTTGCCCTCCACCTCAGCCACTTTCCAATTTTCCAAGTGGAATAGGTGCTTCAAAACTATGGCGCTCATTCTAGGCATTTTCAACAGACAACTGGCAAAAATACATTGATGAATCTGCTTGTCTTTTATTGCAAAGCTGGCTACCTGCAGCCACCACTAGGGGGAGCTCCGTGCATGACAATTTACACAGTTACCGTTTCCTGGAATGGTGGTTGAAATAATCTCTTTGCATTGAGCTTTCCTTAGTGCCATCTGCATGAAAGTGCAGGGTTTCCTTTTAGGGAAGAGGAGAAGGAGTTCAGCACTGGACTCCTTCTCCCTGGGTCCCAAAGCAGTTACATGGTCTACACCACCATCTTGTATCGAGGCTAGAGGTCGTATCTCATCTTGTATCGAGGTTAGAGGTCGTATCTCATCTTGTATCCAGGCTAGAGGCGGCATCTCATCTTGTATCCAGGCTAGAGGCGGTATCTCATCTTGTATCCAGACTAGAGGCTGTATCTCATCTTTTATCCAGGCTAGAGGCAGTATCTCATCTTGTATCCAAGCTAGAGGCCGTATCTCATCTTGTATCCAGGCTAGAGGCTGCATCTCATCTTATTTCCAGGCTAGAGGCCATATCTCATCTTGTATCCAGGCTAGAAGCCGTATCTCATCTTGTATCCAGGCTAGAGGCCGTATCTCATCTTGTATCCGGGCTAGAGGGCATATATCATCTTGTATCCAGGCTAGAGGCCGAATATCAGCTTGTATCTAGGCTAGAGGCCGTATCTCATCTTGTATCCAGGCTAGAGGCCGTATCTCATCTTGTATCCAGGCTAGAGGCTGTATCTCATCTTGTATCCAAGCTAGAGGCCATATCTCATCTTGTATCCAGGCTGGGGCCGCATCTCATCTTGTATCCAGGCTAGAGGCCATATCTCATCTTGTATCCAGGCTAGAGGCCGTATCTCATCTCGTATTCAAGCTAGAGGCCATATCTCATCTCGTATTCAAGCTAGAGGCCGTATCTCATCTTGTATCAAGGCTAGAGGCCGTATTTCATCTTTTATCCAGGCTAGAGGCCGTATCTCATCTTGTATCCAAGCTAGAGGCCGTATCTCATCTTGTATCCAGGCTAGAGGCCATATCTCATCTTATATCCAAGCTAGAGGCCGTATCTCATCTTGTATCAAGGCTAGAGGCCGTATGTCATCTTCTATCCAGTCTAAAAGCAGTATCTCATCCTGTATCCAGGCTAGAGGCCGTATCTCATCTTGAATCCAAACTAGAGGCCGTATCTCATCTTGTATCAAGGCTAGAGGTTGTATCTCATCTTGCATCCAGGCGAGAGGCCGTATCTCATCTTGTATCCAAGCTAGAGGCCGTATCTCATCTTGTATCCAGGCTAGAGGTGGCTCAACAGGGTCCTAGAGCCTCCTTTCAATTTAGCAGTGTCCCCAATAGGCTTATAATTTCGCTCTAATATTGTTGTCACTTCCATACATCATCATTGCATTTACAGATAGAAAGTTTCAAGTGAACAATTTCGTCTTGATACCAGAATTTTTTTGTCATTGAATGTACAGTGGAGGAAATAATTATTTGACCCCTCACTGATTTTGTAAGTTTGTCCAATGACAAAGAAATGAAAAGTCTCTGAACAGTATCATTTCAATGGTAGGTTTATTGTAACAGTGGCAGATAGCACATCAAAAGGAAAATCGAAAAAATAACTTTAAATAAAAGATAGCAACTGATTTGCATTTCATTGAGTGAAATAAGTATTTGAACCCCTACCAACCATTAAGAGTTCTGGCTCCCACAGAGTGGTTAGACACTTCTACTCAATTAGTCACCCTCATTAAGGACACCTGTCTTAACTAGTCACCTGTATAAAAGACACCTGTCCACAGAATCAATCAATCAAGCAGACTCCAAACTCTCCAACATGGGAAAGACCAAAGAGCTGTCCAAGGATGTCAGAGACAAAATTGTAGACCTGCACAAGGCTGGAATGGGCTACAAAACCATTAGCAAGAAGCTGGGAGAGAAGGTGACAACTGTTGGTGCGATTGTTCGAAAATGGAAGGAGCACAAAATGACCATCAATCGACCTCGCTCTGGGGCTCCACGCAAGATCTCACCTCGTGGGTGTCAATGGTTCTGAGAAAGGTGAAAAAGCATCCTAGAACTACACGGGAGGAGTTAGTTAATGACCTCAAATTAGCAGGGACCACAGTCACCAAGAAAACCATTGGAAACACATTACACCGCAATGGATTAAAAATCCTGCAGGGCTCGCAAGGTCCCCCTGCTCAGGAAGGCACATGTGCAGGCCCGTCTGAAGTTTGCCAATGAACACCTGAATGATTCAGAGAGTGACTGGGAGAAGGTGCTGTGGTCTGATGAGACCAAAATAGAGCTCTTTGGCATTAACTCAACTCGCTGTGTTTGGAGGAAGAAAATGTTGCCTATGACCCCCAAAACACCGTCCCCACCGTCAAGCATGGGGGTGGAAACATTTTGCTTTGGGGGTGTTTTTCTGCTAAGGGCACAGGACAACTTATTCGCATTAACGGGAAAATGGACGGAGCCATGTATCGTGAAATCCTGAGCGACAACCTCCTTCCTCTGCCAGGAAACTGAAAATGGGTCGTGGATGGGTGTTCCAGCACGACAATGACCCAAAACATACAGCAAAGGCAACAAAGGAGTGGCTCAAGAAGAAGCACATTAAGGTCATGGAGTGGCCTAGTCAGTCTCCGGACCTTAATCCAATCGAAAACCTATGGAGGGAGCTCAAGCTCAGAGTTGCACAGAGACAGCCTCGAAACCTTAGGGATTTAGAGATGATCTGCAAAGAGGAGTGGACCAACATTCCTCCTAAAATGTGCGCAAACTTGGTCATCAATTACAAGAAACGTTTGACCTCTGTGCTTGCAAACAAGGGTTTTTCCACCAAGTATTAAGTCTTTTTTTGTTAGAGGGTTCAAATACTTATTTCACTCAATGAAATGCAAATCAGTTGCTATCTTTTATTTAAAGTTATTTTTTCGATTTTCCTTTTGATGTGCTATCTGCCACTGTTACAATAAACCTACCATTGAAATGATACTGTTCTGAGACTTTTCATTTCTTTGTCATTGGACAAACTTACAAAATCAGTGAGGGGTCAAATAATTATTTCCTCCACTTGTATATCCATATCCCGTTTTTTTCAAGTATTAACCATGCAGGGAAGCTTCACATATATCTAGTGGTTCTCACTATTTTCAGGATTGAATAAGCACACTGGAAACATAAGGTAATGTCTGCAATATGATGTATACCATAAAATGACTGTAATAACTTATTAAAAGAATGCGAAACACCCATGGATGGAACAGATGCACAATTAACCTCATGTAACACCAAGTGTGAAGAATTACATTCCCTACTGATGTAAGTCACAAGATATACAGTATCTATTTATAATCCAACACCTAAGAATATCCAGCACTAAGAATCTTATTCTTCCATTTTAATAGTGAAAGGAAGGGGGTGGGGGAACAGACAACTGCTTGGAGAAAACTTCTGACTTAAGAAAGTGACTGCTATTTCTCAAGCTGCTATAATACTGCCTCCTATGTACAAGAATATAACTACTATAATACTGTTCCTATGTACAAGAATATAACTACTATAATACTGCCTCCTATGTACAAGAATATAACTACTATAATACTGCTCCTATGTACAAGAATATAACTACTATAATACTGCCTCCTATGTATAAGAATATAACTACTATAATACTGCCTCCTAGCTGTGAGGACGTGTGTGAGTAGCTCTCCTGAGCCTGTGGATGTCTGTCCAGAGCCCAGGGTGTGGCCAGCCCGGGCGGGGAACTTCCCTCAGCAAGGCCCAGGCTTCCAGGCCTACACTGGGAGAAAACTCCCAAACCATTTCTAAAGTGGATACTAATCCCAAAGTTTCCAGTCAGCAGCAGAATGAAGGAAATATTGTTGTTCTGAAGAAAGAAGAAGAGAAGAAAGTGAGTGCAGTGAAGATGGAAGCGGATCCCAAGTCCAGCCAGCAAGGTGCAGGGGTGATGAGCACAGGCCGTGCAGCAGGTGAGCAGCTCCCCTCTCCTGCACACAGACAGAGACGGACATCACTGGAGAAACAGACATTGCAAGAAAACCTGAAACAGCAAGTTGTGGTTTCCAGCATGGCCTGCCAAGGCTGCACCAGATCTGCAGCAATGCCTCTGCAGGTAACCAGGAATGTCATGTCTACAAACACTGCAAAGTGTGAACAGGCCTCAGCAGATGCAACTGCAAGTACTAGCAGTAACGCTGGAATAGCAAAGCTGCAGGAGACCAGTGAATCCACACAGCCTGGACCCCTGCCCCGACCAGGACAGCAGGTGAAGGAGACCACGCGAGCACCTGAGCTGCAGATGGCGGAGGAGATCCCGGCTCTGGTAAGGAGAATGGGGAGTTAAAGCACCACAAACAACTGCTGCAGATGCAGATAGACTGTGTATACAACCTAAAAACTGCGCACCCCGATAGTAACACCTTGTATGATACCAAGCTGCACTCACTGAGCATAGAGCTGGCACAGGTGGTGAAGGAGATGGACTGTGTCCTGGAGAGGATGGGGCCCCTGGCCGAGTCCTACAGGAACCAGGAACGCTTCTCACAGCAGAGACAGAACAGTGACTCTGGATCCCGCTCCTCTAGAGCACAATCAGGATCCGTGTCCCCAGATGAGCCCCGGCGAGTGACACAACCAATCCTGAAACCTGCAAGTTTCTCTTTCCAGAAGGGAGGTGGGCAAGTGCAGCCGCAAGCACCTTCAGCTGTCCCTGAGCAACATCATGAAGCTGTGGCACCACAAGTCCCAGCAGAGCCAGGCCAACAGCAGGACAGTGGACATGTATCCATGGTTCAGGGTGATGCGGAGACGCAGGAGATCTCTGTTACTGGGGTACAGGCTGGGGACATTGATAATGTACCTGAGGGGTCGGGGGCTGGGGATACTGTACAGTCTGTGTGGGATATAGAGGTGGATGGCGGTCAGGAATGTGTACAGAATGATGTCTGTAATTTCCCCCCCTTAACAAAACCCACATCGGATGAGACTGTCCCCTCTAGTGCAGACGTGCACCCCAATACTCAGAAAAGTGATCCCCCGTCAGGCCCCTCTAGTGGAGACACTCGCCCCAATACTCAGGGTAGTGACCCCCCGTCAGGTCCCCCTAGTGGAGACACTCGCCCGAATACTCAGGGTAGTGAGCCCCGTCAGGAACCTCCCAGAAACGCCTGGAGCCGCGGCGCTCCATCCTTCACCTCCAGTGCAGGCTATACAGGCCAGGCGTTTAAGAGGAGGAACGTGGTGAGGTTTAAACACCGAGGCACCAAAGAAGACCTCCCGATAGGAGGTTTGTGGTGAGGGAACTCCTGTGCCACCAGATGGGGTTTGCTCCAGAGGACATCCTGGCCGTGATAAATCTACCAGACAGGCAGGGCTATGATGTCAGCTTTAAGCTTATGTCTAGTCTGGATAGGTTCTGGGCAAACTTTGCCAGGGTTAGAGACACCGAGGGCTGGAATAAATTCATTTTCATTCCCATTTCCAAGCCAGACACTGTTATTGTGAATGTCATCTTCTGGAATGAATCTGTTCCTCCCCAGGACATTGTGGTGTGGCTCCGGAGGCACTGCGACCTCGTGTCCGACCTCACCAAGAACAGGGACGATGATGGTGTCTGGACTGGGGGTGGAAGGTGCTGGTGAAGCTGCGCCAGCACAATAACATCACCTTACATCTCCCTAACTCCTTCTTTATTGGTAGAGAGAAGGGCGTCTGTTTCTATCCTGGGCAACCGAGAAAGTGCTTCAAGTGTGGCAAAGTCGGTCATGTGGCAAATGTGTGCACAGTGGTCAAGTGCAACCTGTGCGGTGAGCTCGGCCATCTGAGTGCCACGTGTAAGAACGTTAGGTGCAATCTCTGCGGACAGATAGGCCACTCACATAAGGATTGCCCAGATGCCTGGCATAACGTATGCAGGAGCTTCCAGATGAGGAGTTAGTGGAGGCCGCAGACGCCATAGAGGAGGAGGCTTTGATGTCAGGGGCCATACTGACGAGGCATGAGGTACAACAGGGGTCAGGTGAAACAACACCCGAACCTCAGCCTTCAGAGAACACACAGGGCACCATGGAGGTGGTCACTCAGGACCAGCCTCAGGCAGCCGCCTCTGTATCACCTACTGTATATGAAGAGGCAAAGAGGAACAAAAGGAGGAAGAAAGATAAGTCTTCCCGTAAGTCTGAGGAGGAACATAACCTGGGCCAAAACACCAGGAAGAAAGTCAGTACCGGTGCAGGAGTCATGGTCCTATCAAACAGGTATGAGGCGTTATCCGAGTCTGATGGTGATTATGAGGAAGAGCAGAAGAGAATAGATAATGAGTGTGAGGCAGACACAGGGGACCCCCAACAAAGAAGAAGCCCCCTCCTGTAGAAGCCCCTGTAGAGTCAGATATGGAGACTGGTGGTCGGCAGGAAGCCTCTGATCCTGACCTATGATGATGGGAGTCGCTTATCTGCTCTTTCTCTGTTGTCTTGTGATGGCTGGGTTTTCTCTAAAAGTTGCTTCGAGCAATGTGAACAGCATCAAAGTAAGAAGGACCAGACACGCGGTATACGATCACCTCAGATACCTGGATGCAGATGTCATCTTTCTGCAGGAGACGCGCTTGAACACCTTGGGGCATCTACGTGAGGCTGAGAGTGAATGGCGGTCTGGTCCTTCTTACTGGTCACTGGCTGTGGAGCCTTATGCCGGGGTGGCCATATTGTTTAACACCAATGACGTGACTGTGCACAGGTTAACGGAGGTAGCTATGGGAAGGTGCCTGGTGCTGGAAGTGACCATCCATGGTAGACGGCTCCGCTTTATTAACATCTACGGCCCACAGACAGTGGCTGAGAGAATCCAGCTGTTTAATGATGTGAAGCAGTACCTTTTCACCTCTATACCTGTGGTAATGGCGGGGGACTTTAATGTTACTTTGTCATCAGGTGACAGGTCCTCGGGCAGAGCGGTGGTCAGAGACTCCAGAGTCTTAAGTAACATAATATCGCAGGCTGGCCTAAGTGATGTCTTCACATGGGGCGGCAGGAAGCCAAACTTCACATATTCTTGTGCTGACAGGAGCAGTAGAATCGACATGGCGTTTGTGAACCCTACAGAGACTGTTAGCGGGATAAGTGAGAAGGTCGTCCCTACTCTGACCACCTGGCTTTGTTTTTTTGCTTGGGAGCCACTAGACGCTCTGATATTGGTAGAGGGCTATGGAGGCTTAATTCCAGCCTCCTGGATGATGTCTATGTCCAGGATTGTGTCCACTCCCTTTCCAGGTTCAGCTACAGAGAGTGGACTTTTATAACAACGTGGCCGACTGGTGGGAGGATGTCAAGGTGGAGATCAGATCCCTCTTACAGAGACTGTCAGTTAAAAGAGGAAAGAGTAAGTATAGCCAGTATCTCAGGCTGCGGAAAGAATTGGAGTCACTGTATTCGGCGGGTGGGGATGAAAAACAAAAGATCGACCGACTGAAATCTGAAATAAGGCAGTATCAGTACAGCAGGTACACCTCCCTGGTTCTGGAACGGGATTATGGGACCTTAGGGGCTCCTGATCCCTTTGAGAACTGTCGGGAGCGTGTGGCTAATAAATCGGTGGCAGGTCTCACTGACTCCCAGGGTGTTTTGCAGGAATCTCGGGAGGGTATCCTGGGGGTGGTGAGATCTTACTATGCTGACTTATTTCAGAAGAAGGTTTTGGATAGAGAGAAGATGACTCAATTCTTGGAGGCAACTCCAGGCCCTGATACTAACGATGTGGACTTTTCTCCTTTGACAGCAGAATTAACGGTTGGCAATCAATGGTTGGCAAGGGGACACTTTTGAAGTAGAGGCAGGGGTGAGACAGGGTTGCCCTTTGAGTCCACTGCTGTATGTTTTTGCCTTGGACCCGTTCCTGAGGTCGCTGCAGGAGTGTGATTTTCAGGGGGTGCCGGTCCCCCGCTGCTTGCCTTTGAAAGTAGTTGCCTACGCGGATGATGTGACTGTGGTGATATCTGAGCCTCGAGAGGTGGAGATGTTGTCTGCAGCCATCAGAAGTTACTCGGAGGCCTCAGGGTCTCTGGTCAACCTTGAGAAGAGTCAAGCTCTCTGGACTTTAAGTACTGATCCAGACTTTGATCTGCCACAATTTGCAAAGGCCTCCACCTATATTAAAATCCTTGGGGTCAAATTTGGGAGGGAAGATAATGCCAAACTAAATTGGGAAGAAAAGTTGGAATCTGAAATGCAAAGGTTCAGCGATGGAAGAACTGGAGGCTGACCTATAGAGAAAGGGTTACTATGTTGAAGACTTACCTGGTCCCCGTCTTCTTGTACGTCTCTGTTGTCTTTCCTTTGCCAGAACCTTTCTCGGCTAGGCTCTTTAGCCTGTTCTTCCAACTTTTGTGGGGGAACAGGTTGAACCCAATAAAAAGAGGGATCACCTACCTACAGAGGAGAGAGGGTGGGCTGGATATGTTAAATCCAAGGGTGTTCTTTGACTCCATGTTTCTGAAAGTTAATTTTGGTTGCCTGGACTCAAACAGCAGCTCCCTGTGGGTGAACAGTGTCAGGGACTGGATATTGCCTTTTGCAGAGTCTTGGGTGCGAGGCGGCAGTCTCAAGAGGGGTCGGTTGATGCGTGGCATCCTCCCCCAGTACCTGGAGTATGGTCTAAAGTGTATGAAGAAATGGGGAATAGAGAAGGTGTATCTGGAGACTAAGACCAGGAAGGATCTATATATCAGGATCTGTAGGACCTTCTATAACTTGGAGCCAGCACTGAGAGACTGCACAACAGCCACCTTGCAGAAAAGTCTCAGGTTCCTCAACGGACCAAGGCTTCCTGCAAAGTTTTTTGACATCGCCTGGCTGTCATTCCATGGGAAGCTTTTTGTCAGAGGCAATTTAAAGTTCCTAAGTGTCTCAGATCGCATGTGCCCCTTGGGCTGTCAGCAGGAGGAGACTATGTAGCATTTTATAACCGAGTGCTGGGGAGGGCGACAGATATGGCAGGAGATAACCAGTAAGTTAAAAATCCCAAGGCTGCAGTCTCTAACCTACCCTGACATTGTGTATGGTGTGACATCACAGGTAGCTGACATTGACCGGGGGACCATGCATCTGATTATCACCACCATCAAATACTATCACTGGCATACAAGAACGAGAGTGTCCATCCACAGTGAGCCCTTCAATCATGAGAAAGCCGTAAACCTCATCCTGTCGGAGCTAAGGTGGATCAAATATGTAGAAGTTAGGAGAAAGGGCGAGAATGAAAAATTATGGAGGAATGTATATTTGGAGTAATTTTGGTTCATGTGCCTTAAATTATGTTTATTTATTCATCTTTTTTTTCCCATTTATTTGCAATGGACTCTTAAGTTAAAGTTATTATAAATTTATTATTTTGATGATATGTATGATTTCAGTTTAATAATTGTTTGTTCATTCTGATTCTGAAATGTATTATTGTATTTTTGCTTGTTTTTACTAATAAAAATTGCCTCCTATGTACAAGAATATAACTACTAGAATACTGCTCCTATGTACAAGAATATAACTACTATAATACTGCTCCTATGTACAAGAATATAACTACTATAATACTGCTCCTATGTACAAGAATATACTTCCTATAATACTGCTCCTATGTACAAGAATATAACTACTATAATACTGTTCCTATGTACAAGAATATAACTACTATAATACTGCTCCTATGTACAAGAATATAACTACTATAATACTGCCTCCTATGTACAAGAATATAACTACTATAATACTGCTCCTATGTACAAGAATATAACTACTATAATACTGCTCCTATGTACAAGAATATAACTACTATAATACTGCTCCTATGTACAAGAATATAACTACTATAATACTGCTCCTATGTACAAGAATATAACTACTATAATACTGCTCCTATGTACAAGAATATAACTACTATAATACTGCTCCTATGTACAAGAATATAACTACTATAATACTGCTCCTATGTACAAGAATATAACTACTATAATACTGCTCCTATGTACAAGAATATAACTACTATAATACTGCTCCTATGTACAAGAATATAACTACTATAATACTGCCTCCTATGTACAAGAATATAACTACTATAATACTGCTCCTATGTACAAGAATATAACTACTATAATACTGCTCCTATGTACAAGAATATAACTACTAGAATACTGCTCCTATGTATAAGAATATAACTACTATAATACTGCTCCTATGTACAAGAATATAACTACTATAATACTGCTCCTATGTACAAGAATATAACTACTATAATACTACCTCCTATGTACAGGAATATAACTACTATAATACTGTTCCTATGTACAAGAATATAACTACTATAATACTGCTCCTATGTTCAAGAATATAACTACTATAATACTGCTCCTATGTTCAAGAATATAACTACTATAATACTGCTCCTATGTACAAGAATATAACTACTATAATACTGCTCCTATGTACAGGAATATAACTACTATAATACTGCTCCTATGTTCAAGAATATAACTACTATAATACTGCTCCTATGTTCAAGAATATAACTACTATAATACTGCTCCTATGTACAAGAATATAACGACTATAATACTGCTCCTATGTACAAGAATATAACTACTATAATACTGCTCCTATGTACAAGAATATAACTACTATAATACTGCTCCTATGTATAAGAATATAACTACTATAATAATGCTCCTATGTACAAGAATATAACTACTATAATAATGCTCCTATGTACAAGAATATAACTACTATAATAATGCTCCTATGTACAGGACTAACCACTATAATACTGTTCTTATGTACAAGAATATAACTACTATAATACTGCTCCTATGTTCAAGAATATAACCACTACAATACTGCTCTTATGTACAAGAATATAGCTACTATAATACTCTACTGCATCCTATTTGGAAGGAAGATTGGAAACATTACCATGCTTGGTAGTTTTGCCAGGAGGACTAATAGAGGGCAGGGAGATGCTTTATTGACGATCTCATTCACCATTAGCGGGTTAGTCGGCTTCTCCTAGAAATATTTTATCACTTACAAAAGTAGAGAAATCCTGTTAGTGGTCCATTACTATTGGCAGCCACCATATTTTATTTTCCCTAAGTGCTGGTCTCTCTGTGTTATGTAGTATTAGCCATTGACTTCTATTTGTCCTATATTATGTTTTTGTATTGTACAAATCTCTGTCCATAAAAAAAATAAAAAAATACACTAAGCCACAAGTTCTCTCTTTTGGCACAATTTTAGATATAAAATGCTACTATCTAATTTTAGCATTCCAGGGCTTTATATCATTTTTATCTCTTTCTTATAGGTAAAACATTGCATATAATTTGCAGGCCTCCTGCAACTGTCACAAGGTTTATGTCATGGATGGCAATTTATGGGACATTGGCAAATCTCATGCAATTTGTATTTTAAGTTTTCTCTGTAGGACTGAAATTATCTTTGGTCCTGCATGTACTGTATCCAGTAAGCTTGGTTCTGGTACCAAAGCAACGCAGTAAGCTTGGTTCTGGTACTGAGCCCTTGTAGAAAGTATGGTTCTGGTACTGAGCGTATGTAGTAAGCTTGGTTCTGGTACTGACCCTATGTAGTAAGCTTGGTTCTGGTACTGAGCCTATATAGTAAGCTTGGTTCTGGTACTGAGCCTATATAGTAAGCTTGGTTCTGGTACTGAGCCTATGTAGTAAGCTTGGTTCTGGTACTGAGCCTAGGTAGTATGCTTGGTTCTGCTACTGAGCCCATGTAGTAAGTTTGGTTTCGGTACTGA
This sequence comes from Bufotes viridis, assembly GCA_033119425.1. NCBI lineage: Eukaryota > Metazoa > Chordata > Amphibia > Anura > Bufonidae > Bufotes > Bufotes viridis. Next base: position 33,285,426 of record CM065592.1, read on the forward strand.
GCATAAGTAGTAAGCTTGATTCTGGTACTGAGCCTATGTAGTGAGCTTGGTTCTGGTACTGAGCCAATGTAGTAAGCTTGGTTCTTGTACTGAGCCAATGTAGTAAGCTTGGTTCTGGTACTTAGCCAATGTAGTAAGCTTTGTTCCGGTACTGAACCAATGTAGTAAGCTTGGTTCGGGTACTGAGCCTATGTAGTAAGCTTGGTTTGGGTACTGATCCTATGCAGTAAGTTTGGTTTTGGTACTGAACCTATGTAGTAAGCTTGGCTCTGGTACTGAGCCTATGTAGTAAGCTTGGTTCTGGTACTGAGCTTATGTAGTAATCTTGGTTCTGGTACTGAGCCTATGTAGTAAGCTTGGTTTGGGTACTGATCCTATGCAGTAAGTTTGGTTTTGGTACTGAGCCTATGTAGTAAGCTTGGCTCTGGTACTGAGCCTATGTAGTAATCTTGGTTCGGGTACTGAGCCTATGTAGTAAGCTTGGTTCTGGTACTGAGCTTATGTAGTAATCTTGGTTCTGGTACTGAGCCTATGTAGTAAGCTTGGTTTGGGTAGTGAGCCTATGTAGTAAGCTTGGTTCGGGTACTGAGCCTATGTAGTAAGCTTGGTTCTGGTAGTGTGTCTATGTAGTAAGCTTGGTTCTGGTACTGAGCCTATGTAGTAAGCTTGGTTCTGGTACTGAGCCTATGTAGTAAGCTTGGTTCTGCTACTGAGCCTATGTAGTAAGCTTGGTTCTGGTACTGAACCTATGTAGTAATCTTGGTTCTGGTACTGAGCCTATGTAGTAAGTTTGGTTCGGGTACTGATCCTATGTAGTAAGCTTGGTTCTGGTACTGGGCCTATGTAGTAAGCTTGGTTCTGGTACTGAGCCTATATAGTAAGTTTGGTTCTGGTACTGAGACTATGTAGTAAGCGTGGTTCTGGTACTGAGCCTATGTAGTAAGCTTGGTTCTGGTACTGAGCCTATGTAGTAAGCTTGGTTTGAGTACTGATCCTATGTAGTAAGCTTGGTTCTGGTACTGAACCTATGTAGTAAGCTTGTTTCTGGTACTGAGCCTAAGTAGTAAGCTTGGTTCTGGTACTGAGCCTATGTAGTAAGCTTGGTTCCGGTACTGATCCTAAGCAGTAAGCTTGGTTCCGGTACTGAGCCTATGTAGTAAGCTTGGTTCCGGTACTGAGCCTAAGTAGTAAGCTTGGTTCGGGTACTGAGCCTATGTAGTAAGCTTGGTTCTGGTACTGAGCCTATGTAGTAAGCTTGGTTCTGGTACTTAGCCTATGTAGTAAGTTTGGTTCGGGTACTGAACCTATGTAGTAATCTTGGTTCTGGTACTGAGCCTATGTAGTAAGCTTGGTTTGAGTACTGATCCTATGTAGTAAGCTTGGTTCTGGTACTGAGCCTATGTAGTAAGCTTGGTTATGGTACTGAGCCTATATAGTAAGTTTGGTTCTGGTACTGAGACTATGTAGTAAGCTTGGTTCTGGTAGTGTGTCTATGTAGTAAGCTTGGTTCTGGTACTGAGCCTATGTAGTAAGCTTGGTTCTGGTACTGAGCCTATGTAGTAAGCTTGGTTCTGCTACTGAGCCTATGTAGTAAGCTTGGTTCTGCTACTGAGCCTATGTAGTAAGCTTGGTTCTGGTACTGAGACTATGTAGTAAGCTTGGTTCGGGTACTGAGCCTATGTAGTAAGCTTGGTTCTGGTACTGAGCCTATGTAGTAAGCTTGCTTCTGGTACTGAGCCTACGTAGTAAGCTTGGTTCTGGTACTGAGCCTAAGTAGTAAGCTTGGTTCGGGTTCTGAGCCTATGTAGTAAGCTTGGTTCTGGTACTGAGCCTATGTAGTAAGCTAAGCTTGTTTCTGGTACTGAGCCTATGTAGTAAGCTTGGTTCTGGTACTGAGACTATGTAGTAAGCGTGGTTCTGGTACTGAGCCTATGTAGTAAGCTTGGTTCTGGTACTTAGCCTATGTATTAAGCATGGTTCTAGGAACTGAGCATAAGTAGTAAGCTTGGTTCTGGTACTGAACCTATGTAGTAAGCTTGTTTCTGGTACTGAGCCTAAGTAGTAAGCTTGGTTCTGGTACTGAGCCTATGTAGTAAGCTTGGTTCCGGTACTGATCCTAAGTAGTAAGCTTGGTTCCGGTACTGAGCCTATGTAGTAAGCTTGGTTCCGGTACTGAGCCTAAGTAGTAAGCTTGGTTCGGGTACTGAGACTAAGTAGTAAGCTGGGTTCGGGTACTGAGCCTATGTAGTAAGCTTGGTTCTGGTACTGAGCCTATGTAGTAAGCTTGGTTCTGGTACTGAGCCTATGTAGTAAGTTTGGTTCGGGTACTGAGCCTATGTAGTAAGCTTGGTTCGGGTACTGAGCCTATGTACTAAGCTTGGTTCGAGTACTGAGCCTATGTAGTAAGCTTGGTTCTGGTACTGAGCCTATGTAGTAAGCTTGGTTCTGGTACTGAGCCTATGTAGTAAGCTTGGTTCGGGTACTGAGCCTATGTAGTAAGCTTGTTTCTGGTACTGAGCCTATGTAGTAAGCTTGGTTCTGGTATTGAGCCTATGTAGTAAGCTTGTTTCTGGTACTGAGCCTAAGTAGTAAGCTTGGTTCTCGTACTGAGCCTATGTAGTAAGCGTGGTTCTGGTACTGAGCCTATGTAGTAAGCTTAGTTCTGGTACTGAGCCTATGTAGTAAGCGTGGTTCTGGTACTGAGCCTAAGTAGTAAGCTTGGTTCTGGTACTGAGACTATGTAGTAAGCTTGGTTCTGGTACTGAGCCTAAGTAGTAAGTTTGGTTCTGGTACTGAGCCTATGTAGTAAGCTTGGTTCTGGTACTGATCCTAAGTAGTAAGCTTGGTTCTGGTACTGAGCCTATGTAGTAAGCTTGGTTCTGGTACTGATCCTAAGTAGTAAGCTTGGTTCTGGTACTGAGCCTATGTAGTAAGCTTGGTTCTGGTACTGAGCCTAAGTAGTAAGCTTGGTTCTGGTACTGAGCCTATGTAGTAAGCGTGGTTCTGGTACTGAGCCTAAGTAGTAAGCTTGGTTCTGGTACTGAGACTATGTAGTAAGCTTGGTTCTGGTACTGAGCCTAAGTAGTAAGCTTGGTTCTGGTACTGAGCCTATGTAGTAAGCTTGGTTCTGGTACTGATCCTAAGTAGTAAGCTTGATTCTGGTACTGAGCCTATGTAGTAAGCTTGTTTCTGGTACTGAGCCTAAGTAGTAAGCTTGGTTCTGGTACTGAGCCTATGTAGTAAGCGTGGTTCTGGTACTGAGCCTATGTAGTAAGCTTGGTTCTGGTACTGAGCCTATGTAGTAAGCGTGGTTCTGGTACTGAGCCTAAGTAGTAAGCTTGGTTCTGGTACTGAGCCTATGTAGTAAGCTTGGTTCTGGTACTGATCCTAAGTAGTAAGCTTAGTTCTGGTACTGAGCCTATGTAGTAAGCTTGGTTCTGGTACTGAGCCTATGTAGTAAGCTTGGTTCGGGTACTGAGCCTATGTAGTAAGCTTGGTTCGGGTACTGAGCCTATGTAGTAAGCTTGGTTCGGGTACTGAGCCTATGTAGTAAGCTTGGTTCTGGTACTGAGCCTATGTAGTAAGCTTGGTTCTGGTACTGAGCCTATGTAGTAAGCTTGGTTCTGGTACTGAGCCTATGTAGTAAGCTTGCTTTTGGTACTGAGCCTATGTAGTAAGCTTGGTTCTGGTACTGAGCCTATGAAGTAAGCTTGGTTCTGGTACTGAACCTATGTAGTAATCTTGGTTCTGGTACTGAGCCTATGTAGTAAGCTTGGTTTGGGTACTGATCCTATGTAGTAAGCTTGGTTCTGGTACTGAGCCTATGTAGTAAGCTTGGTTATGGTACTGAGCCTATATAGTAAGTTTGGTTCTGGTACTGAGACTATGTAGTAAGCTTGGTTCTTGTAGTGTGTCTATGTAGTAAGCTTGGTTCTGGTACTGAGCCTATGTAGTAAGCTTGGTTCTGGTACTGAGCCTATGTAGTAAGCTTGGTTCTGCTACTGAGCCTATGTAGTAAGCTTGGTTCTGGTACTGAACCTATGTAGTAATCTTGGTTCTGGTACGGAGCCTATGTAGCAAGCTTGGTTTGGGTACTGATCCTATGTAGTAAGCTTGGTTCTGGTACTGAGCCTATGTAGTAAGCTTGGTTCTGGTACTGAGCCTATGTAGTAAGCTTGGTTCTGGTACTGAGCCGATATAGTAAGTTTGGTTCTGGTACTGAGACTATGTAGTAAGCTTGGTTCTGGTAGTGTGTCTATGTAGTAAGCTTGGTTCTGGTATTGAGCCTATGTAGTAAGCTTGGCTCTGGTAGTGTGTCTATATAGTAAGCTTGGTTCGGGTACTGAGCCTATGTAGTAAGCTTGGTTCTGGTACTGAGCCTATGTAGTAAGCTTGGTTCGGGTACTGAGCCTATGTAGTAAGCTTGGTTCTGGTACTGAGCCCATGTAGTAAGCTTGTTTCTGGTACTGAGCCTATGTAGTAAGCTTGTTTCTGGTACTGAGCCTATGTAGTAAGCTTGGTTCTGGTACTGAGCCTATGTAGTAAGCTTGGTTCTGATACTGAGCCTATGTAGTAAGCTTGGTTCTGGTAGTGTGTCTATGTAGTAAGCTTGGTTCTGGTACTGAGCCTATGTAGTAAGCTTGGTTCTGGTACTGAGCCTATGTAGTAAGCTTGTTTCTGGTACTGAGCCTAAGTAGTAAGCTTGGTTCTGGTACTGAGCCTATGTAGTAAGCTTGGTTCTGGTAGTGTGTCTATGTAGTAAGCTTGGTTCTGGTACTGAGCCTATGTAGTAAGCTTGGTTCTGGTACTGAGCCTATGTAGTAAGCTTGGTTCTGGTACTGAGCCTATGTAGTAAGTTTGGTTCTGTTATCGTGTTGCTCCACTTTGAAGAACCCCTACTTGTCAGAAAAGTGTCGTTTGTTCCAAGTTCATAAGTTGTCCTCTGTCCATAGGATGGTGAATAGGTGTCTGATCGATGGTGGTCTGATCACTGGGACCCTCACTGATGAAGAGAATGGCGGTCCTATGCCACTGGTATACCATGGGACCCCCATTTCTCGTGATCATTCACATTCTATTGGTCAGACCCCTCAGACTAGCGACGTGGCACATCCTCATCAATAGAGGGCTCAGTGCCTAGGGTGTCATGACCAGTAAATATGGCCCAAACTACTAAATGAAGATACGTCATAAAAGAAGAAAAAGATCCATCAACAGCAGCTTAGAATAGAATAGAATTGTCTTTCCCACAACAAAGAGCAAAAGTAACTGGTGAAAAGTAAAGGTGTTTCTTCACAATCTATATTTTTAGGGCAAAAAACTCCTGTTCCCTACAACTTTTTTTTTTACCCCGTGCCATGTGTACCCATCAGACCTACCTGCTTGAGCCACACGTTCGTCGTCATCATCTGATTTTTCTCATCCTGCAAACAACAGAAAAGAAAGTCAGGGTTACCCCAGTGGTGGCATGGTCAGTCGTGAGGCCATTCTCTAGATGCGCCGCAATCAAAGCTTTATCCGTAATCAGAGGAGAAAATGGAAGAACGGCTCTTAAAAGGGCCTCAGCTACGCACGAAAAAACCCGTCACCAAAGATCTCATTACCCGGTGGGTCCGCCCGGCGCCACCAATAAAGAACAGAATCCTGACGGCGGCAGAAGCTGCAGAGAAACATATTAATATTTATAGAGCTAAAATGAAAGAAAAATACCGCCATGGGGTTTCTATATCAGCGAGTGTGGAGCTCCAGCCGAGCGTGCCGCCATCATATTAATAGCGGGTTATTATTTATTGGATCATTAATGTATATGGAGGCATTACGGTTAGTCAGCGACTAGAAACGCGGGTGTGTTAAATAAGTCACGGTGACCTCGCAACAGGTGGCCTTGTAAGGCAGAGCTGAGTCTGATCTGATATGTCTGGTGCGATAGGTTATGCCTGTAATAGACATAATACAAGCACGGTAATCGGGGACAGTCACTGACAGAACACAGGATGGCGGTATATACTCTGTGTATCTGCGGAATTCTAGATTTTGTATATTAGATTATTGTAAGTGATCGGCGCAGGACTCGTGGATAAAGTTAGGTCCTGCCTTATAAATGGAGGGACTCTGCAGGAAGGAGGGGGCCTGAAATATCTTCTGTCTGAGGGGTGTCAGCATTATAATGAGGCAGAAAACTCGGGAGACTGGAAAATGCTGGAAATCGGTTGCATTTAAAGCATTGCTTAAAAAAATTATGATCTCAGAGCTCTGACTTATTATCTCACCGCTCTCACAGCTCTGACATGTCTCATAGTGCTGATGTATTATTTTATCGCTCTGACTTATCTCACCACTCTCACAGCTCTGACATGTCTCATAGTGATGATGCATTATCTCACCGCTCTCACATGTCTCATAGTGCTGATGTATTATCTCACCGCTCTGACTTATTATCTCACAGCTCTCACAGCTCTGACATGTCTCATAGTGCTGATGTATTATCTCACCGCTCTCACAGCTCTGACATGTCTCATAGTGCTGATGTATTATCTCACAGCTCTGACATGTCTCATAGTGCTAATGTATTATCTCACCGCTCTGACTTATTATCTCACAGCTCTGACATGTCTCATAGTGCTGATGTATTATCTCACCGCTCTGACTTATTATCTCACCGCTCTCACAGCTCTGACATGTCTCATAGTGCTGATGTATTATCTCACAGCTCTGACTTATTATCTCACCGCTCTGACATGTCTCATAGTGCTGATGTATTGTCTCAAAGCTCTGACTTATCTCACCACTCTCACAGCTCTGACATGTCTCATAGTGATGATGTATTATCTTACCGCTCTGACTTATTATCTCACCACTCTCACAGCTCTGACATGTCTCATAGTGCTGATGTATTATCTCACCGCTCTGACTTATTATCTCACAGCTCTCACAGCTCTGACATGTCTCATAGTGCTGATGTATTATCTCACCGCTCTCACAGCTCTGACATGTCTCATAGTGCTGATGTATTATCTCACAGCTCTGACATGTCTCATAGTGCTAATGTATTATCTCACCGCTCTGACTTATTATCTCACAGCTCTGACATGTCTCATAGTGCTGATGTATTATCTCACCGCTCTGACTTATTATCTCACCGCTCTCACAGCTCTGACATGTCTCATAGTGCTGATGTATTATCTCACAGCTCTGACTTATTATCTCACCGCTCTGACATGTCTCATAGTGCTGATGTATTGTCTCAAAGCTCTGACTTATCTCACCACTCTCACAGCTCTGACATGTCTCATAGTGATGATGTATTATCTTACCGCTCTGACTTATTATCTCACCACTCTCACAGCTCTGACATGTCTCATAGTGCTGATGTATTATCTCACAGCTTTGACTTATTATCTCACCACTCTCACAGCTCTGACATGTCTCATAGTGCTGATGTATTATCTCACAGCTCTGACTTATTATCTCACCACTCTCACATGTCTCATAGTGCTGAAGTATTATCTCAATGCTCTGACTTATTATCTCACAGCTCTCACAGCTCTGACATGTCTCATAGTGCTGATGTGTTATCTCACCGCTCTCACAGCTCTGACATGTCTCATAGTGCTGATGTATTATCTCACCGCTCTGACTTATTATCTCACTGCTCTCACAGCTCTGACATGTCTCATAGTGCTGATGTATTATCTCAAAGCTCTGACATGTCTCATAGCTCTGACTTATTATCTCACCGCTCTCACAGCTCTGACATGTCTCATAGTGATGATGTATTATCTCACCGCCTGACTTATTATCTCACTGCTCTCGCAGCTCTGACATGTCTCATAGTGCTGATGTATTATCTCATAGCTCTGACATGTCTCATAGTGCTGATGTATTATCTCACAGCTCTGTCTTATTTTCTCACCGCTCTCACAGCTCTGACATGTCTCATAGTGCTGATGTATTATCTCATAGCTCTGACATGTCTCATAGTGCTGATGTATTATCTCACAGCTCTGTCTTATTTTCTCACCGCTCTCACAGCTCTGACATGTCTCATAGTGTTGATGTATTATCTCACCGCTCTGACTTATTATCTCACCGCTCTCACAGCTCTGACATGTCACATAGTGCTGATGTATTATCTCACAGCTCTGACATGTCTCATAGTGCTGATGTATTATCTCACAGCTCTGATTTATTATCTCACCGCTCTCACAGCTCTGACATGTCTCATAGTGCTGATGTATTATCTCACAGCTCTGATTTATTATCTCACCGCTCTCACAGCTCTGACATGTCTCATAGTGCTGATGTATTATCTCACAGCTCTGACATGTCTCATAGTGCTGATGTATTATCTCACAGCTCTGATTTATTATCTCACTGCTCTCACATGTCTCATATTGCTGATGTATTATCTCACCGCTCTGACTTATTATCTCACCGCTCTCACAGCTCTAACATGTCACATAGTGCTGATGTATTATTTCACAGCTCTGACATGTCTCACAGTGCTGATGTATTATCTCACCACTCTCACAGTTCTGACATGTCTCATAGTGATGATGTATTATCTCACCGCCTGACTTATTATCTCACCGCTCTCACAGCTCTGACATGTCTCATAGTGCTGATGTATTATCTCACCGCTCTGACTTATTATCTCACCGCTCTCACAGCTCTGACATGTCTCATAGTGCTGATGTATTATCTCACAGCTCTGACATGTCTCATAGTGATGATGTATTATCTCACCGCCTGACTTATTATCTCACTGCTCTCACAGCTCTGACATGTCTCATAGTGCTGATGTATTATCTCACAGCTCTGACATGTCTCATAGTGCTGATGTATTATCTCACCGCTCTGACTTATTATCTCACCGCTCTCACAGCTCTGACATGTCTCATAGTGCTGATGTATTATCTCACAGCTCTGACTTATTATCTCACCGCTCTCACATGTCTCATAGTGCTGATGTATTATCTCACCGCTCTGACTTATTATCTCACCGCTCTCACAGCTCTGACATGTCTCATAGTGCTGATGTATTGTCTCACCGCTGTGACTTATTATCTCACTGCTCTGACAGCTCTGACATGTCTCATAGTGATGATGTATTATCTCACCGCTCTCACAGCTCTGACATGTCTCATAGTGTTGATGTATTATCTCACCGCTCTGACTTATTATCTCACTGCTCTCACAGCTCTGACATGTCTCATAGTGCTGATGTATTATCTCACAGCTCTGACATGTCTCATAGTGCTGATGTATTATCTCACCGCTCTGACTTATTATCTCACCGCTCTCACAGCTCTGACATGTCTCATAGTGCTGATGTATTATCTCACCGCTCTCACAGCTCTGACATATCACATAGTGCTGATGTATTATCTCACAGCTCTGACATGTCTCATAGTGCTGATGTATTATCTCACAGCTCTGACTTATTATCTCACCGCTCTGACATGTCTCATAGTGCTGATGTATTATCTCACAGCTCTGATTTATTATCTCACCGCTCTCACAGCTCTCACATGTCTCATATTGCTGATGTATTATCTCACCGCTCTGACTTATTATCTCACCGCTCTCACAGCTCTAACATGTCACATAGTGCTGATGTATTATCTCACAGCTCTGACATGTCTCATAGTGCTGATGTATTATCTCACCACTCTCACAGTTCTGACATGTCTCATAGTGATGATGTATTATCTCACCGCCTGACTTATTATCTCACCGCTCTCACAGCTCTGACATGTCTCATAGTGCTGATGTATTATCTCACAGCTCTGACATGTCTCATAGTGCTGATGTATTATCTCACCGCTCTGACTTATTATCTCACCGCTCTCACAGCTCTGACATGTCTCATAGTGCTGATGTATTATCTCACAGCTCTGTCTTATTATCTCACCGCTCTCACAGCTCTGACATGTCTCATAGTGCTGATGTATTATCTCACAGCTCTGACTTATTATCTCACCGCTCTCACATGTCTCATAGTGCTGATGTATTATCTCACCGCTCTGACTTATTATCTCACCGCTTTCACAGCTCTGACATGTCTCATAGTGCTGATGTATTGTCTCATAGCTCTGACTTATTATCTCACCACTCTCACAGCTCTGACATGTCTCATAGTGATGATGTATTATCTCACCGCTGTGACTTATTATCTCACCGCTCTGACAGCTCTGACATGTCTCATAGTGATGATGTATTATCTCACCGCTCTCACAGCTCTGACATGTCTCATAGTGTTGATGTATTATCTCACCGCTCTGACTTATTATCTCACTGCTCTCACAGCTCTGACATGTCTCATAGTGTTGATGTATTATCTCACCGCCTGACTTATTATCTCACCGCTCTCACAGCTCTGACATGTCTCATAGTGCTGATGTATTATCTCACAGCTCTGACATGTCTCATAGTGCTGATGTATTATCTCACCGCTCTGACTTATTATCTCACCGCTCTCACAGCTCTGACATGTCTCATAGTGCTGATGTATTATCTCATAGCTCTGTCTTATTATCTCACTGCTCTCACAGCTCTGACATGTCTCATAGTGCTGATGTATTATCTCACATCTCTGACTTATTATCTCACCGCTCTCACATGTCTCATAGTGCTGATGTATTATCTCACCGCTCTGACTTATTATCTCACCGCTCTCACAGCTCTGACATGTCTCATAGTGCTGATGTATTGTCTCATAGCTCTGACTTATCTCACCACTCTCACAGCTCTGACATGTCTCATAGTGATGATGTATTATCTCCCCGCTGTGACTTATTATCTCACCGCTCTGACAGCTCTGACATGTCTCATAGTGATGATGTATTATCTCACCGCTCTGACTTATTATCTCACCGCTCTCACAGCTCTGACATGTCTCATAGTGTTGATGTATTATCTCACCGCTCTGACTTATTATCTCACTGCTCTCACAGCTCTGACATGTCTCATAGTGTTGATGTATTATCTCACCGCTCTGACTTATTATCTCACTGCTCTCACAGCTCTGACATGTCTCATAGTGATGATGTATTATCTCACCGCTCTGACATGTCTCATAGTGATGATGTATTATCTCACCGCTCTGACTTATTATCTCACCGCTCTCACAGCTCTGACTTGTCTCATAATGATGATGTATTATCTCACCGCTCTGACTTATTATCTCACCGCTCTGACATGTCACATAGTGCTGATGTATTGTCTCATAGCTCTGACTTACTATCTCTAAGCTTTGACTAGGTATCCAATATATTACCTCATGGCTCAGAGTTACTACGTCACAGCTCTGACATATTATTGCATGGCTGTGAAATATTATCCCGTAGCTGTGACATATCTCATAGAGTTGATCTACAAGCTAAAGCTCTGACACACCAACTGATAGCTCATACTTATTCTTGCATGTCTCTGAGTTACTAGCTCAGAGCTTTGTCATATTATCTTAGAGATAATATATAAGTTATGATATCAACGATCTGACTTATTAGCTTACAGCTCTGACATACCATCTCACAGCTCTTATAGCTGCGTTATTATTTCACAGTTCTGATATATTTCATAGCTCTGATTTACTGCTTCTGAGCTCTCACTAATTCCATATATTATCTCATAGCTCTGTGTTACTATCTTACAGCTCTGACATATTACCTTATTACTCTGATTTATCTCATAGCTCTGACATATGACATAGTTCTGATTTAATATCACAGCTTTGACATATATCATAGCTCTGACATACTATCTCTGAGCTTTGACTAACTATCTAATATATTATAGCTCTTAGTTACTATGTTACAGCTCTGACAAATTATTGCACATTACCCCATAGCTCTGACATCTCATAGAACTGATCTATAAGCTAAATGCTCTGATATACTAATTGATAGCTCATACTTATTTTTGCATAGCTCTGAGTTACTATGTCAGATCTCTGATATTATCTGACAGCTCTGACATATTATCTTTGATCAGTGACTTATTATCTCTGGTCCTGACTTCAAATAAGAGCACTTATCATCTCAGAGCTTATACTTTCTGTATCTCTAAGCACTGACTTATTATGCCCAATAGAAGACTCAGATTACTGACTTATTATCTCACCGGTCTGACATATTAAAAAGTGGCTTACTACCTCAAAGGCTGGTGAACGTTAAGAACCCTGACTTATTAATTTATCACATAGCCCTGACACTAACGTATCCCAGAGCAAGGATTCCTTCCAACTCTCAGAGCACTGACATATTATCTCAGAATCTGACTTATTATCTCAGAGTTCGGAATTTACTGTATATGTCTAATCACAAAAAGTTCAACCGACTCATGTAATAAAAAAAATGACCTTCATGTACGTGGTCTCTTTGTGTAGCCCATGACACCCGATTCTGTAGTCTACAACCTCACTGGGCACACTTCTAACTTCTATAGCGATATGACCAGTAGTCCCCAGGTTGGGGTTGCAGATTTTTTGGCCTCAGATTGTGCAGTTATGAAGTTTTTGTCTTTCCGATGTGGCAAATCACAAAGGTTTAGCGCCTACCCCCCAACACACACACACATATAACACTTGGTGAAAGCTCTTAGCTCCAATCTTGACCATTGCTGGTCCTCAACAGTAGGCTGCTGGCAGTGTAAATGCACAGAACGATCAGCTGTGGTCCATCATGGGAAGTCTGACCTGAAACGCGTCAATGCTAATACTCAATGAATTTGAAAGCAAAGTCCTTAGTAAACCCTCCTCAGAGGCAAACCTTAAATCTCCAAGGTCTACTGCAATGGCTACCTCTGCATTCCCTATAGCAGTGCTCCTGCCCCTCTTCCTCCTGCAGAGCATCTCACCCAGCTTTACCAGGGTGCACTTTAAGCCACTGTTTGCATACGTTCTTCTAATATAAATCCTGCACGTTAGCTTGGTTCCAGTCGCCGATCAAGGTCAATGTTAATTTCGGTAATGCTCAGTAGACCCAACTTTTTCCTTAACCAAATGTGATAGCAGCCGCTGAGGCCGGTAATTGATAGATGACATGTGTATCGAGCTGTGTGGGATGTGCTTTATGTTAATGGCAACAAATTTACAGATTCAGCACTAAAATGATTTGCAGCGGAGGCACTTACAGGTACGGCGTCTCCATTATTGTAAGTCTGGGGTTGATTTAAAGGGTAGGTAATGAGGTGGTGCCATGGGATGAGGTCAGGGTTGTAAGACCAGGTCTTCACTGGGAGACTGAATAAGCTGAGCTGGGGTCTGGTTAAATGGCCATGGGGGGGGGGGGGGGGTGAAGTCACAAAAATGAACCAGTCAGGTATATTGTTTGGAATAGATAAACTGGCACTATTACCAGGGTCCTAGCATGGCGGGCACAACTAAATGAGACCTCATCGGGCTTTCAGTAACTTATTGACACTGAGATGACCATGGATGTGACAGGTACAAGTCTATGAGCAATAATATAACTGGCACTGTTATATGGTCACTGATACGGCTGATACCGATATATGGTCACTGATATCGCTGGTACTGTTACATGGTCACTGATACGGCTGGTACCGATATATGGTCACTGATATGGCTGGTACTGTTACATGGTCACTGATATGGCTGGTACTGTTACATGGTCACTGATATGGCTGGTACCGATATATGGTCACTGATATGGCTGGTACTGTTATATGGTCACTGATATGGATGGTACTGTTATATGGTCACTGATATGGCTGGTACTGATATATGGTCACTGATATGGCTGGTAATGTTATATGGTCACTGATACGGCTGGTACCGATATATGGTCACTGATATGGCTGGTACTGTTACATGGTCACTGATATGGCTGGTACTGTTATATGGTCACTGATATGGCTGGTACCGATAAATGGTCACTGATATGGCTGGTACTGTTATATGGTCACTGATACGGCTGGTACTGTTACATGGTCACTGATACGGCTGGTACTGTTACATGGTCACTGATATGGCTGGTACTGTTACATGGTCACTGATATGGCTGGTACTGTTATATGGTCACTAATATGGCTGGTACCGATATATGGTCACTGATATGGCTGGTACTGTTATATGGTCATTGATACGGCTGGTACCGATATATGGTCACTGATACGGCTGGTACCGATATATGGTCACTGATATGGCTGGTACTGTTATATGGTCACTGATATGGCTGGTACCGATAAATGGTCACTGATATGGCTGGTACTGTTACATGGTCACTGATATGGCTGGTACCGATATATGGTCATTGATATGGCTGGTACCGATATATGGTCACTGATATGGCTGGTACTGTTATATGGTCACTGATACGGCTGGTACCGATATATGGTCACTGATATGGCTGGTACTGTTACATGGTCACTGATACGGCTGGTACCAATATATGGTCACTGATATGGTTGGCACTGTTCGGTTACTTTCACACTTGCGTTGCTGGATTCCGGCAGGCAGTTCCATCAATCTGGCAATCTGTATGCAAACAGACAACATTTGTAGATGGATCCAGATGCTGATCCGTGTCACAAATGCATTGCAATTCTGGATCCGTCTCTCTGGTTGTCATTCGGAAAAATGGATCCGGTATTTATTTTCTTCACGGATCCGTCAATGTGGTAATTTTAATGCCGGATCCGGCACTAGTACATTTCAATGGAAATTAATGCCGGATCAAGTGTTCTGGAATTTTGGACGGAGACAAAACTGCGGCAGGCTGCGGTATTTTATCGGTCCAAAAACTGTAAGAGGGACTGAACTGAAGAGATCCTGATGCATCCTGAACAGATTTCTCTCCATTCAGAATGCATGGGGATAATACTGATCAGTTTTTTTCCGGCATAGAGCCCCTAGGACAGAACTCAATACCGGAAAAGTTTAACGCAAGTGTGAAAGTACCCTTACATGTTCAGTGATATGGCTGGTACCGTTATATGGTCGGTGATATGGCTGGTACCGTTATATGGTCACTGATATGGCTGGTACCGTTATATGGTCACTGATACGGCTGGTACTGTTACATGGTCACTGATGCGGCTGGTACTGTTATATGGTCAGTGATATGGCTGGAACCGTTACATGGTCGGTGATATGGCTGGTACCGTTGTATGGTCAGTGATACGGCTGGTACCATTATATGGTCATTGATACGGCTGGTACCGTTGTATGGTCAGTGATACGGCTTGTACTGTTATATGGTCACTGGTATGCCTGAAACTTTTATTTGGATACTGAGATGAGCTACAATATGGCTGCTATAGATACTAATGTGATATGGACATTGAAGTGACTGGTACTGTTATATGGGCTCTATCAGATTGGCTTGGCTGGTCGGTTCTGACATATTATCACAATCATGTGACTGGTATAAGGGGCACAGAGGGTATATTATGTATCATAGAGGCTGCTATGGGGCCCCTGAAGAGATGTGGCCCACTTCCAGTCCTTAATTTACTGGGAGATAAAACCAGTAGGGGGCTCCTTTTTTATTCGTCTCAGCCCCTTTCCTTTATGCATTAATCTAATGGGCGGGGGATGGTACTTACATATTGTACCACTTTGCATATAGTTTTGATTAAATTATCTCTCACCGTTTTGTGTATACAGCTCCTTTGCAGGACTATGTGTCTCTAGGATTGCAGGCTACACACAAACCAGTGCAGCGCGGTACTTCTCAGTCATTTTCATTCAGTAGGCCGGTAACAAGCATTGAAAAAATAACTGTGGGGAAAGTAGCTATGTATTGGAGCTGTGTACATAAAACGGTGGCAGATTCTTACAGACCATTTCTTCACTACTTTAGATGCATTGAAGGAAAAACAAAAAGGGTTGTGAAGGTGGACATACATAGCCATTGAACTCCCAGCAGTCCAGAAACTCCAATAATCCGGCACTTCATCAGCACTCATGATGCCAGGCAGCTGCTGTGCGAACGACGATATAGAAACGTGATAGGAATGTAACCAGAGAGCAACAATGTATCTCTCAATCTGTTCCATTCCGTTGCTATGGTTACCATCCTATTGAAGATTCCCGATGGCTGACATTCATTTTACATCACAGCTGTTTTATAATATAGCGCTATCTCTGATGCCATGGATGTATCAGATGCCGGGGTATGTGGCGGGTAATTGTGCAAACTGGAGCGGCACAATCAAATATTTACACAGTCCTGTTATTTTCAATTTTTTTTAAAATAAAGGGATATTAACCTCAGGCCATATAGAGATCATAGATAGGGGGTCCCCCACTCAGGGCCCCCCCTTGGGCCACCAAGTATCTGCAGCGCCATCTCTGGCAGATCTAGCTGAACGCCCGCCATGTCCAAGACATCAGCACAATTGTAAATGGATGGAGTGGGCGTGCGCAGCCGATAATGTCACTCATCAAAATCTGTACGCCCACACTATTCTGAAGCAGTAGACTAGAAGAGGGGCTGGGGAAATGGAGGTTGTTTGAGAATCCTTTTATTTTGACCCCCACCACCAAGTAATCCACTCTGAGGGACTGGAAAATGACCCTAAAATAGAAATGTAAAGTATTCCTTAAAGGGGTTGTCCCACGAAAAAAAGTTACAACGGGAGGAGGGGGAGGGAGGGAGAGGGAGAGGCGGCACAGAGGAGTAGGAGGCGGCGCAGAACTCTGGAAAGGTGGCGCTGGGCACGAACGGCGGTGGGTGCGGACGGGCACCCTGCATCCCTGAACCTCCCCTTGGGCACCTTATTTCTTTGATTGACAGGTTAGTAAAACCTGTTTTTTGGCAAAATTAAGCTACTGATCGCATTTATGATCCCACTTTAGGAATCATGAGGAGACCCTGAGCATCAGCATATGTTTAGCTGATGGGTGAAAACTGGTGACAGAATCCCTTTAAGCAATGGGCTATAGAGCTCAATGGTTTGTTATTGCTGACAAACCTCATAGAAGTTACTCTTATGTTAAAAACCTCATAGAAGTTTATGTTGTATTATACAAGAGAAACTTCTATTAGGTTTTTCAGCAGTGACTTAGCATTGAGCTCTATAGCCCAGTGGTTACAGTTCTTGCCTGTAATGTAGAAGGTTGTGAGTTTAAATCCCCACAGAAACATTTCAAAAATACAGTCTAAATTAGATTTATATACCTCGCTTGGGAATACCCCTTTCATGTTCATAACACTGACTCCCTAAGTCGGGAAATTCCCTACTCTGGAGTCTGGACTGTTCAACCATCTTCTGGGACTGGAGCAGAGTGGGCCCCTTAGAGGATCGGGGCCCTGGGAAATAAATGGTGTTTGCACCCCCCCTAATGCCGGCCATGCTTGTTGGAACGCCCTTTTCACTGTACCATCCAATACAGCTTCATCCCTACGAATGTGGCTGGTACTGCAGTATTGTATGTACAGCGCTGTGGTGAAGGGGCTGTGGCACTCCTATAAGTCTCCTGATTTGTGGAGAGCCCCACAGATCATATATTGATAGGCCCACAAGGTCCACATCCTTGTACTATCTTGGGAAACTCTTTTCTCTGAAACTCTTTTTTCTGTGGTCTGGCGTGGTACTGCATGCTAAATTTGCTTGAGTAAAAAGTTTTGTTTCGTCACTAATGGTCCCAGCTTCAGTTACTTTACAAATATGTATGCACCAACGTGTGTGGTGGACCTGGTGGAGTTGATATAAGAATACACCGTTTCATCTCATACTTACCACATCTATGAGCTGGGCGATGGATAAGCCAAACTTGACAATGACAACATCTGAGGTATTTGGTACCGGCCTGGACCATCGATTATATCCACTAAACAGGTTCTTAAAAAGACGTTCTTCAGCGTGGGAGCGCGTCCTCTCCATACATAATGCTGCCAGGAGACAGAAGACATTTCAGGGTCAGGATCCATGGTCAACAGAGGGCAGAACTAAGTAAGACATATCATATCAGGCCTTTACCCACATCTCCCATGGCTTAGGGGTTCAACATGGTGGCCATACATCTTGTCCAAAACATCAAAAACTTGTGATATTGAGCCTCATATCTTGACTTCTAAAGAGGCCATTCCAAAATTTGAGATGAGAGCTTTATCCCAAAGATGGATCTACCAACAGTCTCAAGATAAGGGGACAAACCGACTTTTTGTAAGTCAAAAATGTGTTCAGCAAAGTTTTCACTTCCCATCCCCCATTACTTTTGGTAGTTCATATAGATTAGGGTACTATAACACTTGCGGCAGGATGGATCCGATCCGTCCTGCCGCAAGTGCCCGTGCACTGCCGTGCTGCCGCTCCGTCCCTATTGACTATAATGGGGCGGGGGGCGGAGCTACGGCACAGCACGGCAGTGCACGGCAAAGATCGCCGGACTGAAAAGTCGGACATGCAGGACTTTGTCCAGCGATCTCCGGCCGCGCATTGCGCCGTAGCTCCGCCTTCGCCCCATTATAGTCAATGGGGACGGAGCGGCAGCACGGCAGTGCATGGGCACTTGCGGCAGGATGGATCCGGCAGGCTGAATAGCCTGCCGGATCCGTCCTGCCGCAAGTGTGAAAGTACCCTTACTCAGTAGGAGGAGACAATGCACACAGGAAAGTGAAAACAGGATGAAGAGAAAACAGCATATCATCAACCGGGCAATCACCACCTGCAAATTAGTACTAATAAATCGCATTTGATGTTTTTGATTAGATCATATTTGTATTTTACATTATTTTTAGTTATTTTGGTCAATGGCCAATAGTTTCTATAGGCTAAGTACATGTCATATATGTAACAGAAAGGGGCCCCTCACTTGAGACCGCAGACTATTCGTAAGATTGGCGACTTTGACGAGCCTCTGTCACTTGAGTCCAGCATGTCCATGTATAACATTGACATCCAATGTCTGTCATAGGCTTTATACCTGTAATACTCTATTTCTCCATTGGTGGCACTGCAGAGAAAGTGCATACTTGCAAACCCAAATCCTCCATGGATCACAGCTGATTGCTGTAAGGCTGTGATCCAATTATCATTTGAGGACCCTTGTAACTAATAAGGATTGTCCAAAATGGACAACTCCTTTAAATATCACTATTTAGAGCAAGAAGCAAAAAAAGCCGCACACTTCCTCTACAATGTCCGATCGGCAGTCATTCCATACATTCTACATAACTGGTCGATTGACATATTGCCTGCTAAAATGCTTACCCAATAAGACTGGTCAGTAGTTTGGAAAAATAGTCAAAATTGACCATTTTGGACTCTAAATAACTGCAATCTGTAGCCAGTCTTAACACCCTTGCAACAAAATGGAAAAAATCCTGAAACTCAGCCCCGTGGCCCACATAGTTTACTACTTGGTGGTGGAAGGGACATCCACAGTCGTGGGACTGTTTGCAATCAGCAACCAAAAACAGTTTGACCCTTCTTGTAATTATTAGGAAAGGCTGAGTTCACACTTCAGTTATTTGATCAGTTATTTCCATCAGTGATTGTGACCCAAAACCAGTAGTGCAGCCTCCACAGACATAAGGTATAAGGAAAAGATCTGCACCTGTTATGTGTTTTTGACCGGCACCTAGTTTTGGCTCACAATCACTGATAGAAATAACTAACCAAATGACTGAAGTGTGAACACAGCCTAATACACTAACCAGCAGCCAAGACCTTTCTATAGCTAGACCAAGCGAATTGGAGACGGAGCAGAGGGAAGGCATGCTCCTCCTGCCTTAAAGGTATGGACACGCTCCTCCTGCTCTCCCAGCCAATCCAAGCATGGTGCTCTTTTGGTTGGCTGAGGGCCTTGAACTGGGTTGAAACCGGCACTGAGCCTACTACAGACTTCAATAGTAACAAGGGTTTGTTGAACATCTATTTACTGTCCTCTCAGACATGATGGATGGAGACTACCTGCCATCCACTGCACACCACGCAGAAAGAAGAGGAGAATCTACTTCTAAACTGTCCCACAGTCCCTCAGAAGCAGCCCCATGACAATGGAGAACATTACAGAGACTACTGACCTATATTTTTGTGATTGAAGCACTTGTAATGAGCTTTAATCTTTCTATGTGCAGTCTCTCTGGCTGTGCCTGTCTCACTCATTTCCAGCTCACTCCTCCCCCACCCCTCTCCATAGACGTGCATTCACATGTACAGTGCTGCCCAAATTTTGACTTAAAGTTACTTTTATTCAACCAGCAAGTATTTTTTTTGTCGGGGAATGACATAGGTGTCTCCCAAAAGAAAAGACGACGTAAAAGAGGCATTATTGTGGGAAAAAAACATTTCTCAGCTGTTATTTACATTCAAGCAGAAAGTGTCCAGTCCAAAATTATTCATACCCGTCTCAATAATCAAGAGAAAAGCCTTTATTGGCTATTACAGCAATCAAACGCTTCCTAACTTTTTGCATGTCTCAACAGGTACTTTAGCAATGAGCTCCAAATCTTTCAGGTTGGAGGATCTTCTTGCCATCACTCTGATCTTTAGCTCCCTCCACAGATTCTCATTTGGGTTCAAGTCTGGACTCTGGCTGGGCCACTCCAAAACGTTAATGTCTGCTATTTCTTCACCACTTTTGCTGTGTGTTTTGGGTCATTGTCATGCTGAAATGTCCACTGGTGCCCAAGGCCATGTTTCTCTGCAGGCTGCCTGATGTTGTCGTTGAGAACCCTCATCTATTGCTCTTTTTTCATTGTGCCGTTTACTGTGATTAGGTTCCCTGGTCCATTGGCTGAAAAACACCCCCAAAGCATTAGGTTCCCACCACCATGTTTGACAGTGGGGATGGTGTTCTTTGGGTTGAAGGCTTCTCCTTTTTTACGCCAAATGAAGGAAACATCATTTTGACCGAACAATTCAATTTTTGTTTCAAGTCTTCTTTTTTCAGATGAGCTTTAGCAAAGGCCAAGTGAGCTTTTGTGTGCCTTATCTGGAGAAGTGGCGTCCTCCTTGGTCTGCATCCGTGGAACCCAGCAGTGTGTAGTGTCCGTTGGATTGTCTGCCTTAAGACATTGCCACCAGCAGAGCCCAGATTCACCAGGATGGCCTTGGTGGTGATCCTTGGATTCTTTTTCACCTCTTTAACTATCCTCCTGACCAGCACAGGTGTCACTTTTGGCTTCCGACCACGTCGTCTGAGATTTTCCACAGTGCGGAACATCTTGTATTTTTTAAATAATACTTTGCACTGTAGCCACTGGAACGTGAAAACATTTAGATATGGCCTTGTAGCCCTTTCCTGACTTGTGAGCAGCCACAATGCGCAGCCGCAGGTCCTCACTGAGCTCCTTTGTCTTAGCCATGACTGTCCACAAACCAAATGCAGAGAGCTGCTGTTTGTTACCTGTTGAGTTGATTAAAACAGCTGTTCCCAATTAATCAGGGTAATTAGAACACTTTAGAACAGCTTGGACTATTGGGAATGGTATACAACTTTGGATTTTCCCACAGACTGTGACAGTTTGAGAAGGGTATGGATAATTTTGGACTGGACACTTTTTGCTCAAATGTAAAGAAAAGCTGAGAAATGTTTTTTTTCCACAATAATGCCTCCTGTACATCGTCCCTTTTATCTTTTGGGAGACACCTATGTCATTTCCCGTCAAAAAATGACTTGCTGGTTGAATAAAAGTAACTTCAAGTTAAAATTTGCCTGGGGTATGAATAATTATGGGCAGCACTGTATAATATGATCCTCCTGCAGAGATGATAATGTTCTGGACGGGGGGAAAAGGTATTTTTAAAAGTGAAAAGCAATTCAAGGGATGGGGAGAGAACTGGTAAACAGCTAATAACATTAGGACTAGAAACTTCTAATATTACAAAGCGTCTTGTGATCACTTGTACCATTGATTTATGTAAAGTTGTGTGAAAAATTAAAGACCATTGAATTTTGTCAGAAGGACTTGGATTTAGGTCACTCATCTCTAATAAAATTAACGATATTCTAATAGTCTAAAAAAATATAATTTACAATTCATCATATTCTTGGAGTTGAAGGATGTGACTCCTTTAAACAAGGCTTCCTCCCTTAACCTCCCCCAGGTTGTCAGAAATGTATAGCCCGCTAGGAATAGTCAGTCATCTCATTATGTAGGAAGTTCATCCTGAGATACAACTTGTCTCCTTCTTGTTTTCTGGGTAAGGTGGGAGGACAAGTCGTTGTTGCTCCTGGAGGTCTGCAAGGTTTAATTTTCCACTGCTCTTTCATGCCCTGTCCTCCTGAATATTTCTATTTTTTACCTTATGTTGGTTTTGCATTTTTTAGGTCATTAGCAAGATACAGGAGTCTAAAAATAAAACTATATTCTTAAACATTTTGCTTTGTTTGGTAATAATATCTGCAATACCCAGACTGACCACAGGGTGTGCTGTGCACTTTCATTCTAATACATGTAGGGGAGTACAGAACAGTTCCTTGTGCAGTAATTAGCAATGCTACCTCCAATGCGCCTTTTTTATTACAATAATTCACCTTCTTTCTACTATTTTGATTGTAGAAATCAGTCTGTATCCTGTAGTGCAGGTGATTCCATAGCCCATGGTGCCTGGCAGAGGCATCACAAACAGAGATATGGTCAGATTACATCCACTACAGGTTATAGTTATATAGATCATCCCAAATTACGAGAAGGATAATAGAGAACCACAGATGCATGCCATAGGCACAGGAGAGGCAGGAGACTGTGCCCTATGCAGCAGCACGCAGCATGTTACTAGCAATGTGCAAAGTCAAGTCTACCCTAACTCATGTGCACTATGTAGGTTTCTTGACTTTCTTCCAACTGTAGCAACCCACTTCAATTAATCATACAGTATCCTGCCTGCAAAAGAAAGTTTCTAATCTACTTAAAGGGGTTATCCAAGATCTATAATGCCCCCCCCCCATATGCCTGGGTTCTTCACAGAAGTTGTACTAACCTCGCTCCCCAGAACCCGTGGTGCTTCTGATGCCAGCACAGCCGCCGCTGCAGCTCCTCGTCGTGCGGATGAAAACATTCTGTGACGGGGGGAGCAGCCAGTAGCAGGCCGTGACAGGAACGAGCCTCCCTAGTGTCACCTGCATATGGTGGTGGTGGGGGGGGGGGGGGCATTATAGATTTTGGATAACCTCTTTAACCCTTTAGCCGCTCTGGAACCCTGTCACGTGACATTCACCTTCGGAAAATCCTACATTTTTCAATGTCATGTGACCTTTACAAATTTTCTAGAATGGTCTATGCATGGAGACAGAATTTCCACAGCCCAGGGCTGGGGCAGTGCTGTACACCGGGCCAGAATTACAGTATTTGTCTGCCTGGCGCATGCGAAAACTACTGACCCGTCTCGTCCAAAACACCTCCGCCATCCTGGGCTGCGGAAGTGATGTCTCATCCATAGATCAGACCAAAAACCTGGTAAAGGACCCGATGTTGGATATAGGATATAGGAGTGTCCTATAGGAGTGTCCAAAAAAAGAGCGTACGTAGCGTCAAGATTGTAAGTAAACTGGAAACTTTCCTTCTCAGACAAGTTAGGATTCATTGAAGGGGTTGTCCCATCAGGGTCATCTGTAGCACATCGATAGGGATATGGCAAAAATGGCTGATAGGTGTGGATCACACTCCTATCTCAAGAATGGGGTCCCAAGGTGAACGGAGAGCACACCGCGCATGAGCAGCATCTTCTCCTTTCACTTCTGTAGACTTTGGTCATGTTCAGAAGTCAAGCATGGCAAATGGGATGAAGGGGGGGATAAGCGTGTCCAGGGTGCTCTCCTTTCCCTCCTGAGCTCCATTTTTGAGATAGGAGGGAGTCACAATGTTGGGTTTTGCTATTTTTTAAACTTCTTAAATCGGTGCTCACCAAAAAGTCAATTATTGCCATTGCTAATTACTGACACAGGAGTCGGTGAGGGGTCCATGAAGACAAAACTCTACAGATTTCTCGATACAGCCACAGCCGTTGCCAAGCCTTCCTGTCTTAGACAAGCCACTTGATGAACAGCTTAGATTTGCCGTACAGAATGGGACAGTTTTTCATCTGCACTGCAGGCTCCACAGAGAGTGGGTGATAAATGGACAGTAATAGTGATGCACAGGGGAGTCTATTTATCATGTCACAAAGGAGGTAACGGTGGCAAGCGAGGATCCGCACCTTGGAATATTCGGTCTTCGCCCAAAGGGTTTATACAGTCCTATCAATAACACACTGAAAAGCATTCATCGGATAGTAGAGTCCCTGCACGCCATTCTTTTCTCTTTTTAAGTGCCCCGAAAGGGTCTTAACTTTATGAGAAATGCAGCAAATGGCCAATAATTTCTTCCTGCTAGCTTTATTTCTTAAACTCCCAGACAACCACTTTAAGAACTATTAAGATAACATGGATCCAGCTTGAAATGGACCAAATGTGCTCATAAATAACCCAACTGTAACCAAAAACACTATAACTTCACCCAGAAACAGCACAAATCTACTCAAAAACACCATAAGTCCACCTAGAAATGCCATAACTATATCATGAAACACCACAGGTCTACCCAGAAGAAAGGTTCCCCTAACCCTAGAAGACTATACCTTCACCCAGGAATATATACTGCACTACACCTTTGAATGCCATATGTCCACCAGGAAACAGTAACTCAACTAAGACAGCAGAACTCCACCCTCCGGACACACCATAATACCACTATAGAACATCCTATTGCCAGCCAGAAACACCATGGTGGTCATTTATTAAGACCGCGGCTTTAGACGCCAATCTTAATAAGCCCCTGCCCTGGCGGTGGATCCGCCGAAGTTCTGTAGAGGCGCCGGCCACTACATAACTTCAATGCAACCACCGTTGCTTCTAAATCTACGCCAACTTCCTTGCTGACGTAGATTTAGATAATTTTTATGCCTAAAACAGGCATAGAAAATGGCATGCCACACCTACTTTTTTTAGACTTGATGTGAGCGGGAAGCAGTCGGAGATTGCAGCACATATAACCTTTGAGCCGCAATCTGCACTAGAAATACACCTAATATAGACATATTTCTGTTAGTAGAAAAAAAAAAAACATATCTCCACCTGGAATATCATAATTCTACACAGAAACACCATAAACTCATCCTAGAAAGTAATAGCGTCATACCTGAACACCATATCTCCACCTTAAACCCACCCAAGAATGTCCTAACTCCACACTAGAACACCAAAACCCCACCCAGAAACACTATGTGTCCACCTAGAATATCACAACTTCACAAGATCACAAAAGAGCAAAACGGTAAAATAGCAAAAAGGTACCATGTTTCGGAAGCTATCTGCCTCCTTCGACAGACCTAAGGAAATGGGCAGATCACCTCCAAAACAAGTTACTTTAAATGCTATTTTATGGTTTTATTGTTATTTTATTCTTTCAATAAATATTTATTTGATCCCTTTTTGGTGGGCAGTGCCATTTTCAACCCGCCTTCTTTTATCTTCTACATCTTTAGTGTGGAAGAAAGCTTGCAATACACTGCAATAAAGTCCACAGCCAGTATATCTGCGTTACCTTTACTGGCTTTTGTTTCCAGCAACTCCCTGTGATGGCTGCTAATCCTTCCAGAGTAATTTCCCTTTGCTTCCTCGGGAGCAGGTGCCTGATGCTTCCTCAGGGGCAGGTGCCTGATGCTTCCTTAGGGGCAGGTGCCTGATGCTTCCTCAGGGGCAGGTGCCTGATGCTTCCTCAGGGGCAGGTGCCTGATGCTTCCTCAGGGGCAGGTGCCTGATGCTTCTTTAGGGGCAGGTGCCTGATGCTTCCTCAGGGGCAGGTGCCTGATGCTTCCTCAGGGGCAGGTGCCTGATGCTTCCTCAGGGGCAGGTGCCTGATGCTTCCTCAGGGGCAGGTGCCTGATGCTTCCTCAGGGGCAGGTGCCTGATGCTTCCTCAGGGGCAGGTGCAGCATTCCCTATAGAGCAGCCAATATCCAACTACTGCTGCTATGAGACAATAATTAACTCCATATTCAGCATTTTTAGGACAAAATTTAATACATAGCATAACTACACCATTTAACCCCTTATGCAGTGGGTGCTGGCACATTGCATGGGCACCAGAGGAGGAGATGGAGGAGTGGGGATACACCTGTTCCTGCCCGGGAAAGAGGGGCAGAAATAGGCATGGGCCACACATAAAACAAGTATTCAGCACACAGCGGCATCAAGACCATATTCTGCAGCTCGATATGGTGTAAATTGTCATTATCTGGACCATATGGAGGATTAAAACTGGACAAGTCTGGAGGTCAGTCATGACTGATGACAAAATAGAGGGCATCTGGTAGATGAGCTCAATCAACCCTGTCCCCTCCCCTCCTGTCATATTTTAGTAACCACAGCTATAATAAGCCTCATGAATTCCCATTAGAAACAATTACTTTCTAAATAAAAACATGTCGGGAAGTCAGAAGTGATAACGAGCAGAGATCTGCCCAGATGCGGATCATTTAAGTGTTAACGTTTAATGAACAGTTATACTGGGACTATGAGCCACCAATCCAGCAGCTGTCACACCGCCCAGTCACAGGGAAACCACGGGGGATTGACTGCCCGACGAAAGATTTTCATGGTTAATTGAAGTGTTCATTGCATCCACATGGTGCCCTGACAGTCCAGACACATATGCTGAGATGGATTAACCTGCAAAGCATCCTCCCCTGGACTGCCGAGCCATTAGACCTAAGGTGTGATCAATGCGGAAAAAAATGTCACTTTGAAAAGTTTCAGTTTAAAGTTGAAGATGTAGTTCGGAGGAGAAATGAAATTACAGTCTGTAGTGTTAGGAAAAAATTACAACCATTATTTATTTTACAATATAAAACAGGTCTGGGTAACCTGGTGGGAAGAATTGGCGTAAAAGGCAAATAATGAATGTACTCACAACATACTGCCCTTTATGTACAAGAATATAACTCCTATAATACTGTCCTTTATGCGCAAGAATATAATTACAATAATACTGCTCCTTTTTACTAGAATATAACTACTATAATACTGCTCCTATGTACAAGAATATAACTACTATAATACTGCCTCCTATGTACAAGAATATAACTACTATAATACTGATCCTATGTACAAGAAGATAACTACTATAATACTGCCTCCTATGTACAAGAATATAACTTCTATAACACTGCTCTTATGTACTAGAATATAACTACTATAATACTGCTCCTATGTACAAGAATATAACTACTATAATACTGCTCCTATGTACAAGAATATAACTACTATAATACTGCTCTTATATACAAGAATATAACTACTATAATACTGCTCCTATGTACTAGAATATAACTACTACACTACTACTCCTATGTACAAGAATATAACTACTATAATACTGCTCCTATGTACTAGAATATAACTACTATAATACTGCTCCTATGTACAAGAATATAACTACTATAATACTGCTCCTATGTACAAGAATATAACTACTATAATACTGCCTCTTATGTACAAGAATATAACTACTATAATACTGCTCCTATGTACAAGAATATAACTACTATAATACTGCTCCTATGTACAAGAATATAACTACTATAATACTGCCTCCTATGTACAAGAATATAACTACTATAATACTGCTCCTATGTACAGGAATATAACTACTATAATACTGCTCCTATGTACAAGAATATAACTACTATAATACTGCTCCTATGTACAAGAATATAACTACTATAATACTGCTCCTATGTACAAGAATATAACTACTATAATACTGCCTCCTATGTACAAGAATATAACTACTATAATACTGCCTCCTATGTACAAGAATATAACTACTATAATACTGCTCATATGTACAAGAATATAACTAGTATAATACTGCTCATATGTACAAGAATATATCTACTATAATACTGCCTCCTATGTACAAGAATATAACTACTATAATACTGCTCCTATGTCCAGGAATAAAACTACTATAATACTGCTCCAATGTACAACAATATAACTACTATAATACTGCTACTATGTACAGGAATATAACTACTATAATACTGCTCCTATGTACAAGAATATATCTACTATAATACTGCCTCCTATGTACAAGAATATAATTACTATAATACTGCCTCCTATGTACAAGAATATAACTACTATAATACTGCCTCCTATGTACAAGAATATAACTACTATAATACTGCCTCCTATGTACAAGAATATAACTGCTATAATACTGCCTTCTATGTACAAGAATATAGCTACTATAATACTGCCTCCTATATACAAGAATATAACTACTATAATACTGCTCATTTTTATTTCATACGATTTCCATTCTCTACTGGGTCTGTTCTGCATTGATTAGGAAACACCAGGCACTGTGTCACAGACATGCAGTACCTCAGAGACAGATTAGCTGCTGCTCTGTGTCCTCAAAGAGATTCCCCTATGTGGAGTAACTGTATGGGTCAAGGTAGGAGGTGGATGGTTCCTCGGTGGTAGGTGACTAACCACAATACCGTAACATGGGGTCAGTTTTGATTTCTGCTCTGGGGCCCCTCTATGTGTTGTAAGCCAAAATCACAACTACTGAAGTGCCACTGATAATCCTTGACTTTTCCTGACCAGGCTGGTGACAGGTTAGGGACTGTCTGAGCTCGGTGGTTTACTCTTCTTCATTCATGTCTCTTACACTCACTGTCTCCAATTATACAGAAATAATCACCGGGATGAAAGGCACATAAAATCAGACACATCTCTGTGGCCTCTTATCCAGGGGCATGAGCGTTTCCTCAGAGTCAATGTGCTGCACACAAGGCTAATTGGGTATGAGCTCTACATGTGGATTCATTACCGTCTCTCTCTTCTGGTTCACTAGCCATTTATACAGTAACATCTCCTCTAAGTAATTATGGAGAGCATGCCAATTAATATAACTCCAGCCAGGGTGATGAGGTCCTGGAGTTTTTCCATTTATTGACCTTTATGAAAAGTGTCTTTTGATGCTTGTATTTCAGCGAAAAACACACAAGTGGGTCAGAAAAACGATACCGAGAGCAAGATACAAGCTGGAGCCACCTGAGAATGGAGAACTGAAGTGATGATATGAAGAGGTGGGCTTGTGTTATAGAACAAGCTTTACTAGACTCTAAATACACCTGAAGAACCTTCAGGAACTGGTCAACCAGCGAAGACTGTGACCTCCAGGGCTATAACAGGTCACCTTGCAAAATTTCCTTTTTACAAAATGCACTGTAGAGTTATCTGATGTAGGAAAGCTGGAATGAGGAGGTGGAGTCATGCCATAACATAGACTTTGCTAGATTCTAAAAACACTTGCGGGACATTCAAGAACTGGTCAACCAGGGAAGACTGACTAGAGATGTTCGATTTTTTTCAAAAATTCGATTTGGCTGGTTCGCCGAATTTTTCAAAAAAATTTGAGTCGATACGGATTTATTTGCGGCGAATCGCATTAAAAAATGGCTATTTCCTAGCTGCAGAGAGCCTTTATAGTGGTGTAGAGCACTGTGCCTTGCAATAACACGCATAGGGAGTCTGCTGTGGCAGTGAAATAATACTGTACATGCAAATGACAGTCGTCGCTCTTCACTTCAACACTCTAAACACTTCACTTATTTGGGCAGTTACGGGGTCAAAACTGACCACGGCATCTGAGTGCGCACAAACCGAAAGTTTTACTGTCGGTTTGCGCTCCGGCTCCCCCGTGTGGCGATCGAATGAAACCCAGGCTGCTCTGTAGTATTTTCTATGGAGCCTTGCCTGTAATAGGCTTCATAGGAAATATGCGATTTTATCATACATTCCAATGCTATTGCATTGGAATGTATGAAAATCGCAATCAGATGATTTTAAGTTATAGTTCCCTATGGGAACTATATAAAAGTGTAAAAAAAAAAAAAAAAAGTTAAAAAAAAAAGTTAAAAAAAAAAAAGTTCAGATCACCCCCCTTTTGCTAAAATAAAAAAAAATTTAAAATTAATGAAATATACATCATGGGTGTTGCAATGGGCGAAAACGCCCATACTATAAAAATATAAAAAATATTCCCCATACGTCAAACAGCAAAACAGAAAAAAGCGTCCAAATGGCGGATTCACCATTTTTGGTCGCTTCATTTTCCACAAAAAAAATTACATAAAAGGTGATCAAAAAGTCATACACACCCCAGAAAGGTATCAATAAAAAGATAAGATTATGACGCAAAAAAAGAGCCCCCACACAGCTCCGTACATATACATATTATTTTGAATTTTCATTTTCACTATCAAAACGCAAGAAAACCTATACATATAGGGTATCGCTGGAATCGTACTGGCCTGTAGAGTAAAAGTAACCAGTCAGTTTTATCGCACATTGAACGTCGGAATTAAAAAAAACCCGCAAAACTGTGGTGGAATTGCTTTTTTTTTGCAATTTCAACCCATTACATCATATGCAATATTAAATGGTGGCGTTGGAAAGTACAACTTGTCCCGCAAGAAACAAGCCCCCATATGGCTATGTGAACCGAAAAATAAAAAAGTTTTGGCTCTGGGAAGGCAGGGAGCGCAAAACAAAAACGCAAAAAACAAAAAACTCCAGTCCTTAAGGGGTTAAAAACTACCTGAATCCACCCAGAGAAAGGAATTTCAGTCTTGTTGGCTGCCTTCCCAAGGAGGAATTCTTCAAAAGATCGGAGCACTGTATGTGGCGGAACCCGCTGTCTCCAGCTCTCATTGATGCTCACCTGAGAGCCAGTGTCCCATAGGGCTTGGACAGGAGTATTGTGTATTTCACAGTTCACAAGGCACCTTTTTCCAACGAGACTCAGTAACTTGCTGATTTGTCTCATTGTAACTCCGTCCATTATAGTTGGCACTTGCTCAGCCATCTGGAGGGATCTTTGGTTATAGCAGTTGAGCACTCTTTGAACGGAGTCTGGATTTCCTCTACCAGCCATGGTACTGATGGTGATTTTGGAGCTTGCTGGTTTGCTACCGACAAGAGTTGCACTTTGGGACACAGGGTTGGTTCTAGGACAGGTTACTGTCCGTCCCTTTAACTGTTTTGGTCTGGGCATTTGGCAATATCTATGTCCAGATCGTCCACAGTTGAAGCAATGATCGCAGGCACTTCTATGACCGATCCTCTTACAGGATTGACAACATCCATTGCTCGTACCCACTATTACCTGAGGCCCTCAGAATTCACGGTCTCGTCGGGTTCTCGAATCCCGGAGAAGTGTCTTCATCTCTATCATCTCTTATTGCATCTGTAGCATCAGCTTTTCCAGTTCAGAGTTGCTCTTAGACAGCTGTTGAATCGTTGGGCTACTTGCCTGTGGTGGAGACCAAGGTGTGGTGTTGGCAGTCGTTGTCAGGACACTTGGCTCTTGAGGACACTGTAAGGTGTTAGACTGCCATTCTTTCCCTTTCGTTGAATAGCTATGCTGAGATTTCTTTTGCTTCTGTTCCCTTTCCATCTCCATATTAGCGGCTTCATTCATTTCTCTATCAGCACCTCATCTGGAATGGAAGGGTCATCTAAATACTGCTTTAATTGGAATTTGATGTGGTCATTTCTCAGTCCAGTACCCACTGATCTTAGAAATGTCTTCTGTATCAGCTCAGTCCCGAAATGTTCTTCCGAGCCTTCCCCTTGGGAGACTTATAGCAACCGATCTTTCAATTCAATGGCTCTCAACAGGAAATTCTGCGGAGTTTCATTACTCTTCTGGGAAATGTTGAGGAGTTGCTGGTACAGTTCGGAGGCGTTCTCCTCCTTGTAGTGACTTTTCAAGATTTGTCTAAGTTGCACTAGAGTCAGTCCATTTTTCATCTCTAGCATCCCTCTGAGGCTTTAGCCAGGGCTAATAGCTTTGACCACTGCTTCGACGATCTCAGTCTCAGGATACCCTTTCTGTAGTCCCAGGTCAATTTGGTGCATCAGATTGGTGTAGGACAGCTTATCCTTCTGCTCTTTTTCTCCAATCTGGCCTGCAATCTTGAAGTCTTTTCTGATTGTCACCTCTGGCAAGCTACCATGGTGTAGTCTCTGAGTAAGCGGAGAGCTGGCTCTGGTTTTGGCTGACTGTCACTCGAGTCTTTACTTTTGGTACTCAGCTCTTTAATCTGTTCCTCAATTATTCTGGACGTTTCCTGAAACTTTTCCTGCATAGTGCGATACTGTTGCTTGAAGTCAGGTAATTGCTTTTCTGGTTGGGGGTCTTTCTCACTGAAGCTTGGGACTTTCGCATTGTCCCTCTTCTTCTCTAGCTCGCTAATTAATCTTTTTGTTGCTTGCAGAAATTGTGTTGCCGTCTCCTCACTTTCAGCTTCGAACAGTTCATCTATTACCACATGAACGATCTGCAAAAAATGGCGCCGGGTTTTTCCCTTCGCCATGCTGGTGTCGGGGGCTTTGATGAATTGGCAAATCTTGATGAGATCCCCACTGACAAGTGGATCAGGTGTCCACTGATTTCATCCTGCAGATTCTCTAGATACATCTGTGTTTGCTTGCCATGCTGCAAAGATTAATATCCCAATCTCCCCTAAACTTCGCGTAACCGCTTTTTTTCACTTCCTTTGGTGTGTTCTTTACCCAGTCCCCGTACGGACCACCAATTTTGTTGCACATATACTGAAAGTATTGTCAATAATTCTGTTCCAGGACATGAAGCAGTGGAATGACATCGTTCATCCTGTAGTCCTGGCGACTGACAAATAACATGGCCTCCTCAAAGGGCCTGAGCCAGCAGAACACCATCCGCTCTGCTGGAACAAGACCAAAGAGCCTCAGAAGCCAGGAGGAAAGGTTCCCTGGATAAAGATAAAGACAGAGTCTGACTACAAAGAGTTAAGTTGCAGCATACAGCAAAGGAAAAGTTTCTATTTAATCCTGATAGCACAGCAGAGCTAAAGAGTTTCAGATGTAGCATAGCCAGAATTATTAAATGCCTGCCAGAATTTATGCCAAAGCTTGCTGGTGACCAAGATAAAGTTGGAAGATTGTTCCCTGATGAAATTTTATTCAAGTAAAGCTGTTATCAACTTTAATACAACTCTGGACTCAATTTATTCTACAAATTCCTCAACTATTCACCCTATTTGCACTGCTTCGGTTGACAACACCTGGGGTTCTGGGATTACCAGGTAGGAGCACCGTGACACGTGCACAGCCACACCTAAAGGGACATTATAGTCTACCCTTACACCACTCTGGTATTCCTACACCTGGGTACCACCAAGACCATCTACTTAGGGGGACTCTGTCCCTCGTTGCTGAAATGCAACTGGCGTGATGACAAAAACCGTTAAAGGGAACCCTGGGTAGTTCCCCGTCCCCTCCAGAGGCAGAGCCGGACATTGTCGCAGGACCAACGCGTGATAAATGCTGTGGATGATTCCTCCCTATCCTTTCCCCACTCCTTGAATAATCTTTCCATGAACTTGTAAATCGTTTTTTTAGCACAATGATGTTTTTTCTACCACTGTCCCTAGCGCCTGCTGAAGTCTGTCCCTGCACTAAGTACACTGGAAAATGGCAGAATACAAGATGGCTGAGGCTATTTATAGGGCTGTGACATCACAGGGCTGGCTGGCTGCTGATTGGCTGCATGCATGGAATTATGGGTGATCCTGTCTTCCCAGAGCTCCTTGCTCCATGTCCTCACACGTGCAGCAGCCATTTTAGGAAAAAATGCGATTCGTTACCACGAAGCGTGAGTAAATTCGGATTCGGTGCGAATCGATTCACTTTGTCAACTTCAATTCGCCCATCTCTAACTGTGACCTCTGGGGCTATAACAGGTCACCATGCCAAATTTCTGGGAAGTTTCCTTTAATAAAATGCACTGTACAGTTATGTGATGTAGGAAAACTAGAAGGGTGGGATGAGGATGTAGGCTTATGCTATAACATAGTTACTTAGTTCATACGGTTGAAAAAAGATAGAAGTCCATTAAGTTCAACCAAGGGATAGGTGGGGACGCGAACCCCAGAAGGAAGTGAGACTCAGATTTCTAGACATTTTCATAAGTATTAATGTTGGTTACATTTAAGATTTCATCTAAGCCCTTTTTAAAACCGTCCACTGTTCCTGCTGTGACCACGTCCTGAGGAAGTCTATTCCACAGATTCACAGTTCTTACAGTAAAGAAGTTTTGACGCTTCTGGAGACTGAACCTTTTCTTCTCCAGTCGGAGGCAGCGCCTTCTTGTCTTTTGAGGGCATTTTACAAGGAACAGTTTTTCACCGTATTTTTTGTATGGCCCATTTATATATTTGTAGAGGTTAATCATGTCCCCCCTTAGACGTCTCTTCTCAAGACTAAATAAATATAATTATTTTAATCTTTCTTCATAACTAAGACCCTCCAGGCCCCTTATCAGTTTACTCGCTCTCCTCTGTACTTTTTCCAGCTGCAGGGCATCCTTTCTATGGACTGGTGTCCAGAACTGAACTGCATATTCCAGATGATGCCGCACAAACGCTTTGTAAAGTGGTAATATTACATCCCTGCCCCACGAGTTCATGCCTGGTTTAATGCATGACAATATCCTGGTGGCCTTAGCAGCAGCTGATTGACATTGTATGCTGTTATTTAATCTACCATCTACAAGGACACCCAAATCCTTCTCTATAAGTGACTCTCCCAGTGTTACATCCCCTAGGACATATGAAGCACGGAGATTATTACTACCAAGACGCATAACTTTACATTTATCCACATTGAACCTCATTTGCCAAGTTGATGCCCAATCACTCAGAGAGTGTTCAAGTCAGCTTGTCGTTTATAGACATCTTCCATAGACTGCACATTTACCTTATTTAACTTAGCTTGGACCATATCTACAGTTAGCCAACTGAGTATATTACTGGATGTACTAACAGCCCCAGCACCACAGATATCAGCTCCTTTCTCTTCTTTTGTATATACAGAGCTAAAAAAAAACATTTAGTAACTCTGCCTTTTCCTTATCTTCAGTGACTATCCCCCCTTTACCATTATTTAGGGGACCTACCTGCTCAGACCTTGGTTTTTTAGCATTTATATATTTAAAGAAATTTTGGGGATTTGTTTTGCTCTCTTTTGCGACCTGCTGTTCGTTTTGTATTTTTGCTAATTGTATTTCCTTTTTACAGATTTTATTAAGCCTTTTGTAATCTTCAAACGCTACAGCTGACCCCTCAGATTTGTATTTTTTAAATGTGCTTTTTGTGTCTTTTATTGCTCTTTTTACAGTAGCTGTCAGCCATGGGGGGTTTAACCGTTTACACTTGTAAGGGTCCTTTCACACTGGCGTTTTTGTTTTCCGGCATAGAGATCCGTCGTCGGGTCTCTATGCCGGAAAAATCCTGATCAGGATCATCCCCATGCATTCTGAATGGAGAGAAATCCGTTCAGGATGCATCAGGATGTCTTCAGTTCAGGACTGGAACGTTTTTTGGACGCAGCAAATACCGCAGCATGCTGCGCTTTTTGTTCCGTCCAAAAATCCGAAACACTTGCCACAAGGCCGGATCCAGAATTAATGCCCATTGAAAGGCATTAATCCGGATCCGGCCTTAAGCTAAACGTCGTTTCGGCGCATCGCCGGATCCGACGTTTAGCTTTTTCTCAATTGTTACCATGGCAGCGAGGACGCTAAAGTCCTGGTTGCGATGGTAAAATGTAGTGGGGAGCAGGGGAGCAGTATACTTACCATCCGTGCGGCTCCCGGGGCGCTCCAGAGTGACGTCAGGGCGCCCCACACACATGGATCACGTGATCGCATGGATCACGTGATCCATGGGCATGGGGCGCTCTGACGTCATTCTGGAGCGCCCCGGGAGCCGCACGGACTGTAAGTATACCGCTCCCCCGCTCCCCACTACTACTATGGCAACCAGGACTTTAATAGCGTCCTGGCTGCCATAGTAACCTGAAAGCATTTCGAAGACTGATCAGGATCCTGATCAGTCTTCTAATGCTTCAGGCGACTTGCGTTCTGACGGATCCGGCGGGACGGAAGTGCCTGCCGGATCCTCAGAACGCAAGTGTGAAAGGACCCTTACGTAAAGGAATAAATGTTTTAGTGCAATTACTCAATGTGGATTTAAAGCTCTCCCATTTATCCTCAGTATTATTATGTGACAGTAGCTGCTCCCAGTCCATGCCCTGAAATGCTGCCCTCAACCCAGGAAAATTAGCCTTTTTAAAATTCAGTGTCTTTGCTCTGCATGACAGTTTGCTTCTTATAGTTTAGGGGGAATATAATTATATTGTGATCACTATTACCTAGTGTTTCTCGAACAATAACATTTCCAACAAGCTCTGCATCATGAGAAATTACCAGTTCCAACACAGCATTGCCCCTAGTGGGAGCTTCTACAAACTGGTCCATAAAGTGGTCCTGCAGCAAGTTGAGGAATTTTCTCCCCTTTGTGATTGAGGCAGAATCATGACCCCAGTCAATGTCTGGGAAGGTAAAATCTCCCATTATGACCACTGTACCCGCCTGTGCAGCCGCTCTATTTGGTTATACAGTTGCGTTTCTATCTCCTCTGTGATGTTAGAAGGTTTAGAGATTACACTTAGGCCTCTTTCATACGGGCGTCACATTTGAAACTCGGATAAGAGGCGGGTGCGTTGCGGGAAAATGCGCGATTTGCAAAAGATGAGTGCAAAGCGTTTTAATGCGTTTTGCACGCGCGTGGGAAAAATCGGCATGTTTGGTACCAAGACCCGAACCCGGACTTCATCACTGAAGTTCGGGTTTGGGTTGAGTATTCTGTAGATTTTATTATTTTCCCTTATAACATGTTTGATTGCGTAGTTGCGATCTCTTCTGTCTTCTTTAAGCATTAGCTGCCGGCTAAAGGACCTGTGATGATGTCACCAAGCTCATCACATGGTCCAATCACATGGTCCATCACCATGGTGATGGACCATGTGATTGGACCATGTGATGTGACGTCCCGACAGGTCCTTTAGATGGCAGCTAATGCTTGAAGAAGACAGAACAGATCGCAACTACGCGATCAAGTGGATAAGGTAAGTTAATTTTTTTATTTTTAACCTCTCCATCCACATTTTACTGAGCATTCTGTATTGATAATGCTATTATTTTCCCTTATAACCATTTTATAAGGGAAAATAATAAAGATCGGGTCCCGTCTCTTAGCAACCTTGCGGGAAAATCTTGCTTGCGGATGCTTGCGATTTTCCCGCAGCCCTGTTCACTTCTATGGGGCCTGCGTTGCATGAAAAACGCACAATATAGAGCATGCTGCAATTTTCACGCAACGCAGAAGTGATGCGTAAAAATCACCGCTCATGTGCACAGCCCCATAGAAATGAATGGGTCCGGATTCAGTGCGGGTGCAATGCGTCCTCCTCACGCATTGCACCTGCGCAGAAATCACGGGCCTAAGTATTATTTTTTCAGTACTTTTATCCCTTTGAACTTCCACCCATAAGGTTTCCACATTCTCACGATCCTCACCCACAACTGTCTCTTTCACACTTGTCTTCAGATCACTCCTCACATACAGGCAAACTCCACCTCCTTTTCTATTGACCCTGTCTTTCCTAAATAGTGTAAAACCCTCAATATTAACATCCCAGTCATGTGAAGAGTCTAACCGTGTCTCAGACAGCTCCCCCGTTTTTTAGCTAGACTTCTAGCATTTGTGAAAATACATTTTATATTACTTTTACCTGTAAAGTGAATTTCTGGGATTTTGGGATTACCTTGTTTGATGTTTGTATGTAACAGTCTCTTGTTACCAGCAGCTCTGTTTTCTTAGTGGTGCATAGTTCTGCCGAGTCTTCTCCCTAACTTCCTTACTAACCCCAGCCCCCACTAAATACCCACTGTCCCCTCCTATATCCCACTCTCTATCTATACTATCTCCCCCCTTATTAGTATGACCCCCCCCCACCCTTCCCCCCCAGATCCTAGTTTAAAAGCTCCTCCAGCCATCTAACCATTTTTTCCCAAGGGCAGTTGCACCCTCCCCATTAAGGTGCAGCCCGCCCCTACTGTAGAGCCTGTAACCGCCCATAGTCGGCCCAGTTCTCCATGACCCCAAACCCTTCCTTCCTGCACCAGCTTCTGAGCCACTTATTTAACTCCCTAAGCTCCCGTTGTCTCTTTGGTAACGCTCGTGGCACTAGTATTATTTCTGAAAACACTACCTTGGAGGTCCTGGACTTGAGCGTCTCTCCTAGTTCCCTAAAATCCTTTTTAAGGACCTTCCATCTCCCCCTTACTTTTTCATTAGTGCCAATGAGCACGATGACCGCCGGGTCATCCCCAGCCCCACCCAGCAATTTGTCAATCCACAATATGCCGAACCCGAGCACCTGGCAGACGCTGTTCGGCATTCACGGCGGTCTCGACCACAGATGACCCTGTCCGACCTCCTAATAATAGAGTCCCCTACCACCAGCATCTGCCTGACCTTTGCTGCCCTCCCTTTCCCATCCTTCCTGCAGGGGGCATCCTCCTGGTTTCTAGGAGAAACGCCCTGCTGCAGTGTTGCTGGTCCTGGGCTTTCATCCCTAATATCGGCCAAACAGGCATATTTACTAGGCTTTGCTAGACTTAAAAAACACCTGAGGATCCTTCAAGAACTGGTCAACCAGGGAAAATCGTGGCCTCTGCTCACCTTACACAATTCTGGGAAGTTTCCTTTTCACACAATGCACTGGAGATTTATCTGATGTAATAAAGTTGGAATGAGAAGGTGGATTCATGCCATAACATACACTTTGCTAGACTAAAAATACTTGAAGAACTTTCAAGAACAAGTCAACCAGGGAAAACAGTGACCTCTGGGGCTATAACAGGCCACCTTACAAAATTCTAGAAGGTTTCCCTTCATAAAATGTACTGTAGAGTTATCTGATGTAGGAAAGCTAAGTGCTCCCTGCATAAGAGGGGCTCAGCTAAGCTACATGAGGTATGCCTGGTCACAGGATTGCCGACTGCTTCCAAGCAGCAGAACTGTATGAAAACTGACATATAACATACTAAATCCTCGATGTGTAGAGTGAAGTATCAGCCTGGGCCCAGGCATCCTGCTCTGCATGGAGTCCATACCCAGCGCTGTAGACACATCACAATAAATGTTCTGGTGCTTAGTAAGCAGTGCGTTCTGTCAACTGGAGATGAGGCCGTAAAACGAATCTAAAGATGTAATTAATTATAATTGGCCACTGAAGTGTGACTATTCCCATTTATTTCTGCGGTGTGATGGATTCTGCGGCTGAGCAAATATTACATTAGAGCTGAATTAATAAGACTGGAACACACAGGGTACGCAGGACACCTGCACGGAGCACCGGTCAGGGGTCTATACACACAAGTAGAGTCCGCTGGCGCTGAAGACAGCTCTGTATGTACGGTTATCTTCAACAAGGTAGAAAAAATCCTGCGCAGCCGTAGCCTAGTTATATCTAGTTCTAGGAAGGCTGGGTTAGAATAAATATGGCCGTCATTACAGCTCTGCAGGGGTCATACCCAGCTTTCCCAGACCCCTGAATGCCGAATCTGCAATGTTAAATCCACAATAAACAGAGTCTTTCAGTTTTATTTATCTTTTCTGGAGCCTGCTGAATCCTAGAGTAAATAAAAAATAATTTAAACCCCACCCTCGCTTACCAATGAACACCCCCAAGGAACCTCCGTGTATCAGATTACCATAAACCATGCACCTTTTGCCATTCGGTTCATGGCACACTCCCCCAAAAATAGGGACTATTAGCAACTGTTTCTAGAAAAGATGTATGGTAACCGGTATGACCACGACAAGAGTTCTTTAAGAGAATCACTCCACCGGCATATAAGAGAGTGCCATTGGTGGATTTAGAGGAGGGGGATCTTGCCAATGCCTTGAGGGCATCTGTACTGGTTTTCCAGTAGGTAGACAATTCATCACTTCTCTGAAACCTTGGGTGTACCTATAGGGGGTACACTTAGCAGTCACACTTGGGCCCTGGTGCCTGAGGGGTCTCAAAATTCCCTCCCGCCACATAAGAAGGCACTAGTATACATATGGCTCCTGGTTGGTGAGGGCCCTACTTTAGGGCCCAGAATGGTTTGTAGACTACACATGGAAACCAACAATAAGCTGCTGTTGACGGATCTGCTTGCTTAGTTTGGTTTATCTCCATGGGAGTCCAGAGAGAAGGTCTCTGTGTGACATCTATATGCCCTCCCAAGGCATATGGACAGGGATTGTCGTGCATATTGCCGTCCTGAAATGGTAGTCAGACTTTCTAGACATTTAAGAATTAATGAGGTAACCTGCTGGATGCATTCAGATTAACTATAACGATCCATCAGCAGCAAAGAATCTACTTGTTGATGGTTTCCACGCAGAAATAGATTTTTTTGTACAATCCTGAGGATACATCATCCATATTGTGCTCCTGGAAAACCCCATTAATAAAATATGTTACAATGTATCAAACCCTGATATAGTAACATCGTCTCCATGCAATCCCTCTGCTGACACAATGTATCATTCGCTTCCCGTCACTAATCCCTCATTTGCTGACAGTTCCTCATAATGAACAGACGATGATTTATCAGGAATGTACTCAGTATTCAAAAGGACTACATCTCTCATCATTCACTCTAGAGGATAACTTCAATGTATTTCATGGACAGACGGATCTTATTCCCTTCTTCACTGTTTAATAATTTACCTGCTAAAGGTTTTAACTCCTTCCCTTTACCCAGGTGACTTCATGCTGCGCTTTAAGGGGGTCCTCAAGACCCCAATGGACACTTGGAAAGGTGTAGGGAGAACCTTTGTTCTCAGGACCCCAAACAACAAAAAATATGACCCTTAAATAATGAGGCATTATAAGATGGAGATTCGTTTTATAAAACCGCATTATAAACACTTGCACCAAATCCAGTGGTCACAGCCGGAATCAGTGGACAGTCAGGGGGTCTCAGGAGTGAGTCACAGAATATAGAAAACTATATGGGGGCGCATTCACTAGATACAGCTGAGCTCATCCCATAACCATCAGACGATAGACGAAGGCTGAAAACACTGCCGGAAGATTTATTAACTCTGTAGTAGAGTTATTTCGATACCAAAATTTTGATTCGGTATCGATACCATAAAAAAGTATTGCGATACTCGATACCACGCGAAAAAAATAAAACTCCAAAAAAAGTCACGTGCGTTCCACATTTTATAGAACGGCCGGGCCATAATACAACAGTCCTATTTTTGGGGGGGACAAGGCGACTAAAAGAAAATGGCGAATAGTGTCGTTTTTTTTTGTATTTTTTTTTTTCTTTAACGGTGCGGGCGTTCACCACATAAAAGGATTTTTTTGATAGTTTGGACTTTTCAGATGCGGCGATATGTAATTTTTTATTTATTTATTGTTTATATATTTTATATGTAAAATTGGGAAAGGCGGTGATTAATACTTAATATTTTGGTGTCCTTTTTTTTTTTTTTTTTTACAGTTTACTTATTAACTTTTCTTTTTTTCCTGGTTGCCATGGTAACCGATCGGAGCCCCAGCATTACACTGCTGGGAGTCCGATCACTACCACCAATTAGGAGGAGGTGAGGGGACCCTGTGGCCACTGCCACCAATGACTTCAATACTGTGGGGGGGAGGGAGAAAGGTGGGGATGGGGCACTGGCCACTCTTATCTTTAATATTGGGGGCGGGAGGGCACACTGGCCACCAATGTCTTTAATACTGGGGGGCGTCGTCGTCACTCTGGCCACCAATGAGAAGCATAACCATTCATATACAAACGCAGGCAGTAGGAATACACTGCTAGCACCTGCCTGTGAACGACCGCGGCGATCCGCGGCAATTAACCCCTCAGGTGCGGCACCTCAGGGGTTAATTGCCGCGGATCGCAGCGCTCAGTGACAGGCAGGTGCTAGCAGTGTATTCCTGCTGCCTGCGTTTGTATATGAATGGTTATGCTTCTCATTGGTGGTCAGTGACCCCGCCTCCTCCGCCCCTTTCCCTCTATTGGTGGCAGCAGCAGCACAGGGGGAGGGAGAGACTGCCTCCTTCTCCCCGTGCTGCCAAGGAGAACATGGCCGCGCTGAGAGCGGCGCAGCCACGCTCTCCTATACTGGGCTGTGCGACAGCGCAGCCTAGTATCGATAAAATACTAATCCTGGTATCGAGCTCGATACCAGAGAAAAGTATCGATTGGGTATCGAAAGTTCGATACCTGCAACAACCCTACTCTGTAGACCTTAGAACTTAGACTGTCTGGATATGCATCAGATTCATCACAGGGGCTCAGGCTGGAAGATAAATGTGGTGAGGGGGTAGACACTATGATAGATAGATAGATAGATAGATAGATAGATAGATAGATAGATAGGAAAATAAGTATTTTATACACTGGCGATTTAGCAAGTTTTCCCACCTACAAAGAATGGAGAGGTTAGACGTTTCCTGAAGTTCTTGACCCGGTTTGCACACACTGCGGCAGGGATTTTGGCCCACTCCTCCATACAGATCTTCTGCAGATCTTTCAGGTTTCGGGCTATCACTCGGCTACATTGAGTTTCAGCTCCCTCCAAAGATTTTTGATAGGGTTAAGGTCTGGAGACTGGTTAGGCCACTCCAGGACCTTGAAATGCTTTTGACGGAGCCACTACTTAGTCGCCCTGCCTACGTGTTTCAGGTCATTGTAATGCTGGAAGACCCAGCCACGACCCATCTTCAATGCTCCCATTCATCCTCCCTTAAATACGGTGCAGTCGTCCTGTCCACTTTGCAGAAAAGCACCCCCATAGTATGATGTTTCTACCCCATGCTTCACGGTTGGGACGGTGTTCTTGGGGTTGTACTCATCCTTCTTCTTCCTCCAAACACGGTTAGTGGAGTTGATACCAAAAAGTACTATTTTGGTCTGATCTGACCACATGACCTTCCCCTATGCCTCCTGAGGATCATCCAGATGGTCATTGGCGAAGTTCGAATGAGCCTGGACATGTGGTGGTGTGAGCAGGGGGCCTTACGTGTCCTGTGGAATTTTAATCCATGACGGCGTAGTGTGTTACTAACGGTAATCTTCGAGACTGTGGTCCCAGCTCTCTTCAGGTCCTTGACCAGGTCCTCCCGTGTAGTTCTGGGCTGATTCCTGACCTTTCT
Organism: Bufotes viridis; assembly: GCA_033119425.1. Lineage (NCBI taxonomy): Eukaryota > Metazoa > Chordata > Amphibia > Anura > Bufonidae > Bufotes > Bufotes viridis. The sequence continues at coordinate 33,328,527 of CM065592.1, forward strand.
CAGAATCATCCTTACTAAGTGGCGAGCTAAGGAAGGGGCGTGGGAGGCGGTCTGCCTCAGGTGCCGCCTCTCGGGGGCTGCCAGAGGCCAGAAGCAATGAGCGCTTCCAACAATACAGATGGAAGCGCTCATTGCTGGAGCGTCGGGAGCTGGATCCTGTCACTCACCGCTCAGTTGCCCACGCTCCTCCCCTTCTTCAGGCCGGCAGAGTACAGAATGGTGAAGCGGGAAGACTTCTCCCCGCTCCACCATTCAGCCTGCAGACACAGATCGTGCTGCTGGCCTGTGTGGGTGGAGCCTGCAGCCTGGAAATCTGCATAAGCTCCTCCCACACATTGCTTCAGAGCGATCTGTGCCTGCAGGGAAGAGAGGACTGTGAGCTTCAGGAACGGGACAAGGTGAGTACTTACTGTGTTTTGTTTTTTTTAATACAGAGGGGACACAATGGGCATTTCTACTCTGGAGAGGGGGGGATACCAGAGAAAGGACCCACCCCGGGTGCCAAAACCTAGGCACACCACTGTCCTTACCCCACGAGGCGAGATCTTGCATGGAGCCGCAGACGGAGGTAGATTGACAGTCGTCTTGTGTTTCTTTCATTTTCTAATAATTGCGCCAACAGTTGTTGCCTTCTCACCAAGCTGCTGGCCTATTGTCCTGTAGCCCATCCCGGCCTTGTGTCCCTGGTGTCCTCAGACAGCTCTCTGGTCTTGGCCATGGTGGAGAGGTTGGAGTGTGATTGAGTGTGTGAACAGGTGTCTATTATACAGGTAATAAGTTCAAACAGGTGCAATTAATACAGGTAATGAGTGCAGAGTAGGAGGGCTCAGTGAGAGACAGAGTTCTTGTTGGTTGGTAGGTGATGGAATACTTATTTTATGCAATAAAATGCAAACTAATTATTTCAAAATTATCGAATGTGATTTTATGGATTTTTATTTTAGATTCTGTCTCTCGGAGTTGAAGTGTACCTACAATAAAAATTACAGACCTCTCTATTATTTGTAGGTGGGAAAACTTGCAAAATCGCCAGTGTATCAAATACTTATCTACAGTATCTACAGTGGGGAAAATAAGTAAGATAGATAGATATGAGATGATGGATGGATAGATATGATAGATAGATAGATAGATAGATAGATAGATAGATAGATAATCATAATAAGCAGAAATGTTCTGGTGACAACCTCTAGGGGGAGCTGTAGTGATGTCCACAGATTAGATAAAAGACTAGGACTCCGTCTAGAAATAACACGACCATAACAAATGTGAGGACTACAGATAAAGCCTCCACTGAAGTGCCCCTCCCCCGATAGATTGATGGGGGTCAGTAGGTTCTCAGGCTTGTATTTCTCTTTTTAGCTTTCTTCACCATTTTTCCACTTTGTGTTTAAACACGACATCCATTAAGTCAGCGGCGGCGCATTGTCCCGGCTGTAAGCACTCCGCATCGGTCCCGGGGAGAACTCAAGTAAATTGAGTCGGGGTGTCAGCTTCCCGGAGAGGAGGCATCAGTCATATGTACGGCCAAGGCACCGCTAATACCGCGGCCGAGACATCTAGATCCTGCGTCTCCACATGTAACAAGACGTCTACACGCGGAGGTCGGGGGTCTCAGGATGTGGGCGCTGGGATATGATTCACAACCGTGAGAAGTCATCAGATGATTGAATAGATGAATAGAAATCCACTCACTGGAGAACAGGCTCCAGACGGGCCAGGAGGACCCCATCTGGCATCCAGGCTAGAAGCCGTATCTCATCTTGTATCCAGGCTAGAGGCCGTATCTCATCTTGTATCCAGGCTAGAGGCGGCATCTCATCTTGTATCCAGGCTAGAGGCCGTATCTTATCTTGTATCCAGGCTAGAAGCCGTATCTCATCCTGTATCCAGGCTAGAGGCCGTATCTCATCTTGTATCCAGGCTAGAGGCCGTATCTCATCTTGTATCCAGGCTAGAGGCGGCATCTCATCTTGTATCCAGGCTAGAAGCCGTATCTCATCTTGTATCCAGGCTAGAAGCCGTATCTCATCTTGTATCCAGGCTAGAGGCTGTATCTCATCTTGTATCCAGGCTAGAGGCTGTATCTCATCTTGTATCCAGGCTAGAGGCTGTATCTCATCTTGTATCCAGGCTAGAGGCTGTATCTTATCTTGTATAGAGGCTAGAGGCTGTATCTCATCTTGTATCCAGGCTAGAGGCTGTATCTCATCTTGTATCCAGGCTAGAGGCCGTATCTCATCTTGTATCCAGGCTAGAGGCTGTATCTCATCTTGTATCCAGGATAGAGGCCGTATCTCATCTTGTATCTAGGCTAGAGACCATATTTCATCCTGTATTAAGGATAGAGGCTGTATCTCATCTTGTATCCAGGCTAGAGGCTGTATCTCATCTTGTATCCAGACTAGAGGCTGTATCTCATCTTGTATCCAGGCTAGAGGCCGTATCTCATCTTGTATCCAAGCTAGAGGCCGTATCTCATCTTGTATCCAGGCTAGAGGCTGTATCTCATCTTGTATCCAAGCTAGAGGCTGTATCTCATCTTGTATCCAAGCTAGAGGCTGTATCTCTTCTTGTATTCAGGCTAGAGGCCGTATCTCTTCTTGTATCCAGGCTAGAGGCCGTATCTCTTCTTGTATCCAGGCTAGAGGCTGTATCTTATCTTGCATCCAGGCTAGAGGCTGTATCTCATCCTGTATCCAGGATAGAGACCGTATCTCAACCTGTATCCAAGCTAGATGCCGTATCTCTTCTTGTATCCAGGCTAGAGGCCGTATCTCATCTTGTATCCAGGCTAGAGGTCGTATCTCATTCTGTATGCAAAATATAAAAACTCTGAAGGGTTCACAATCTTTCAGGCAGCACTCTATCTGTGGAGACCCAGTGGTTACTGGTGCAGTGAGACCAGGACTGGTGATAATGGAGAAGAGGCTGCATTGGGTGGGATGACATGACGAGTCCTCGGATCTATCAGCCAGCTTATTACAGTCATTCAGAAGGACTGAAATGCGGCAGTGATTGCTGGAAATTTTTGATGTCATCGTTCTTTTATGTACAATCTGCCGACTCAGAAATTTGTATTTCAAAGGATTCCTATATTTTGTGTCCCCGTCATCTGCTTCAGGAACCTTCATGGAGGGAGTCCCGATGAGCTACAACAGAGGGAAGAGCAGGACAGAACAAAGGGTCTGGGATAAATGGGCCCTGAGCCTTCTACTGACCCCAAGTGATGTCACCAAATGTGAATGCAGCCTATCCATTCACTAGAGACTGGTGACATCACTGAGACCACAGCCTATCCATTCACTAGAGATCAGCGGTGACATCACTGAGAATGCAGCCTATCCTTTCACTAGAGATCAGCGGTGACATCACTGAGAATGCAGCCTATCCATTCACTAGAGATCAGTGGTGACATCACTGAGAATGCAGCCTATCCATTCACTAGAGAATGGTGACATCACTGAGAATGCAGCCTATCCATTCACTAGAGATCAGCGGTGACATCACTGAGAATGCAGCCTATCTATTCACTAGAGATCAGCGGTGACATCACTGAGAATGCAGCCTATCCATTCACTAGAGAGTGCAGGTTGAAGAAGTTACTTGAAGGGGTATCCACATCTTACGCATTGATTCTTGATGGGAGTAAGTCCCGTCAGCTATCAGGAGAACGACAGGCCCATAACTCCCATCAGCTCTTCCATAATCTCCATAGACTACAATGGGGAGATGCACATGCCGCTCAGCCACCTCTCTATTGATTCCTTTGGGGAATGCGGCTATCCTGAATTGGCAGACGGGGGTGAAAGGCGGTGAGGATCCCAGAGGTGACAACTGGTATGGATACCCTATAAATGACTGCAATGGGAGTTTTCCTTTACCCTCAGTTCACACTTGCGCGTTTTACAGCGCATTCGAACGCGCTGTAAAGCGCATAACCGATGCAAACCAATGCTTCCCTATGGGACTGGTTCACACTTTCGCGTTTTACAGCGCGTTCGAACGCGCTGAAAAACGCCCGACGCATAAACAAGTACTTGAGCTTTTTTGGGGGCATTTGTCGCGCGTTTTGGCCCATAGACTTCAATGGAACGCGCAACGCTTGTATTTTGCGTGTTTTTGACACTGAAAATGCGCGTTCGAACGCGCGTTTATGAATTTGCAACATGCTGGAAAGGCCAAACTTCATATAGACAGGGATATTTAGTCATTGGACAACACTGCAGTCAATCACACAAACGCGCATAAAACGCGCGTTTACTATTGCCAAAAACGCGCACAAACACGCGCGACAAAAACGTGCGGAAAACGAGCGTCTCTGAAACGCTCAGGTCTGAACCCAGCGTTAAGAATGTAACTCCATTTTGTGCGCACCTGGAGATATAGGACGTCTCAAAGTGTTTTTTTCCACGACTTAATTATTTATCATCACCTTCAAGTCTATGTCAATCCAGATGTTGTAATACTACAACTCCCAGCATGCTACATTTACTGTTATTGGACTTCTGAGAAAAGCCAAGCAAGTGTTAATGCTGGGAGTTATAGCTTCCCAACACATGGGACCTCCTGACCCTTCAGATGTCGGGGCAGAGAAGGATCAGGCAGTTGGATTTCATCATGCCCAATCCTTTTGATCTCAGGGGAGATACGCTGCTGTCAGAGTTGCCATCTCTCCCACTGAAAATGTATGCTTGACTCAACCGAGCATGCATGTGTATGAGGGGGTCTGGAGGAATAGCTCTTGTACGGCTGACAGGTATCTGGCATATATGGCCAAATTTGACTAATTGACAATGTGCATCAATGAGGACCACCTTAAAGACCCTCAACAAGCATAGGAAACCACCATCCAACCCTCTGCTAAATCCTACTTCTTCCCCTGGCGACTTGTAGACGTGGATCCCCCCTTTATCCAAAGCTGACCCTCCATCTTGCTGCCGCCCCCTGTGTCCAGCATGTGCTCTCCGCTAGTCACAGACCCCACAACAATCCTATGACTTTACAATGAGCACAAACATAACAGACCCCAGCTCTATACTACACCGTCACAGTGGACTACAAACCCCATCATCCCTGCCAGTAGTCAGGATTATACATTTTGGTAAACTGCAACATTGTAGCAGCCGCATCACATCATTATTTACAAACGATTCAAAATCGAAAACGTTTTACATTAAATACATAAACAATTATTACGAACCACACTTCCCGCTACCCCTCTGGCACGCCCCCGATGCCGCTCCATTCATCTCTGTATATAGCTGAGCGCTGTCTCTGGAGTTCCCTTTCAGATGCATGGAGCGGTGTGCATGCCCGACCTGCCGCTCCATTCATTTTGGGGACTCTGAGAGGTATAAAATCCCTGTTTTTGTGATTGGTGGCGGTCCCAGTGGTAGGACCCCCACTGATTTAACCTTTATCCCTCATCCTGTGGATAGGGTATAACTTGTAACAACCGGAATACCCCTTTAACTAGTTTATGCAACCTGAAGGTGTTACCGGTAAGGGCGTGTCCCTGCACAGTCTGATACTATCCAGTCAGTGTTGCCAGATTGTGCAGGGATGCACACCCCGGCTGGTAACTCCTAGCTGGACCTTCATTGCAAACCACTGGCAATTCAGTCATAACTTCTAGCAGGAATAACAGAGGAATGGCACATCATAGATTCATAAGAATACATGGTTTGGAATTGTTATTACATGGGGAGTGCAAGTAGTTACTAAAACAGACATGTCGGGGGAGACCAGAGGTCCCTTTAAGTTTACAAATTGACCGGATGCAGCCTCTGCTCCTCAAAGGGGAACCATTCCTAAATAGCTGTCACCTGTACCGGACATCAGGAGGCCCCCATCCCCTGGCCCACCAGGACCAGAGATTAGAGATTCAGCAGGTGGTAGGTCCCAAAGCTTTGCATAGTCACCGCAGGATGGGGCACCGGGACATTTCAAGCTCTCCAAAACTTTTACAAGCGGAGCTCCCCTTTAAACTTTCACACAGAGCAGATGTCTCTTACCTGTCACGGTGCAGGACAGGATGTAGCATACGGCCCCCGCCACTGACAGCCCGCCAGCCGCGCAGGAGCCCATGCTGTCAGGTGAGGAGCTGCTGATATTCCGAGTGCTTTTCTTGTAACCTCCAGGGACCCTCCTAACCTGAGCGGAGGCCGGAGCCTGCGTGCATCATACTGTCCATTAGTGGAGCGGCTGCCGGCGGAGTGCGCTCTCTGCACGGTCCAGGAGCGGCCCCAGGGGGCCCCGGAATCTGCGCAAGGCTTCACATTCTCTTTTTTCCAAGGGAGATGCCCTGAAACCAAGAAGACCGCGCAGATTAGAATAGGAGCTGGTGGGATTAACCCCTTGTCTGCTGCAATTCACTGGAAGACCCTTTAACAGGGATGAGGGGGTGCACATATACAGCAGATTCCTATGGTCTGTGCTTTCCCCGTAGACACAGTGCCTCCCACCAAGACTAAAACTTGGGGGGCAAACCCCCTAAAAATGAGTTCCTGACTAATTAACCCCTTATCTGCTGAAAATGCTTAGGACAAGCCCAGGGAACATGTATGAGGTATACGCACAAAGAACCCAATGAACCGTCCTAGTCCATAGACACAGTGCATGTTGGCAAGCCCCCCACCAAGACTAAAACATCGGGGGCAAACCCCCCTTAAAACAGGTTCCTGGCAGATTAACCCCTTATCTGCTGAAAACACTTAGGGAAAGCTCATGGAACACGGATGAGGTATACCCACATAGATCCCAGTGGTCAGTGTTAGTCCATACACACAGTGCATGTCAGCAAGTCCCCCACCAAGACTAAAACATTGGGGGCAAACCCCCTTAAAATGGGTTCCTGGCAGATTAACCCCTTATCTGCTGAAAACACTTAGGGAAAGCTCATGGAACACGGATGAGGTATACCCACATAGATCCCAGTGGTCAGTAGTCCATACAGACAGTGCATGTCAGCAAGCCCCCCACCAAGACTAAAACATCGGCGGCAAACCCCCTTAAAAGAGATTCCTGGCAGATTAACCCCCTTATCTGCTGAAAATGCTTAGGAGAAGCCCAGGGAAGATGGATGAGGTACACACACATAGATAACTATGGTCAGTGCTAGTCCATAGACACAGTGCATGTTGGCAAGCCCCCCTACCCCCACAACATGACGTTCGGCTACATGGAAGTCTTGGTCCTGTGACAAGTGTTGCACCCAAGTATCGCAGCCATAGAAATGAATGACTCGCATGTTTGCTGCGACAGTGACCCCAGAATTGCAAAAAAATCTATCTTGTGTCACGTGACTTTTCTGCGACTTGCCGTTGCGCGACACATCTCCTTGGAGAGTGACCCTTTATCAGTCCCGGGGTGAAGAAAAGTTTCCTACATAGACATTGGGGGTTATTGCGAAGACAAAAACAGGTCCAGCTTCCCTCATCCCATTTTAATGACCACATCCCGCCAAGTATACCGGACTAGGCATGAAACAAGACCACAACCCCCCCCCCCCCAAATTATACCGGACTGGACCCCCATAATGTCTAGCTGATTAACCCATTCAGTGCATTTCCAGTCACTGTAGCCCCTTCAGCCCTGTGTCACTCTACATCCAGAGGAGTAGACGTGTGGCTCGAGGTGTCCAACCTGTCACCCTCCAGCTGATGCAAAACTACAACTCTCAGCCAGTCCTGACAGCCACATGCTGGGAGTTATCATTTTGCATAAACTGGAAGTTGATAATATATTATGTAAAACAGATTATGCGAGATAGAGTAGAGCTGGGTTTGTCATTTGGCATGTTCTGATGATGTCAGGTTGAGTGTCAGCGGTTTTACATAGGACTGCCTGAGAGATATGAACATGCAAAGAGTACAAATTCAGCTCTGCTACATCTGTGTGTATGCGGGACCCGAGGGGAGGATTGCATACAGACTTATGAAATGTACAGTATGCTGTTCTATAAAGAAGCCAAAGGGAGGATGATATACAGTATAGAAGTAATCATAATATGAAAAATAATTATTAATACTCTAAAAATAAGGGTACTTTCACACTAGCGTTAGAGGAATCCGGAAATCCGTGTGCAAACGGATACCATTTGTTTCTGTATCCGGATGCGGATCCGTTTGACAAATGCATTGAGATACCGGATCCGTCTCTCCGGTGTCATCCGGAAAAACGGATCCGGTATTTATCTTTTTGTCACATTTTTAAAGGTCTGCGCATGCGCAGACCGGAAAGCCAGATCTGCTTTTCCAGAACACTTGGTACCGGAACGGGCATTAATACATTTCAATGGAAAATAATGGCATTCCGGCAAGTGTTCGGGAATTTTGGCCGGAGAAAAGGTCTGCGCATGCTGCAGTATTTTCTCCGGCTAAATACCGTAAAAGTGACTGAACTGAAGACATCCTGAACGGATTTCTCGCCATTCAGGAGCCATTAGGATAAAACTGAAGCGTTTTATTTTTCGGTATTGAGCACCTAGGACGGAAACTCCATAATGGAAAAACTAGTGTGAAAGTAAATCATGAAAAAAATATTAGAAATATAAAAATATAGCATAAAATAATAATATAAAAATCATTATACATTAATAAATCAATAATCATTTTCATATTTTCAGTGCTTCTCTCCCCTCCCCCATAATCGTCGCTGCTTTTTCCATGTCTAACAAGCGCAGAACTGACAGGAGAGTGGTTGTTGTGTGCGCTACACACATGTAGCAGAGTGCAATGCATCCTCTAACCTTTTTGGGGCCGTATTGTATTATAGGAGTTTTACCGTCAGCCCTATGTAAAACCACAGATCACAGGATCACTGTAATCATCTCTGCTACATCTGACATACTCAGCTCTACTACATTGCATAACCCCCGCTTTCCTATAGCTTTCCACACCTTACAAACACTACTCTACTACTTCTGATGATCTGCTATAATGGACGTATCAGGCTCAGCTGTAAGAAAAAATAAACTACCACTGGACTGCATGTGACATAATCAACTCTGCTACATAATCTTCATCATTACATCCGGTAAATCAGATGGACTCATCCTTGGTGCATCTGACATAATAATCTGCTACTCCATCAGACAAACTCATCTCCCCTGCACCGAACACGCAGTACCCACGTCAAGTGTAATATATCTATGTCTGCTACATCAGACGTCACATCAGACATATTCATCTCTACTACGTCAGCTATACCCCACTCTGCTACATCACACACAATTATCCCTTCTACATCCGATATTCTCATCTCTTCTACATCAGACAAACTCATTCTTTCTATGTCAGATATACCCAGTTCTGCTACATCAGATACAGATAAGCCCTGCTCTGCTGCATCAGATATTCCCTCAACGTCCGATATGCCCAGCTCTGCTACATTGGACATAACCTGAGATATGCCCAGGTATGCTAACTCATACATATCAGATGTACGTATCCCTTCAGTGTCAGCTCTGCTACATCGTTCTTAAGCATCTCTTCCCCACATCCAATGCTCAGCTCTGCTACATGCATCTCTTTCACATCTAGAAGTACTCAGCTCTGCTACAATGTTCTTAAGCATCTCTTTCACATCTAGAAGTACTCAGCTCTGCTACATTGTTCTTAAGCATCTCTTCCCCACATCCAGAAATACTCAGCTCTGCTACATTGTTAATAAACATCTTTCACATCCAGAAGAACTTAGCTCTGCTACATTGTTATTAAGCATCTCTTCCACATACAATGCTCAGCTCTGCTACATTGTTTATAAGGATCTATTCCACCTCCAGAAATGCTCTGCTCTGCTACCTCAGAGATACTCATCTGGGATACAGAAAACACACTCATCTCTGAAACACCTGGCCACATCTGGCATAGTTTTGACAGCATCAACCCCAGATGAACATGGGGAGCAGGAGAACTTTACCTTCTTGCCTCAGATCCCCAGATTCCTCCAGAAGATTAGGAGCTCCCTGCAGGATCCACCACCCTCCTGCTGTAGCTTCACAAGGAGCAGTCTGGTGCAGAAGTATTCAAACCCCTGACTTTACATGCCAGAGCAGTTGCACTTGAGGAAGGTTCTGCAGAAGAGCCCAGCTCCTCCTGGACCTTCTCCACTCCTGGGCTCCTAGTCCAGACCATTGAAGGTAGTCCCTGGCTCAGCTGAGATGAAGCAGCTCCAGACCTGACCATGGATGGAGAGAAGCTGGAGGAGGAGCAAGCAGAGGGCTCCCCAACCTGTCAGGAGCTGCACTCCACATGAGGAGGGGGTGAAGACATTCCAGGGGCCATGGTCTTCTGGGTTAACCCCTGAGATGCCAGGCTGCAGAGCTGAGCCCAGCAGGTGCAGAGAAGACAAGCTGCAGCACTGAGATCATTCTATTGGCAGGGAAGAGCTCCATTTAGCAGAGCTGAGTTAGCACAGATATAGCAGAGCTGAGCATGTACAGTAAGCGACAGAAGGGTGATGAGAAGGATATGCACTGTTGTAAGATATAGCAAGCCTAGTTCTGGTGTAGCAGAGCTAAGCGTGTCATATGCAATCAGATGAAGCAGAACTGAGTTGGCCTCAAACAGATAGGAAAACTGAGTAAGGTACAGCAGAGCTGAGCTAGTGGTGGCAGGTTAATAGTAATGATAGGCACTGTTGTGAGAGTAAACCTGGTTCTGGTGTAGCAGAGCTGAGTGTTTCATGTGTGGCAGGCTGGGCTTAACAGATGAAGCAGAGTTCAGTCAGTACATCAGTAAGATAAAGGAAGTCTGCATCAGGTAAAGCAGAGCTGAGCTAGTGGTAGCAGGAGGATGTAAGGTCCTGGTGTAGTAGAGCTGAGTGCATCATATATATCAGGCTAAGTTTATCAGATGAAGCAGAGCTGAGTTGGCACAGCACAGATGTAAGGCCTCATACACACGACCGTTGTTTGTTTCCGCGTCCGTTCAGTTTTTGCAGATAGAATGAGGACCCATTCATTTCAATGGGTCCGCAAAAAAATGCGGACAGCACACTGGCCGCATCTGTTTTTTTGCGGAACCGCAACTTGCAGACCGCAAAACACATACGGCCGTGTGCATGAGGTAAGCCTAATTCACACGTCCGCAATCTTCGTCCGCACCCGTTGCGCAAATTTGCGGAACGGGGGCAGATCCACTCATGTTGAATGGGGATGTGATGGATGCGGAGAGCACACAATGTGCTCTCCGCATCCGCATTTGCGGAGCGCGACGCCGATCTTCCGGATGGCGGCTCCACAAAAATATAGAGTGTGTCCTATTCTCGCCCACAATTGCGGACAAGTATAGGCATCTCAATAGGGCTGGTGGCAAGGTGTGTTGCGGATCCGCAAAACACTGCGGACATGTGAATAAGACAAAGGAAGGCTGCCTCAGGTGAAGCAGAGCTGGGGTAGTGGGAGAAGGATAATTGACAGGATAGGCTCAGCTGTAAGGTATAGCAAGCCTGGTCCTGGTTCTGGTTCTGGCGTAGCAGGCTGAGCATATAAGTGCAGTTCAGTGTGTCCTATACAGCAGGCTGTGGTATCAGATAAAGCAGAGCTGAGTATGTCAGTTATGGCGGAAATAAATCTGTTACTGTCATCCTAGAGGTCTTCTGTGGTTTTGCCTAGGACTGGAGGTAAAGCAACTATTTGTGACACAGGTAAATATCCTGAATGATGCATGAATGCCAATTATCAAGATGCACAAGCAATTATACTTTATAAACTCAGCTCTGCTACATCAGTACAATGCATGAAATACTCTGAATGTCCAGGAGACATAGTGGCTGGACACAATGCAGTCCCCTCCCCGGGTGTCCTAACACACAGTGACGAGCTCCGCAGCTCTACACGCTGGCCCCACCATCCAGCAGATCAGTCACTCCTGTGCAGTCCCTGCTCTGCACACCAGGGGGCGCTGGGGACATGCAGACATCTGGCTGTATCCAGGAGCCGGACCTGCATCTCCTACATTTCATTTCGAGGCCCCATAAAGCTGGGAGGTTATTTATGAGGGTGACATAGTGATGTGTAAAACGCTGGAATCAATGGATGGAGAAATGATTTACGCTTCATCGAGAGCGAAGCCTCCAGAGAAAATCCGAGAGAGCGCAATTAAATAAATGTATCTCCACGAGGCAGAAGAGACACGCAAGAGTGACCCTGAGCGGAGACCCCCAAACCGTATCTACATATCCAGACCAGTGACCCCCAAACTGTATCTACATATCCAGACCAGCGACACCCCAAACCATATCTACATATCCAAACCAGTGACCCCCAAACCGTATCTACACATCCAAACCAGCGACCCACAAACCGTATCTACATATCCAAACCAGTGACCCCAAACCGAATCTACATATCCAAACCAGTGACCCCCAAACTGTATCTACATATCCAGACCAGCGACACCCCAAACCATATCTACATATCCAAACCAGTGACCCCCAAACCGTATCTACACATCCAAACCAGCGACCCACAAACCGTATCTACATATCCAAACCAGTGACCCCCAAACCGAATCTACATATCCAAACCAGTGACCCCCAAACTGTATCTACATATCCAGACCAGCGACACCCCAAACCATATCTACATATCCAAACCAGTGACCCCCAAACCGTATCTACACATCCAAACCAGCGACCCACAAACCGTATCTACATATCCAAACCAGTGACCCCCAAACCGAATCTACATATCCAAACCAGTGACCCCCAAACTGTATCTACATATCCAGACCAGCGACACCCCAAACCATATCTACATATCCAAACCAGTGACCCCCAAACCGTATCTACACATCCAAACCAGCGACCCACAAACCGTATCTACATATCCAAACCAGTGACCCCCAAACCGTATCTACATATCCAGACCAGTGACCCCCAAACTGTATCTACATATCCAGACCAGCGACACCCCAAACCATATCTACATATCCAAACCAGTGACCCCCAAACCGTATCTACACATCCAAACCAGCGACCCACAAACCGTATCTACATATCCAGACCAGCGACCCCCAAACCGTATCTACATATCCAAACCAGTGACCCCCAAACCGTATCTACATATCCAAAACAGTGACCCCCAAACTGAATCTACATATCCAAACCAGTGACCCCCAAACCGCATCTATATATCCAAACCAGTGACCCCCAAACCGTATCTACATATCCAGACCAGTGACCCCCAAACCGTATTTACATATCCAGACCAGTGATCCCCAAACCGTATCTACACATCCAAACCAGTGACCCCCAAACCGAATCTACACATCCAAACCAGTGACCCCCAAACTGTATCTACATATCCAAACCAGTGACCCCCAAACCGCATCTACATATCCAAACCAGTGACCCCCAAACCGTATCTACACATCCAAACCAGCGACCCCCAAACCGTATCTACATATCCAAACCAATGACCCCCAAACTGAATCTACATATGCAAACCAGTGACCTCCAAACCGCATCTATATATCCAAACCAGTGACCCCCAAACCGTATCTACATATCCAAACCATTGACCCCCAAACCATATCTACACATCCAAACCAGTGACCACATACTCTACCTATCCATATCCTGACCAGTGATCTCTTCATTTCCATGTAGCCAGAAATCCGGACCGGTGTCCCCCTCATCTCCATGTATCTACATATCCCACAGGTGACCTCTGTATCTCCATGTATCTACATATCCCACAGGTGACCTCCGTATCTCTATGTATCTCCATACCCCACAGGTGACCTCGTATCTCCATGTATCTACATATCCCACACGTGGCCTCCGTATCTCCATGTATCTACATATCCCACAGGTGACCTCTGTATCTCCATGTATCTACATATCCCACAGGTGATCTCCGTATCTCCATATCCCACAGGTGACCTCCGTATCTCCATGTATCTACATATCCCACAAGTGACCTCCATATCTCCATGTATCTCCATATCCCACAGGTGACCTCCGTATCTCCATGTATCTACATATCCCACAGGTGACCTCCGTATCTCCATGTATCTACATATCCCACAGGTGACCTCCGTATCTCCATGTATCTACATATCCCACAGGTGACCTCCGTATCTCCATGTATCTACATATCCCACAGGTGACCTCCGTATCTCCATGTATCTACATATCCCACAGGTGATCTCCGTATCTCCATATCCCACAGGTGACCTCCGTATCTCCATGTATCTACATATCCCACAGGTGACCTCCGTATCTCCATGTATCTACATATCCCACAGGTGACCTCCGTATCTCCATGTATCCACATATCCCACAGGTGATCTCCGTATCTCCATGTATCTACATATCCCACAGGTGATCTCCGTATCTCCATGTATCTACATATCCCACAGGTGATCTCCGTATTTCCATGTATCTACATATCCCACAGGTGATCTCCGTATCTCCATGTATCTACATATCCCACAGGTGATCTCCGTATCTCCATGTATCTACATATCCCACAGGTGATCTCCGTATCTCCATGTATCTACATATCCCACAGGTGACCTCCGTATCTCCATGTATCTCCATATCCCACAGGTGACCTCCGTATCTCCATGTATCTCCATACCCCACAGGTGACCTCCGTATCTCCATGTATCTCCATATCCCACAGGTGACCTCCATCTCTCCATGTATCTCCATACCCCACAGGTGACCTCCGTATCTCCATGTATCTCCATATCCCACAGGTGACCTCCGTATCTCCATGTATTTACATATCCCACAGGTGACCTCCGTACCTCCATGTATCCACATTTCCCACAGGTGATCTCCGTATCTCCATGTATCTACATATCCCACAGGTGACCTCCGTATCTCCATGTATCTCCATATCCCACAGGTGACCTCCATATCTCCATGTATCTACATATCCCACAGGTGACCTCCGTATCTCCATGTATCTACATATCCCACAGGTGATCTCCATATCTCCATGTATCTACATATCCCACAGGTGATCTCCTTATCTCCATGTATCTACATATCCCACAGGTGACCTCTGTATCTCCATGTATCTACATATCCCACAGGTGATCTCCGTATCTACATATCCCACAGGTGATCTCCGTATCTCCATGTAGCTACATATCCCACAGGTGACCTCCGTATCTCCATGTATCTACATATCCCACAGGTGACCTCCGTATCTCCATGTATCTACATATCCCACAGGTGACCTCCGTATCTCCATGTATCTACATATCCCACAGGTGACCTCCGTATCTCCATATCCCACAGGTGACCTCCGTATCTCCATGTATCTACATATCCCACTGGTGATCTCCGTATCCCCATGTATCTACATATCCCACAGGTGATCTCCATATCTCCATGTATCTACATATCCCACAGGTGATCTCCATATCTCCATGTATCTACATATCCCACAGGTGATCTACATATCTCCATATCCCACAGGTGACCTCTGTATCTCCATGTGTCCTGATCATGTTGTTCACACGTTAGGTGTCAGGACTATAATATGATTTGTATATTCCTCTCTGGATCGCTGAAATAAATGCGCACATCGCCCTATTTTTAGTCTTTACGAATTAGGTCTTGTTCACACTTCAGTTATTTCCATCAGGTGCAGATCTTCCCCTTATACAGTACCTGATGTCTGTGGAGGCTGCACTACACAATCACTGATGGAAATAACTGATCTGGGCCTTAAAGGGGTTGTCCCATGAAAAATATTCTACAGTTTTCAAACCAGAACTTGGATCTGTAAACTTCTGTGTTGTGATAGGGACAGAGTTACAGCAGAATGGACACACCCCCTGAAATGTGAGAGAGCACACGCCCCCTGAGAAAGGACACATCCCCTGTGCTGTGATATTGAGATAGCTGCAGCAGAAAGGACATGCCCCCTGAGCTACCAGCTTGAAATAAATCTAGAAGAGCAATTGGAGCAATGAATGTGGAGATCTCTGGATCCATGTGAGGTCCAGGGCCGGTGCTAGCTTTGTTAGAAAGAGACTGTCATGTCCTAGATCAGGGATGGGCAAACTCGGCCCTCCAGCTGTTGCAAAACTACAACTCCCAGCATGCCCAGTCTGGCTACTGCTATACAGAATAATGGTGGGAGTTGTAGCTTTACAACAGCTGGAGGGCCGCAGTTTGCCCATCCCTGTCCTAGATGATGTCCGATTGTCATTTTTTACATTAATCATAGGATAACCCCTTTACAGTCTAAGAGCTTACCACAACATGAGTGGAGTGCCACATATCCTTCCCCACGGTTGTCAGACAAGTTGTGTCCTCTTATAGTTGTCAGAACATCATATGTATTTAAACACATTGGTTGTCAAGATCACATATTAGTTGTCCGAATTGTATACTCACTTCTTAATTACCATATTATGTTAGTTGTCAGAGCCTTAAACTTTATATCAGTTGTCAGGATCACACTGTCATCATGTTAGTTGTCAGACCTGCCCATTTTGTTTACTTTCTGCTGCTAGCTGTAGACATGGTAGATGTCAGGGTTTATACTTTACATGTTAGTTGTCAGTTTACAGGCAATGGGTTTTTTGTCCGGTCGACAGCCGCCATTTGCATCGGATCAGGAAGCCAGATCTCCGAAACGAAGACGTGAACGTAGCCGTAGTTGTCAGGATCACACTATCTACATGTTAGTTTTCAGGACTTTACATGTTAGTTGTCAGACCTGCCCTTACTGTGCACTTTATGTCAGTTGTCAGGATCATATTGTATACATTTTAGTTGTCAGGACTTTACATGTTACATCAAGCTGTCAATACAGGCCTCTTGATCTACTTTTAGGCCAGTTGTCAGGATCACACTGTCTACATGCTAGATGGCAGGAATTTACACCTTACATGTCAGTTGTCAGAACCGCCCTCTCTCTCCACTTTGTGTCAGTTGTCAGCACCGCAGGATCCCTGTGGTCTTTGACAGAAGCACAAACAGTGTAAATGACAAGCTCTGGAGATCTGCCGAGGACGTTCATCCGTAATTCATCCCATCTTTAATTCATTTCACCGGAGAGCGACTTCCAAACTGCTGACTTAATGAGCATTTTGTCTAAATGTACGTCAGAGGAGATCTGCGGGGCGAGTCCCCGGACACCCCCAGTAATGGAGCCATCAGTTACTGGGAGCGCCTCCACCAGGGAGACGGGGAAAAGTGTCACCCATACCTACAAGACGCCGGCGGTGATTGTGAGATGTAATCAGCGGCTCCCCGGCATCCTCTGTAACTGGCCCAGCATAGCGCACGTCACGCTGCCACCTGCAAGCAAATTGTATTTTATTTTATCTTAACGCTCAGAATACAGAATACATTACAATAACATGGGAGTGACGCAGCCCCGCCCCCGCACAAATATGCAGAATAATAGCACAATAATACGGCAGTGGCGCGGCCCCGTCTCCGCCCCTGCACAAATATACAGACTAATGTCACAATTATACAGCCCCACCTCCGCACAAATATACAGACTAATATCACAATAATACGGCAGTGACGCGGCCACCTCTCGGCCCCTGCGCAAATATACAGAATAATATCACAATAATACGGATGTGACACGGCCCCACCACCCCTTCAGCTGTTGTAGAACTACGACTCCCACAATGCCCTGCTGTAGCTGATAGCTGTAGGCCAGGGATTCCCAACCTGCGGCCCTCCAGCTGTTGCAAAACTACAACTCCCAGCATGCCTGGACAGCCTACAGCTATTAGAGCATGCTGGGAATTGTAGTTTTTCAACAGCTGGAGGGCCGCAGGTTGAGCATGCCTGCTGTAGGCTGTTCGGGAATGCTGGGAGCTGTAGTTTTGCAACAGCTGGAGGGCCGCAGTTTGAGGATAACTGGACTAGACTGTCCACCAACTCCCAAGGAAAATGAGTGACCCCCACCCATCATAAAGTGATGACATATCCTATTAATAAGACACATATACCTTTTAGGGCTCGTTCACACAAAAGTTTTTTGCGTTCCGTATACGGGACGTTTTTTTTTGCGTTCAGTATACCGTCCGTAAATGGAACCATTCATTTCAACGGGTCGGCAAAAAAAACGGAATGTACTCTGTATGCATTCCATTTCCGTATTTTCGTTCCGCTACATTTTGAGTCATGTCCTATTATTGCCCGCAAATGACGTTCAGCGGCTCCATTTAAGTCAATAGGGCTGTAAAAAAAAAACCGATGTATTCGTATGTCTTCTGTATCCGTTCTGTTTTTGCGGCAGCATCTATTAAAAATTTTATGCCCAGCCCAATTTTTTAATGTACTTACTGTTAAAACATTATTATACGCTTCCGTTTCAGATTGCAACCTGCAAAAAACTGTTCTCAAACGGGCTCATTAGGGCTCATGCACACGACCGTGTGCCCCCCCTGGCCGTATTGCGGCCTGCATACAGTGGGTCTGCAATATACGGGGCACCGGCTGTGTGCAGCCGCATCACAGACCCATTCGCTTGAATGGGTCCGCAATCCGGAAGATACGGGGCAGAAGCACAGATGGGAACCCCACGGAAGCACTATGGAGTGCTTCCATGGTGTTTCTGTCCGTGCCTCCAAAAAATAGCGCATGCACACTACTTTTTTGCAGTGCAGACCATCAGATGCAGATCGCAGACCCCATTCAAGTAAATGGGTCCACGATCCGCTGCGGATGCCCCATGGTCTGTGACTGAGCAATTTGCGGTCCGCAGCACGGGCACGGAGCCTTTACGTTCGTGGGCATGAGCCCTTAGTCTGTCAATGATCGTCAAAAAATCTGTAATTACCTTATAATAACTGCTTTCATTAATGTCCGCTGTCCCTTTCCGCTGCTAGGGCTTGTCTGTCTCCGGCTGAAGCTACTTTCACACTTGCGTTTTTACTGGATCCGGCAGGGTTCAGCAAAAACGCTTCCGTTACTGATAATACAACCACCTGCGTCCGTTATGAACGGATCCGGGCGTCTTATCTTTAACTTTGCCAAGACGGATCCGTCATGAACTCCATTGAAAGTCAGTGGGGGACGGATCCGTTTTCTTTTGTGGCAGATTGTGTGAGAGAAAACGGATCCGTCCTCATTGACTTACATTGTGGCAATGCTGGATCCGTTTTGCATCGGCATCCCAGGGCAGAAAGCAAAATACAACAAGCCGCGGTTTGCTCTCGGGTCTGGGAACGCAACTAAACGGAACGGAATACATTTTGGTGCATTCTGTTCAGTTCAGTTTTGTCCCCATTGACAATGAAATGGGGACAAAACCAAAGCGTTTTTTTCCGGTATTGAGCTCATATGATGGAACTCAATACCGGAAAACTTTACTAGTGTGAGAGTACCCTAAAAAGACAGGAAGACGGAGGGGCGGTCCTTCACCCTGCATGGCTGCATTAGGCTTCAGAGTGAGGAGGCGTGTCTCTCAGTAATCCAATCTGATTGGCTGGCAGGGAGCTGCTGGCTACAGCAAGTGTGTATGGGAAGTGAGGGGAAGCAGTTTTGGCCTCAGAGAACTGGCAGAGGAGCCATCTTGAGAAGGTCCTAATATTGTAAATGTTTAAACAGCCGTAACTAAGGGAAAAACTCAAGGAAAACAGTGGTATGTGAAGAAACTAAAGATTGCTTTATGCATAATGCTCCACCAGCAGTAACATATGCTAAAATAGATTTTTTTGATGAAAACATGGATGGTTACACTTTAAGTAAACTCATCCCATTCCCTATTAGATCTTTGACTAGAGGGCTCTCCAAAAGCCATCATTTCCTCTAAGAAGATGTCCTTGAATATTCAGATAGCATTCAAAGCCAAAACCCTTCATAGTAACTGCATATATACTTTCTAACAAGTACTAGATACCTCTGGGGAATCTTCCTTCATTTTCTTCTGGTGCCCCCTCCCTCCTCTGTAGATTATGTTGAGTTCAGTTGTCAGTCACTTATCTTCTAGGTGAACATTTGCATCATCGCATGTGTGTGGTAACTATATAAATACCTACAGTACATAAACTGCATATAAACGTCTACTTAGTATTGAATACCTCTGGGGCATCTTTCTTTACTTTCCTTCTGGTGCCCCCTCCCTCCTCCGCAGATTATACTGAGTACAGTTCTAAGTCACTTATCTTTTAGGTGAACATTTCTATCATTACATGTGTGTGGTAGCTATGTAATAACCTACATAAACTGCATATACATGTCTACTTAGTATTGAATACCTCTGGAGCATCTTTCTTTACTTTCCTTCTGGTGCCCCCTCCCTCCTCCGTAGATTATGTGGCGTTCAAAGCCAAAACCCTTCATAGTAACTGCATATATAACTTCTAACAAGTACTAGATACCTCTGGAGAATCTTCCTTCACTTTTCTTCTGGTGCCCCCTCCCTCCTCTGTAGATTATGGTGAGTTCAGTTGTCAGTCACTTATCTTTTAGGTGAACATTTGCATCATCGCATGTGTGTGGTAACTATATAAATACCTACAGTACATAAACTGCATATAAAACCTAATTAGTATTGAATACCTTTGGGGCATCTTTCTGTACTTTCCTTCTGGTGCCCCCTCCCTCCTCCGCAGATTAAGCTGAGTTCAGTGGTCAGTCACTTCTCATCTTCTAGGTGAACATTTGCATCCTGGCATGTGGGCGCTAGCTGTATAAATACATACATTTGTATCTGCTGTGCTGAAGACTTCTTCTCCAAGCTGCACAGACTTGTCCACGGATCCTCCTACTCAAGGAAGAGGAAAGAATCTGAAGAAACTTCTTCAGGGCAAAGGCAAGTAGGGAAAATCGCAGGAAGGAGAAAACTTGTAAATTGTTTGATATCTCATGGGGGTGCAGCAAAATGGAGGCAGGCTTTTCAAAACGTTTCCAATGAGTTAAGTATCCTACTATCCAACCCTCACAAATTTTCCAGGAGCCTCCCAAAAATAGGTATAACTTCCTGACCAATAGAAGGACAGGAAAGTCTCCAAAAAGGCCAGGAGTCTTCTATAGAAGTGGCCAGTGGTCAGGATACCTTCCTGTTGCGTACCCCTGCGGAAGATCGGACAAGGCATGGGAGCAGCCACATATCTGGCGCAGTTTATGGGGGCACTCTGGCCCTGTTAATTGGAATGTTAATTGGCTGATATGATTAAAAAATGTCTCACTAGACCCTATCACGTAAAAAGAGGAGACTTCAGGCACTCCCCAACACAGCTATAGAAGGGGCAAGGCTTGATTACATATGGAAGAAGGGCAGCATACACCTGTGGATCCCTAGTCTGCAAATGATCAAATATAGAAGTGCTGTTCATAGAGGAGAGGGGGGCCTATAGCAAAGATCAATATGGGCCCCCATTACTGTGCCACATTTTAAAACCTTGAACAGTTCTCTCCAAGGCTTATCTATGACCGTTGGGCCAGTTCCTCAATGCTTTGCCCCTCTGGAGAGGGGAGTCCTGTTCAGGTCCTTTCCACTCGGTCACCTAGGGGATGGGATCAACCAGGACTGGGTCCATTACCTCTAAGGTATCTATGGTAGCCACATGGACTGCGTCTATGGGGGAGGCACCATTGATCCATAGGGACCTACAAGTGTAATCAGTCCGTGATTGAGCATACAAAGCATCAACATGTCTTGTATCCATAAGTGTCAGTGTATGTGGATATATCCTCAGTCATGTCACTGTAAATCTGCACCGTTTACCTCCATGTCATTTCTAGATTCAGCTTTCTGTTATGAACAATTTCCTAATACTTCTTTATAAGGGCCGGAGCTTCATTTCTCACAGCTCCAAATCCTTTGTATTTAAAAGATAATATTTGGACTACCTGCAGTCACCACTAGAGGGAGCTCATTACACACAAGTATAAAAAGCAAGCAGAAAGCTCCTGAGCTCCATCTAGTGGTGGGAGGACTTAAAAACATCCATGGCATCCTCTAACTAAGCAGAGGATATGGAGCTTTGTATCAGAAAAACAGAGCTCTGACCATTATAATAAAGAAAGACACATTAAGAATACATTCAGACGGAATTCTGGACCTATTTAATATTTAATAAAAAAACTAAGAAAAATCTCATTGAAGACAGAAGAATGACGCCATGTGTTTTCCTTTCTATTCTTTAAGACATATTTGGCTGAAGGACAGGCTTTCTTCACCCTCAGTATACATACATAACATGACTACACCGCATGATTACAAATCCGCTATCACATCAGCTACATGAATGAAATATCTAGAAATCTGCATTAAAGATAATTCACAGCATACACTTATATGGGAAAATACACATTTCTGAGCACAATGTCTGAAAAACGCAGCTGATGCCAACGAACAACCGATATTGTGTTCAATACATAAAGTACATCAAAACTGTAAGTAAGTGGAGATGAAAGCCGCCATTGTGTTGAAGGTACATCATGTAGCTTGGACCAGAGTTGGCTGGGATTACGTGAGCCCTCAGTGGTGGTCCGAGGTGTCTGTACCATGCTGATAGCCCATGTGGCTAGTATGGGGCACATGGAGAGGGAAATCCAACACGGGTTGGCCCATCACCTCTTCCAATGGTTGGTTTCAACATACACAAAGCTTCTCCTCTGAAGGGCACCGCAACATTGGCCACACATAGGGGAAACCAGCCAAGGGTCGTAGTATCTCTCCGAGCGTGGACATATTGATATTTGGTTTGGGACCTACTCTCCTCTCTGTGAACCCCTAGTTGTGCTTGATGGTCCATAATCAGGATTTCAACATGTTTCTGTAGGCCAAAGCGGTGGATTTTTCCAGCTGTTTCTCCAGAAGGACGTCAAGATCTTGAGACTTCTTGTCCAGCTTCTCCGCCAAGTAGAAGGTCGTCTGTAGAAGATCATCCATCATTAGGAAGTTTTTCTTGATTCTAAGGAAGAAGAAGAGTCAGTATAAGTTATCCATCTTCTTGTATATAGTGATGTGGACCATGCTGGTATAACCTGGGTATCTCCTGTATATAATTATATATGTACAGCTGGTATAAGTTATACATCTTCTTGTATATAGTGATATGGACCATGCTGGTATAACCTGGGTATCTCCTGTATATAATTATATATGTACAGCTGGTATAAGTTATACATCTTCTTGTATTTAGTGATATGGACCATGCTGGTATAACCTGGGTATCTCCTGTATATAATTATATATGTACAGCTGGTATAAGTTATACATCTACTTGTATATAGTGATATGGAGCATGCTGGTATAACCTGGGCATCTCCTGTATATAATTATATATGTACAGCTGGTATAAGTTATACATCTTCCTGTATATAGTGATATGGAGCATGCTGGAATATCCTGGGTATCTCCTGTATATAATTATATATGTACAGCTGGTATAAGTTATACATCTTCCTGTATATAGTGATATGGAGCATGCTGGTATTACCTGGGCATCTCCTGTATATAATTATATATGTACAGCTGGTATAAGTTATACATCTTCCTGTATATAGTGATATGGAGCATGCTGGTATAACCTGGGTATCTCCTGTATATAATTATAGATGTACAGCTGGTATAAGTTATACATCTTCTTGTATATAGTGATATGGACCATGCTGGTATAACCTGGGTATCTCCTGTATATAATTATATATGTACAGCTGGTATAAGTTATACATCTTCTTGTATATAGTGATATGGACCATGCTGGTATAACCTGGGTATCTCCTGTATATAATTATATATGTACAGCTGGTATAAGTTATACATCTTCTGTATATAGTGATATGGAGCATGCTGGTATAACCTGGGCATCTTCTGTATATAATTATATATGTACAGCTGGTATAAGTTATACATCTTCTTGTATATAGTGATATGTAGAATGCTGGTATAACCCGGGTATCTCCTGTATATAATTATATATGTACAGCCGGTATAAGTTATACATCTTCCTGTATATAGTGATATGGAGCATGCTGGTATAACCTAGGTATCTCCTGTATATAATTATATATGTACAGCTGGTATAAGATATACATCTTCCTGTATATAGTGATATGGAGCATGCTGGTATAACCTGGGCATCTCCTGTATATAATTATATATGTACAGCTGGTATAAGTTATACATCTTCTTGTATATAATGATATGGAGCATGCTGGTATAACCTGGGTATCTCCTGTATATAATTATATATGTACAGCTGGTATAAGATATACATCTTCCTGTATATAGTGATATGGAGCATGCTGGTATAACCTGGGCATCTCCTGTATATAATTATATATGTACAGCTGGTATAAGTTATACATCTTCTTGTATATAATGATATGGAGCATGCTGGTATAACCTGGGTATGTCCTGTATATAATTATATATGTACAGCTGGTATAAGTTATGCATCTTCTGTATATAGTGTATATGGAGCATGCTGGTATAACCTGGGTATCTCCTGTATATAATTATATATGTACAGCTGGTATAAGTTATACATCTTCTTGTATATAGTGATATGGACCATGCTGGTATAACCTGGGTATCTCCTGTATATAATTATATATGTACAGCTGGTATAAGTTATACATCTTCCTGTATATAGTGATATGGACCATGCTGGTATAACCTGGGTATCTCCTGTATATAATTATATATGTACAGCTGGTATAAGTTATACATCTTCTTGTATATAGTGATATGGAGCATGCTGGTATAACCTGGGTATCTCCTGTATATAATTATATATGTACAGCTGGTATAAGTTATACATCTTCTGTATATAGTGATATGGACCATGCTGGTATAACCTGGGTATCTCCTGTATATAATTATATATGTACAGCTGGTATAAGTTATACATCTTCTGTATATAGTGATATGGAGCATGCTGGTATAACCTGGGCATCTCCTGTATATAATTATATATGTACAGCTGGTATAAGTTATACATCTTCTGTATATAGCGATATGGAGCATGCTGGTATAACCTGGGTATCTCCTTATATAATTATATATGTACAGCAGATATAAGTTATACATCTTCTTGTATATAGTGATATGGACCATGCTGGTATAACCTGGGCATCTCCTGTATATAATTATATATGTACAGCTCGTATAAGTTATACATCTTCCTGTATATAGTGATATGGACCATGCTGGTATAACCTGGGCATCTCCTGTATATAATTATATATGTACAGCTGGTATAAGTTATATATCTTCCTGTATATAGTGATATGGAGCATGCTGGTATAACCTGGGTATCTCCTGTATATAATTATATATGTACAGCTGGTATAAGTTATACATCTTCTTGTATATAGTGATATGGACCATGCTGGTATAACCTGGGTATCTCCTGTATATAATTATATAGGTACAGCTGGTATAAGTTATACATCTTCCTGTATATAGTGATATGGACCATGCTGGTATAACCTGGGCATCTCCTGTATATAATTATATATGTACAGCTGGTATAAGTTATATATCTTCCTGTATATAGTGATATGGAGCATGCTGGTATAACCTGGGTATCTCCTGTATATAATTATATATGTACAGCTGGTATAAGTTATACATCTTCTTGTATATAGTGATATGGAGCATGCTGGTATAACCTGGGCATCTCCTGTATATAATATATATGTACAGCTGGTATAAGTTATACATCTTCCTGTAAATAGTAATATGGACCATGCTGGTATAACCTGGGTATCTCCTGTATATAATTATATATGTACAGCTGGTATACGTTATACATCTTCCTGTAAATAGTAATATGGACCATGCTGGTATAACCTGGGTATCTCCTGTATATAATTATATATGTACAGCTGGTATACGTTATACATCTTCCTGTAAATAGTAATATGGACCATGCTGGTATAACCTGGGTATCTCCTTATATAATTATACAGAGCTCGAGTCCAGGGGGAACGGGTGGGAACGGTGTTCCTGCACTTTTTTCACAGCAGGAACGCCGTTCCCTTTCAGGGCAAAAGGACCAGGAAGCGTTGAAGACTTTGTACTCACCGCTTCCTGGTTCTCGGCTATCGGCTGTCAGGGTTGCGCACAGGCATGAGGCGCTCTGTGACCTCACGCTGTGCGCAGCCTTCACAGCACAGCCAGCAGCAGGAAGAGAGGAGCGGCGGCGTCCAGGAGCAGGAGAGGGTAAGTGGTTTTTTTGTTTTATATTTTATGGGCTGGTGAGAGGCACTGACTGGGGGCTGATGGAGGGGGCACTGGGGTCTGATGGAGGGGCACTGGGGGGCTAATAGAGAGGCACTGGGGCTAATAGAGAGTCACTGGGGGCTGATGGAGGGGGCACTGGGGACTGGTGGAGGGGCACTGGGGGCTAATAGAGAGGCACTGGGGCTAATAGAGAGTCACTGGGGGCTGATGGAGGGGCACTGGGGTCTGATGGAGGGGCACTGGGGGGCTAATAGAGAGGCACTGGGGCTAAAAGAGAGTCACTGGGGGCTCATGGAGGGGGCACTGGGGACTGGTGGAGAGGCACTGGGGGCTGATGGAGAGACACTGGGGGCTGATGGAGAGGCACTGGGGCCGGTGGAGAGGCACTGGGGCTGGTGGAGAGGCACTGGGGGCTGGTGGAGAGGCACTGGGGGCTGGTGGAGAGACACTGGGGGCTGATGGAGGGGCACTGGGGGCTGGTGGAGAGACACTGGGGGCTGATGGAGGGGGCACTGGGGGCTGGTGGAGAGGCACTGGGGGCTGGTGGAGAGGCACTGGGGGCTGGTGGAGAGGCACTGGGGGCTGATGGAGAGGCACTGGGAGCTGGTGGAGAGGCACTGGGGGCTGCTATGAGGCTACTGGGGGCTGCTATAAGGCATGGGGCTCTTATCTGAGGTCTGATTGGGGGTCATTCATATTGGGGTCTGAGCTGAGCACGGGCGTAGGAAGCGGGGGGGACGGGGGGGTCGGATCCCCCCCAAGAAATAATGCGGGGGGGACGGGTATGCAAAAATCCCCCCCAGCAGGACAATGTGTGCGGCGGTGGCGGGGCCCAGGGAGATGAACACTTCCATTGCGGAAGCGTTCATCTCCATAGTCATCTGTATCGCTGTCCCCAGGACAGCGATACAGATGGCTGTGCTGCGGAGCAGGAGAGGGAGAGGCGTCTCCCTTCCCTGCTCCTCTGATAGGCTGCCGGCACTAGGCCGGCAGCCTATCAGATGTTGGTACAGGCGGCGCGATGACGTCATCGCGCCGTCTGTGAGCCGTACAGCGCGGGACACAGGCCGGAAGAGGATGTGACGGATGGAGGTAAGTATAAATGTCTTGTTTTGTGTGTGTTTGTGTTTTTTTTTTTTTTAGCCGGACCCACTGGCCCATAAGGAGGGGAGGGGAGAGATTTTTGCCACTTGGTGGGGGCGGCGGAGAAATGTGGGTGTGGCTTGAGGGTGGGCGGGGACACAGGGGCCCCATAAGTGCTGTCCCCCCCAGATTTTTGGGGCTTCCTACGCCCCTGTAGCTGAGGTGTGATCTGAGGTCTTATTGGGGTCTTATTAACATTGGGGGTCTGATTGGTGGTCTGACCTGAGGTGTAATAAAAAATATTTTTTTCTTATTGTCCCCCTCTAAAACCTAGGTGCATCTTATAGGGCGAAAAATACGGTACTTGCTTGCTCCTCCTCCTGACCTTCCCTGCCCTTTGCGTATGCCGCGCGCCGTGACGTTACACGGAGGCACTTGGGTGAGTTCCCCCACTTTTTCTCCCAGGACTTGACCCCTGTAATTATATATGTATAGCCTTCACTTTTATATCATTTCGCTGGTAAACTCCCAGCCTGTACGGTAATTCTCATAGAGCTTTTGCACAGAGAGAAATAACCTACATTTTCTTCATTCTTTGGAAGAAACCTCTTGATGAATGTTTTCTGTCACTTCTCCCTCTGTACATTAATGGCGGGTCGGCGATGAATATATGCGGTATATATATAATATCAGGTCAGTGGCTCGGTCTGCATGTAGTGGGTGTATCAGTGTATAAGATGATGAGGGATCTCAGGTGACGGGAGGTTCAGGGTCCACCGCAAGAAGAGTATTATAGTAATCGAAGAGTTAACGATAACAACCCCCTTACTCCTAAGGGAATCATCACATCCTCCATGTTTGTTCAGAAACAATATCTTGGCCACCCACAAGTATGCACAGATGTAGCAGTGTTGACTTTGTAATTTAAAGCAACAAAGGCCCATTTATTTATAGGGGTTGTCCCATGAAAAATATTTTACAGTTTTCAAACCAGCCCCTGGATCTGAATATTTTTGTAATTGTATGTAATTAAAAATTTTGCATAGCCACTGAGCTATCCAATAAAATGTGTCTGTATAGCGCCACCTGCTGTTTCTTTTTTTTCTAATTTCTTTGTCCTGCTTACTGAGAAGGCCGCACATGCTCAGTCCTATCCTTCAACGGCCTCCTGAGCTGTGATAGCAAGAGAACTCCAGCAGAGTCGACACGCCCCCTGAGCTGCAGCAGAATGGACACGCCCCTTAAGCTGCCAGCTTGATATAAATCTAGCCGAGCAATGAATGGGGAGATCTCTGGATCCATGCTATGTACCTAGCTGGTTGTAGCTTTATTAGAAAGATACTGTCATGTACTATGATTCATTTTTTATATTAGTGTATATATATTTTTTTAGCACGTGCCGACAATGTGCTTCCTTCACACATGAGTTTTGGGGCATCTTGTAAAACTAGCAAGCATCTTTTAGCATTTTAGCATTATTAATGGATTTTTTATTAAAATTTTTCTTTTTTTTTACTGGTGCATTTTTTTATTTTTTTATTAAGGTTTTGATTTGTATAGGATTTTTTAAGTCTTCCAGAGAAGGCTATGGGAAAAATTGCTAGGAAAAAATATAAAAAATTCAACTGCAATGCAAAAATAACAATTATTGCATGTATGGCATTTAATAATGCACTATAGACTTTAAGGTAACATCTGGCTATGTAAAAACAGGGGCTGAAAATCTGCAAAAAACACCAAAAACAGCAAAAAAATAAATAAAACTAGGAGTGAAACTAGAAGTAACATCAGACAATAAAGGAGTTTGTGCCACCATACATTTTTTTTCCCAGTTGTGAGATATTCTCTTTACTTAATTATAATGGTTCCCCTTGGTGTTACATCTGTATAATAATGTGAACGTCCACCTACTAAGGTGGTCGCGCATGATCAGTTTCATCCTATAACTGCCACCAGCTGGATTTACTGTTAGAAGCGGTAACAGTTTCAGGGAGAAAGCTGCAGCGAAAAGGACGCGTCCCCTAAGCTGTGAAAGGGAGAAAGCTGCAGCAGAAAGGACATGCCCCATAAGCTGTGATAAGGAGAAAATTGCAACAGAAAGGACACATCCCATAAGCTGTGATAGGGAGAGAGCTGCATAAAGCATATTCTTATGTGTGGTTTAGGGGTTAGTTATCATATTGCTATTACATGCCTGGTGGTCTAGAGCAGTGTTTCCCAACCAGCGTGCCTCCAGCTGTTGCAAAACTACAACTCCCAGCATGCCCGGACAGCCTTTGGCTGTGCAGGCATGCTGGGAGTTGTAGTTTCGCAACAGCTGGAGGCACACTGGTTGGGAAACACAGGTCCAGAGTGTCATAATGGTTAATACCTAGTATCTCTGGTGGTCTAGGTTGATGAAGGGCTAATATTGATATCCATTCTTCATGGTGGTCTAGGGAGTTTATGTGGTAACATCTAATATCTCTGGAAATCTAGTGGGATTTTGTGGTTATTATATAATTTGATAATCACAAATATGTCTGGAAAGTCAGAAGGGCTCAAGTTAAGACGAGGAAGTTTACATGTTGGGGATGAAGTCACCTATGCACTGGAACCGACTGGCGGGGAGCAGGTCAGTGGATCACTTATTTTACAGGGGCCACATTCCAGGGCCAAAGCTGGAATACCCCTTTTATGTTACAGAAATGCACTGTCCAGATCCTCTGAGGTAGGAGTTAATGGCCACAGAAGCCGAGTGCAGCCCCATCACTTGGGATAATGGCACTATTATAACCTCATTAATTGTAGACGGTTTCTGCTATTATTTAGCACTTTTCGGAATTGCTGATTTCCAGGCCGTTACCTGAGGGTGCAATCAGAAGATCATCAATCATCCTAACAATCAGGTTGTGTCCTGATGATTTGTATCTAATTATTCTTCGGTTATCTGCAAACAGATAGGATCTGGAGGACTACTAGACATTTACAAAATAATGAGGGGTGGGACCGTTCACGACCAAGATAGGGATGAAATGAAGTGCAGCCCTTCTTACAAGAAAAGTCATGTCCTTTACCATCAGTCACCGTTGATTGTTGCGGTTGGTACCTCCAGCTAGTTGGACTGTTATGTGATAGCTGCTATAACTTTTTACTGCTTTTTATTTACATGCTGCATTATAAACTGTCAGATGTGCTTGCATTTACATTGATGCGACATAACCAATCGTGTTATTACTGTTGGATAACGTGAATGCAAAAGGGTCTTTTTAGGAACACGTAACTTAATCTGATTTATTCAGGTTCTTAAATTTTAGAGAGTATGCGGCTGGAAGAACCTCAATAGAAGTGTAGCCATATGTTCAGATGCAGCAGTGCCCGAGACAGAGCTGCTGCTGGAAACAAAGCCAGCAATATTCCTGCGTGTAGCTAGCTAGCAGTTGTGTGATGTGGAGTCCTGAAGAGCCAGGGCATGACTTATGCCATGGATTCTGTTGGCCTCCACAAGACAGGATAACAAGGGGAAGTCAGCCTTGGCGCACCTGAGTGGACAGGGACACCATGCCATCAATTTCAAGATGGCGCTTCATCCACAGCTCCCCTCGGATATCCTAACTTATTAGGGTGGCCATCCTTATCTGTTGGTACAGATGGATGTGAAGCAGAGGACGCGATCCTCAGGAGGTAGGGTGTTCAGACGCCAGTGTTAGGATAACTAGGGGTCCTGTTAGATGAAGGTCAGCCCAATGCCTTTCTCTTCACTAGGTCAAAGGTATTGGTGCTGGTATAGGACAACTAATGGCACCGTGAGGGGAGAAATCCCACAGGAGCGCCTGGTATTTTATTCTATTCTAGGTGTTTACTATGGAGCAGAGGAAAAAACCCAGATGACGCCACAGAAGAGACTTGCTATCCGCCATGACACTCTTGTGAGGCTCCAGAGGATTCCACTGGATTTTGGCAGTAAAGCGCTACGGAGAACTGTGCCACAATCCAGCGGGAGCATTACCATATCTCAGGTTCTGGAGAAAGATTTGGAGATGTTCGGGTTCGAGTCGGAGTTCGAGTTTCTATCTTTTTATACACCCAGTGACGGTTTCTTCTGGTTCTGGTCATCATCATGTACTTGGGACTGTGTCTAACGTACCAGAGGGTCAAGGGACTTGTTGACCAGACACACCAGAACCAGACAGAACTTAACAGAATGAACCGGAGGAGGAGGCTCGGGACATAACTCCAACAAAGTCCTGAAGCAAGATATTTTATGGACACACTTTGTTTTCTATGAGGGTTCAGGACGTATAATCTATGCCATCCTGAAACCCCATAGTACTGTATACATATATTGATTATGTTAGATGTTTACCATTTGTGTACCCCTGGACACTGTAGGTGCAAATGTGTGACACCTTATACTGAGACTTGCCCAAACATACCGCGGTGATTTACAGTGTGGCTGCACACACATTTGCGTCCTATAGTCGTTTCTCATTGACACGGGGGTCTTTGATCTACCTGTCTCTCTGGAGGTATAGAGAGATATATGCCATGTTGCATGGGTCTCTATGGGTACACCCTGAAATTAATTTGGCGGTGTTGGGAGGGGAAGGAATGTGACCTGTTTTTGTGTGAATGGGGACAGGAATAGGACACTGTAGGGACAGGTCCCCCCTTGTTTGCTACATTTGCCACTTTAACCCCAAGAACGGTGGCGTTTGTAAGGGTTGGACTGAATGTTAGTAGGGCGGTGTTCTTTCCCGCAGTTAGAATTTAGGTACCCCGACATCACCTCTTACTCAGAAAGTCTGACCTGCCTTGTAAAGACATGCATATCTGTCCATGGGAGAACCTTCTCAGCTATAGATTCTTCAATTAAGGTGAAAGAAGAAGTGTCAGACGAAAGTCATGCCTATGCTGAGAAGAGGCCATTCTCAAAAAGAAGGTGGCAGTGAGGGTGAAGCCATCCCAGAGACTGACCAATATGACAGTGGGAGCAGCTGATCCCTGAATGCAGGGGCGTAGCTAACGGCTCATGGGCCCTGGTGCAGGAGTTCAGCTTGGGCCCCCTTCCCTCAGTGCTTTGTGTGTCTTCTTATGCGGCACAAGGGTCTTTGGGCCCCCTCAGGCTCCTGGGCCCGGTAGCGACTGCTACCTCTGCACCCCCTATAGCTACGCCCATGACCGAATGAAAGGACAAGTGTCGGATGGAAGTCGGCCTATGCTGAAAGAAGGCTATTCCGCGGTTGACCGTATCCCAGATACGTGGAGAGACGGTGAGGGTGAAGCCATGTCAGAGTCTGACCCATAAAAGAGGACAGTGTGACCGGCTGTAACCCGAAGATCAACACTGACAGTTGAAAGAAAGCTCAAGATCCAGAGAGAAGTCGGTGTATTCTTTGGATGGGGAGTCTGGTTACGGTGACGGGCAGGTCGAAGGTGTCGGTCGCGATGGGTGATGTTTAGGTACCTAAGAACCAGATCATACTTCACTCCTTCCTGCAATGAACCTATATTAGTCCAAGCCAGGACAAAGGCTCTCTCTTGAGCTCTTGGGACCTGACCAAAAACAGAGACATGCATGGACCGAACAGCTCCATGAAGGAAGAGAGGCCATAAATAGAGGCAGAACAGCCCCTTGTGCCCCTGGAGATGGCTGAGTAACCCTTTCCCTCCTGCATTGCAGGGCCACATACCCGTATTTACCCCAATTCTGCCCTGTACCCTTTCCCCTGCTGCTGCAGTCCCTGCACTGCTGCTACCCCTTGTGCCCAGTAATTTAACCCCTGGCTGGGCTGATCTGTAGAGTCCCTGTACCCCAGACCTGCAATTAACCCCTTATTTCCCCTGCTATTAACCCCTTATTACCCTATCCCACCAACGATCCCCAGCTGTATTTCCTTTGAGATCCACTGCTAGTTAGATTTTGAGGAGGACTTGGGATTGTGTGTAGTGTAGTCTAGGCGTATTATTATATGGTGTTTATGGCTGTGTTGTAGTGTTTTTACTCTACTGTGCTGCGTGCGTCTATATGTATATATATCTATAACCATTGATATATATATATATATAGATAATATAGCGTAATAGACTGTATTTGTATTGTGTAATAAATACTTCTTTATTCATTACATACAGTCTATAGTCTTTTATCGTAGCAGTAAGCCGCTGATAGTTCAGTGTAGTGTGAGTGCAATCAGGTAGTATTTGTATTTAAGGTATAAATAGGCGGAGTCATCAGTAGAAGACTCTCGCCTATTTATGAATATTAATTATTAGTATAATCCAAAATATTAATAATTAATATTCTCCCTTAACAAGTACGGTGAGTATTGCAGCTTACAAACCAACACTGTAAATATAGAGCATTAGATAAAGTCTCAATTCAAGGACACAAGCTCTGCTGGTGCCCAAGGCAGGTTTTTTTGGGGGATGGCCCCCCCAGGTCTCTTCAAACACAGGATCGAGAAATTTCAAGACAACTGTGCCTCAACCCCACGTGTGCCCAAACCATCTCTATAGTGTCTCATGAAGTAGTGGTGGCCACCCTATCCAGATGGGGAAAGAATGGAGAATTAGCCATTCATGTCGTCTACGCCAGTCACATCCACACTTGAGCTCTTAACCTTGACTAACCACAATCTAATATTACTATTTTAGAGTTTTCGAGGAGATATCTGTTGCTGGATTAACCTTTAAAGGGGTTGGCCAGTCTCATACACTGATGGCATATCGCTAGCATATGCCACCAATGTCAGATAGGTGCGAGTCTCACCTCTGGCACCTGCACCTATCTCTAGAATGGCAGAGCGCATCTGTCTCAAATCACCTCTATGGGACTTCCGAAAAGAAAGAGAATGGATAGTGCACTGTGCAAGTGCGGCCACATCTCCACTTCTATGGGAGTTCTGGAAATAGCCCTGCAATTTTCGGCACTCCCATAGAAGTTAAGAGAGGGTGGATAGCAGATTGTGGTTGGTCCAAGTTAAGAGCTCAAGTGTGGCGGTGACTGGGGTAAAAGACACAATGAAACAAGAAGTGAATGGAAGGTCATAGTCCCTCCATATTATATGTAGACTATATCTAACATATAACATGCAGATTCTTACTTCTTCTTCTCGTCGAGCACCTCGGCACCATCATCATCCATTCGAGTGTGAAGCTCGTGAATGATTTTGTTCAGTGTCCCGTAGAATTCCTTGTTGTCCTCCCGGATTCCTCTGTTATGCTCGGAGATGACCTGTTGGTACCCCATGTCTTGGGCGTCAGCATTCACTGTATACTTCAGGCTCTGTAGGACCCGGTTGTGGTCCTGTAGAAGGTCCTGGAGGTACTTCACATTCTCCTTCACGTTCTCCTTCACGCTCTGAGCGTTGTCCTTCTTGGCGCAAGATTCCTGGCGCGGGGTCACAAAGGTCAGCTGACACTTCTTTGTGTCCTGTGGGTGATATCGAGGCTCTTTGGGTTGGTCTTGAGGCGTGTCAAGGATGTAACCGGACCCCAGATCAGCCAGGATGTCATCTCCGCTTTGGCCTGAGCTGAATGATATAGCGACCCATAGGCTCAGAGTCACACGTAGGACCAGGAGCTGCCTCATTGTAGCCTGGAGATCACACAGAAATGTCAATGTTAATGCTGCGCCGATGGAGTAGGCTTCAGTGCATAAAATGACATGTTAAAGGCATTGCCAAAGTCCAGATAATAAAAGTTCCCTTCCTCACCATTTTGAAGATCTCTGCTTGCTGTCAATGAATACAAAACATTTTAAATTACATCTGGGAGCTGAAAACGCCACCATTGACTTAGGCCTCATGCACATGACTGTTGTTGTGGTCCGCGTCCGAGCCGCATATTTTGCGGCTCGGGCGCGGACCCATTCACTTCAATGGGTCCGCAAAAGATGCGGACAGCACTGTGTGCTGTCCGCATCCGTTGTTCCGTTCCGTGCCCCCGCAATAAAAATAGAGCATGTTCTATTCTTGTCCGTTTTGCGGACAAGAATAAGCATTTCTACACTGGGCCGCGTTCCGTGTTTTGTGGATCCGCGGTTTCCGGACCGCAAAACACCAACGGTCATGTGCATGAGGCCTTACATGGTTTTTGGTGCCGGATCCGTCATGTTCAGTTTCCCATGCCGCACACAAAAACGCTGCTCACATCTATTTTGTGTCCGGCATGGGAAAAAACAAAACGGAACCGAATGCATTTTGGCGCACTCCGTTCCGGTTTGTTTAGTTTCTTCCCCATTGACAATGAATGGGGACAAAACTGAAGCGTTGTGCTGCGGTTTTTAGACCCTGTGTCGGATCTTAAAACACAGATGTGAAAGTAGCCTTAGGTATCTGTAGGTCTTCAGCCTCTGGATTTAAATAAGATGGTTCCTATTCACTGATGGCAAGCAGAGATATTGAAAATGGTGAGGAAAAAGGTAGATCTGCTGATTATAAAAGGTTCAAAGGGGATGGCCCATCTGAGACACTGGTGGAATATTGCTAGGATCTTTGTGGGTCCTACCTCTGGGGCCACTGAAATGTAGCGCTCTCCATTTAGTACGCAGCGCTCTCCATTCACTGCTATGGGAGTTCCGAAAATAGCTGAACGAGCGTGCTTGGCTATTTTCGGAAGTCCCATAGAGCTGAATGGAGAGCACACTGCGCAAGCCCCGACAGTTCCATTCATCACTATGGGAGTACTGAAAATAGATAAGTGCTGGATCGGCTATTTTCAGTACTCCCACAACAGTCAATGCAGGGTGGCCGCGCTTGCGCAGTACGCTCTCCTTCACCTTGGAGGCCACATTCTGGAGATAGGTGCTGGATCCACCTCTGGGACTCGCTGAAATCTGATGGCATATCCTAGTGATGTCTGAGATGGGGCAGAAGTCTGATGAAGTATTGGGGTACGGTCAGATGGCCGACTGCTTGCGGCGACCGAAGGCTGCATGATTTTGCAAGAAAAACTGAGATATTCGCTACAAGATCACGTGGCCATTGACCTCTGCATGTTTGGGTGCAGGTGGACACCACAACTTCTGCCTGTGTCCTTACAGAATCTGTTCTGATATAACTGGTAGGACAGGTCTATGGCAGTGGTGACACCAGCACAATGTGACGCTGTGGGTGCACGCCCCTTCCCCCACAATGATATACGTCACACAGGGTCTTCTGATGATCTTCCCTGGCGTCAGTGAATACTACGCCCTATATTCCTTGGCATCCAGGTGCACACACTTCAGGAGGCAGGTGTATTTATAGAGATTGGGCTCAGGGAGAAGAAATCCTCAGCTTATCCATTACCGGAATATAAATAACGAAGAGCCAAGAGGGTAATTAACGAGGTGCAAATCAACACCGCGTCACTGGCGGTCATGGTGCTGAAGGCCTCCTTAGAGGAGGACATGAGGAGTCTTCAGGGAGGTGCTGGGACCGAGCCGCGTCTTCCCGTCACAGAGCATCATTTATTCCGCCAGAAAGGTGTTTGTCTAAGAACATCTGCTGCTCCGGACAGCAGAGCCCTCACTACATCACCAGGAGAAGTGCACAGCTCAGCAGCTGGAGACTGAGAGGACAGATGCAGCAGAGCCCAGAGTGTCACTGAACTCTTAACAGCTGCATCGTTTATTAACTGAGTACAGATAATGTAGTAGATGTCACCTGCAGTCCTATGTAACACCACAGATAGCACAGTGATATCTCTTGGAGTACAGATAATGTAGTAGATGTCACCTGCAGTCCTATGTAACACCACAAATAACACAGTGATAACTCTCTGAGTACAGATAATGTAGTAGATGTCACCTGCAGTCCTATGTAACACCACAGATAACACAGTGATAACTCTCTGAGTACAGATAATGTAGTAGATGTCACCTGCAGTCCTATGTAACACCACAGATAACACAGTGATAACTCTCTGAGTACAGATAATGTAGTAGATGTCACCTGCAGTCCTATGTAACACCACAGATAACACAGTGATAACTCTCTGAGTACAGATAATGTAGTAGATGTCACCTGCAGTCCTATGTAACACCACAGATAACACAGTGATAACTCTCTGAGTACAGATAATGTAGTAGATGTCACCTGCAGTCCTATGTAACACCACAGATAACACAGTGATAACTCTCTGAGTACAGATAATGTAGTAGATGTCACCTGCAGTCCTATGTAACACCACAGATAACACAGTGATAACTCTCTGAGTACAGATAATGTAGTAGATGTCACCTGCAGTCCTATGTAACACCACAGATAACACAGTGATAACTCTCTGAGTACAGATAATGTAGTAGATGTCACCTGCAGTCCTATGTAACACCACAGATAGCACAGTGATATCTCTCTTAGTACTGATAATGTAGTAGATGTCACCTGCAGTCCTATGTAACACCACAGATAGCACAGTGATATCTCTCTGAGTACAGATAATGTAGTAGATGTCACCTGCAGTCCTATGTAACACCACAGATAGCACAGTGATATCTCTCTTAGTACTGATAATGTAGTAGATGTCACCTGCAGTCCTATGTAACACCACAGATAGCACAGTGATATCTCTCTGAGTACAGATAATGCAGTAGATGTCACCTGCAGTCCTATGTAACACCACAGATAGCACAGTGATAGCTCTCTGAGCACATATAATGTAGTAGATGTCACTTGCAGTCCTATGTAACACCAGAGATAACACAGTGATAACTCTCTGGGTACAGATAATGTAGTAGATGTCACCTGCAGTCCTATGTAACACCACAGATAACACAGTGATAACTCTCTGGGTACAGATAATGTAGTAGATGTCTCCTGCAGTCCTATGTAACACCACAGATAACACAGTGATAACTCTCTGAGTACAGATAATGTAGTAGATGTCACCTGCAGTCCTATGTAACACCACAGATAACACAGTGATAACTCTCTGGGTACAGATAATGTAGTAGATGTCTCCTGCAGTCCTATGTAACACCAGAGATAACACAGTGATAACTCTCTGGGTACAGATAATGTAGTAGATGTCTCCTGCAGTCCTATGTAACACCAGAGATAACAGTGATAACTCTCTGAGTACAGATAATGTAGTAGATGTCTCCTGCAGTCCTATGTAACATCACAGATAACACAGTGATAATTCTCTGAGTACAGATAATGTAGATGTTACCTGCAGTCCTATGTAACACCACACATAAGAAATCATTAGTATAAACTCAGATTTGGGGCATTTTCCTAAGATACTTGATAAGAGCTATGTTGAAACTGTCTTCCTGCTGCCACCACTAGAGGGCAATCTTTATACAACCACTATTCAGGTCAACAGGTGCCATGTCCATCTGTATTCAGATCGCCATCTAGCGGTGGAAGCGGGCAGCTGCGATTTTCACAATTCTGTGAGTCGGGGATTAGAGCCTCAGCCTTATCGGGTACATGAGGAGGTGACTTCATGTCATTGATGCTGATGGTTTCTTGACAAAATAAACATTTGATGACAAAATCACTTTAAAAATTTCCGAAAAGCTATGGAAATAATATGGAAAAATTGAGAATTCACGATAGATGTGGTGAGAAGTGAGGACAGCGATTACATTCAGATCAGGAAGATGTCTTCATTGTGCAGCGCAGAAGCCGTACAATAGATTCCCCGGGAGGATACAGAACACGCCGCTCTACCACTTAACGGATCACTTAAAGGGTAACTGTCATATTTTTTTTTATTTGCTAGTTTATTAGAGCTCGGCATGTATACCTGAGTTAGTCTGTCAATGATTGTCTCCGGCTTTCACACGAGTGTTAGAGGATTCCGGCAGGCAGTTCCGTTGCGGATCCGGCTAACAAATGCATATTGCAATACCGGATCCATATCTCCGGTGTCATCTGGAAAACCGGATCTGGTATTTACTTTTTTCACAGATTTAAAGGTCTGCACATGCGCAGACCAGGAAATCGGATCCGTTTTTCCAGAACACTTGGTACCGGATACGGCATTAATGCATTTCAATGGACGGCATTCTGGCAGATGTTCCGGAATTTTCACCAGAGAAAATACCGCAGCATGCTGCGGTATTTTCTCCTGCCAAATACCGTAAAGAGACTGAACTGAAGACATTAGCCTAAAACTGAAGCGTTTTTTTCCAGTATTGAGCCCCTGTGACGGAACTCAATACCGGAAAACGCTAGTGTGAGAGTACCCTAAGAAGACAGTAAGACGGAGGGGCGGTCCTTCACACTGCATGGCTGCATTAGGCTTCAGAGTGAGGAGGCGTGTCTCTCAGTAATCCAATCTGATTGGCTGGCAGGGAACTGCTGGCTACAGTAAGTGTGTATGTGAAGTGAGGGGAAGCAGTTTTGGCCTCAGAGAACTGGCAGAGGAGCCATCTTGAGAAGGTCCTAATATTGTAAATGTTTAAACAGCCGTAACTAAGGGGAAAACTCAAGAAAAACAGTGGTATGTGAAGAAACTAAAGATTGCCAGGAGTTACGTTACCCTGCGCGCCCATGAAAAGGAGGGGGGGGGGGATGCCCACCAGAGGGGACTATTATATTATAATCTGGACTACTGGACTTTCTGGATGATAAGACGTGGAGATCAGGTCAAATGCTGCACCACGGTGATAGTATTTGGTTCTATGTAGTAGTCGTATGACAGAATATATATGTGAGAACACATGCATGCTCAGCCAATCCCAAAGTGCATGGGTATAGGGTCAGGAGGTATAGCTTTCAGCCAGACGTATTTATGACCACCTTTAGAGCTACCACCAGGGCAGGTATTTAGTTCCCTGTCTTAGCTTATATTTTAGTATAGGACTATATAGCGGCTTCTTGGTGCTCATCAGGCAGTTACTGTAGTACCTGGGGCACATGCATCCACAACTAATCCCCTCAAAAAAGAGCTGACATTGATGATGACGGGTCCTACTCCTGAGGATTCTTCCTGCTCCCTGACGGCACCTGCCTTTGCATTTGGCATTTTGATGCATTTCGATAGAATTTTATCATTATTTCCACATAATACACATCGACGAGATTCTCCGCTGACTCTTGAGTAATAGCATCAGAAAACAAAAGGCAAAGGTCTGCAAAAATTTGAAAAGTCGCAGTTTTTGGTTTTAGTTGCTTTTTTTATCGTCTTTACAGCTTTTTTTGGTCTTTGGTCTCTTTGCTGTTTTACTTATTCCTTTTGCACTATTTCAGGTCCATGGCACCTGCAACAAAAATAGAACATGTCCTATTCTTGTCCATATTACAGACTAGGATAGGACTGTTCCATAATGGGCCAGATGATCCGTTCTGTAAAATGCGGAAGGCAGATGGGCGGTATCCGTGTTTAGTGGATCTGCAATTAGCGGACTGCAAAAACAGCTATGGCTGTGTGCAAAAGCCCTTAGCCACTCTTTTTGACCTTGTAGTTGGCCTTTTTCCTATCTAGATGCTCTTTTTGCTGTTTAGGACATTTAATTTTGCTATTTTTTCTCCTTTAGTCACTCTTTTTGCTATTATAGTTAGTCTTTTTTATATATATAGATGCTCTTTTTGCTGTTTTAATTGCTATTTTTAATGTTTTGGACCTTTTTTTTGCTGTTTTGCACATTATATTTGCTCTTTTTTCTGTTTTATTTGCTCTTTTTGCTGTTTTAGTCACTCTTTTTTACAGCTCATTAAAATGGTGGTCCCAAAAGCATCACAAGTAAATTTGGGAATGACTGACAGCGAACAGCTGCACCAAGGCTTGACGTGAAGGACGCTCAGCCCAGCCACGTAATGCATACTAATCTGCGGAGATTATCGTCCGCATTGTGAGCTTCATTTCTAATCAGCGGCCAAATTAATTGATGCCACTAGACAATGCTGTAAAGGTCTTGCGAAAACAAAGCTTTGGCCGTGAACACAGAGGAAGCGAAGCATTCTGGGAGGAACAACAGACAAAAAAAATCTACCGAACTGGCGGTGTGATGGAATTAATTCATCCATCACGAGTCTCACAATGTAGAAGGAGAGTCAAGTTCAAACATTGAGCGCATGGAATTGCTTAGAAATCAGCATTTGGCACTTGGCGGAGTCGTCCCATGTGACAGGCCCATATATGATAATAAATGTGCGCTCCTTGCCCGCCAGGGTCTGATGATTCCAGGGGCCATGTGTGGAAGGGCTTCCAATTTATTTCATTCTGATAACGTTGCTATTGTTGGGGTATTCTCCTGTGAATGTTCCTCCATCTACACTGGAGAGAAGCCAACCTCCATTACCTGGACCAATCCATTTCCCAGCGTAACATGCAAGAAACACTGTGAATGCACACAAAAAATAATGGACCTGAACATATTCCAGAGGCTTTAGCTGCTGCAGACTGGTCTCACCTGCCCCATCCATAGAGTCCAGCACTAAACACAGAGTAATAACATAACTGCTATCTGATCAACAGGTAGATGCACCATTAATGGATACGGGTAACTGTAAAATCAGTCAAAGGGAAACAGTATAGACATCATGAGGGAAGGGATTCTCTGAATGCCATTTCCTTTTTAGTCAATGACTTCTGCATCAAACTTCAGGGTTCAGCACAATTTCATATGTTTGTTAATAAAAGTAATACAATACTGCCCTCTATGCGCAAGAATATAACTACTATAATACTGCCCTCTATGCGCAAGAATATAACTCCTATAATACTGCCTCCTATGTACA
This sequence comes from Bufotes viridis, assembly GCA_033119425.1. Classification (NCBI taxonomy): domain Eukaryota; kingdom Metazoa; phylum Chordata; class Amphibia; order Anura; family Bufonidae; genus Bufotes; species Bufotes viridis. Next base: position 33,370,416 of record CM065592.1, read on the forward strand.
AGAATATAACTACTATAATACTACTCCTATGTATAAGAATATAACTACTATAAAACTGCTCCTATGTACAAGAATATAACTACTATAATACTGCTCCTATTTACAAGAAAATAACTACTATAATACTGCTCCTATGTACAAGAATATAACTACTATAATACTGCCTCCTATGTGCAAGAATATAACTACAATAATACTGCCTCCTATGTACAAGAATATAACTACTATAATACTGCTCTTATATACAGGAATATAACTACTATAATACTGCCTCCTATGTACAAGAATGTAGCTACTATAATACTGCCTCCTATGTACAAGAATATAACTACTATAATACTGCCTCCTATGTACAAGAATATAACTACTATAATACTGCTCCTATGTACAAGAATATAACTACTATAATACTGCTCCTATGTACAAAAATATATCTACTATAATACTTCTCCTATGTACAAGAATATAACTACTATAATACTGCTCCTAAGTACAATAATATAACTACTATAATACTGCTCCTATGTATAAGAATATAACTACTATAAAACTGCTCCTATGTACAAGAATATAACTACTATAATACTGCCTCCTATGTGCAAGAATATACCTACTATAATACTGCTCCTATGTACAAGAATATAACTACTATAATACTGCTCCTATGTACAAGAATATAACTACAATAATACTGCCTCCTATGTACAAGAATATACCTACTATAATACTGCTCCTATGTACAAGAATATAGCTACTATAATACTGCTCCTATGTACAAGAATATAACTACTATAATACTGCTCCTATATACAAGAATATAACTACTATAATACTGCCTCCTATGTACAAGAATATAGCTACTATAATACTGCCTCCTATGTACAAGAATATAACTACTATAATACTGCCTCCTATGTACAAGAATATAACTACTATAATACTGCTCCTATGTACAAGAATATAACTACTATAATACTGCCTCCTATGTACAAGAATATAACTACTATAATACTGCTCCTATGTACAAAAATATATCTACTATAATACTTCTCCTATGTACAAGAATATAACTACTATAATACTGCCTCCTATGTACAAGAATATAACTACTATAATACTTCTCCTATGTACAAGAATATAACTACTATAATACTGCCTCCCTATGTACAAGAATATAACTACTATAATACTGCCTCCTATGTACAAGAATATAACTACTATAATACTGCTCCTATGTACAAGAATAGAACTACTATAATACTGCCTCCTAGCTGAGAGGACGTGTGTGAGTAGCTCTCCTGAGCCTGTGGATGTCTGTCCAGAGCCCAGGGTGTGGCCAGCCCGGGTGGGGTACCTCCCTCAGCAAGGCCCAGGCTTCTAGGCCTACACTGGGAGAAAACTCCCAAACTATTTCTAAAGTGGATACTAATCCCAAAGTTTCCAGTCAGCAGCAGAATGGAATGAATGAAGGAAATGTTGTTCTGAAGAAAGAAGAAGAGAAGAAAGTGAGTGCAGTGAAGATGGAAGCAGATCCCAAGTCCAGCCAGCGAGGTGCAGGGGTGATGAGCGCAGGCCGTGCAGCAGGTGAGCAGCTCCCCTCTCCTGCACACAGACAGAGACGGACATCACTGGAGAAACAAACATTGCAAGAAAACCTGAAACAGCAAGTTGTGGTTTCCAGCATGGCCTGCCAAGGCCGCACCAGATTTGCAGCAATGCCTCTGCAGGTAACCAGGAATTCCATGTCTACAAACACTGCAAAGTGTGAACAGGCCTCAGCAGATGCAACTGCAAGTACTAGCAGTAACGCTGGAAAGGCAAAGCTGCAGGAGACCAGTGAATCCACACAGCCTGGACCCCTGCCCCGACCAGGACAGCAGGTGAAGGAGACCATGCGAGCACCTGAGCTGCAGATGGCGGAGGAGATCCCGGCTCTGGTAAGGAGAATGGGGGAGTTAAAGCACCACAAACAACTGCTGCAGATGCAGATAGACTGTGTATATAACCTGAAAACTGCGCACCCGATAGTAACACCTTGTATGATACCAAGCTGCACTCACTGAGCATAGAGCTGGCACAGGTGGTGAAGGAGATGGACTGTGTCCTGGAGAGGATGGGGCCCCTGGCCGAGTCCTACAGGAACCAGGAACGCTTCTCACAGCAGAGACAGAACAGTGACTCTGGATCCCGCTCCTCTAGAGCACAATCAGGGTCCGTGTCCCCAGATGAGCCCGGCGTGTGACACAACCAATACTGAAACCTGCAAGTTTCTCTTTCCAGAAGGGAGGTGGGCAAGTGCAGCCGCAAGCACCTTCAGCTGTCCCTGAGCAACATCATGAAGCTGTGGCACCACAAGTCCCAGCAGAGCCAGCCCAACAGCAGGACAGTGGACATGTATCCATGGTTCAGGGTGATGCGGCGATGCAGGAGAGCTCTGTTACTGGGGTACAGGCCGGGGACATTGATAATGTACCTGAGGGGTCGGGGCTGGGGATACTGTACAGTCTGTGTGGGATATGCAGCCATCTGAGGAGGACATAGAGGTGGATGGCGGTCAGGAATGTGTACAGAATGATGTCTGTAATTTCCCCCTTAACACAACCCACATCGGATGAGACTGTCCCCTCTAGTGCAGACACGCACCCCAATACTCAGGAAGTGATCCCCCATCAGGCCCCTCTAGTGGAGACACTCGCCCCAATACGCAGGTTAGTGAGCCCCTGTCAGGCCCCTCTAGTGCAGACACGCACCCCAATACGCAGGGTAGTGAGCCCCGTCAGGATCCTCCCAGAAACGCCTGGAGCCGCGGCGCTCCATCCTTCACCTCCAGTGCAGGCTATACAGGCCAGGCGTTTAAGAGGAGGAACGTGGTGAGGTTTAAACACCGAGGCACCAAGAAGACCTCCCGATAGGAGGTTTGTGGTGAGGAACTCCTGTGCCACCAGATGGGGTTTGCTCCAGAGGACATCCTGGCCGTGATAAATCTACCAGACAGGCAGGGCTATGATGTCAGCTTTAAGCTTATGTCTAGTCTGGATAGGTTCTGGGCAAACTTTGCCAGGGTTAGAGACACCGAGGGCTGGAATAAATTCATTTTCATTCCCATTTCCAAGCCAGACACTGTTATTGTGAATGTCATCTTCTGGAATGAATCTGTTCCTCCCAGGACATTGTGGTGTGGCTCCGGAGGCACTGCGACCTCGTGTCCGACCTCACCAAGAACAGGGACGATGATGGTGTCTGGACTGGAGGGTGGAAGGTGCTGGGTGAAGCTGCGCCAGCACAATAACATCACCTTACATCTCCTAACTCCTTCTTTATTGGTAGAGAGAAGGGCGTCTGTTTCTATCCTGGGCAACCTAGAAAGTGCTTCAAGTGTGGCAAGGTCGGTCATGTGGCAAATGTGTGCACAGTGGTCAAGTGCAACCTGTGCGGTGAGCTCGGCCATCTGAGTGCCACGTGTAAGAACGTTAGGTGCAATCTCTGCGGACAGATAGGCCACTCACATAAGGATTGCCCAGATGCCTGGCATAGCGTATGCAGGGAGCTTCCAGATGAGGAGTTAGTGGAGGCCGCAGGCGCTATAGAGGAGGAGGCTTTGATGTCAGGGACCATACTGACGAGGCACGAGGTACAACAGGGGTCAGGTGAGACAACACCCGAACCTCAGCCTTCAGAGAACACTCAGGGCACCATGGAGGTGGTCACTCAGGACCAGCCTCAGGCAGCCGCCTCTGTATCACCTTCTGTATATGAAGAGGCCAAGAGGAACAAAAGGAGGAAAAAAGATAAGTCTTCCCGTAAGTCTGAGGAGGAACATAACCTGGGCCAAAATACCAGGAAAAAAGTCAGTACCGGTGCAGGAGTCATGGTCCTATCAAACAGATATGAGGCGTTATCCGAGTCTGATGGGGATTATGAGCAAGAGCAACAGAGAATAGATAATGAGTGTGAGGCAGACACAGGGGACCCCCCAACAAAGAAGAAGCCCCCTCCTGTAGAAGCCCCTGTAGAGTCAGATATGGAGACTGGTGGTCGGCAGGAGGCCTCTGATCCTGACCTATGATGATGGGAGTCACTTATCTGCTCTTTCTCTGGTGTCTTGTGATGGCTGGGTTTTCTCTAAAAGTTGCTTCGAGCAATGTGAACAGCATCAAAGTAAGAAGGACCAGACACGCGGTATACGATCACCTCAGATACCTGGATGCAGATGTCATCTTTCTGCAGGAGACGTGTTTGAACACCTTGGGGCATCTACGTGAGGCTGAGAGTGAATGGCGGTCTGGTCCTTCTTACTGGTCGCTGGCTGTGGAGCCTTATGCCGGGGTGGCCATATTATTTAACACCAATGACGTGATTGTGCACAGGTTAACGGAGGTAGCTATGGGAAGGTGCCTGGTGCTGGAAGTGACCATCCATGGTAGACGGCTCCGCTTCATTAACATCTACGGCCCACAGACAGTGGCTGAGAGAATCCAGCTGTTTAATGATGTGAAGCAGTACCTTTTCACATCTATACCTGTGGTAATGGCGGGGGACTTTAATGTCACTTTGTCATCAGGTGACCGGTCCTCGGGCAGAGCGGTGGTCAGAGACTCCAGAGTCTTAAGTAACATAATGTCGCAGGCTGGCCTAAGTGATGTCTTCACATGGGGCGGCAGAAAGCCAAACTTCACATATTCTTGTGCTGACAGGAGCAGTAGAATCGACATGGTGTTTGTGAACCCTACAGAGACTGTTAGCGGGATAAGTGAGAAGGTCGTCCCCTACTCTGACCACCTGGCTTTGTTTTTGCTTGGGAGCCACTAGACGCTCTGATATTGGTAGAGGGCTATGGAGGCTTAATTCCAGCCTCCTGGATGATGTCTATGTCCAGGATTGTGTCCACTCCCTTTTCCAGGTTCAGCTACAGAGAGTGGACTTTTATAACAACGTGGCCGACTGGTGGGAGGATGTCAAGGTGGAGATCAGATCCCTCTTACAGAGACTGTCAGTTAAAAGAGGGAAGAGTAAGTATAGCCAGTATCTCAAGCTGCGGAAAGAATTGGAGTCACTGTATTCGGCGGGTGGGGATGAAAAACAAAGGATCGACCGACTGAAATCTGAAATAAGGCAGTATCAGTACAGCAGGTACACCTCCCTGGTTCTGGAACGGGATTATGGGACCTTAGGGGCTCCTGATCCCTTTGAGAACTGTCGGGAGCGTGTGGCTAATAAATCGGTGGCAGGTCTCACAGACTCCCAGGGAGTTTTGCAGGAATCTCGGGAGGGTATCCTGGGGGTGGTGAGATCTTACTATGCTGACTTATTTCAGAAGAAGGTTTTGGATAAAGAGAAGATGACTCAATTCTTGGAGGCAACTCCAGGCCCTGATACTAACAATGTGGACTTTTCTCTTTTGACAGCAGAATTAACGGTGGAGGAGGTTAAAGTGGCCATTGACCAGTTACATCTGAAGAAGGCACCAGGTCCAGATGGTATAACAGCAGAATTCTATAAGAAGTTCAGAGACCACTTAGCCCCAATCCTCATGGACGTGTACAAAAATTGTCTAGAAAGTCACCTGATGCCTCCGTCCATGAGGGTGTCCTCGTTAATTCTGTTGTCTAAAGGTAAGGAGCCTAGTGACATCAAGAACTGGAGGCCGATTGCCCTCTTGAATGTCGACAGGAAGATTCTGGCAAAAATTTTGTTCTCTAGGTTAGTCTGTTTGTCCCGGGCACTGTTGTCAGGCTGTCAGTTCGGCACAGTAAAAGGGCGGAACATCTCTGGAGCAGTCATCTCGATAAGGGAGATGTTTGAGAGATGTAAAGCTCTGAGGTGTGGGAGATATGTTGTAGGTCTGGACCAGGCTAAAGCCTTTGACAGAGTGGATCACGAGTATCTATGGGCCACTTTGTCAAAGTACGGTATTCGGGACAATTTGTAGATTGGCTGAAAACTTTATATTGTGAGGCGAAGAGCTTTCCTCTAATCAATGGTTGGCAAGGGGACACTTTTGAAGTAGAGGCAGGGGTGAGACAGGGTTGCCCTTTGAGTCCACTGCTGTATGTGTTTGCCTTGGACCCGTTCCTGAGGTCGCTGCAGGAGTGTGATTTTCAGGGGTGCCGGTCCCCGCTGCTTGCCTTTGAAAGTAGTTGCCTATGCGGATGATGTGACTGTGGTGATATCTGAGCCTCGAGAGGTGGAGATGTTGTCTGCAGCCATCAGAAGCTACTCGGAGGCCTCAGGGTCTCTAGTCAACCTTGAGAAGAGTCAAGCTCTCTGGACTTCAAGTACTGATCCAGACTTTGATCTGCCACAATTTGCAACGGCCTCCACCCATATTAAAATCCTTGGGGTCAAATTTGGGAGGGAAGATAATGCCAAACTAAATTGGGAAGAAAAGTTGGAATCTGGAAATGCAAAGGTTCAGCGATGGAAGAACTGGAGGCTGACCTATAGAGAAAGGATTACTATGTTGAAGACTTACCTGGTCCCCGTCTTCTTGTACGTCTCTGTTGTCTTTCCTTTGCCAGAACCTTTCTCGGCTAGGCTCTTTAGCCTGTTCTTCCAGCTGTTATGGAGGAACAGGTTGAACCCAATAAAAAGAGGGATCACCTACCTACAGAGGAGAGAGGGTGGGCTGGATATGTTAAATCCAAGGGTGTTCTTTGACTCCATGTTTCTGAAAGTTAATTTTGGTTGCCTGGACTCAAACAGCAGCTCCCTGTGGGTGAACAGTGTCAGGGACTGGATATTGCCTTTTGCAGAGTCTTGGGTGCGAGGCGGCAGTCTCAAGAGGGGTCGGTTGACGCGTGGCATCCTCCCCCAGTACCTGGAATATGGTCTAAAGTGTGTGAAGAAATGGGGAATAGACAAGGTGTATCTGGAGACTAAGACCAGGAAGGATCTCTATATCAGGATATGTAGGACCTTCTATAACTTGCAGCCAGCACTGAGAGACTGCACAACAGCCACCTTGCAGAAAAGTCTTAGGTTCCTCAACGGACCAAGGCTTCCTGCAAAGTTATTTGACATCGCCTGGCTGTCATTCCATGGGAAGCTTTTTGTCAGAGGCAATTTAAAGTTCCTAAGTGTCTCAGATCGCATGTGCCCCTTGGGCTGTCAGCAGGAGGAGACCATGGAACATTTTATAACCGAGTGCTGGGGAGGGCGACAGATATGGCAGGGGATAACCAGCAAGCTAAAAATCCCAAGGCTGCAGTCTCTGACCTACCCAGACATTGTATATGGTGTGACATCACAGGTAGCTGACATTGACCGGGGGACCATGCATCTGATTATTACCACCATTAAATACTATCACTGGCATACAAGAACGAGAGTGTCCATACACAGTGAGCCCTTCAATCATGAGAAAGCCGTAAACCTCATCCTGTCAGAGCTAAGGTGGATCAGATCTATAGAGGTTAGAGGAAAGGGCGAGAAGGAAAAATTATGGAGGAATGTATATTTGGAATAATTTTGGTTCATGTACCTTAAATTATGTTTATTTATTCATCTTTTTTTCCCATTTATTTGCAATGGACTCTTAAGTTAAAGTTATTATAAATTTATTATTTTGATGATATGTATGATTTCAGTTTAATAATTGTTTGTTAATTCTGATTCTGAAATGTATTATTGTATTTTTGCTTGTTTTTACTAATAAAAATTGCCTCCTATGTACAAGAATATAACTACTATAATACTGCTCCTATGTACAAGAATATAACTACTATAATACTGCCTCCTATGTACAAGAATATAACTACTATAATACTGCTCCTAATGTACAAGAATATAACTACTATAATACTGCTCCTATGTACAAAAATATATCTACTATAATACTTCTCCTATGTACAAGAATATAACTACTATAATACTGCTCCTATGTATAAGAATATAACTATTATAATACTGCTCCTATGTACAAGAATATAACTACTATAATACTGCTCCTATGTACAAGAATATAACTACTATAATACTGCTACTATGTACAAGAATATAACTACTATAATACTGCTTCCTATGTACACGAATATAACTACTATAATACTGCCTCCTATGTATAAGAATATAACTACTATAATACTGGCTGCTATGTACAAGAATATAACTACTATAATACTGCTCTGATGTACAATAATATAACTACTATAATACTGCTCCTATGTACAAGAATATAACTACTATAATACTGCTCCTATGTACAAGAATATAACTACTATAATACTGCCTCCTATGTACAGTACAATAATATAACTACTATAATACTGCCTCCTATGTACAAGAATATAACTACTATAATACTGCTTCCTATATACAAGAATATAACTACTATAATACTGCCTCCTATGTACAAGAATATAACTACTATAATACTGCTCCTATGTACAAGAATATAACTACTATAATACTGCTCCTATGTACAAGAATATAACTACTATAATACTGCTCCTATGTACAAGAATATAACTACTATAATACTGCTCCTATGTACAAGAATATAACTACTATAATACTGCCTCCTATGTACAGTACAATAATATAACTACTATAATACTGCCTCCTATGTACAAGAATATAACTACTATAATACTGCTTCCTATATACAAGAATATAACTACTATAATACTGCCTCCTATGTACAAGAATATAACTACTATAATACTGCTCCTATGTACAAGAATATAACTACTATAATACTGCTCCTATGTACAAGAATCTAACTACTATAATACTGCCTCCTTTATACAAGAATATAACTACTATAATACTGCCTCCTATATACAAGAATATAACTACTATAATACTGCCTCCTATGTACAAGAATATAACTACTATAATACTGCCTCCTATGTACAAGAATATAACTACTATAATACTGCCTCCTATGTACAGGAATATAACTACTATAATACTGCCCCTATGTACAAGAATATAACTACTATAATACTGCTCCCATGTACAAAAATATAACTACTATAATACTGCCTCCTATGTACAAGACTATAACTGTTATAATACTGCCCCTATGTACAAGAATATAACTACTATAATACTGCTCCTATGTACAAGAATATAACTACTATAATACTGTTCCCATGTACAAGAATATAACTACTATAATACTGCTCCCATGTACAAGAATATAACTACTATAATACTGCCTCCTATGTACAAGACTATAACTGTTATAATACATGTGGTGTAAAAGTTATCACTTCCTCCTCTGTTTTTCAGTATACACAGATGAGCGGTATTATATATTTTCAGGTCTTGCCCTGGGCAGTGTAATGATATTAGCCTCCCGATAACTCGCCTCTGTAATGTATGCCGCTGTCATTTATGCTGATGTGCTGTACAACGTTATAATAATGGAGACTCTAGAAGAGAGAACAGAGAAGTGATTTATTAAGTGACTCTCCTGCAGGACCCCTCAGGTCAGACACGCGGTGCCACACGCTGCTCCGGACACGAGACGCACAATTATCATGTGATTCGGGCTACTTTCACACCCGCGTTTGGTGTCATGGATCTGCACAAACGCATTTGTTCAGATAATACAACCGCATGCATCCGTTTACAACTGATCCGGTTGTACTATCTGTAACATAGCGAAAACGGATCCGTCTCGGGGGACGGATCCTTTTTCTATTGTACCAGATTGTGTCAGAGAAAATGGATCCGTCCCCATTGACTTACATTGTGTGCCAGGACGGATCCGTTTGGCTTAGTTTCGCCAGACAGACACCAAAACGCTCTAAAGCAGAATGGAGGCGGAATGGAGCCAAACTGATGCATTCCGAGCGGATCCTTATCCATTAAGAATGCATTAGACTGCAAACTGATCCGTTTTGGACCGCTTGTGAGATCCCTTAACGGATCTCAAAAATGGACCCAAAAACGCCAGTGTGAAAGTAGCCTTACACTGTTTTGTCCAGATATGTATATAAGTATCATAGCACACTATCCAATTAGCCATTCAGTCCTCAGCTAATACTGTCATAGAGTACTCAAGTAAGACTTTCATACGGTACTTGTATAATAGTGTTGTGCAGTACTCAAACGATACTACCTTAATAGGGTCAAATAATACTGCCATACAATTCTTAAATAATGCTGCCATTCAGTGCTCAACTAAAACTGTCCTACAGTACTTAATTAATACTGTCATACAGTACTTAAGTAATACTGTCATACGGTGTCTTACGGTCTTATATTATGCAATTATTAAAATCATACAGTAGTCAAGTAGTACTGTCATACGGATCATACAGTATTCTAAAAATACTGTTGTACAGTACTCATAATAATGCCATAATGGTCTCAAATAATACTGCCACAGTGTGATAAAATACAGTCATAAAATGCTGAAATAATTCTGCCATGTACTACTCAGGTAATACTGACATATGGTACTCAAATAATACTGTTGTCCAATAATACTATCACAATAGGTTCAAATAATACTACCATATTGTGTTGAAATAATACTGCCATACTTTACTAAAGTAAAGTAATACTAACATGCAATACTCAAGTTATACGTCATACAGTACTCAAGCAATACTGTCATAATGTTGTCAAATAATACTGCTGCCATACAGTGCTCAAATGCTACTGCCATATAATGCTCAAATAATACTGACATTCATTCCTCAACTGTCATACAGCACTCAAGTAATACTACCATAACAGACTCAAACAATACTGCCATGTTATTCTAAAATAATACTACCATACTGTGCTCAAATACTTTCATACCGTGCTGAAATAATTCTGCTATACGGTACTCAAGTAATACCATCATGCAGTGCTCAAAAAATACTATAACGTGCTCAAATACTATTTCTATACAGTACCCATGTTTATGTCATACAGTACCAAAATAATACCTTTATAATGTGGTCAAATAATCTTGCCATACATTGCTCAAATACTACTGCGATATAGTGCACAACTAATACTGCCATATTTTGCGTATGTGATAGAACCAGAATAAAACTGACCATCTAACAGTAATATCCACTTTGCTAACATACCCCGACCAAGTAATCCTCATATAACAGTATCACAGCGCAGATTTACCTGAACCAGGTGCTAAGTGGCGTCTTCTCTTGTGTGTAACATACAGTGCCCATAGAAGAGTATAACAGCTAATCTACAAATACCAGTACCTGCCCATACCGCCATATATCGCCATTCATATAATATTATCCATATCAGTCCCCGTCTGAAAGTACCAGTCGTAGTGGCAGATAATACTGCCAACTTTGGTCGTACAAGCCAGTTTGCCGTAACAATAGTCTTCGCCCCAGGGCACCTATAGAAGTACCATTCATAGTGGCTATAAAATAGTACCGTATGTAGTGCTCACATAACAGGGCCAGCCATAGAAACCATAGTTCTTCTAGCTATGCCCTTAAATGACCGTATTGCCAGCCAAAATGCCCTGCTCTAGCATCCCAGTCTGACAAGAAGTGAGGAGCACATAAGCGCCACTCACTCTGTCCAGAGAACCAGATGGCGCCTCTTGCGTGTATTTTCACTGCATTGCACATGGAAGAAGTTTGGGGCAGTGTGCAGAGCAGAAATCAAACAGCAGCAGCCAGCACTAGAGCCTGGACAGGTAAGCAAACCACTGGACCACATATCAAAGCAACATTTTTTCCAAAAACAGCGCCACACCAGTCCAAGGGTCATATGTGGTATTGCAACTTATCACTCTAATGGAGCCTAGCTGCAATACCTGACACAACCCATGGGCAGGTATACTGTGGCGCTGCTTCTAGAAGAAACCAGCCATGTTTTTCTAATCCTAGACAAACCTTTTCACTATCCTAGACCACCCGGCATGTGGCAATTAAAGGGGTTGTCTTGTCAAAGGCATTGGTGGCAAACTAATAAAATATTTCACCACCGAGCGGCAACCATAGTCTTAACCAGTGAAGGTCATCCTTGCCACTGCCTATAAAAAGACAAAAAGCTGTGGGGTTTTTGGAAATCCAACTTTTTAGATTATTTTCTATTGATTACTATGGCGCTACAAAAAAAATTACTCATGGATCAAGGAGCAACAAAATTTGGGCACTAGACCACCGGGGCACTACAGAGTGAGTGTAGTGCAGGCATCCTCAAACTGTGGCCCTCCAGCTGTTGCAAAACTACAACTCCCAGCATGCCTGAACAGCCTACAGGTATCACCCTACAGCACGGCATTGTAGGAGTTGTAGTTTTACAACAGCTGGAGGGCCGCAGTTTGAGGATGCCTGGTGTAGTGGATACTAATCATGACACTGGACCACAGGGGCCCCGAAAGTAACGCATGGGGTAATCAATGTCTGGGTATCATGGCTCAATGCCAACAGGGTAATTCCTTCAAGAGTTTCTCCATGATTAAAAAAAAAATAAAAGACGTGGGGGCCTTCTTCCAGAAACAGCGCCACACCAATCCTTGGGTTGTGCCTGGTATTGCAGTTTGCATCCTTTGATATGAATGAAGCGCAGCTGCAAGACCGCACACAACCTGTGGACAGTTGTGGCGCTGTTTTTGGAAGCCTGTGGATGGAGTGATGGAGCCACGACTGTAGACAGATTTGGCGCTGTTTTTGGAAGCCTGTGGATGGAGCCACAGCTGTGGACAGGTATGGCGCTGTTTTTGGAAGCCTGTGGATGGAGCCACAGCTGTGGACAGGTATGGCGCTGTTTTTGGAAGCCTAGGGATGAAGCGTCAACATTTCGTGACATACTTATGAGATCAGATTCCCATTAGCATGCGATGGCGGCACTAAAATAAGGCAATTACGTAAAAAGCTGAAATATTTCCTGCAGGGCGATTAAATGAATATTTCCAGTGATTAATTCTGCAAGGTCAAGAAACTTCATAAAAAGAGCATATTTACATATCCATCCGATGCCTCGTGAGCCGTCATCATGACTTCAGGCGCTAATTTATATCCTTTGTGTACCATTATAATGAACGCAACCGCGTGTGTGCGGCATAGAGGAGCAGAGCGTAAGGGACAGGCTGTAACCCCGTGATGACTGGACCTGATTCATTAGTTTCTAAAAGTTTTACTGTATTTTACGACAGGACATATACAATATATGTCTACTCCATTCCATCTACATCTACACTGCTCCGATAGTAATGCCATCCACACTGCTCTGACAGTATTGCCATCTACACTGCTCCGATAGTAGTGTCATCTACACTGCTCCAATAGTAGTGCCATCCACACTGCTCCAATAGTAGTGTCATCCACACTGCTCCGATAGTAGTGCCATCTACACTGCTCTGATAGTAATGCCATCCACACTGCTCCGATAGTAATGCCATCCACACTGCTCTAATAGTATTGCCATCTACACTGCTCCAATAATAGTGTCATCTACACTGCTCAGATAATAGTCATCTATACTGCTCCGATAGTAGTGCCATCCACACTGCTCCGATAGTAGTGTCATCTACACTGCTCCGATAGTAGTGTCATCCACACTGCTCTGATAGTATTGCCATCTACACTGCTTCAATAGTAGTGCCATCTATACTGCTCCAATAGTAGTGCCATCCACACTGCTCCGATAGTAGTGCCATCCACACTGCTCCGATAGTAGTGCCATCCACACTGCTCTGATAGTAGTGCCATCTACACTGCTCCAATAGTAGTGCCATCCACACTGCTCTGATAGTAGTGTCATCCACACTGCTCTGATAGTAGTGCCATCCACACTGCTCTGATAGTAGTGCCATCCACACTGCTCTGATAGTAGTGCCATCCACACTGCTCCGATACTAGTGTCATCCACACTGCTCAGATAGTAGTGCCATCCACACTGCTCCGATAGTAGTGCCATCCACACTGCTCCGATAGTAGTGCCATCCACACTGCTCTGATAGTAGTGCCATCCACACTGCTCCGATAGTAGTGCCATCTACACTGCTCCAATAGTAGTGCCATCTACACTGCTCCAATAGTAGTGCCATCCACAATGCTCCGATAGTAGTGCCATCCACACTGCTCCGATAGTAGTGCCATCCACACTGCTCCGATAATAGTGCCATCCACACTGCTCTGATAGTAGTGTCATCCACACTGCTCTGATAGTATTGCCATCTACACTGCTCCAATAGTAGTGCCATCCACACTGCTCCGATACTAGTGTCATCCACACTGCTCAGATAGTAGTGCCATCCACACTGCTCCGATAGTAGTGCCATCCACACTGCTCCGATAGTAGTGCCATTCACACTGCTCTGATAGTAGTGCCATCCACACTGCTCCGATAGTAGTGCCATCTACACTGCTCCAATAGTAGTGCCATCCACACTGCTCCGATACTAGTGTCATCCACACTGCTCAGATAGTAGTGCCATCCACACTGCTCCGATAGTAGTGCCATCTACACTGCTCCGATAGTAGTGCCATCTACAATCTCCAATAGTAGTACTATCTACACTGCTCCAATAGTAGTGCCATCTACACTGATCCAATAGTAGTACCATCTACACTGCTCCAATAGTAGTGCTATCCACACTGCTTCGATAGTAGTGCCATCTACACTGCTCTGATAGTAGTGCAATCCACACTGCTCAGATAGTAGTGCCATCCACACTGCTCCGATAGTAGTGCCATCCACACTGCTCTGATAGTAGTGCCATTCACACTGCTCCGATAGTAGTGCCATCTACAATCTCCAATAGTAGTACCATCTACACTGCTCCAATAGTAGTGCCATCTACACTGATCCAATAGTAGTGCCATCTACAATCTCCAATAGTAGTACCATCTACACTGCTCCAATAGTAGTGCCATCCACACTGCTTCGATAGTAGTTCCATCTACACTGCTCTGATAGTAGTGCAATTCACACTGCTCCGATAGTAGTGCCATCTACACATCTTCATGGCAGTGCCCTCCACACATCTGCATCTATAAATGTCACTCTCACCTCCCCCAAAAATGGCAACTGGTTTTCAAGCGGTCCCTGCATCCACCTGTCATAGGCACATCTGCTGCATGCCACGTATGAGAGCATGCCTATTACAGACTGGCTACGGCCGATACATATTATAATGGTGATGTCATTGCGGTTGCAGAATCCGACCCGGTGTCCAGAGAGCAGTACGTGGTAGGTGAATCCGCAGCAGTTCTGTGTGTTACACAAAAAGTCTGAGGTCTTCACTGCAGATTTCATTGTACTGTACTGGGTGATAGCTGCAGCCCACATAAAATGGCCCTAAGGCCTCATGCACACGGCCGTTGTTGTGGTCCGCGTCGGAGCCGCATATTTTGCGGCTCGGGCGCGGACCCATTCACTTCAACGGGGCCGCAAAAGATGCGGACAGCTCAGTGAGGTCACAGACTGAGAGCTATATCATGGAAAAAAGCATGGCTCACAGCCGCGCAGAGGATTTCAGGAGTGTGTTATGAGTGTTATATATGCACACCGCACCGGAGATGTCACTTCCCCATAATTACTGATGCTTTGTAGATTGTCATGTTATAGAACACAATGCTCCCATCTCTCTTGCTATGTAATGCCGCCTAGTGTATATCACTGTATTCCTCAAGGTCTCTCCACCCACATTTGTCTCATCCCTGGAGCACTTAGTCTTCCATACAAAGTTAATGGCAGTGAACATCTGCTCTGTTCACATGAGGACACAGAAGAGCACAGGATCTGGAGAGGAGCACAGAACGTGGATCTGTCAGAGTATATGGAGCCAGGAGAGAGCTGTGCACTATTGGAGACAGGAGGGTCCAGTCACCGATACTGACATTGGGAGGACACCTTATGTGCCCAATAACTAAAAGCAGATATCGCTCTAGTGCTTTTCAAAGGTGGATTGTGGGTGAGAATTATGGGAGGTGACCCTCCTCTGCCGGAACATGAAAGAACCTGGAAACCTTCAAGTGATTGAGCGGAGATTGACTAGGTATAAACTGCTGGTGGTGCTTGGTCAATAATCACACAAGGTGGGGCCCCCTTTATTTTGGGTTCTGGAGCAGGGTATATTTGGAGGCAGGGTCATGTAAATTCTGGGTGGCATCTCCCCTTGCTGTGGTACAGTAGGCGACTGTAGTGTGGTAGTGGTCATACAGATACTGGAGATCCTCCTGTGGTCATTCTAAGCTCTTTCAGGTTGAACCCGTAGGTAAGTTGGTTGTTGGTTGCCTCTACATGGGAGATCCATTGCCCCATCCAGTCCCAGGCGTTCTTGACGAGGGAGAGATCTGATGATGGAGATGGTCAGGGGAGCTTCTGACCATCAAGTTTACATTCTGTAATGCGGGCAGTTTCTTGGAGGGTTTATCTTGTTGGAACACCACATCTCGTAACAGAGTCATAAAAGGCAGTAGGACTGGTGCTACAATATCCTAGACATACTGAAGACTTGTCAATGTTCCCTCCACAAATACCAGAGGAAAAACGGGCATGTAATCTGGTGGCGCCCCAGACCGTAGCACCTGGTGTTGGTCCTGTGTGTCTCCACACTATGCATGATGGCACTAGAACTGGTTCCATGGTGTCCTGGACATACCAAAGGCTAGTCAATGTTCCCACTGTGAATACTAGATGGGAACGGCCATGGAACCTAATGGCGCTCCACACCATGACATCTGGTGTTGTTCCTGAGTGTCTCCGCACACCAGAGTTCACAGGAAGGATGGAAAGTGCCAGCTGCCATCAGGCATAGTGCGGGGTCACCCACAACCAACACCAGCTATCACGATGTAGGGCATGATTTGATTTCATGGCCATTCCTATCTAATACTCATCGAAGGACATTGACCAGACTTCAATATGTCTAGAACACCATGGAACCAGTTCTATTGCCAACATGCATAGTGTGGAAACACAAAGGACCACCAGCAGGTGTCCATGGCTGTTCCAATCTAGTACTTGTAAAGGGAAGAGACACACAGGACCAACACCAGATGTCATGGTGTAGGGCACTATCAGCTACTATGGACATTTCCATCTGCTACAGGGGCGGATTGGGAACTTAAAGTGGCCCCATGTTGTGGGTGGTTCCAAATTGACAGAGGATAGGACAAAACAAGTAGGCAGGGACAACAGAAGTAGGCAGAGCCTGCAATACCGTAGTGCAGCAGAGAATACTGTCCTAGGAAAACCTAATACCACAGGGCAGCCGCCCCAACCACAGTATTCAATTGTATCACCGTCATGAGGACAGTAATACAGTTGAGTTCAGCAGGGTACTTGTGGCCATTGAGCATCAGATTATTACGTTCCTGGCCTGCCGCCATCAAGAGGGCTTGAGTGGCCCCCTGGGAAATTTCCCTGTAGGGTCTATGGCCAACCTGCCCCTGGTGTAATTCAATCTTATAGGGAAGGAGGTCCAGATAGATAAATCTTGAGTCCTATCCCTCTACCTTTGCTCGTTGGGACCAGCTCGATCTCCTTTGATATGGTCACTTGGATATATTGATGTATGCTATTATTTGTTTACCACCAGAGGTATTTATAATACTTGGATATGACTTTGTATATTTATATTATCTTCTCTAGTCATGACTATTGACTGTATGTAGGGTGTTTGCATTTCTTGAAGCCTGAAGACGGACCAGTGGTCAGAGACGTTACCATCTACCTCTACAACATCTTGGTAACTATTGTGCCCAGAAGAGGCACACAGCGCACAGTTACTGACGTGGCTTCTCTTACTACATCCTTGGAAGTGTTTCTGATATTTCTATAATCACTTTTTTCTTGAGGAAATGTTTAATATAGAAAGTTATTTATATATCGGAGTGCTATGAAGAACTAGTGCGCTGCCTTCTGATTACACAGTCATTAATTGCTCATTTACATATAAACAAGTTGATTAAGCAAAATTCAATACTGTGACAGAAGAAAAAATAACAGTAAAAATAACAGTGCAGCAAATATAAATAACATAAAAAACCCCACAAAATCCGCGGACCCAGTGCAGACACCAGATGTTATGCCAGATGTGTACCATTGTGGTCTCATACATCTACTGTACTCCAGATGTATATAATCCTGTCATCATGGAAAATTACTAATCATAGCAGCTATACGTACATAGGAGCAGTATTATAGTAATTATATTCTTGTACATAGGAGCAGTATTATAGTAGTTATATTCTTGTTCATAGGAGCAGTATTATAGTAGTTATATTCTTGTACATTGGAGCAGTATTATAGTAGTTATATTCTTGTACATAGGAGCAGTATTATGGTAGTTATATTCTTGTACATAGGAGCAGTATTATAGTAATTATATTCTTGTACATAGGAGCAGTATTATAGTAGTTATATTCTTGTACATAGAAGCAGTATTATAGTAGTTATATTCTTGTACACAGGAGGCAGTATTATAGTAGTTATATTCTTGTACATAGGAGCAGTATCATAGTAGTTATATTCTTGTACACAGGATTAGTATTATAGTAGTTATATTCTTGCACATAGGAGCAGTATTATAGTAGTTATATTCTTGTACATAGGAGCAGTATTATAGTAGTTATATTCTTGTACATAGGAGCAGTATTATAGTAGTTATATTCTTGTACATAGGAGCAGTATTATAGTAGTTATATTCTTGTACATAGGAGCAGTATTATAGTAGTTATATTCTTGTACATAGGAGCGGTATTATAGTAATTATATTCTTGTACATAGGAGCAGTATTATAGTAATTATATTCTTGTACATAGGAACAGTATTATAGCAGTTATATTCTAGTATATAGGAGCAGTATTATAGTAGTTATATTCTTGTACATAGAAGGCAGTATTATAGTAGTTATATTCTTGTACATAGGAGCAGTATTATAGTAGTTATATTCTTGTACATAGGAGCAGTTTTATAGTAGTTATATTCTTGTACATAGGAGGCAGTATTATAGTAGTTATATTCTTGTACATAGGAGGCAGTAATATTGTAGTTTTATTCTTGTACATAGGAGCAGTATTATAGTAGTTATATTCTTGTACATAGGAGCAGTATTATAGTAGTTATATTCTTGTACATAGGAGCAGTATTATAGTAGTTATATTCTTGTACATAGGAGGCAGTATTATAGTAGTTATATTCTTGTACATAGGAGCAGTATTATAGTAGTTATTTTCCTGTACATAGGAGGCAGTATTATAGTAGTTATATTCTTGTACATAGGAAGCAGTATTATAGTAGTTATATTCTGGTACATAGGAGGCAGTATTATAGTAGTTATATTCCTGTACATAGTAGCAGTATTATAGTAGTTATATTCTTGTACATAGGAGGCAGTATTATAGTAGTTATATTCTTGTACATAGGAGGCAGTATTATAGTAGTTATATTCTTGTACATAGGAGCAGTATTATAGTAGTTATATTCTTGTATATAGGAGCAGTATTATAGTAGTTATATTCTTGTACATAGGAGCGGTATTATAGTAGTTATATTCTTGTACATAGGAGCAGTATTATAGTAGTTATATTCTTGTATATAGGAGCAGTATTCCTGTTAACAGTAATTGCTCACATACATTTTGCAGTCACCTACAGAATTTGCACTCTGTGTGGGGCCTCCTGGCATTCGTCTGCTCTTTGTTGGTACTTGTTAGTATGTGGAAACACTTATTTTTTAAGACAAGGGATTGTGGAGGTGTTTGTGTTGGGTTTGCGTCCTTATTCCAGCCTTCCAGGCACAGTACACAGTCTGCACATACATGGACTGTACAATTTTCTCTATATAAAGAGCCATTAAACATTATAGGGTTTGTGCTGGTTTAGACTTTGTCATCACATTTCCTCGTTGTTAGTGATAATTGCAGGGCTATAGTCACAGAATCCATGGACTTTACTGTTCTCAGAAGAAAAATGTCTGTTTCCAGCCTGAGACCACAAGACCTTGTAGTATAGGAGCAGCCAAACACTTGGAACCCACAAATCCTGAACTTGACTCTAATGGGAACGTGAGTCACGGAGGCCCGGGCCTCCAAAGCAATAATTACTGCAAATAGAAACACATGCTTTCCCATCCCCGTGTTGGCTGCAGACCATCCACAGAGCTCCTTGTCTACCACAAACCATGTGCGGCTACGCTGAGAAGGTCCTAATCATTCAACCTAAATGAGGGTTCCTCTAATGGTATAATCAGTGTGACAGCGGTGACGCTCTCCGGGAGGAGTCCACTAAGAAATCCTGCCTCTGACACAGATATAATGTTTGTTTTTCTCCAAAATTTTCATGGAAACGCGTGGTTAGCACTTTTCTCATGCACCAGTGGGGTTTTGAACTCCTGACTCCAACAGCTTGGTTTCTAGGTTCAAAGCACATGAGGTTTGTATGCCGTCTTTATATTCTGGTGGGATTCCTACCATATTCCAAAAATATACTGATAAGCAGTTAGGCTTCTTAAGTCGTCCTTAAAGGGTTTGTGTGGTTTTCCCATATTGATCCTCAGGATAAGTCATCAATATCAGATTAGAGGGGGTCCGCCTCCTGGCACCCCTTCCAATCAACTGTTCGAAGAGATTGTGATGCAGAGAACAATGCGGGTGCTGAGGTCTCTTCAAACAGCTGATTGGAGGTCTTCCATCGATCTGGTATTGGCGACTTATCCTGAGGATACGTCATCAATATGGGAAATCCAGACCACCCCTTTAAGGACAATTTAAGAAGTCTATTGACTTACCAGTCATGTATGTTTTTGAAGTATGTTAGGAATCACACCAGAATATAATGACAGCATACAAACCTTATGTAGATGTTCACCTCATGGGCTTCGAACCTAGATAGGATACAGGGCCGGCGCTACCTTAAGGCAGACCAAGCGGCTGCCTTAGGGCGCACCCGGCGCAGAGAAGCGGTGGGCGGAAAAAATCACTTGCCTTGCGCCGCCCGCCCACCCGCCGCAGCGGCAGCCCTCACTGCCCACCAGCCCTCACTGCCCAGTGCCCACCAGCCAGAGCGGCAACACGGTCAGTCACGCCTCAGGTGGGGTCATGTGACTGATGAGTGGCGCGGCCGGCGCCACGGCCAGGAGACACTGAAGGCTGGAGCTGTGTTAACTCCCACAGCCACTGCCGTTAACTTGGATGAGTAGAGTGCATGATTAAGTTTATTATTGGGGGGGGGGGGTGTGGCATGATGGGAGGGGGGACAATGTAGTCTGTGCTAGAGGGGGGAATGTGACACAATAGGGGGTGATTTGACATGGATGGAGGGGGAAGAAATGTGACATGGGGGTGTTCTGCCAGATCTGCAGAATTATGTGTATGGAGACGTCTTAAAGTGACAGTCATCAGTCAGTAAAATACAGCATCTACATTAATTTTTGCCCTCGCGGGCTTGTTTCGCTCGCCACGGATCGTGCTCAGCCTCGCTGCGCTTGGCATTTAGTAACACTAACTCTGTGCCGCCATTGATAGTAAAGAAGGAAATGGATGGTAAAGAAAGAGACTATCCATCTCTTTCTTTACCATCCATTTCCTTCTTTACTATCAATGGCGGCATAGAGTTAGTTTTACTAAATGCCGAGCGAAGCGAGCCCGCAAGGGTACAGATTAATGAGCGCTGGGAGGGGGAGAAGCTGTATTTTAATGGAGATGAATTTCACTTTAGGAAGTCTCTCTACCCTTAAGTGTGCGCACGCGCGAAGAGCGAACTACTGCAATGAAGACTGCAGGAATGATTCGCGGAAGCACGCTTGTGCGCTTGCGCAGCACGCCACGTGACTTCTGCTATAGACTTTCGGCAAACTATAGACTTTCGACAGAACAGGGGCATGGTGGCTGACATGGGGGGCATGATGGCTGACATGGGGGCTGACATAGGAGGCTGACATGGGGGCATGATGGCTGACATGGGGGCATAATGGCTGACATGGGGGCATGATGGCTGACATGGGGGGCATGATGGCTGAGATGGGGGCTAACAGCTGACATAGGAGGCTTATATGGGGGCATGACGGCTGACATGGGGGCATAAAGGATGGGGGCGGATCTGAGGTGTGATTAACATTGGGGGTCTGATTGCTGGTCTGACCTGAGGTGTAATGGAAAATATTGTTTCTTATTATCCTCCTCTAAAACCTGGGTGCGTCTAATGGGTCGGTGCATCTTATAGGGCGAAAAATACAGTCCTCAAACCAGCGATTGAAGCAGAGGGAAGATACCAGGACCACACAGAGGAGAAGCCAGCTGCTGCAGACAGGACCAGGTGAGCTGCGGGGGGTGGGGGGTTTGGGGGGGCGCCAAGATGTAGCTTCGCTTGTGTTGCCAAAAATCCTTGCACCGGCCCTGATAGGATAGGTCTTTAATATGAGAAAACCGGACATCTCTTGTGATACGTATGAGAGGAATTGGAAGATTATAATTAGCTATCGCCAGCAGTTCAATAGAGAACGAATGAGGTGGTAGCGGTACGGGATATTGGATTGGGATCAGGGGTGCACCTAGCCTTTCTGCTGCCTAAGTCGAAAACTGAAACGGCGCCCCCCCCCCATGCCAATTTTTTAACCTAACCCCTTTGTCACAATGAAAGCGCTCATTGCCCATGGTCCTTTAGCTGCCCCCCTCTTGCCCCTACCTGGTGCTGTCTGAGGCGATCACCTCACCTGTCCTCATTGGTGGTGCACCCCTGATTGGCATCCACCACTTAGCCCTCCACTGATCAGATACTTTTCCCCCATTCAGTGCATCAAGGCTTTGAAGCTGATTATCACGAGTTTATCTTCGGAAAGTCCTGGTTATCAACGAGGAGAATTGCTTTCACATACACTTCAACCTTTTCTGGAAAAATGGAGTATGACATGCCAACCACTCAAATAAATGGCCAATCACATCATGCATGGATGAGCCAGTGAATAAGGTCCTAAAGACTTTTCCTTGGTCCAGTCAGCCAATTGTAGGACATCTGTAAGCTTCTCCCAAATTCTACCATCAGACGTCACCAAAACTACCATAAAGGGCTATTTTAATACAAATTTATACAAAACCCACTCAATTTAAAGGGTTGTTCATCGACAAATCTCTCAACCAAGACGACTGTTGACAAGTATTACAGTACCTCCGTGTTTCCTTGCGACCACTTGTCTTTTTGATTGGTGACTACCATTACACTGCGTAGACTTGCTTTAGGCTGCTCCATATAGCTTTAGGCAAAGGCAACAGAGTTGTCACCTAACACATTACACTAATTATTCCTAGCTAAATAGAGAAGATAGATTTGAGGTGTCTCGTATTTACAATAAAGACCTTATAGAAAGTTCAATGACAACCCCATATATGATGTAATTGCGGCCATATTAGTTGATAGTAACTTTAACCATTCTAGATATGACTAAAAAAAAGTCCCTTTTGTGAACCTCCTATACATTAAATTTATCCTGACCTCTTGATCGAATCTAGGTAGAGATGTCAAGGAAGTTGAGTTTGAAGTTAGAGCATTGCCACTAAACATCATGGTCCCTATTTCCTCAGCATTAGAAGCCACGTAGGAAGCTTGGCTGGCTGTCACATCGACTGTTCTGATACTGACTCAATATTTGAACATTCCCACATGTTCTGGACTGAATTTGAGCGGCCTCATGTGAGAGTTCCTCAGAGAGCCATACCCGGCAACGGCAACTGGAAAATCAGTAATAGAATGGAAATGTGAATATTTATGGCCAAGACGTGATGATACAAGTGGATAATCAGAGAGCAATGAAGTCAGAGCAGACACAAAGCCAAAGTCATACAAATTCAAAAATTACAAAATACTCTGAAAGAAATATAAGATGTTTCAATGGAGAACCCCCGGGAAAAAAAGGGCACCTTCGTGCAAAGACAGCTATCTAATCAGCCATTGACTCTAGTAGATATGGTCAAGAGATTCACTTAGTGACAAGATAGTCTTGATAGCAAATCCCACAAACAGAAGATGAACAAGCTCTGTTGCAAGCTCTCTCCAAAAGGACCTCGACCAAAACCCTCAGAGCCAGAAGGTCTCACAATAGTCAGGGACCAGTGGTCTCCCTTTGCTAAAAATCTAGGTTTGGCTCCCCCAGGGCAGGACATCAGTTTGCAAGAGGTGTGGAACCTGATCAGAACACCCTCATTAGAAGCTTAGACGCTTACGAGGAACACCAATAATGGCATCCAAACATTGTGAAAAAGTACATACCACTGTAAGTTAACAAAAACTTAATAAATAAGGATGTGCACCATATCCAGACGTTCGACTGGAATTATAAAAACATCTCTAATATTTGCTTGAGCTAGTAGGCCTGGACCAATTGAAGCGAAATTAAAGTGAAATCTCATCTGTCGATGGGATCCCATCTACAGTGGTTGGTGTAAGGTCAGGGCTACGACTCCTCAAGCATTTTTGCTCCCTGGACTTCCATACTACATAGCTTAGGTCAAGTTGATACTGGTCACCTATAGGCAGTGTCATAAAGCCCCTGATGTACACCAGGTACCTCATCTCCAACAACAGGTCACTGGAGATTCCATGGTGGTGGAAGTTCACATGAAGATGACACTACTTGAAAACCCATGAGACATGACCATGCAACTATTAAAGCGGGATCATCATACATCCATACAGTACATTATATATCCATAAACCATATATCAATCATCCATCCTTACAATCCTTAATATTTGCTTTAGCTAGTACACATGGACTTATAGAGGTGAGTGAGGTCAAAGAATGAACTTAAAGTCACATCCTTCTCATCTCAGTAGTTTGAGGCGCCTCATGGCCACTACTTCTCAGGCACATCATTTCATTTGGGCTTCCACACTACTTGGTCCTAGCTTAGATGAGGCGGACACTGGTCATCTATAGGTGGTACCTTTAAGCCCCCGATGTACACCACATACTTCATCTCCAATAGGTCACTGGAGATTCCAAATGGTGGAAGTTGACACTAACTTGAAAACCCATGGGATACAACAGTGCAACTATCAAAGATGGAGAACATCATAGATCCATAGAGCTGCTGTATACATTCCTGGGGAGACCCTAATGACTAATCAGTATAATTGCTCCACAGGCTTTTTCCCTGAGTCTCATAATTGAATTGTCTTTTTTATCTTATCACTTTGTAAGATAACACAGCCATCCCAGTGTCTCGGAAGTTTATTGACATTGATAAGTGTCCAGATCCTTCATGATTCTACTTGGAGATTGTATTGACTGAATTATATCACAAGTATAACGCAAGGATCATAATTGATGCATTTGGGTCTACTGGGACCTTGAGATTCTGAACCAGATCTTGGCCTTCTTTTGTTGCAGTAGAGCAGAACTGGATAGCAGAAGGCCCCCAGATCGTCTTGCCCCTCCAAAAAATAGTTTCCTGCATCTGAGAGGCCTCTATTGCCAAGGGTGATACTATCGACATAGCATCTGTGGCGGCTGCTTTGGGGCCCTCAGTGGCATGGAGGCCCGAGCTGCAATAAATATCTGTCATCCATTATGGCCTGGGTCTCATTCCACATTTTGATTTGGTTTTAGGTTTTTGCTCTGTCACAATATGTAATACTTTCTGGTGCAGAGCGGGTGTCCCGGAGGTGTAGGACCTGTCAGGGGATCCTCCGGAGCCATCCATCATGATAAGCAGATTTACAGAGCGCTCAATTACCGGTGCACGTCCCGGGATTACAGACAATCCCGTCCCCACAATTCATGACAGATTTCATTGCAAACCGAATTACGAATAGTTGTACAGGCGGAGGTCAGGCCCCCATGATACCACGGGGAACAGATTCATCGTATGTCCTAGGGACCACGTTAAACATCTACACGGGCTGCATAAAAAAGTGCACGGCGTGGAGAGCAATTTCTTAAAGAGCTCCCCACACCAAAAAAGTCTCCCCAGTGCAAAGTATAATCCATGGTCCTGAATTTGGAGGCCAAAAAAAAGGCATGGCTCGTTTTTTATGTTATTTTTTTTTTTTTTGAGCCAATCGATATCATTATAGTGATCCATGCATGCTGATTGTTTCCATGTGCAGGTATAATATGAGCACAGGAGCCTTTCATCTTTAAACCTTTCATCCTGTTTATTATTTCATCCTTGTATCTAATGAAAGAGTTAAATTGAATACAGACCCATTCCCGGGCCGGAGGGGGGTGCTCATGTAGGCCGCCGGGGGCCACAGATGGATGCACACGTGCATCTGCTTAGTGGGGTCCCTTTAACACGGCATTCTGGATCTAGTCACTGGTTTGCGGAGATGTCTTTTAAGGTGATGCAGAGCTACAGACGGACAACAACTCCCATCATGTTTCTCTGCAAGTGCATTCCACAACCATCAGAGAGTGCCCTTATCTGGACAACAGTAGGGGGTAGACTGAGATCCCAGGACCTGTAGGACTCCCTGCATCCCCCTTTTCTGCCAATGATGATGTCACTATTGCTGCGTGATGATGTCACTCCCCAGTTTTCCCCTGCCACAGTAGCATATTGTTCAGCTGTTATGTAACAGCATCAGGCTCTGCGATTTCCTGATATACTTTGGGTTTGATTTTCTCACCAGTTTTAAGACCCATGCTTGTTGTCAGTGAATAGGAGTCTTATTATTGACATCCTGAGGCTGGTAACACATCCTGATCTAGTCCTGCTCACACAGCTGAGAGTGTGCTACAATGCACCAGTGAAGGTAACGACCTTTAACCGTCAGAGAGAGTTTTGTGTTGCTGTGTTTAGCTCACAGAGCACGCTACAGTGTAACGAACCGCCATAAGCTTCTTTCCCTGCACGTTTACGTCAGGTCCACCATGCCAGGGAGTCAGGGAGGTCTGACATTATTAGGAAAGTCTCCGGATATCTTGTG
Organism: Bufotes viridis; assembly: GCA_033119425.1. Classification (NCBI taxonomy): domain Eukaryota; kingdom Metazoa; phylum Chordata; class Amphibia; order Anura; family Bufonidae; genus Bufotes; species Bufotes viridis. The sequence goes on from CM065592.1 coordinate 33,397,222, forward strand.
GGAATGCGCAAGACAGCATAAAAGCCCAGCAGATTATAAGGGTCTATTCACACACACACACACACACTGCAGGATGTGTGCCGCCTGCAGTTACTGAATATAAATGAGGAGCTGATTCTATCGCTTGGCTTTTTACTTGTTTGGTTCGCTGCTCATACGACTTTAGTTATATGAAGCAATTCAAGTTGCACAACATTTTTTCCCCTATAGAAAACTACAGAGAAGTGGTTTCACTTCACAAGCTCGCAAGACAGAAGCTGTGCTGCAAAATTCCTTAAAAAAAGATTCTCATGATAATACCCCTTTAAGACCCTGTAAATGACCCCCCCAATGTGGTTACACGGATATTTCCTCAGGTCCAGAAAGTGAAAACGTAGCAAAAACCATTAACCGTAAAAACAAGGGGCGCACCAGATCTGCCAGGACCAGAAGTGGAGCATTGGGGGTTTTACGACTGCAACCTCAGCAGGAAACCTGCAGGCTTCACTTCTGGGAAACTTTAAATGTGGCAAATTAAAAATTACAGGATCCTAAAAATTCTGCTGCATCATCTTATGGTTAATATATCTATGGTTTCCTTCTCACAAGCTCCTCTTAAAGGAACACTGCAAGTGAAACCAATATACTGTGTTATACCTATTGCATGGCCTGAGGGGGTGGAGCATGACACAAGAGGTGAAAGGAGAATCCTCGTGTCATGCTCTGGCCCCTCAGATCTACTGATGAGGCAAGAATTCCTTTAGCCTATCCACCGTCTATTTTTGTTCCTTCAACGGGATCTTCTGCAAATCTCCTGTGTCTGGGCTCTTCCTTGCAACCCTTCGGTATCTCTTGTAGATTAATGGAGTGGTTATAAGTGATCCTTTAAACCCCTTGGAGATATGTGAGAACACAGTTGTATCTCTAATCCTTGTTCAGCTTTGTATACAAATTTATTTGGGAGTTGGGGAACTTGGTCAAGTTATGTCTATGGCCAGTTTAAAAGGTGTCTATCAGCAGGATGAACCCTATTAAACCAGACATACTGCCTGGTAGAGTTGGCCCTGCTGATTAAAATGATACCTGTCTTGTGAAAATCGCTTTTGGCGTTCCCGAGAAAAAAAGACTTTTCTTCTTTAAGCAAATGAGGGCTTCTAAGTACAGAGGGGTGGGGCCTAGCTCATCAGCTTTCCCGTGCTGGCCACTCCCCTTGGTGCACTGAAGCTTTCATTTGTATAAAGAATAAAAGTATTTTTTCTCAGGAATGCCAGGACCTATTTTCACAAGACAGGTATGATTTTAATCAGCAGTATCAGCCCTACTAGGCAGTATGCCTGGTTTAATAAGGTTTGTTCTGCTGATGGGTGCCCTTTAAATGTATTCTGTAGGGTCTAGCACCACATATTACCCAGCTACTATTCAACTTCCTGTCTAGGTGACTACTATTAGAGGATATGTTGCTGGATGTAATAAAGTAGTTATTGGAACTTATGTCTGCTATGCTGGATACTGCTGGAGAGACTGATAGAGAAGGGAGAGGGGTCTGGAGAGGTGTCCATACATGTTCCAGCACGCCATATGGACAGGGGTTCTTTATCTCATATTACTAGCTACACACCTCAACCCGATAATCCGTGGATGACACTTATCATCTCCATACACAGAATATGCTGACTTCCTAATGACGGCATACGCGGTTGTAGTCACGGAGCTTGTAATAGACAGGAAGGCTAGCTGCAGGATCACAGTGATTTATTGTCTATGTCAGTGTATTAGGAATCTAATTAGAGGCCCCTCAAATGTATTAAGTACAGCTGATCTGACTAGTAATGATAAGAAAATGTTTTTTTTATTATTCACCCGCCTGACAGTCGGAGCTCGAGGCTCAATGATCTCAGAATACTGCTAGTTCCCGGAGTCAGGACTTTGATAGTTTCCAAGAAAACCATTGTTTTTTTCCTCCAAAATAAAAAATGGATTCTGCTGTGAGATGATCCAAGGAAGAATGCATAATACTGTATATATCTCAAATATTACAATTTCGGAAAATCAAAAACATTGGCCTGCCCGATGCATAGTGGCAAAGAGTCCTGAATTTGCCTGGAAAATCCCAGCAAATTTTTGTCCCAGGTATTACCCTATTTGAGAAGGGGGGGGGGGGAGGTCAATAAACTATTTTAGGGTCTGGTCTGAATGTTAGGGTCTACTCTGAGGTCTGAATTTTAAAGTTCAGTCTGAGGTATGAATGTTAGGGTCTAGTCTAAGGTCTAAATTTTGAATGTTAGGGTCCGTTCTGATGTCTGAATGTAAGGGTCTGGTCTGAGTTCTGAATGCTAGGGTATGGTCTAAGTTCTGAATGTTAGTGTCTGGTTTAAGGTCTGAATGTTATGGTCTTGGCTGAGGTCTGAATTTTACAGTCTGGTCTAAGGTCTGAATGTTATGGTCTAGTCTGAGGTCTGAATTTTAGGGTCTGGTCTGAATATAAGAGTCTGCTTTGAGTTCTGAATGTTAGGTTCTGGTCTGAGGTCTGAATGCTAGGTTCTGGTCTGATATCTGAACTTTAGGGTCTGATCTGAGGTTTGAATTTAAGGGTCTGGTCTAGGGTCTGAATGTAAGGGTCTGGCCTGAGGTCTGAATGTAAGGGCCTTGTCTGAGTTTGGGTCTGGTCTAACATCTGAATGTTAGGATCTAGTTTAAGATCTGAATGCTAGGGTCGAGTTCTGAATTTTTGGGTTTGGTCTGTCTGAATGTTAGGGTTTGGTCAGAGTTTGTTGTGGTCTGGTCTGAGGTCTAAATTTTAGTGTCTGGTCTAAGGTCTGAATGTTAGGATATAGTCTAAGATGTAAATGCTAGGGTCTAAAAACTGAATGCTAGGGTCTAACATCTGAATGCTAGGGTCTAGTCTGAGGTCTGAATGTTAGGGTCTGGTCTGAGGTCTGAATTTTATGGTTTGGTCTAAGATCTGAATTATGGAGCTTGTATAATAGCTCTGGGGTCTGAATTATGCTGTCAGCAGTTTGGGTTTTGGTCTGGATTAAAGTAGCAAGGGGAGAAAGGCAAATGCTTTTAACATTTGTAGGCACTATTTCTATTTCAGTATCTACTAGCTATAACTGGAAGGACAGAAAAATGTAAGATCTTCCACTGTCCGCAGCACCTCCCATCTTGGCCCATTATTTAGGTCTGAATATAGCAGCACATAAGGCAGGCAGACGTCTGCACCGCTACTGTATATACAATTAGTGCGTCTCTCTTCAGGAATCCTCGCTTCTGGCAGAATTCCAATATTTACATTTTTCTTCCATTTGCTCATTAGTGTCGGAGCAGACATTACAAAATGCCACCAAGACGGAGCTAATGGATTCACATGTAATCACCAGTACGGTAATAGAGATGGGGGTCTGTTTCTGGATCAGGGAGCACACAGCCTCATGTCACATGTCACCATTTAACTAATCAATGGACCTTAATTATTAGCAGCACCTCGTCACCGACCTCTGGGAAAGGGGTGAAGGGGGTTGTGGAGTGAGACACTAAGCTCACAATTATTTAGTTATCAATCAATACTTCACCTGTAGCAATGCTAATTATGGATTAGTTACGACTATAAGGGGACAAGTGAAGGGTAACTGTAACATAGGAGGCAGTATTATAGGAGTTATATTCTTGTACATAGGAGCAGTATTATAGTAGTTATATTCTTGTACATAGGAGCAGTATTATAGTAGTTATATTCTTGTACATAGGAGCAGTAGTATAGTAGTTATATTCTTGTACATAGGAGGCAGTATTATAGTAGTTATATTCTTGTACATAGGAGGCAGTATAATAGTAGTTATATTCTTGTACATAGGAGCAGTATTATAGTAGCTATATTCTTGTACATAGGAGGCAGTATTATTGTAGTTATATTCTTATACATAGGAGCAGTATTATAGTAGCTACATTCTTGTACATAGAAGCAGTATTATAGTCAGGGCCGGCGCTACCGTTAGGCGAACTAGGCGTTTGTCTAGGGTGCCGGCCTGCTGGGGGCGCCCTGGTGGGCTCCCCCTGTCTGGGGCTGCAGCGCTGGGCGAGCGGCTCTTGAGCCACCCCCAGCGCCATTACAGGGGGGCCAGGAGGTGAAGGTCCTTCTTAAATATGGCAGAGCAGGCACCTGCTTACCCTGATGGCAGGTGCCTGCTCTGCCAGTAAATTACCGGAGCAGAGGAGGCGGGCGGCAAGGAAGGCTGTTCTAGTAGCTCCCCACTCCTCCCTCGTGCGCCCTCTGTGAAGCCGGGAGCCGGAATATGACGTCATTCCGGCCCCAGCATACTAAACGGCGCGCTGGAGGCCTGAGGAGCAGCACCACACTGGAGCCCAGGGAGGTGAGTGTCTGCCTGTGTGTGTCTTTCAGTGAGTGTATGTCTGTCTGTCTGTCAGTGAGTGTATGTGTGTCTGTCATTGAGTGAGTGTGTGTATGTCAGTGAGTGTGTATGCCTGTCTGTCAGTGAGTATCTGAGTGATTGTATGTCTGTCAGTGTGTGTCGTTCAGTGAGTGTGTGCGTGTCTGTCTTTCAGTGTGTGCGTGTCTGTCAGTGTGTGCATGTGTGTGACTGTCAGTGTGTGCGTGTGTGTGTCTGTCAGTGTGTGCGTCTGTCAGTGTGTGCGTGTCTGTGTCTGTCAGTGTGTGCGTGTCTGTCAGTGTGTGCGTGTCTGTGTCTGTCAGTGTGTGCGTGTCTGTGTCTGTCAGTGTGTGCGTGTCTGTGTCTGTCAGTGTGTGCGTGTCTGTCTGTCAGTGTGTGAGTGACATGGCGGGTGGAGGCGGCAAAATGGATCTTTGCCTAGGGCGGCAAAAATCCTTGCACTGGCCCTGATTATAGTAGTTATATTCTTGTACATAGGAGAAGTATTATAGTAGTTATATTCTTGTGCATAGGAGGCAGTATTATAGTAGTTATATTCTTATACATAGGAGGCAGTATTATAGTAGTTATATTCTTGTACATAGAAGGCAGTATTATAGTAGTTATATTCCTGTACATTGGAGAAGTATTATAGTAGTTATATTCTTGTACATAGGATGCGGTATTATAGTCGTTATTAGAGATGAGCGAATCGAAGTTGACGAAGTGGTTTTCGATACGATACGAAAAAATTTGATTTGCACCGAATCCGAATAAATCGCAATTTTTCCTAAAATGGCTGCTGCACTTGTTAGGACATGGAGCAAGGAAGTCTGGGAATGAGGGATAACCCACAATACCATGCATGCAGCCAATCAGCAGCCAGCCAGCCCTGTGATGGCACAGCCCTATAAATAGCCTCAGCCATCTTGGATTCAGCCATTTTCCAGTGTACTTAGTGCAGGAAGAGACGTCAGCAGGCGGTAGGGACAGTGTTAGAAAATACTTAAAAACTTTTATTTTGCTGTATAGATGTTCAGGGAAAGGATAGGGAAGAATCATTCCACAGTATTGAAGCAGAACAGGGTTTAGTAGGGGAGGTTACAGCCTGGGTAATAGGAACAATCCTATTACACCTTGCTACACTGACTGCGGATCCAAATTGCCATCATATAGCACTGTAATTCCAGCAAACCGTTCTTATTAGGGTGCAAGTGCTGTGTGATAAAGCCATGAATAGGGTTTATTACAAGGAAATATTTCTATGTTTTATTTGCTCTTGTGCGGTGCAGTTATATGTTCTAAAGCATTTTTTGGCTTGTATTAGTGGGAAAAAAGGGCTTATTTGCAGTTGTGTGGTGAAGTAAGAAATTTACAGCCTTTTTGGCGTGTATTAGTGGCAAAAAGATATATATTTGCCGTTCAGCGGTGCAGTTATATGTTTTAAAGCCTTTTGTATTAGTGGGGGAAAAAAGGGCTTATCAGCCGTTGTGTGGTAAAGGGAAAAAAATTACAGACTTTTTTGGGGTGTTTTAATTTCCTTTTTATTTATTTATTTGATCTAACAGCATGTCAGACAGAGAAGTGCCAAGCCCTACACAGGGGGGTGGCAGAGGCTTTAGGCCCTATTCACACGTCCGCAATGTTCATCCGCACTCGTTCCGCAAATCTGCGGAATGGGTGCGGACCCAATTATTTTGAATAGGGACGTGATGGATGCGGAGAGCACACACTGTGCTCTCCGCATCCGCATTTGCGGAGCGCGCCGCCGATCTTCCGGCCGGCGGCTCCGCAATAATATAGAGCATGTCCTAGGCATCTCTATAGGGCTGGTGGCAAGGTGTGTTGTTGATCCGCAACTTGCAGATCCGCAACACACTAAGGACATGTGAATTAGGCCTAAATGTATCTGGCGCAGGCAGAGGTCGCAGCAGAGTAAGGGGGCATGGCAGCAGGGGTCACTTTGAGAGGCCTGAGCTCCCGGTGTCATCTAGCGGTCGTGTCTTGACCAGCAACCCAGCGGTTTTTGAATGGTTGACTCGGTCATCCACTTCGCGCAAAGTGACATCAGACACCCCCAGCCAAGAGTGGGTGGGTTCGTCAGACACAACCCTTAGTTGACATGGCCTGGGAGCAGGCCCTGTGCCCTCACCTGTCCTCAACCTGCCTCTGTCCTTTTCTGTTCCCTCAGCCAGACAAGTATTATATGTTGTGGGCTCAGCTCCACTATACAGCGAGGACGAGCTACTAGAGGACAGTCAGCAGCTACTGCCCAGCCAAGATGTGGAGGTAGGCAGGCAAGTAGTGATGGGGTTACAAGCGGTCAGGCTCCTGACCCAGAGACAGTTGAGGAGGACATCAGTGAAGTGCAGATAGTACTCGATGATGTAGCTGATCCCACTTGGGAACTGGGTGAATTAGGGGCTTCGTCATCATCAGGAGAAGAGGGGGGCAGCTTGCCCACGAGGCAGTGGCGGAGCCAGCAAGGCGCTAGCATGGCCGGCAGTCAGCAGGGTGGCAGCAGTGGGAGGTCGGGAGCCAAACATGCCCGGGATAGACCACCCTCTTCGCAGGAGCCTACTTGCCCGGAAAGTTGTGGTGCAGGGGTTCACGGAAGAAGCGGCAGTAGCGATCAGTCAGTGCGGAGTGTTGGGGATAATATCACCTACTCTGCGGTGTGGTAGTTTTTTGTTAAGCCGCCGGAGGAGGTGAACAAGGCCATTTGTAGAATCTGTGGTCAGAAGGTGACGTGTGGCCAGGGTGCCAATATTGGCACCACGGTCCAGCATAAACATATGCATCGTCAACATAAAGTGGCCTGGGAGAACCGTGGCTCCGATGTGGTGGTCCAGCCTGCCGCAGCAACCACTATACGAACAGAGAAAGACCATAAACGATTTCTTGATGATCCAAGCGTACAGGAGCAATCCCCTGTGTGACTTCGATGTCAGCCAGTGGCAGCTCATGCGTGACACCTGACGTTTGCTCAGGCCCTTTGAGGAGGCCACGTTATTTGTCAGTCGCCAGGACTACGGGATGACCAATGTCATTCCACTGCTTCATGTCCTGGAACAGATGCTGGTAAATCTGGCTGGTCAGGGGACTGGAGACATGTCGCCTAGATCTCACTGCCACATGACCCTGTGGGGGCTGAACTGGAGGAGGAATAGGAGGACACTGGAGCACAAGCAATGTGTATCGAAATGGGTGGTTTTTATACACAGTTGACAGAAGAGGGGGAGCAGGAGCAGCCAGAGGAGCTACAGGGCGATGAGGAAGACAGCAGGGTGGGGGGGTAGGAGGAGTTCCATCTCTATCAGCAGCAACTTGAGTCTAGAGTCGCTGAAGAGCAGCTTTCTTCACACGCCTGGTGAAGAAACTACTCACCAGCAGCAGCAGCTTGACTTGGAGCAAGACCAGCAGGTGGTGGCAAACTTGGACAGCACCCTGCCACCCCACATTGAAGATCCGCTGGACTATTGGGCAGCCAAACTGGATTTGTGGCCGCAACTGGCAGAGTATTCCCTGGAAAAGCTGTCCTGCCTGGCCAGTAATGTGGCATCCCAGCGGGTGTTTAGTGCGGCAGGTGCCATACTTACCCCAAGAAGAACTCTCCTGTCCACCCGAAATGTGGAGAGACTAACCTTTGTCAAGATGAATCAGGCGTGGATCACCCAGGATTTCCACCCACCAATGCCTGATGCATCAGACTAGATCATCCATGGAGCCACACCAACACTTTGACAAAAGAGATCGGTTTCTTCTGGCTACCTGCCTCAGCTACTATTCTGATGCTGCCACCCGCCTGATGCAACACATCTGATGCCAAATGCATCTTCTTTCACCCACTATCTTTAGCTGGTACTGGTATTGCCATCCCCCTCCCCATTCTGCCAACGGGTCAATCTGTGGTCTCCTGATGCTGCCACCTCCACACTGTCATTGTGCCACTCTGTGTCCTCCTGATGCTGCTGATGCCACCTCCACACTGCCATTGTGCCACTCTGTGTCCTCCTGATGCCACCGCCACACTGCCATTGTGCCACTCTCTGGCCTCCTCCTGATGCTGCTGCCACCTCCACACTGTCATTGGGCCACTCTGTGGACTTCTCATGCTGTTCCCACCCTCCCCACTTCATGACTGGGCCACTATTTTGCCTTTTGGCCTGGCTGACATCATCATTTATTTGACCTTCTTCTGATCTGTCATAAGGAAGGAAAATTACACAACGGATCCTGTCTATGTAACAGCTGTAAGGCCTGCATGACATGGTCTCTATTTTGCATCGGAACTGGCTTATGATTTGGTAGCCAAAAGCAGGAGTGGGTACAAAACACAGAAGACATGCAAATATTCCAAATATTACGCGTCATCTCTGTTTTGGTCCACTCCTGTTTTTTTTGGCTTTAGCAATACTGATGGATTACTGACCAAATGCTGACCGAGTGAAGGCGGATGCTTCACAGACAGGATCCGTTTTTTGGGGGTTATTGTTTTGACGGATCAGAGGAAGGGCAAAATAATCAGTGACATCAACACAAACTTACTGCTGACACCCTCTCTGCTCTGTCGGGGGGCTCTACTTGTATAGTAGGATCTTTGGCCTCGGCACAGTTCTTTATACCTGGCACTAACATTGACCTGTAAGGCTGAGTTCACACTTGAGTTCTTTGGTCAGTTTTGGCCCCGTAACTGCCCAAATAAGTGAAGTGTGCAGTGATTCTAAGAGCGACGCCTGTCATCTACATGTTATACTGACTCATAGTATTGTTTCACTACCACAGCAGACTCCTTATACATGCTTCTGCAGGGCACAGTGTTCTACACCACTAGAAAGGCTCTCTGCTGCCAGGAAATAGCCGTTTTTTAAAGTGATTCACCACAAATAAATTCGTATTGAACCAAATTGTTTCGGAAAATTCGGCGAACTGGCCAAATCGAATTTTAGAGAAATTCGCTCATCTTTAGTAATTATATTCTTCTACATAGGAGCAGTATTATATTAGCTATATTTTTGTACATAGGAGCAGTATTATACTAGCAGGATAACAGGCTGAACTGGATGGACAGATGTCTTTTTTCAGGCCTTATATACCATGTTACTATGTATAGTAGTTATATTCTTGTATATGGGAGGTAGTATTATAGTAGTTATATTCTTGTACATAGGAGCAGTATTATTGTAGTTATATTCCTGTACATAGGAGGCAGTAATATAGTAGTTATACAGTATTATTGTACATTGGAGCAGTATTATAGTAGTTATATTCTTCTACATAGGAGCAGTATTATAGTAGTTAAATTCTTCTACGGAGAAGTATTATAGTAGTTATATTCTTGTACATAGGAGCAGTATTATAGTAGTTATATTCTTGTATATAGGAGCGGTATTATAGTAGTTATATTCCTGTACATAGGAGCAGTATTATAGTAGTTATTTCTTGTACATAGGAGCAGTATTATAGTAGTTATATTCTAGTACATAGGAGCAGTATTATAAGATTTATATTCTTGTACATAGGAGCAGTATTATAGTAGTTATATTCCTGCACATAGGAGCAGTATTATTGTAGTTATATTCTTATACATAGGAGGCAGTATTATAGTAGCTATTTTCTTGTACATAGGAGGCAGTATTATTGTAGTTATATTCTTGTACATAGGAGGCAGTATTATAGTAGTTATATTCTTGTACATATGAGCAGTATTATAGTAGTTATATTCTTGTATATAGGAGCAGTATTATAGTAGTTATATTCTTGTACATAGGAGGCAGTATTATAGTAGTTATATTCTTGTATATAGGAGCAGTATTATAGTAGTTATATTCCTGTACATATAATAGTAGCAATATTCTTATGAACCTTCCTGTACTTCTCTATAAGATTAACACTTTGCTGCTTGCAGTCCTGAGGAGTAACAGTCTAATTACCCCATTACATTTTCACCTCCCTTGTTATTCTGGTTCCATCTGTGACGTGTAGATCCCTAGATTTTATGATTGGGGGTTTCATTGAGCGCATTATGTATGAATTAATGTAAAATATTGTATCTCATCTCAGAGTTAATTCTGCATTTTCAGCTGCGTATCGTTCCCACTTTCTCGGTGAACTCTTAAATTGAATATCTCAGCAGGGGGTGAGAATGTATCGGATATTACAGAGGAGGAATCCTTTACATGGAGGACAGTTATTTCCCCCCTGATAAAGCCCAATCATACAGTTACACATTATGAAGGTAAATACATTTCCCGGGGTGATTTTGGGGTGCATGCTTCGCTTCTAAAGCAGTCAGGAGGTGTTTATTGTAATGTGAATTCACATGGGAAGCTTTTTATGGTTTTCTGAGCAGATATACCGGCAACTATTTAGTACAGAATATGAAGGCTTTGAATCCGTTGGCTGATCGAGACGAGGCACATGTATGTAATATATATGTATTGTCCCAGTGGTCCCCCATTTCTAGATTGAACAGCCAGAGAAACCACAGATTGGTAACTAGGACTTAAACATTGATGTCCTATCCTTATGTTTGATCAGTAGAGGTGTGATCGGTGCCGATCAGCAAAGCGGGAGAGCATCAGCGCCACCTGACTGTTTGAAGAGGCATAGCAGCTAGTCTCAGTGGGCAGCTGTGTCCGATATCATTCATTCACCCATTTGGATGAGCTTATAGTAAGGGGATGTGACGCTCGCACAAGAGTCGCATCCCTATAATTCTGCAGAGTCCTGGGAGGTCACATGTTGGTATCTTATACTAAAAAAAGGAATGCCTCTCTGTATAATAGGAGCACATGGCATCCAAAGGTTTGGAAATACCAGGTAACAACCAGGAATGCAGCTATGGGAGGAGCAAAAAAATGGCAACCCCCATAGCCTGAGAGGGCCTGAGGCCATTCTACCACATAAGGCACCAGTGATAACATGGCACATGGTGGATGGGGGTCCTGGTACAGATTTTCATGTACTGCAGCTCAGGCCGTTCACTTGGAGCGCCCACATCATCTTGTCTGCCATATATTAGCCAGATTGTCCTGCATCCTGGAGGACCGATGACCCAACTGGATGTTTTTGTGTAATTTTTTTTTACAGCAGGAAAAATAAGCATCAAGTGCCATCAGCAGATTGAGTGGGTGCCAGCCATAGTGACCAGAGAGCCTCAAAAGATGAAAGATGTCCATATGGTACAACCCCTTGACTTGACATTGACACAGCAGAATAAGTGGCAGTCTGTGGGGTTCACCTGCGCTGGTTAAGGATGGCGGTCCTGAGATAAATTACGAAATACGGTACCTGTAGCAATATGGCTAAACCAACGTCATGGTGCCGGCTGTGGTATAATTTAGTGGCGTCATAGAGTTATGTTTTATGCACTGAACAACAATGTGTTCACTAGTTTGCAAGCTTTGTGTGGCAGTGTTATATGACTGTATGGTACTATTATGTAGATGCTATATGGCAGTGTTGTGTGGGCAGTGTATGCAGGAATGGACTGGGAACTTAAAGTGGCCCTGGGAAAAAACATCAAAGTGGCCCCATTTTGTAGGCACGTCCAAATGATCAAATACTGAGAGCATCAGATATTTCTTTGTATCTGGCTGGTGAGGAGGGCTTGGGTGTCCCCCTGTAGGGTCTATGGCCGGTCCGCCCCACTGTGTATGCCAATATAATGTAGAAGCTATATGGCAGTGGTATGTGGATTCTGTATGGTACTATTATGTAGTAATTATATGGCAGTGTTATGTAAGCACTGAATGCTACTATTATGTGGAAGCTATATGGCAATGTTGTGTGGGTACTGCATAGTACATATAGTAATAACTATATGACAATTTTATGTGAGCACTGTATGGTCGTGTTAGTTTGGAGATATATGACGATGTTATATGAACACTGTAAGGTACTATTATGTAGTAACTATATAACGGTGTTATGGTATTTAGGATATATAGGGCAGTAGGAGCTACTGTATTTGGCAGTGTCTTGTGGGCACTGTATGGCTATAGTATGCAAGAGCTATATGACAGTGGTATGTTGGCATTGGATAATAGTATTATGTAGGACATATAGGACAGGTTTATGTGGGCACTGGAATTAATTTGTAAGAGCTATATGGAAGTTTTAGGTGGGCACCATACTGTATGGTACTATTATATAAGCTCTATCTGTCGCTTGTCTGTGGCCACTGTATGGTACTATTATGTACTATGGGAACTAGATGCCAGTTGTACATGTGCATTGTATGGCAGATTTATGTAAGCCCTATATGGCAGTGTTATGTGGGCACTGTATGGTACTATTATGTACTATGGGAACTAGATGCCAGTTGTACATGTGCATTATATGGCAGATTTATGTAAGCGCTATATGGCAGTGTGGGCACTATATATCACTGTATAATGTACTCACTCTGACAATAATTATAATTAGGGCAGTATTATGGCGGCACTACATTTTATTGAACCTCTTCTAAAATGGCAGGGGCCCTCTAAAGGTCTTTTTATCGTCCACACACTTTGTCTTCCTGACTGATTATGCTATTTGAATGCTATGCTTTATCGATATCTCCACGTTCCTTAATTTAACATCAGGTGTAAAACTCTAAAAGCAAAGGAACCTAAGCCGCTATGAGCGCCGTGTCTTATTGTAGAGACTTGAGGCTGTAGATAAGATTTACACGAGAAGCTATTCATTTCTCGACAGCTCAAGTGCCCTCCACTCGTAATTGTATTACTTCATTGCTGAGGCCAAGAGTTCACCCGCGGCTGCATTATGTGCTTCCTTTATTGCATTCAAATGTAAAATGTAACGAGAATATGACTTCAGCACAAGGTGTTTTAGCAATATCATGAGACACAATGGGAGCGGAACGTGATATTATCCGTCCATCCATCTGCTGGGTAATACAAACTCAACGTTCAGATCTCAGACGTGTCTGGAAAAATGAATTGTTCCTTAAAGTAGACATTACTAATGCTGGAGGCTCTTATACAGAGGAATGCGCAGGTTTCAAGACTCTGTGGTGTCTTCTTACCCAGTTCTAGGGACACTGACTGGTCAGATGTCTATGACTTGGAACTGGCGGAGATGTGAAGTCTGAGGACTCTCGCAGCTGTTCACACCAAAATCTCCAAAAGGAGGTATGGTCTTTCTGGGTCAGATTTCCAGGTCATAGTCTCCAAAATAGTCACCGACTGACAGCAGACAGTCTGATAAGATATCTTGAGAAGCAAAGTCATGAAAGAACCCAAAGGACAGTAGATGGGAATGTAATGAGGAGTCAAGCCAGAAACGAGGATCAGGGTGATCAAGATCAGGACCAAGATGACAATCCGCGGGTGAAAATGTGGTCAACAAACACGATCCAACAAAGTGCTACACAGGTAAGTATCCAGTCCGTGGACGGATTCCATCATTAATCTGCCACCAGATCTGATGAAATCAGGGCAGGAACGTGACTGGTGGCTAAAAGCAGAGAGCACTCAACCAGGAGATTGATGCAGGTTTGGGGAGAGGCAACAGTCTTGATAGAAAACACAGTGACCATCGTAATAGTGATCAGCCAAAGTGCCCCCAGAAAAGTAACATCCAACATAACCCCATACAAGGACAGCCATAGTACCTCCACAAATGTTCTGGCAACAGTACCCGCATCACAGTGACAGCCACAACACCCTCATAAAGGGCAACAGCCACAGTGCCCCTAGCAGTGCTTCCATAACGTTGACAGCCACACCGGCCCCATAAAGGCAACATCCACAGTGCCCCTATAACATTGACAGCCACTATGCCTCCATAAAAGCAACAACCACTATGCCTCCTAACAATGCCAACCACAGTGTCTTCAGGTTCTAGACTTGGCGCTCTATTTAAATCTTTTCCTGGCCACACACCAGTGCCAGTGATAGTCTTTTATGGCTCACTAGCTAGGTTTCTTGCGTATTGATTCCTCTGTGCTTCTGCCACTGGCTTGTCTTCTGACCACTCTCTGTCTCTCATTTGGTACTGCTTAACCCGTCTGGTTCTCACACATTTCCGTATGACTCTGCGTTGGTGTTTGTCCGTCTCTGCACTTTAGAGTAGGGACCGTTGTCCAGTTGCGGTTCTGCCAATTAGGTAGGAAGAGCGGGCTGGATTCTAGGTTAGGGCTCACTGTCCTTGTCTGTCCCATTTACAGTATCTTCAGGTTTCTTGGCTCGGGGGTGGGACGGGTATTAGTGGAAATCCTGACATCTCCATTGTGGCATTTGACAGCTGCTCACGTATAATGAATATTTTAGCATGTGCTAAGAATCTGCAGCTGGATTTATTGACTGGTGACAAATCGTAAAGTGATGTGTAACAGGCATAATGAAAATTCCTGTCATGTCTTCATCCTCTCTCTCTGGAAAAGTGAATTATTATCTGCTTCTAATACGGGACAAGTTGTAACAAATGGCTCCGGAGTCTACAAGATCGTGAAACGCGCTGCCAACGACTCTAACGTTATTAGAAATGATTGCTAAAACATATGGACAGAAGGTAATGTGCTCAAAATCCACACACTTTATACTGGGATACCTGCCCGGCTTCATTTTAGAAGAGGGGGTTTATTCGGTACTCCACCATAACTTGACTATAGAGGACGCCAGGGTAACCACTAGGCTGCTGCCCTATAAAAACTATTTTGGCAGTGCTGAGTGGTAATGAGGGCTTATGTCTATTGTCAGCTATTCGGCATATTCTTGCACTACATTTAATAAATTAAAGGGAGGGGGGATTTCAATGTGAGGTAGGCTATAAGTAATTTTAAGGGTTTTTCTCCAAAAAATATAAGTTTGGCATTTATTAAAAAATTATAAGTTCAATTATTAAAAAATCATCAGCCAAAGTTTGGGAATTCCATTCCTTTTACATACAGAGATATCAGAAGTTTTCTGCTGTGTTGAGGCAGCCATTTTTAAAAGGGACGACAGGAAGTAAATTCATATTGGTTGAGCTTTTGAATTAGCATCTCAGGTGTCAGTAGTAAACTTGTTACTTTGTTATTTACGGTAACGGCGAACCAAATTCAAAAGGGACAGATAATACTTCCTGTTTCCCCTTGTAAAAATGGCCGCCACAGCTAAATAGAAAAATGGGGATATCTTAAAAGATAAATCACATATCAGGACCAAACTTTGGCCATTGCTTTAACTTTAGACTTGCTGATATATGACCGTTATTAATTTACAGATGAAAATTTTCTTCAACTCTCCTTCAAGAACATATTGAGAAGGATTTGCTCATCTCTACTTGTGATTATTTGTGAAAATGGAGACAAAACTAGCTCTTCCAGACCATCGAACATCTAGAAGTCAACTAAAACTGACTATTTACAGAAAACGCAGCCGATAAGACCGATAAACACGTGTGTGCCTATAAGCGCTGCGTGGGCAGCAACAATTTCTGACCAATGAAAAATGTACCAGACATTTCTCTTAGTCGAAGACTATTTTGGTAGAAATGTCACTCCGCCCAGAGAGGGATTAGGGTCTTTATTTAATTGAATCTAAGATCTATAATATATCTGACCTGCTCATCTTTATATACAGCTAAGCATAGCTAAATTTATCAGATGGGATACAGGTCAGGATGGGTTTTGTGTGGTGTTACATAGGACTGCAAGTGACATCTGCTACATTATCTGTACTCATAGAGTTAAACTTACCACTGCTAGTTGTGGTGTTACATAGGACTGCGGGCAATATCTGCTACATTATCCATACTCAGGGAGTAATCAATGTGTTATCTGTGGTGTAACACAGGACTGAAGGTGACATTTACTACATTATCGGTATTCAGAGAGCTATCGCCATGTTATCTATGGTGTTACATAGGACTGCAGGTAACATCTACTACATTATCAGTATTCAGAGCTATCACTGTGTTATTTGTAGAGTTACATAGGGCTGCAGGGAACATTTACTACCTTACCTGCACTCAGAGAGTTATCACTATGTTATCTGAGGTGTTACATAGGACTGCAGGTAACATCTACTACATTATCTGTACTCAGAGAGTTATCACTGTGATGTTACATAGGACTGCAGGTAACATCTACTACATTATCTATACTCAGAGAGCTATCACTGTGATGTTACATAGGACTGCAGGTAACATCTACTACATTATCTGTACTCAGAGAGTTATCACTGTGATGTTACATAGGACTGCAGGTAACATCTACTACATTATCTGTACTCAGAGAGTTATCACTGTGATGTTACATAGGACTGCAGGTAACATCTACTACATTATCTGTACTCAGAGGTTATCACTGTGATGTTACATAGGACTGCAGGTAACATCTACTACATTATCTGTACTCGGAGAGTTATCACTGTGTTATCTGTGGTTTTACATAGGACTGCAGGTGACATCTACTACATTATCTGTACTCAGAGTTATCACTGATGTTACATAGGACTGCAGGTAACATCTACTACATTATCTGTACTCAGAGAGTTATCACTGTGATGTTACATAGGACTGCAGGTAACATCTACCACATTATCTGTACTCAGAGAGTTATCACTGTGATGTTACATAGGACTGCAGGTAACATCTACTACATTATCTGTACTCAGAGAGTTATCACTGTGATGTTACATAGGACTGCAGGTAACATCTACTACATTATCTGTACTCAGAGAGTTATCACTGTGATGTTACATAGGACTGCTATGCTTACATTCATGCAGCAGAAATAGAAGAATAATTGTTATATTTTTCTTACCCTTTCAGAAATTCCCTCCGGTTACAGGACGCGAGGCATTACCCAGATATAGCTTAATATTTAGCAGGTGACAGACAGATTTTGGGGGTCGCTGTGTCTTTTTATCCTATAAAAGCTGTCTCTTAGGAAGGTCGGACCATGGCTGAGCTCCTGCGGGAGATTAGGGAGATCCTTGTGCTCTGCAGCAGTTGCTGGCTATATATTTGGCTCTCATTGACTCTGCTGAGGAGGAAAAATTACTCAGAGTGAATAGTCCCTTTCTCTCGACTTCTCAAGACTTGGATCTATTTTTTTTTTTTTGCAAATGTACTTAACATCTGTGGAATGCTAATGACTGACAGATGAAACAGGCGGCTGAGAAAGACACTTGGGAGGAAGTGGCTTTCAAAAATACGACCTGAGAGATTGCGCGGAGCCCAATCTGCACCCCTGTTATTGCCTTCTCCACTGTCCTACTGGCCTACGTCAATATTATTCCTGAAATAACTTCAGAGGAGAGGCTCGGAAACATCTGGAGGTCCATTCCTGCACACGAGGGGAGGGAAGAGGACTTGACTAAAATATATACCGTAGAAGAGGCTGACCTCATCATGGGTATATGTTCGCCATATTGAAAAATGCCAGTAATTACAAGTGAAATCGGCACTGGCAGCCTAATTACTAGGGACTATGGTTATTTGTGTATGGTGACATTGACTTCATACTGTAGAGATTCACTGAGAAACAGGAAAAGATATTAAATACAATAAAAATATATGAAAAACAGAAAAAGTGAACAACAAAAGCAATAAAAAAAATTATCCTAATAAACATAGTAGTTAAAAAAATGATAGGAAATGTCAAAATATATATGTCAAAATATATATAACTATATTAATTTGTAGAATTAAAAATGTATGTTTTGGGGTCTTGACTGCTGAAAAATGAATGGAAATACTGAATATAAATATACATACATTTTGCAAAAATATATTTTGAGCAATCATTAGTGTTGAGCGCGAATATTCTAATTTTTATCGCGAATATCGGCACTTGCGAATATTTGGAATATAGTTATATATATTCATAAAAATGAATATTCTTTTTTTTTTTGTTTTTTTTTCCATCTGAACCCATTACCTAGTATACCTACCTGCTTCTTGCTTGTGAGAAGGCTTAAATATTGTAGTCTGTAGTGAATTAGAATATTCATTATTATTTTTATTTTTTTTCTCTTATGCGAAAAATCAACGTAATGCGAATATTCTAACACCCGAATATATAGCACTATAGAATATAGTGATATATATTCGTTTTTTTAAATATTCGTTATTTTTTTTCCATCTGAAGTCATGATTCCTCCCTGCTTAAGTTGCTTTTGGGTCAATGACTGTTCACATTAAATTGGATAAAATGACGAATATTCTAAAAAACGAATATATAGAACTATATTCTATAGTGCTATATATATATTCGGGTTTTAGAATATTCGCATTACATTTTTTGCAATCAATAGAATAATCTCGAATACGAATATTCATGAATATAGGCCGAATATTCTAGCGAATATTTGCAAAATATCGCAAATTCGAATATTGCCCCTGCCGCTCATCACTACCAATCATTTGTTTTAAAGATATACACCCATACGGTGGATGTCCGCTGTCCGGGCCCCTGCATGCCCTGCTTTCGATCTGTGTCCTGAGGTCGCAGATACAGTTGAATACGATGTAGAGCCGTCAGCTCCGTTTCACAATCCCTTTGCGCTGGTGGTTCTGCGTAGGCGGGCGCGATGTAGTGACGTCAGACTGCAGCACACCAGCTCCGCCCTGTTCATTTGGTTAAACGTAGGGTAGATGAGTCTCCATATTCATGAGCTCATGGCTCTCCCTGCCCAACTGCGGCACGGCACCTAAAGGGCATCACTCTGCGAGGGGGACATCATATGGCATAGGGGCACTTAATGCTAATCACCCTGAGTGGGGGACACTAAAAGGGATTATGACATCACTGATGAAATAAGAAACAGCCATCATATAGTACAGGACAGTCTCTTACTAACAAAGCTACGACCAGCCCTGTACCTCACATGGATCCAGAGATCTCCACATCCATCGCTCCAGTTGCTCTGCTAGATTTATTTTAGGCCGGCGTGTCCTTTCTCAGGGGTGTGTCCTTTCTGCTGCAGCTCTCTCCCTGTAATTGTCCCAGCTTCTAACAGAACATATGGCTGGTGACGGTTAAAGATTTAAACTGAGCGCGTGCGACCACTTCAGTGAGGTGGGCAAGAAATAAAGAAAAACAAACAAACAGCAGTTGGCGCCATGCAGATGGATTCCATTGAATAACGCAGCGGTTATACTAAATGTTTAATTACATGGCTTCACAAATGTATTCAGATCCAGGGGCCGATTTTAAAAATGTAGAATATTTTTTGTGGCACAACCCATTTAGGGCACTAAACGAGCATCCAACTATGTGGGAGCACAATGCTGTGATGGGGCACTTAGGGCATCATACTCCATGGGGGCATTAAGAAGCCATCATACTGTGTGGGGAGGCACCGAGGTATATCATATTGTGTGGGGAGGCACCGAGGTTTATCATACTGTGTGGGGAGGCATTGAGGTATGTCATACTGTGTGGGGAGATATTGAGGTATATCATACTGTGTGGGGAGGCACCAAGGTATATCATACTGTATGGGGAGGCACTGAGGTATATCATACTGTATGGGGAGGCAATGAGGCATATCATACTGTATGGGGAAGCACTGAGGCATATCATACTGTATGGGGAGTCACCGAGGTTTATCATACTGTGTGGGGGGGGGGCACTGAGGTATATCATACTGTGTGGGGAGGCACTGAGGTATATCATACTGTGTGGGGAGGCACTGAGGTATATCATACTGTGTGGGGAGGCACCGAGGTATATCATACTGTGTGGGGAGGCACTGAGGTATACCATACTGTGTGGGGAGGCACCAAGGTATACCATACTGTGTGGGGAGGCACTGAGGTATATCATACTGTGTGGGGAGGCACCGAGGTATACCATACTGTGTGGGGAGGCACCGAGGAATACCATACTGTGTGGGGAGGCACTGAGGTATATCATACTGTGTGGGGAGGCACCGAGGTATATCATACTGTATGAGGAGGCACCGAGGTATATCATACTGTATAGGGAGGCACCGAGGTATATCATACTGTGTGGGGAGGCACCGAGGTATATCATACTGTATGGGGAGGCACGAGGTATATCATACTGTGTGGGGAGGCATATCATACTGTATGGGGAGGCACCGAGGTATATCATACTGTGTGAGGAGGCACCAAGGTATATCATACTGTATGGGGAGGCACTGAGGTATATCATACTGTATGGGGAGGCACGAGGTATATCATACTGTGTGGGGAGGCATGAGGTATATCATACTGTATGGGGGGGCACCGAGGTATATCATACTGTGTGGGGAGGCACTGAGGTATATCATACTGTATGGGGAGGCATGAGGTATATCATACTATTTGGGGAGGCACCGAGGTATATTATACTGTATGGGGAGGCACCGAGGTATATTATACTGTATGGGGAGGCACGAGGTATATCATACAGGGTGGGGCGTACAGGAAGTACAGCCTGAACTACCCAGCACTTTCGGCCCTGTAAGGGCGGGGGCTACTAGTGATACCTCTGTTACCACTATTAATTGCCCTTATATCTACGTATACACAGAACACACCGCTCTAACTGGTTATTGTGTGATGCCTCCCATAATAAATAGCTCCTAGTGTTCATCTGCCCTGAGGGTCACCACCTGCTGGACCTTAGGGGGCCCATTACTATATCAGTGCCTTCTGGAGGGTTCTCTGGTCCTCCTGAGGACGTCAGACTCTGTGCTCCGGTACAGATGTGTCACCCCCCCCCCCCCTTATTTTTCCACAAATTTGGTTAAAGACTCCAATTTCTGATGATACAAATCTGTTCTCACAAAGATACGTGTAGCATAAACAACGCCCAACACGGTTTGTCTTGGCCATCTCACACCGCTCATCTCCGGGATGATGGACAGACACGTCTTAATTCATTTGATACTGAGTCCCAATTTTAGCTTAATAAATCATAGGGTAAACGCGTTTCGGAAAAAAGGTTCTCATCGATATGGCATCAGAATTTCCACAATTGTAAGATATGAATACGGTGTAAATAATTTGTAAGTGTTGACACTGAGTTACTATTTCATCTAGGAAAAATTTACAATAAAACACCAACACATTTTTTTTTTTTTTTTACACTTTTTGATATGTATACTTTTTTTTTTTTGCATATTCTATTTTAAAGGGCATCTGTCAGCAGTTTTGTACCTCTGACACTGGCTGACCTGTTACATGTGCACTTGGCAGCTGAGGGCATCTGTGTTGGTCCCATGTTCCTATGTGCCCGCATTGCTGAGAAAAATGATGTTTTAATATATGCAAATGAGCCTCTAGGAGCAACGGGGGCGTTACCATTACACCTAGAGACTCAGCTCCCTCTGCACTTTGATTGTCAGGACCAGGCAGTGTAAAGGCGATCACGCCTGACCCCATCAATCAAAGTTCAGAGGGCGTGGCAGTTTCAGAGACAGCCTCTAGGTGTAAAGGTAACGCCCCCGTTGCTCCTAGAGGCTCATTTGCATATAATAAAACATCACTTTTCTCAGCAGTGCGGGCACATAGGAACATGGGACCAACACAGACGCCTTCAGGTCAGCCGGTGTCATAGGGACAAAACTGCTGACAGATGCCCTTTAGGTTCTTTTTATATAGTTATTTATTAGGATTTTACAATCCCCGGTCCGGGTTGCGACCCATAAAAATGTATTGTTTAAACTAATACAATAAATCGCCCTGAAATTCTTTTGATCAGATCACAAACTTTTCAGAGTATCTGAGCGTCCTGTGACCGCGGCAATTAATTTTAACAACGCAAATGATTTCATAAACTTGATCGTCTACTGCAAATCCATGACCGAGATAACAACGCGATTCAGTGAACTTTGCTGGATTCATCTGGGAAAATGCATGAAATTATAATCCACATCATCAATGAGATAAGGCATTGTTGGAACGATTCAGGCTGAAATCTGACATTTTGGTTCCGCGGCAATAATCAGCAATGCGTGAGAAACGAAGACCCGTTATCTACTGCGGCCCCAAGGTCATCCATAGGAGAAGTTTTGGACTTGCGTAAGGAGGGGGGAGGCAAAAGTAAAGGCAGTTTAAAAGCGCCAGTGCACCCTCATAGACAAGCGTTATATAGACACACAGTGCTCTCCAGCAGGAAGAGGCCGGACATTGCGATCAGCCCCTGTAACAGGCAGAAGGAGCCGAATATGAGCCACGGGGACCACTAGATATGATTAAATTGCTTGACTATCCTAAACCATCAAAGATGTTGACATTCACCCTTTCATTACTCTGGACCACCAGGGATGTTGGCATGTCACACTACATACCTTACCCTAGACCAGGGATGGGCAAATTGCAGCTCTCCAGCTGTTGCAAAACTACAACTCCTAGCATGCAAAGACAGCTTACAGCAGGGCATGGTGGGAATTGCAGTTTTACAATAGCTGGAGAGCCGCAGTTTGCCCATCCCTGCCCTAGACCACCAGCAATGGTGGCATGTGACACTACATATATTACCCTAGACCACTAGAGATGTTGGTATGTGACACTACATATATTACCCTAGACCACTAGAGATGTTGGTATGTGGCACTACATTATCCTAGACCACTAGTGATGTTGGCATGTGACACTACATTACCCTAGACGACTAGATATGTTGGCATGTGACACTACATTACACTAGACGACTAGATATGTTGGCATGTGACACTACATTATCCTAGACCACTAGAGATGTTGGCATGTGGCAATACATACATTACCCTAAACCACTAGAGATGTTGGCATGTGACACTACATAACCTTAGACCACCAGGGATGTTGTCATGTCACACTATATACATTACCCTAGACCACTAGAGAAGTTGGCATGTGACACTACATAACCCTAGACCACCAGGGATGTTGTCATGTCACACTATATACATTACCCTAGACCAGTAGAGATGTTGGTATGTGACACTACATACATTACCCTAGACCACTAGAGATGTTGGTATGTGGCACTACATACATTACCCTAGACCACTAGAGATGTTGGCATGTGACACTACATTACCCTAGACCACCAGGATGATGGTATCCTCACCAATCTGATATTGATGACTTATCCTTAGGATAGGACATCAATATTAAAATCCCAGAAAACCCCTTTAAACTCTAAGTCTCATCAAGCTCACTGGTCAGATGCCAAGCCTTCGCACATCACCGCGGAGGCCATCGATTAGTCGGCAGTAGTGACTTTTGTGTAGACAGAACATCTTTACCATAGAGACTTTCAGGACTCCATGGGGACAGCACTTTTGGGGCCCCTGTGTCCCCGCCCACCCTCAAGCCACACCCACAGCCCCACCCATATATCGCACCCATACCTTAAATTCAGTGACGTCTCCTTTGATGTAGATCTTCTCTTTCCTCATCTTCTCCTTTCAGACCAGACCACCATTTTTCCGCCGTTTTTCGTCTCTACAGTTTAACAAACAAAAAATCTTAGTTTACTACTTTTCCATCATCCTCCCATCTTCTGGACAAAACATCCCACTACCTCAAATACTGTGCCGCTGTGGTTCCCAATAGTGCCCCCAATAATAAGTGCCTCTCCCCCCATCCCCATCATCATGTGCCAGTAACAACTGCCAAACCTCCCCATGTGCCAGTACCAAGTTCAACTGCCAAACCTCCCATGTGCCAGTATCAAGTGCCAACCCCGCCCCTCATTTGCCAGTATCAAGTGCCAACCACCCCCCATGTGCCAGTATCAAGTGCCAAAATCTCTTCCCCCCCAGTATCAAGTGCCAAAATCTCTTCCACCACCACCCCGTATTAAGTGCCAAAATCTCTTCCTCCACCCCCCCCCCAGTATCAAGTGCCGAAATTTCTCCTACTCCACCCCCCCCCCCAGTATCAAGTGCCAAAATCTCTTCCACCACCACCCCGTATTAAGTGCCAAAATCTCTTCCTCCACCCCCCAGTATCAAGTGCCAAAATTTCTCCTACTCCACCCCCCCCCCAGTATCAAGTGCCAAAATCTCTTCCTCCACCCCCCCCAGTATCAAGTGCCAAAATCTCTTCCACCACCAGCCCGTATTAAGTGCCAAAATCTCTTCCTCCACCCCCCCCCCCAGTATCAAGTGCCAAAATTTCCCCTACTCCACCCCCCAGTATCAAGTGCCAAAATCTCTTCCTCCACACACCCCTTATCAAGTGCCAAAATCTCTTCCTCCACACACCCCTTATCAAGTGCCAAAATCTCTTCCTCCACCCCCCAGTATCAAGCAAGTTCCAAAATCTCTTCCTCCACCCCCTCAAATCAAGTGCTAAAATCTCTTCCACCTCACCCCCATCAAGTGCCAAAATCTCTTCCACCCCCTCAAATCAAGTGCCAAAATCTCTATCCACCTCCCCCATCAAGTGCCAAAATCTCTTCCACCCCCATCAAGTGCCAAAATCTCTTCCACCCCCCTCAAATCAAGTGCCAAAATCTCTATCCACCTCCCCCATCAAGTGCCAAAATCTCTTCCACCCCCACCCCCTCAAATCAAGTGCCAAAATCTCTTCCACCTCGCCCCCATCAAGTGCCAAAATCTCTTCCACCCCCGTATTAAGTGCCAAAATCTCGTCTTTTCTTCCATCCACCCCCTCCCCTCCTGTATGTGGCAGTTGGTTCAGTTTGAAAAAAAAAGAAAACACACACAAAACAAGACACATACACTTATACTTTTACGGCATGGCCATGCAGATGAGGAGGAACATAAGGTCAACAGATCCACACTGTGATGCCGCGTGCAGATGGCGGTATCCGTGGTTTGCGGGTCTGCGGTTTGCGTACTGCAAGACAGTTATGGCAGTGTGATTGCACCCTAAGACACAAGGGGCAGAAGGAGGGGTGTTAGACTGCAGCACCAGACTACACAGGGTTTGTGTGTAGTCTGTAACCACGGAAACTCATCAATGTCCATAAGAGCTGTAGACACAAAATTTTTTAATGAAAAATCTTTGCAAATTTGCTGCATTTTGTTCTAGGTGCATTGGAGCAATAAAAGAAATTTGGATGCAAAAGTGAGCGTACCCTTTAAATCTGGCTGTCCACTCACAGAAGGCATTTTAACATACTGGACATTAAGCGCAGTGACTAAGCGGGCCTCGAGGTCATTCTGTTATGTAAGAAAATACGCGTATTATAAATGACCCATGCTAGGCAGGGGCCCGCCGCCCTGCGCTGGGGCCCAGGAGATTGAAACCACCGGTTAGAGATTTCTTACTCGGAGAGTAAAGAGTCCGCCTCATACCAGCCTTATTAAATCCATGTGATTCCATAGGAGGGGGGCGTGAAGACTTTTTATAGACACTCTCTTTGAGCCGGGGGGGATATTCTTTTGTCTGCGCCTCCTGCTCATGTTTTCCTTTCCCCTCACCAACAAGACTCATCTGCCAGTACGCCCTATCCCCTCACATACCTCTCATATACGTGCCTGCGGTTTCCGATGTTTTCACAGCAGGAGTTGGCGTACTGTATGTAAGCGACACCACAAACACTGACTCCGACATAATAGCAAAAATCTGCAACGCACAAAATCCAGGGAAGCTTTCCAGAGCCATTACAGGGCAGTTAACCGCTTACCCTTCCCTCACATGTATTTTTGGAATATTTTTGTTCCCTTTCGGCCCATTTGTGGATTAGAATTTTTGTGGTTTTTTTTAAACGCTATTTTTTGGGGTTAATTTTAAAAATTAGTGAAATGATCAATTACTGAAAAAAATAAAACCTCAACCACAACACAAAAACACCCCCGAAAAAGCTTTGTATGTAGTGAATTTCAGAATGCACCATATGGTAGTATAAAAAAGGGAAAAGTAACAGTTAAAGGAGTGGCCCCGCAAAAAATATTCTACATTTTGCAAACGAGAACCTGGGTGTGAAGACTTTTGTAATTCCATGTAATTAAAAATTTAGCATAGCCACTGAGTTATTCAATAAAATGTATCTGTATAGCGCCACCTGCTGTTTGATTTTTTCTTATTTCTTTGTCCGGCTCACTGAGATGGCCGCATATGCTCAGTTTCACGTTTCAACTGCCTACTGAGCTGTGATAGGGAGAGAGAGCTGCAGCAAAAAGGACACACTCCCTGAGCTGCAGCAGAAAGTACTCACCCCTTGAGCTGCCAGCTTGATATATTAATCTAGCAGAGCAATGAATGGGGAGGTTTCTGGATTCATGCGAGGTGCAGGGCTGATTCTAACTTTAAGTACTATATGTATGATTTCCATTTTTTTTCCGTTAATCAGCCCTTTAAAAAATGTGGAGCAAAACGACAGGTTAAGGGTCCATTCACACGTCCGCAATTCTGTTCCGCATTTGCGGAACGGAATTGCGGACCCATTAATTTCAATGGGTCCATTAATTTCAACTTCCGGGTCCGCAATTGCGTTCCCGAAAAAAATAGAACATGTCCTATTCTTGTCCGCAATTGCGGACAAGAAAAGGCATTTTCTATGAGAGTGCTGGCGATGTGCGGTCCGCAAATTGCGGAACGCACATCGCCGATGTCCGTGTTTTGCGGATCCACGGATCCGCAAAACACACACGGACGTGTGAATGGACCCTAAGGCTACATGCACACGACCGTTGCCTGCCTCCGTGTCCGCTCCTCCTGGAAATCTTGCATCCGTCAAAAAAAACGGATGACGGACAGTTTTTTTTGACGGATCCGATTTTTATGGCAGATCCATTGTAAAAATGCCTATCCTTGTCCGCAAACGTGAAAAAAATAGGACATGCACTATTTTTTTGACGGAATGAAAACACGGATCACGGATGCGGAACAAAAACAGTTGACCATCCGCATTTTTTGACGGACCCATTGAAATTAATGGGGAAGCATCCTATCCGTGAAAAAAAATGGAACGGACGCGGAAACAAACAACGGTCGTGTGCATGGGGCCTAAGCCGCCTTTCCTGATACCCCGCTCTCAACCCTGAAGAGAGGAGCCTCTTTTAGACCTGGTGGTCCCAAGAATGAGCTGGTGGTCAACCACAAAAACAGAGCAAACCCCCCCCCACCCCCCCGCATATCGATCCTCATTCATAATAGTATCCCCAACCTAGTGTGGGGCTAAAATTGCCCTGCGTAGGCCTCTCTGGGCCCGCCGACGCTTATCAGCCCAGGTCAGGAAGGGAAGCAGAGATCGATCAGCCTCCTATGGGCAATAAATGGGTCCGAACTGGAAAAAACTTGAATTGGTTCATCTTAGGCAAATTCTTACATATTGCTGATAACACCTTGGGAGGTCTTGGAGAATGAAGGGGTCACAGCTTTAATGCAGTGATTACGGATTATGTAGATCAGTTTCCCATTAAAGTCAATGCCATAGCAGGTGAACCTTCTCCGTCCCTACACATCTGCATTTTACACAGGACCGCGGTAATTTCCACAGACACCCGTTTTATCCTGTGTCATGTATAGGGATAATTAGGCAGTGTTTACTGTACGTCGACCCCCCTTCGAGGTGCAGATAACCCCCTCCTGATGCATGCATTAATGTAATATTCAGATCTGCACACAGTCCGTGCACACCTCAGAGGCGCAGAATTCACCGCCGCAGGTACTTCACGTCACCTCTTCACCTTCCCTGCGTTCTTACTGCTGTCAATCTGAGAACAAGAATAAGCATGGCCAAGAAAAGACAAGAGATTCATTGCCAACGATCTCCTGATCTGTATTCAGTGATTACTGCTCTGAAGGCCAATACAGCCATGTTACTAATTATACATAAAGAAATGAAATATTCATTAGCTAAAGTGCAGTTTCCCC
Organism: Bufotes viridis; assembly: GCA_033119425.1. NCBI lineage: Eukaryota > Metazoa > Chordata > Amphibia > Anura > Bufonidae > Bufotes > Bufotes viridis. The sequence continues at coordinate 33,425,316 of CM065592.1, forward strand.
CGGAAGGTATTTATCCAGAAATGGAATAGGCAGCCATGTATAAGTACAGTATGACGGGTGATTAAGCTGGCAGCGCTGTGCTGTCTGGGTGGGTGGGAGTTGTGGAAAACTGGGTGATAACACTTGTGGGAGCTGCAATGGTGGTCAGGGCTTGTTGCGCTCGAAACGCGTAGGTTTCATCATTATTTTTTGCGTGGATTAATAATAGAATTTTAAAATTTCCACCATTTTTGGGGATTGCAATGGTGGTCAGGCCTGGAGTATATTTGGTGGGGGGCAAAACAAACCCCTATGACAGTCACACGTAGAAGAGGGAGCCACGTATTGCACTCTCTACTGATCAGCAAGAATTATGGAGACTATGTAAATACTTTATATCCCTGGTGGTCTAGTGCTAGACAGACTACTAATAAGGGGAATGGCAACGTCCTGTTGTCAATTACTGTAAGTCATACATTTAGAGTAGGAGTAACAGAGGCACATCATAATGCATGGTTTTAAGTAAAGGTGCTTCAGCATTATTATTATTTAGTAGAGCCATGTCGGGAGAGACAGGTCCTCTCTAGTATTCCTGGTGGTCTAGAGTCTAGAGGGCTTTAAGGATTAATACCTTCTGTAATCTAGTAGTTAATGTTGATAACCCCGAGTGTAAGGTAGTTAGCATAATGGTATATGGATATACTAGAATACTGCTTGTGCCAAATTTATTATCTCTTTCCTCGTATGAATGCATGACTGTGGTAATACGGAGTATCCCTTGTGGTCTATAGTAGTTTAGGACTGTAATGCCCAGTTTTTCATGTATTTCCAGGAAGAATAATAGAGGAACAGCCTTGATCAGAATTTTAAGAAAAGACACTGCACTATTGTTATTTCATTGAGACATGTTAGGAAAGATGACCGGTCCTTTCTATTATCCCTGGTGCACTAGAGTGCATTAGGGTTTCTTACCATCGGTGGTCTAGGAGATATCCCAGACAGTATTTATAGGTGCTAATTAGGGCTGAAACGATTACTCGGTTGAATCAAGTAACTTGACACAAAAAAATCCTATATGCAAATTTTTTGCATCAAGGATTCACTTGTGTCATGTGACCACGGAGTAAAGTGCTTGCTATTACTCACCAATCCGTGGTCTCCTGCCGGCCCGCACCGCGCTGCACAGGATCCTGACCAGGGGTCAAGTCTTGGGAAAAAAACCGTGTGGGAACTCAGCCAAGATCCACTGCCACCCCGAAAAATATATATGGTATATATTTATGTTGCAGAAAATTCAGTGCAGCATTTATTGTAAAGTGCCAGTTTACACAAACAACTACACAATTCACATGCAATAAACACATGAATATAGAACCGTTCTAACAACTGTGATCAAGTGAATGGTGTTCAGTAGCCTCTCCATTATCCCCCAGTGCCTCTCACCAGCCCCCAGAGCCTCTCCATCAGCCCCCAGTGCCTCTCCATTATCCCCCAGTGCCTTTCCATTATCCCCCAGTGCGTCTCACCAGCCCCCAGTGCCTCTCACCAGCCCCCAGTGCCTCTCCATCATCCCCAGTGCCTCTCCACCAGCCCCCAGTGCCTCTCCACCAGCTCCCAGTGCCTCTCCATTATCCCCTAGTGCCTCTCACCAGCCCCCAGTGCCCCTCCATCATCCCCCAGTGCCTCTCCATCATCCCCCAGTGCCTCTTACCAGCCCCCAGTGCCTCTCACCAGCCCCCAGTGCCTCTCCACCAGCCCCCAGTGCCCCCTCCATCAGCCCCCAGTGCCCCCTCCATCAGCCCCCAGTGCCTCTCCATCAGCCCCAGTGCCTCTCCATCAGCCCCCAGTGCCTCTCCATCAGCCCCCAGTGCCTCTCCATCAGCCCCCCAGTGCCTCTCCATTATCCCCCAGTGCCTCTCACCAGCCCCCAGTGCCTCTCCATCATCCCCCAGTGCCTCTCTATTATCCCCCAGTGCCTCTCCATCATCCCCCAGTGCCTCTCCATCATCCCCAGTGCCTCTCTATTATCCCCCAGTGCCTCTCCATCATCCCCCAGTGCCTCTCCATCATCCCCCAGTGCCTCTCACCAGCCCCCAGTGCCTCCCCATCATCCCCAGTGCCCCCTCCATCAGCCCCCAGTGCCCCCTCCATCAGCCCCGTGCCTCTCCACCAGCCCCCAGTGCCTCCCCATCATCCCCAGTGCCCCCTCCATCAGCCCCCAGTGCCTCTCCATCAGCCCCCAGTGCCTCTCCATCAGCCCCCAGTGCCTCTCCATCAGCCCCCAGTGCCTCTCCATCAGCCCCCAGTGCCTCTCCATCAGCCCCCAGTGTCTCACCACCAGCCCCCAGTGCCTCTCACCAGCCCCCAGCGCCTCTCCATCAGCCCCCAGCGCCTCTCCATCAGCCCCCAGTGCCTCTCCATCAGCCCCCAGTGTCTCACCACCAGCCCCCAGTGCCTCTCACCAGCCCCCAGCGCCTCTCCACCAGCCCCCAGCGCCTCTCCACCCGCCTCCATTGCCTCTCCACCAGCCTCCAGTGCCCCTCCATAAGCCCCCAGTGCTTTTCACCAGCCCCCAGTGCCTCTCCATCAGCCTCATAAAATATAAAATAAAAAAACACTTACCCTTTCTTGCTCCTGGACGCCGCCGCTCCTCTCCTCCTACGCGATCTGCATCCCCGACAGCAGAGGACCAGGAAGCGGTGAGTACAAAGCCTTCACCGCTTCCTAGTCCTTTTGGCGTTAAAGGCGGCCCTGAAAGGGAACGGTGTTCCTGCTATGAAAAAAGTGCAGTAACGCAGTTCCCACACATTCCTGCAGGACTCCAGTTTTGATCCTGACACATAGTCAGGACATAGTCCACGTAAGCGCGCACTACGACCTGATGCTGCGTGATATCAGGAGGACAGTGATGGCACTGGGTGAGAGCCTGATCAGTTTTTATAAAGAAAAACATTCTTTTAATAAGTTTTTTGCTATTAGAGTACTCGATTACAAAAATTATAGCTGCAGCCCTAGGACTAATACATAATATCCCAGTTAGAGTTGAATATTTAGCATTCCTGATGGCCTAGAGTAGTTGAGGGGTACACTACAATATCCCTGGTGTCCAAAGTATTACTCTTCCCTCTAATGAAAGGATGACTAAGGAAATAACGTAAAATTCCAGGTAGTCTAGGGGGATTTAGGGCTTAACAACATAATATTGATAAGGGGAGTGGTACCATCTAGTTGTCATTTTTTAAATTTACAGGAGGAATTCACAGGAACCACAGAATAACATAGTGTTCCAGCATTGTTATTTTATAGGGACAAGCCAGTAGACATGTCCTGGTGGTCTAGAGTAGATTAGGAATTACTTCTTAGTATTTTTGGTCCAGGGGTTAATATTGATATTCCTGAAGGTATAGAGTTAATACATAATATCCCTATGAGTGTACGGCTTGATAGTGTCCCTGATGGACCAGAGTCGTTAAGGAATACATTGCAATATCCCTGGTGGCCAGTGTATTACCTCGTTCATCTAATAAAAGGATAACTAATGTAGGGGATCTCTCTCTCTCAGGGGGTTGCAATCACAGATTTCCCCTCTGACAACGGGGTTCAAATCCAAAAGGTGCTTCATTTTGGCAATTTAGCACCATCACACACATAAACATTGAAAATAAACACCTGCCCATCTGGGCTCTACCTAAAACACGTGTTGTCTCTACCTCACCTATAGAGCGCCATTCACACACCGGATTAGATCCGGCTTCCTCAGCTATATACGGTCCAGAAGCCTTCAGGCTGTGACCACACCAGCAACCTTGAGGGGAGATGGTCCAGAAGTCCTCCCGACTCTGACCGTGCGACCCTCTGTCCGTAGCCGTCGCTGGGCCCCCAAAATTTCAGGCTTTACAAATCCTCTTGGCCCCTCAGCCCTCCTGGCTGAGGCCATACAGAGCCTCTCAGGCTTCCTCAGCTTTTCTGCCTCCAAGTCATACACAGAGGGTTGTTTTTTCCCTCCGTGATTACAGCAGCAGGCCTCACCTGCGATCATCTCTGGCAAAAGACAATACATGTAGTGGAAGGGTGTGGACTGTCAGACCCCACTACCAATCCTATCCCCCAGTCCACATGAAATCCAGCCCAGAACAACATCTAGACAAAACTGTCTCAGCAAACTACACTTTGCTGAAACCACTGCAGCTTTCTGGATTTCAGTTATCTCACCCAGCTGAGGTATCTGGGTGGGATATACACGCCTCCCATTACTTATACTGTACACATCCCCACACTAAGTACATATGTAAAATGCCAGGTAGTTTAGGGGGATTAAGGGTTTAACATAATATGGTTAAGGGGAGTAGTACCGTCTAGTTGTCAATTTATTTATTTCCAGGTGGCATACACAGGAACCACATAATAACATAGTGTTCCAGTATTGTTATTGTATAGGGACATGCCAGGATACTTGTCCTGGTGGTCTAGAGTGGATTAGGAATTATTACTAAATATTTTTGGCCTTCGGGTTAATGTTGATATCCTTGAAGGGATAGAGTTAATGCATAATAACTCTATGGTTTTAGAAATCAATACGTAGTGTTCCTGATGGTCTAGGGGTACACTAAACCATCCCTGGCATCAAGTGAGTACTTACCTCAATCACTTTTCATTGCATTTTGTTAGCTAGCTTCCTCTTTTGCCCTACATTGGTCACAGACAGTGAAAGAGCTCTGTCTCTACCGCCAAATACTAACCCAAAGAAGGCAGCAGCACCCTGGTTAAAGCTATCAGAGCCAATAACGTGAACCTCCTTGGATATAGGTCATCCAAGATTTCAGTCTACTACTTCCTGTGGAATGGAGAAACGTATGCCCTAACCTAAAGGAGACAAGTTCCAGTGACAGATGGGCTTGAAATACAACTGCTATGGAGTGACATAGTTGCAGGACCAGTAGACTATACCGCTTACATGTGAACACAGTGACTAGAAATGTTACATGAACATACATTACTTCACAGGAATCCTTCACGACTTCTTTGCGAGGCCAAGATGTTGTTCTGAACTCATCTGACTGTGAGGAGGAAACCCACAATCCATTAATCAGATGTCTGCCTTAATATTCATAACTCAAAGTATGCTCTGGCCTGGGGCATTTTGCCTGTGGTACAACCATCTTTTATTCATACTACGGCATGTTAGACATGTTCTTTATACATCTCAGACCCTCAAACTTTAGAAATGCACAGGATCAAAAATAAAAAATCACAACAAATCAAATTCCATCTCGCGGTTGAGAAGTAAAACGTGCCTCAATGTTTAAAAGGCTTCTCTACTATTGTTAGAACCTGGAGTAGACTATTGGGTCACCCACCACTCGAGAGGTCCTCTGCAGGTACTCGAAGAAGAAACCACTTCTACTCTACATCTGTAAGGATAGGATATTTACGAAGACCAAGTGGGTTACAAAAAAGTAGAGAACCCTCCAGGGGCAAGGCCAAAGTAAGACTTGGGTTGGCTGCTCCAAGGAATGCTACTTGTAACGGAATGCCTGGCACCCCGACTGGGCACCTTCCGCTGACGCTTGCTCCTAGCGCTTCCTGAGGGCTCCAAGAACTCCACCGGACACCATAACCACCACAGACCCCACAAACCGCCTGCTGCTTGGTTGGGGTCTCGTCACCCTCCACCCCCTCTGTACCCATGATCGGGCTTCAGCTTCCAGTGGGTGGACCTCTCCTAACTCCAGTGGGCAGGAACCAGCTCTTACAGGAGCTTATACTCAGGGGAGTATTGTGATATAGCAATCCCCAAGAGTGTGGTTATCCCATGCCCCAACCATGAGCCAAGACTTCATGAAGGGGTAAAGCAGAACTTCTTCCTTTATTGATCTCCAAAGCTTGGCCTTTTATGCAAGTCCTCCAGCAAGGGCTACTCCCCCGGGGACCTGATAGAGGACAGGCACACAAAATACAGTGACCAATCATCATACAGCCAGATATATCACACCCCCACATGCATGGTCCATTGTGCTTGCTGATTGCGTCCCAGGCAATGTCCATTGTGATTGTTAATTGCGCCCCAGGCAATGTCCATTGTGATTGTTAATTGCGCCCAGGCAATGTCCATTGTGATTGTTAATTGCGTCACAGGCAATGTTCATTTTGCTTACTAACTGTCACCGTGGCCATAGTCACAGGGCAAGAGGCTGGCAATCAGGCCTCTCCAACTCCCAGTGACAAAGGCGCTTTCGTCACACTACTGTAGCGTTTCTATGAATGATCAATATATAGGGCAGATGTTCCTCTTCAACGCATGAGTGACTGTGTAATGGATTTTGTTACAAACCAGCGGGTGTGAACCCACTGTGCCACGTGTCCTACCCCCTCTAAGAACGTTGTCTACCCCTGATGGTGGGGATAGAATTTCCCGAGGGGAACACCAGGTCGCTACCTCTTGAGGAGGATTGGCCCACGAGGCAGCTGGTCCAGGCGGACCAGCAGGTACCTGAGTGAGGTACTAGAGGTTGTCAGCAGGCCGAGTCGTAACTAGGAGCAACAGTGCAGGACCGAAGGATGAGGCAAAAGAGGCGATATACCCTAGGCATACTACAACTTATACATGGTACATCCTAACTAATGCTTAATTGAAAGCATAAATTGAAATATCTGCTTCAAAGTAGTGTTGTTTACCTTCCTTAAGGAATTTTATTAGGTACAAAGCTAAAACACATTTCATGACTTAAATAAGCCTGTTATCAAGAAAACCAGAGGTGCTCGAAATGCGTTATAACTGTGCACCTAAAAAAACTGAATGTGAACTACGCATCTCCGAAATAGCACCAATAGAATAGACACATAGGTTGCCCGTTCAGAGCATGCCTGCTATCTCACGTAGCAGAGTAGAGTCTTCAGGACCCCATACCAGGTAACACGCTAACAGGAGCAGCGAGGTCTCCACATGTTTCTATCTAATTTAGGAGACAACGGTTTCCAAAGCAGAAGACGTGAAGAGCCTTTTGTGTCCCTCAGAATCCTGCACAGAAGAGATCCCTTCAAGGGAGCATTTCAGAGAAATGCTATTCTAGATTACAGATATCTGTACACAGCAGTGTATTCTAATAACCGAGTGACCTACAATCTGTAAATCTCCAGCTGTGCTTCACCGAGAACCCCAAACATGTACTGATACCGTTATGTACAGGCGCAGTATTATAGTAGTTATATTCTTGTACATAGGAGGCAGTATTATAGTAGTTATATTCTTGTACATAAGAGTAGTATTATAGTAGTTATATTCTTGTACATAGGAGGCAGTATTATAGTAGTTATATTCTTGTACATAAGAGGCAATATTATAGTAGTTATATTCTTGTACATAGAAGGCAGTATTATAGTAGTTATATTCTTGTACATAGGGGCAGTATTATAGTAGTTATATTCTTGTACATAGGAGCAGTATTATAGTAGTTATATTCTTGTACATAGGAGGCAGTATTATAGTAGTTATATTCCTGTACATAGGAGGCAGTATTATAGTAGTTATATTCCTGTACATAGGAGGCAGTATTATAGTAGTTATATTCTTGTACACAGGAGGCAGTATTATAGTAGTTATATTATTGTACACAGGAGGCAGTATTATAGTAGTTATATTCTTGTACATAGGAGCAGTATTATAGTAGTTATATTCTTGTACATAGGAGCAGTATTATAGTAGTTATATTCTTGTACATAGGAGGCAGTATTATAGTAGTTATATTCCTGTACATAGGAGGCAGTATTATAGTAGTAATATTCTTGTACATAGGAGCAGTATTATAGTAGTTATATTCCTGTACATAGGAGCAGTATTATAGTAGTTATATTCTTGTACATAGGAGCAGTATTATAGCAGTTATATTCTTGTACATAGGAGACAGTATTACAGTAGTTATATTCTTGTACATTGAAGGCAGTATTATAGTAGTTATATTCTTGTACATAGGAGGCAGTATTATAGTAGTTATATTCCTGTACATAGGAGCAGTATTATAGTAGTTATATTCTTGTGCATAGGAGCAGTATTATAGTAGTTATATTCCTGGACATAGGAGCAGTATTATAGTAGTTATATTCTTGTACATCGGAGCAGTAGTATAGCAGTTATATTCTTATACATAGGAGCAGTATTATAGTAGTTATATTCCTGTACATAGGAGCAGTATTATAGTAGTTATATTCTTGTATATAGGAGCAGTATTATAGTAGTTATATTCTTGTGCATAGGAGCAGTATTATAGTAGTTATATTCTTGTATATAGGAGCAGTATTATAGTAGTTATATTCTTGTACATGGGAACAGTATTATATTAGTTATATTCTTGTATATAGGAGCAGTATTATAGTAGTTATATTCTTCTACATAGGAGCAGTATTATAGCAGTTATATTCTTATACATAGGAGCAGTATTATAGTAGTTATATTCTTGTACATAGGAAGCAGTATTATAGTAGTTATATTCTTGTACATAGGAGCAGTATTATAGTAGTTATATTCTTGTACATAGGAGCAGTATTATAGTAGTTATATTCGTGTACATAGGAGCAGTATTATAGTAGTTATATTCTTGTACATAGGAGCAGTATTATAGTAGTTATATTCTTGTACATAGGAGGCAGTATTATGATAAAATTAAGAATTATAGCCTGCAGTCATTTCCACTGTTCCCTCTAGGACTATACTGTATACTCAGGACCACAATATATGTTATTGTATTAGAAATTCCTCCTGCTGTAATTTTCAGACTTGAGAGAACTGGACGTAACCCAGGGGTTGTTTTTTTTTTTTTTGCTTTGGACAGATCAGTGATTGCCCTCAGGCTGTTCTGGTAACTGAGCACTTAAGAACCTGGGGCGGAGATGGAAAATGATCTGATATATGTTTATTATTGCTTGTCAGGAAGGTGTAAGATTCACAGAGATGTCTGAATGTCCCAGCAGGCGGCCGTCACAGGACGCTCTCAAAGCTAAGTTCACCACATCAAAAGGTCTTGTCTTCTGTGTCAAGGTTGCCTGTGCCAAACACATTTACCCTATCATAACATTCAGCACTGTGCGAAAATAAAGCTTCAAGTAACTTTAGCGTCTTCAGTTGTTTTTTTTTTTTTTTCAAGGATGTTAGAAATAAAAAAACAAAGCTAATAAGGCATCAAAACTGAGAGATGGTTGCCCCTCTAAGAGCCACATATTGTCCGTACAGAATATTGCATGTACTTCAGTTATATCCAGAGCAGCTTTGTGAATTGCTCCTAGTCAGTGGTTTCTCAACGTTTCAGTCAGGTAGCTTTATCCTATAACTGGCCATACACATTAGATTAATGTCAGTCCAAACTGCTATATTCACCGGCCAAAAAATTATATATAAAATATATATAAAAAGTCACCACGGTGTTCTAGCACTATATTCAAGCTTTTGTGATGTGGGACCGGTTCACATTCATGCGTTAATAAAATGCAGGTAAAAAGTCGCACTGCCAAGACCCTCAATGAAGAAATACAAGCCGATGGAGGGATGCAAAACCTTCTTTAGAAGCAACCGAACATCTGAAATTCGTCCAGGACGCCCCTGATGAAGCTCACGTGGCGAAAGCTGGGTCGTGCACTCTGAGACTTATGGAGTTTTAATGATTTTCAATGCTGTTGGATTTTTATTATCCTGTAAGTAGAATAAACGCACTTTATTGACTCTGAATTGGTGGGTCTTCACTATGTTGTGCAACCTTTAAACATCTACAGGAAGATTGTGGGGGAGAAAGATCTCCTGGACGAATTTCGGATGTTCGGTTGCTTCTAAAGGTTTTGCATCCCTCTATCGGCTTGGATTTCTTCATTGAGGGTTCCAGCACTTCACTTACGTTGCAAGCCAGTAGTTTATTGTGGTGGTAAAATAGTTTTACAACAAGTCGATCCCCATAATTGTCATGCTCCAGTACAGTTGACGCGTTTCGGACATCATTCCTTACTCATAACAGTTATGAGTAAGGACTGATGTCCGAAACGCGTCAACTGTACAGGAGCACGACAATTATGGGGATCGAATTGTTGTAAAACTATTTTACCACCACAATAAACTACTGGCTTGCAACGTAAGTAAAGTGCTGGAACCCTTTTTGTTTTTTCCTTTTGTCAAGAGGTCTTACTCCTGTTCCGTTGCACAGAGGGTCAATTGCACAAGACAGGTGGTCATGTATATTTGTATGCTGAACCACCTAATGTGTATGAGGTTGTCCCGATTTTTCTCTGAAAGCAGAGAATGCAGGACTGGGCTGTTGGACATCAATGTACCTCAATCTTTTGTTCTCAGGGATGATAAGCTTCCTCTTAAAGGGGTTTTCCAATACTAAGATATCGATGGCCTATCCTAAGGAGTGGTCATCAATATCAGATCGATGAGGATCCGACCCCTGGCACCACCATTGATCAGCTGTTTGCCAGTGCCGAAATTTATACCAAGGATGCAGAGCCGGATGCAGAAGGTTCCACCCACTGTGTAGCAGCCGTGGTGAGGTACTGCACTATGATGCTATGTTTGTGAATAGTTTTAGGTCTCATTCAGACAATTTTTTGAAATCCAATTACCAGGCCCAATCTAGTAGACTGGACTTGGAATCTATGGTGATCTCAGGTCAGCATGTGCGAACCTTGAGGGGTCAAAGTTGCATCATGGCCATCTGAATAAGACTGTATGTATATGCTGATTTGTTTCGAGACAATAATGTACCCATATACTGTAAGACAGGAGATTTGGCTAAGAAGATCCAAAGAAAACCAAGAGCAGACAGGTCCATGTTTAACTAATTATACACGGAAATGAACAGCATTGAAGAGAAACAGATTCCTCCGTCAGACGTAACCAAAGCCGGCTGATTTGACTTACAGTAAGACCACTAATCAGTCCCTGCTCCTGTCTTCCAGGCTGATCTCAATGTCTGTTCCATGCCAGGTGTGACTTTCAGCAGATATCAATGGCCAGTTGTTCTTAAAAATGAGAAGGAAACGTTTGGCATGATAAGTACATCAGAAGTAATAAATACAATGCATTTGAAAAGTCTTCAGACTCACATTTTTTACAGTTCATTACATTGTGGCCTTGGGAAAAAATGTCCCCATAATTCTCCACTCATTACCCCATAATGACAAAGTGAAAACAGAATTTAGGGAATCTGTGCTAATTTTTTGAGGCCTCCATTTTCTCTTGAACATCTTTTAGATGCTTCTACGCCTTCACTGGAGTCACCTGTGGTAAATTCAGTGGATTGGAAAGACACATCCCTGTCCACATAAGGTCTCACAGCTGACAATGAATATCAGGGCAAAAACCAAGCCAAGAGGAGGAAAAAATTGCCTGTAGAGACATGATTATGTGGAGGCACATATCCGGAGGAGGGTACAAAAAATATCTGCTGCACTGATAGTTCCCAAGAGCACAGTGGCCTCCATAATTCTTAATTGTAAGAAGTTCGGAACAAATATGACTCTTCCTAGAGCTGGCTGCCCCACTAAACTAAGTAATTGGAGGAGAAGGACCTTGGTAAGAGAAGTGACCAATAACTCAATGGCCACTCTAGCTGAGCTCTAAAGATCCTGTGTGTAGATGGAAGAAACTTCTTGAAGATCAACCATCACTGCAGCGCTCCGCCAATCTGGCCAGAAAGAAGCTTCTCCTCAAAAAAAAAAAAGATACATGAAGATCGCGTGGAGTTTGCAAAAAAGCTTCTAAGGGACTCTCAGACTGTGAAAAACAAGATTCTCTGGTCTGATGAAACCAGGACTGAACTTTTTATCTTGGGTCTAAGGCAGGGGTCAGCAACCTGCGGCTCTCTAGCTGTTGTGAAACTACAATTCCCAGCATGCTACATTCAGGTCTATGAGAGTTCTGAGAAGAGCAGAGGAAGTATGCATGCTGGGAGTTGTAGTTTCACAACAGCTGGAGAGCCGCAGGTTGCCTACCCCTGGTCTAAGGCCATGATTTATCGTACCTTCAC